>CM073776.1:54437880-55037880 GCA_037158775.1 Hetaerina titia | reverse complement strand
AAGAAGCAAGAAAGTTTTTAATCATCTCCATTAACGTAAAATTTTACCACGCGTCACAAACCTCGTCACGTTCTTACTTAATTCTTGACACCATTGAGTAAATTCGCTTCCATTTTGCTCCCCAAAAATAAACGAGTCTGGTGAAAAGGTAATCATTTTGGTGACACGCACATCTCCTCTTTTGTGAATACGGCACTCTGCCCCCGAGAGAGAGAGAGTATTTTTCTTCGAGCAGGGCTAACGGTTTCCCGACTTCCCGAATTGCCACATGCATATCGCATTCCGCTGATAAGGACGCAACTCTAGCGGTGGAAAAGCAAAATGGAGTTCTCGCATTCTTTTTTACCAAACCTACACCTCCCACCAATATTTTTTTCTCCGTGACATTCACTTTGATGGACCCTGTAAAGATACACTACAGTTCGCTTCGCTGTCCTAAACGAATATTTCCTCCACTCTCCTTCATAGAGTAAGCATAAAATTGCAAACCTTAAATCTTGGGAAGTGGCATCCTTCTCCGTTACCTTATGGAGGTTTTTGTATCTGAGCCATTTCAAATATTTTGATTGACTCCTTGGCGACGCACAGTACGAAACATCCAAATAAGCGAATTTTTAATCCCACTCAGGATAAGGAGATAGTTGTTAACTTGTATCTAATTTCACTCCTTACAGAATGGCGGGACAAAATTGCTTCAGATCAGGAGAACCGAAAAGTTTCAGAGTTCAGAAATGCATAAACTATTTTATTTTGTACCCATGCAGTAGAAAACAAAATTACTTTTGTTTTCGTTCTTGCTTGCTTTAATGCAATAAAGTTTCTCTTTAGTTACAGCTTCAAAAACATAGAATAGTCCTTGGATATTTTGTCTGCAAAATCCTTTGCCAAGATGATGAAAATTAAATTTTTACGGGTAAATCTTCGTTGCAAAATATATCTGCAATGATAACCTAACAAGTTGCGGGACAAAATTAGGAAGAAATCCTACGTAAATAATCTTCCACTCTCATTTTAAGTTTCCTTGGAGGGCTTTGTTTCTTAATCTGTAAACCTATCTATGAAAGTGGGATTTTAAAAAAAATATTTGCATAGTCCAACTCAAGGAATAATTCACGCTCAAAAGATATGGCTCCAGACATTTCTTATCCTTAGGTGTTCACTATAGAATGAATTTAAATTTGCATTTCATGAAGCGTCTATGAAAAGTTCTCACCTTCTAATGTCTACCCATACCTTCCATTATG
This sequence comes from Hetaerina titia, assembly GCA_037158775.1. Lineage (NCBI taxonomy): Eukaryota > Metazoa > Arthropoda > Insecta > Odonata > Calopterygidae > Hetaerina > Hetaerina titia. The sequence goes on along the minus strand of CM073776.1, from coordinate 55,036,636 downwards.
CGATATAGAATACACAAAAAAAATGTCAAGAGTGCTAGTTATGGCATCTAAAGATGTTTTAAACTAAATTATAAATATTTAATTCTTATCTATTGACGTTTTGCTGACCTTCTCGTTCTTCATTGTCATTCATATCAATTGCCTTGAAAACAGCGGTGGTCATAACTCTCATTTTCAATATGGGATACGTATCGCACATTGAAATCCTATCCCTCTAACGGTTGCGAAAATCAGCCAGCTAACACAACATTACAACCACTCCTACATGTTGAAAAGATGAAATTTTCTTAAACTTAATGTTGATTCGTTGTTCCGTGATTTTGACAATTTCCATTTTCGAAAAACAGTAAAAAAAAGGACAACAGAAACTAATATGACTGGCACCAAGCGCACAGATTGACGATCTGCCGAGCACAGACGTGTCAGACATGGGTGTCAGGTAACCAGTGCCGCTAGTGGGCGGGGCTATGGTCCACGTCATGGCTGCCAGATTGCACCAATTCGCGCATTTATTGTACTGACCACGTACATAGATAATACGTAAAAGGACACACTGAGACCTTCTTCGGTCTGACCTGAAGAAGACCTCAGAGAAAGCCGAAAGCTATATCTTTTTTGAATGTGTCCTTTTATGTGTTCTCTATTACGAGTTTCGCTACTGCCTGCCGGCACTCCTTTCTTGTTCTGATGAATGCTTCTACATTAGGTTGAATTTATTCAAATGTCTTTCTTGTTTTATCCTCTTGAATCTGACTTTACACTCTATTAATACTAATTATGGCCTGAATCCGCTGCCGCTTCCGGGAATCTGTGTGAATTAATCACGCTAAATCAGTATCTGATTATAAACTATAGTGTAGTCAAGCTGATGTCTCTCTAAATACCCAGGCATTTGCAAGTATACTTACGCCTACTTAGGTATTTTAAGCGAGTATTTGTTATGGTTTAACCCTGTCTCCTGCATAACTCAATCGCTTTCTCCTCCCCAGTCATTCCTTGCTCCTAAACCGTAGTTCACAAGGATTTCGTGAAATGACGATCGTGGAAGATTCCGCTGCCGGCCACGACAACACACCCCAGCGTGCAAAATAGTGGGCAGATCTCATAATTTAAACTATGTTCATGACAATGCCATTGAGTTCATAGTCCATGATAATTGCATGAATTAGGTTAAGTAAGAATTAGTGCTTTCTCAGCGTATTTGCTTCATGAAGGATTCTCGGGTCTTCCACCGGGTCATGGGTTCCATGTTGGGCGACGTTTCGATACCCGACTCGTGCATCGTCCTCAGGGATCTATCCTATCCTCAGGGAGAATCCTTCATGAAAAAAATGAATTAGGTTGTTTCCCGTCGCCGACGACCCTACCAGGAACAATTATCTGTGCTCTGCTCCCGTCAGCAAAGCTCCAGGGGTGATCAGTTAGCACAAGCCCTTCCACTACGTCAAGGTTCTGTCCCTGAGGTGGAATAAATCAATGTATATAATTGAATACAAATATTCATTAATTAATGATTGATTTACCTATATAATAAATTTAAGTTAGCATGATATTTGGAGAAAAATTGCGTTCTTGCATACTTAGCGAGAGGTTTGATATTACTTCGTATCACGGATTTTACTTCCCGAGAACCAAAAGTGTAACTATTGATCTCACCCGAAGACTAAAAATGAATTCGTAAGAATGAGAGGCGAGAATTACACCTATGAGGCCCATTCGTTTTCCAAACAGCTCTCCCGTCAACATATTGGTATAATAATGATGATTCAGGCACGCAAGCATCAATGGGACCGCGAGTGAACTGACCCGATATCCCTTAAATCCACTCCATCGGACTTGTTCCTCTCTCGCATCGGCCATCATATATCCCCTTTCCTCCGCCGTTCTTCCCCTCAAAACCTCTCTCATCCTTCTCCTCTTTGTCCTCCGATTCCCAATTCGATAAAAATATTTCCTACATCCCTCGTCGATTCTCTTTCGTTCGTGTGTATTCGGCTGTTTTAACGATCCCCCGCAGAAAACTCTTTGCAGGTTTTCGATTGGAAATCCGCGTCACACTAACCCCCTCCCCCAATCCCTTTTGTCGTTTGCTCACCAAATTTTTTCTTAAACCATGACTGACTGACGCACAGGACCGACGGATGATGTGAAAAAAGATATCCAGGAAGTCCCGTTACATCATCGGTCCTCCCCGGGTGTTTGTTGACTCTCTCTCTCGAAGTAATTATCCCAAACATAGTAGAAATAGTCCACATTTGTTTTTAGAATATTTTCAACTCAATTCCGTTTCTTGCGACTCAATAAATGCGCGTGTTTTCATCTCCTCTTGTTTGCATTTTTATATTTGGGAGGCACGGTTGGGGGAAGCCCCAAGGGGGATGCTCTGCTCGTCGAATTGTGTATTTATGTCTTTATGCATTCAAATGCGAAATTCGGGAAATTTCGTAAATCAGAATTTGTGGGAACAAAGAGAAATTTCGTCCCTTGATTACCCCTGGCGGCTGCAAAGATTTATCCTCCAAGAACGTTTCCACCAGCATACAAAGCGGAGTTTTGCCGACGGCAAACCCCGTAGGTGGTCCTTGCTCATTAGCGAAATGGTAACTTAAAATAGCCTTTGGCATGAAACATCCCAGCGGTTCCCGAACTACAACATGCGACAAATAACTATTCAATTCTGCCGACGTGTCCCGTATCTATATGAAGAGTTCAATTGGAAGTCCCATCTTTAGAGGAATATTATTGCCTAGTCGGTATATTTTGCAATCGACATAATAATTGAGTGAGTTTCTTTGCAAACATAAATCATTTCAACACAGAATAAGAACCATATCTCGTGCTTTTTATATTTGAAAAAATGTATATATATAAATATATAATAGTATATATATATATTCACATGGAATTGGATATGAGAAAGAGGGATAGGAATACGTTTAAAGGACGAACACTGGAGTGGTGGGGAAGGCGGAATTGACCAAATCACTAGCGTAAAAATATTTTCTTGTCTGGGACTTGAACACCGATGCTCTAACCATGTGTGTGTGTGTGTATATATATATATATATATATATATATATACATATATATATGTCTATATATTTTTTAAACACAGACATTTATTTTTTATTGAAGCAATCTAACACCGCAGAGGTCAATTATATTGAGATATTGGTGGCAGAAAGAGACACCGATCCTTAGTTTCCCCTCGCATGATGGAACCCTAATTTCTTTTAGTTAGCTTCTCTTTTCCAATCTTCACCACTTAATATCTTCCCACTTGCCGGGCGGATGCTCTATCCATATGAATGAATATTTGTTCGCCATATGGCAGGATTTCGTGTTTGAATGTGTGTATATAAAAATATATAACATTTGAACGGCACAATAGAACACAGAATAAGATAGATAACACGTAACACGTAAGAGAACACTCACAATGTAGAGAGTTTTTCGGCCTACTCCGAGTCTTCTTCAGGTCAGACCCTGACCTGAAGACTGACTCAGAGTCTGACCTGAAGAAGACCTCGGAGTAGGGTGAAAGCTTAAACAATCTACAATGTGTTCTTTTACGAGTTATCTATTTTATTCTGTGTTCTATTGTGCCGTCCAAATGTTATATTGCTCTCGTGAGTATTTACACATCATCGACATATATGTATATATATATATATATATATATATATATATATATATATATATATATAACTTTTGGACGTCACAATAAAACACAGAATAAAGCACATAACACGTAAAAGTCTGACCTGAAGAAGGCCTCGGAGTAGGCCAAAAGCTCAAATAATCTTCAATGTGAGTGTTCTTTTACTTGTTATGTGCTTTATTCTGTGCTCTATTGTGCCGTCCAAAAGGTATATTGCTCTCGTGAGTGCTTCCGCATCATTGATATATATATATATATATATATATATATATATATATATATATATGTATCGATAAATAAATATATATATATATATACACATATTTATAGATGATTTCTTCGAAGTAACACGCAAGTGTAATATAAAAAAACATAGACAGCAACATACAACATGATTTCACATAAAAGGAACAGTCACGCGTGTGAGTGTTCCTTTTATGTGTTGCTGTCTAAGTATATATATATATATATATATATATATATATATATATATATATATATATATATATATATATATATATATATATATAGGGATATACTGAGAAGAAATGTGATGACGAAGACGATAATAGAGCGTGTGTGTAAAATAAGGATTACAAATGTTAAAATAGAAATTGAGGTTTGGAGTGAAAAGAATAGGAATTTTACTTGGCATTAACGAAGACCGTATGCGGATGTAAAGAAGGAGTTATGTAATATTTGGAACGCGATTTAATTTAATAATCTTTGTCATTCTAATTAGGGCTTTTAAACACGGTAAAGTATAGTAGAAGGGTCCTTCATAAACCTACTTCAAAATGATGTACTATGACTAATAATATTCTTTCGTATTTAGTATTTCTATGAACGAAAATGGGTTTTTTGTTGTAATAATATCACAAAAAGGTGTCCATTACATTGAATCTTCTTTCCATGCTTCATCCCCTGTCTTTCTTTGCATTCATTTCCCTTAAGTTTTTTACGATGGGAATGTTTGAATCGACAAATCATCGCTTTATGATCGAATTCCTTTTGAGCTTCCCTGGCGGTTCGTTTCACGCCCATTAGCTCCATATTGGAACATCAAAAACGTTTTCCATGGGCGCGTCTCCGGATCCCACACTGGGAAAATTGATGCGGGAGGACTTGCGGCCATTCATTATTGAGGATGTCCAAACATGGGTCGTTTATTCCACGTTCACTTGAGGAGACGGGTTTTCCCAGGGCAATCAAGCGGCCTCAACCCTTATACCCAATCGTCAATACTTCACGTCTTCTCGCACCACCACGCACCATCTCATCCCCGAACATTCTCCGATTGTCTTGCACCATTCCTTTCACACTGCCCCACCGCAGAAGACCCCTCCCCTCTTCCCTTCCCGCCTTTTCAGATCGGCCTCCCACCTAAAAACTCCCTCCTACTCCCCTCTCTTCCTCCCTCCCAACTTTGCAAGAGGGAAAAGAATTCTGGGAGCGGCCCAGGTTTTTCGCGGAGATGACGCCACGCCACGAGAAGAGTTTCGGGGCTGGGAGGAGGCAGAGATTTGGAGATATAGGAGGGAGAGAATATGTGCGGGTGTGTGGGGTAAAGGAGGGGGAGCAGGAGAAGGAGAGAATAAAGAGCTTCGGGGTGCTTTTTTGCACCCGGGTGCGTTCTCCTAGTTCGTATGCGTGTGCCAGTCCGCTAGAGGATCTCCGAGGGAAGTGTTTCCACCAGGGAGTGTAGTCGGAGGCGGGGAATAGAGGAGGGAAACCCCTCTCTCCCCCCCCTCCTCACCGCCACCCTCCAAAATGTGTAGGCAGTTTGTTCTGGGTCTACGTTCTGAGGTCACGTGGGGGGGGGGGCGGGGCTTTCTTTTGTGTGTGCAAGTGGGTGGAGAGAGAGAGGATGTTTTGGGGGCGAAAGGAGGGAGCCCTTCGCCATCTCCACTCTTACCCACGTACCCCTTTCTCTTCCTCTGCGGATGAAGGGAAAAAAGGGTGGGAAGGAAGGGAGGGAGGAATGGCGAAAGTAGAAATGGAGAAGGGTAGGTCGGTTGGGAAAAGGGCAAGTCTGGAGAAGGGAGATTTGGAGGAGGGGGAAATGAATAAGAGGCAAAGGGAATACGGTAGATGAGAGAGGATTGGTTGGTGGGGAGGCATGGAAACGTTTCTGTTGTCCCGGGGCGATCGGTACTGGTGGCGTTCGAGACCTCTCGCTTCATCTCTCCCCGACAGTTAGTTCATCTTACGTTCACTATCCACACCCCACAACAGACGGGTCACGAGTAGTGGTGCCTAAGTGTGCAATTTCCTCCTCTTCTTCATACACTGGGTAACATTTCCCACGGGTGGATGGCAGGGACGTTTTGGACGCCGGCCTTCCTCTCTCCCCCTAGTTTTTTCCGAGACTTACCCTTTTCTACAGCCGTCGTGATTTCGTCAGGCCAGAACTAACATTAGGAATATTCACCTAGAAAAATCGTTTGAGTCTTTTTCATACGCCACTTTTTCTTCTCTGGTCATTCCTCATAAATAATTAGAAATGAGAGAGGAGAATAAATGGAAAAAGGTTCTTGTAAGCATCAAACAGGTGTGAAATCGTGTTTTAATTTTTTATTCTCATTGCTATTTTTAAGCAAAATAAAAGTCTATGAGACGCGTATGCGTGTGAGTATCTTCCGTAAACTCGTTGTACGTGTATGTATGTCGTCATTTGCACTTCAGACTGGCGAGTCGACAAAATCAAACCCTTAGCAAACCCACCAGCACTCAAAGCACTTTCCAGTTGCGCAGAATTCCGCGGAGAGCTAAGTGCAGTCTAGATGGATTGTAGCAGTGAAAGAGGATTCCGTTTTTCTACAGAATAAATCGCGAGAGAATCCTACGCGAGTGGATGCTCAGGTTCTTCATAACGGTTCTCCGTCGCATCGGGGCGCTTCATTAGATTTTCTTCCCCAGAATTCACACAATCCAATCGAATTGTGAGTGAAGGGGAAATAATAGGATTGCGTGTGAATTGAATCCGCGAGGAGGAATACGTATATCCTTATCGCCCTATACCCATTCCCGGTCCTCCCCGAGTGTTGCGTCATTATCACAGTCATCAGTGTCTTTTTATGCTGCAGCGGGCTAACCTGGGAAAAAACCTAAACCAATTTCACCTTTTAGTGGATATGAAACGAAGCAAACTGTGGGACTAAAGAAACTGGCATCCTGGATACTGTGCACAAATCGAAAAATGAAACTTATGAATGAAATTTGTGTTGCTTTCCTACAAGGAGATATATGGCATTATAGCGATCCTCTGAAACCTTGGAAGCTCTTAAGGAGGCAATAACAATTGTATAGCTGGAATAACGCAAGAATGCTGAGAGGAGTTTTCGAAAACTTTTTTGAAGGACTCAACATGTGCATCGCTCACCAAGGTCGTCACCTAGGTGAAATAATTTTCAAAACCTAATAAAAATAAAATAGCACAGGATTTAGTTTTCAGAATAAAAACTTTTTTTTTAATTATCTTGGCAGATTATTATACAATCAGTCAATTAAGGGAGTCCATTCGGTCCCACACTCTATATATGTGTTTTATATATATGTATATATTTTGTATCCGTGTGTTTGTGCGTCGCCGGAGAGCGTCAATTTCTAAGATATATATATATACATACACAGAATATATATATATATATATATATATATATATATATACATACACAGAGATGAAGAGGGACCTGATGTAGTGTAGGTTGCTGGATTGGGTTTAGTTTGGAGTTACAAAATATTTATTTGATAGTTGTGTCCATCCAAAAACCTACCCTAACCGGTAGATTACCTAATAATAATATGTATATATATATATATATATATATATATATATATATATATATATATATATATATATGTTGTGTCCATCCAAAAACCTACCCTAACCGGTAGATTACCTAATAATAATATGTATATATATATATATATATATATATATATATATATATATATATTTCTATGCATATACATTCAAACACGAAATCCCGCCATACGGTGAACAAATATTATTTCACACATAGAAATAGGGTGAAGTTGATGTCTTGTGATTCTCCAAAGGGGTGGAAAGAACCTGTAATTTTCATGGCGTCCCCACTTCTCTCATGCTATAACACTATCTTCATTAGACGAATTACTATTAATTTAACTGCATTTAATTTCAATTTTTTAAATTTAAATGGTAGTCACTTGAATTTAATCCTAACCTTGTTTAAATAACAGGCCATTCGTCCATTTTCACATGCACAATTTTGTGTAAAATTGAAGTTCCGAAGAAAATATTTTAATCTGTCGCTTGGAGCTCGGAATGCTTCACAATTCAAGTTTTTGAGATAGAGTATATGATCTTGAGATGCAAAAAACGTAAAGGAAATGATTAACTCATGAAATCCTTCTCTGTGTATGCGAATTTCCCATTTCAAGAGCAATGATCTTGGGAAAATGGCGCCCAGACCCCATCACACGTTTTCAATAAAAGGATATCACTGGTAAAATCGTAACGCAGCACATTTGGTTGTCTTGTCATGTATCTGCTGGCAACCTTGGTCCCATGTGCAAAAATAAATTCCTCGTTCCCGAGGGTCTTATTGCCAACCTAGGAGTGCGTGGTGATTTTCTTTGCTATCGTCCTCTGCCAAAGATAGCTTATCTTCCCCCAAGATACATTTTGGAGCCTAAATCTTCAAAATTGCTGCTCCACTACAGCGGCCTCACATGTACCCTATCTAGTGCGAGTAGAACGCAAAAGCTATCACACCTATATCGAAGTGGTGGGGCTTTTCATCATGAATACCAAGGGCGAAAAAATGTACGATGCATATATATCATGGATGAGCAGAAATATGCTAGGAAATAAACTGTGAGGGTTGCTTCCAGGACAACCAATTTCGGACGCTTCATTTATCGAACTACATGTTTGTTTTTGTAGAAATTTCTCTAAGTACCCAGGTAGGCGTTTGACAAGACGGCGCATAATTTTCATTACGTTATTGAGGTTTAAGTTGATATGTTACCTATAGAAAAGTGTGATTGCAACTAGATAAGTTGTTCCATCACAGTTACTGGTTTTATTCTGTTCGCAAATTGTACAAGGGAAAGAAGAGTAATCAAGTCTCTCCAATCGGGAGCCAAATTATTGTATTTTATCCTGGTGGTTTGATCCACAGATGGTGTGAGACTGTGATAATACCCTTCGGGTCAGACACGAAATATTCCAGTGCCCTATTTACTTTTGAAATACGTCGTGTTTTTGATTCCTCGTTTCATATATGGAAACATTCACATTCTAGATAAATGTGTGGCCCCTTAGTTTTGCATTGTATAATTGTCGTGTTTGGCATTTAGTACTTAATTTTTTTGAGAAGTTTGAACAATGCATTTTTTGAGCGAAAAAATATTCTATTTCTTTGTCTAGAAGCGAATTTTCCTTCCAGTCGCGTTCTCAACTGTCAATGTAATTCGGGGCTAGAATCATCCTTTATTTCGGAATTAATCTATAACAGCTTGTTTGATTGAATGAGAAAGAACATTGGAATGTCCGACTAAAGTCATGGACAATGCGATATCTTCCGATCCAGCCAATGTTGCCGATGAGTGGCTAATACCATTCGCATCCTTTCTGCGAGTAAAATCATCATAGCTGCACTAAACGTATCATTTATCTAATGATGTTAGTTTTGTATGTAATCTCCGTACTATACTTCGTGTTTCCCAATGCAGGGTTTACCCTTAATAATATTATTTTAGTCCTGTGTTTGGATAATCCAGCATAGCGATTAACGGAGTTGTGACTACTAGAGGTGAAATGGTGAGAATGGAGTGGAACGGAGCTTTCCTGGAGGCAAAGAACGAGTCGAGGGAGGAGAGATGAGAAAATGTAGTTTCCGTCTAGTTTTGTGGCTTTCTTATTTATGGTTTTTTTACCCGCAATGATTGGCGGGGAATCTTGACTCAGCCGACTTGATTGAAGTCAACAGGGAAGTGGCAACCACTCTTGCAAATAATTTGCTTTCCGAATGTAATAGTCGAATGAGTCGGAAATACGCGACTTCACCAAAGCCAGAGAGAATGGTAAAGGTGACTGCGGGTAAATTATTGATGTTCGTATCGACTATATATCGTTATAATATTTTGATTTTCAGTTCAACATTTCTGCGGCTTGGTTTTAAATATCAATTTCACACACAATTCATTAGCTATGGGGATTAAACTTCTGTGAACCCAAAATAAAACCATATTGTAGTTGAAATCACGCCATTTTGTGATGAATAGCTAGCAGGATGAGAAAGAGACTTGAGTGTAATGCTTAGAATCATGAAATCTGCATGCACTTTAAAAGTTTTGATATTTTATGATATTTTCGGGTTTTCCTTTCCAAGATTGTGGATTCAGCTTGTAATATACTTTATTTCAAACTGATTACAATCTCTGATCCTCTCCCTACCTAATGACGTTTTTAAACAGTCCTCTATAGACGAGGCAACTTTGTTTCTTAATAATAAAGTGTTATATAGCAAAAATGTGGCATTTTTTGGCGTTCTGTTCATGATGAATCAGCAATGCGAGTTTTCTGATTTATTTAAAAATCAATAAGTTAAACTGCGTCCGCTGAAGGCTATTTTTTTAAAATGATATTTTCGTACACTAGGTAAATAAAATGGCATGAGTAGAGAAGACAAATTCTATTGACATATCAATGCGTATTTCCCTTGCCCTGAGAGAATGTTTTCGCCAGCATACATGCATTGTTTTCTTAACCCTAGTTTGATGAATCCTAACTCAGAATCCAGTAAAGACCTGAAAATGCTCCCAACTCCATGCCGAATAAAAGTTGTTTTAATATTCGGAATCGGTCGTTCGTAATACACTCTCGAAATATGAAAAAATCGTCGAGGCAATATATTGCACTGAAGAGCTGTTTTCCTGATCTGAATTCTCCGCAGGGAAGGTTCCTTAATGGTAATATTTTGTCATCCCTAAGGAAACGCTTTATCGCTTCAAAGATTCACGGAAAGGGCTGTAAAGGGAGTTGGAACCCTAACCCCCTCCGATAGTCTCGTCCAGGGTTCTTGCTGGTAGGAAATTATTTTCGAGTTCGGTACTCCCTCGGGGGAAATGATTCGAGACCCACATAACGAAGTGGGCGGGAATAGAGTGGCAGGCCAATGGTAATAGAATTCTAAAATAACCCGTTCAAGTCTTTTTTTTGTGCACACTGTTTGCTACAGAAGCATTTAAAACCTTAAAAAATGGATATGTACAGAAATGAAAACACAATAAACTCTCTTTTTCATTAAAATAACTGCATATATGTACTCATTTTAAATCACGTTTAAATACTTTATGCATGCTGCTAGTTTTCCTCGTTTTATTACTAATCGTTCATTGTGCTTAAAATCTCTTTCCTTATTTTTTTGGTGATTATTTCATTCAATTATTGCTTCTTTTTATTCAACTTTATGTAAGGTACTAATTCTTTGCTTAAGTTATCTCCTTGCGTTGTATAACAAAGTGAATTTTCATATCTAACGTCCAAATAACTTATTTTTCTTCCATGCCACCAATTTTAAGTAATAGTAATATTGGTATGGAACCAGGAAAGTTTCCTTAATCAATTTCTATCCTTGTGTTCGAAATTGGCTTAATAATAATTTTATATAATCATGATGCTTTTTTTCGTTTGATAGCATATTTGTACCCCCTTCCATTCATCCTCTATTCAAATTGGGCATATGCAGAGGGTAACTCAAAAGCAACACTCTCTCATGAGGGACAGTGACCTTCGGGGGTGGAAACAAGGAATCTATTTTCCTCAGATTGTTTAGTAAGTTAACAATACTGGTCTCTTAGAAAATTAGGAAGAGCCAAAAATCTCACAGCGGGCCAAAGACACTTTGGTGGCATAATTCCCCGTACTTATGAGTGAAAAAGCCTTTGATCAGTACCAAAGTTCTATCTTCATATTTACTTTACTTATTTATTGATATATATTTCAAGGGCCAGGAAGACGACTTATATTTTCATTAGAATACACATTGACAGTGGTCATAGAAATATTTATTTCCATTGAGGTTTCCTGCATAAATGATCTTAAATCAACGAATGTTAGTCTACCTAAATGCGTATGTCATTTCATGAAATGGCAAAAAGGAAATATTGATATATCTTTTTGTCTATTCACGACTGATACTATGAGGTGAAATATGTTTTTTGGTATATTCAGCCCTTAAGTTTGATCGAATTCAGAAGTGGGTTCAAATAAAAATTCAGCAATGAAATAACCCATTATTTGAACATTTATATTTAAGTACATCAGAATCTGAAACCCACTTTCCAGTTTTTTACTGTTATTTATTTAATCACTATCTTGTCATATTTGAAGCTCCTGTGGTAACATTAAACCCAGAGAGTAGTAAAACTATAATACATTACTAGTAAATTTGTGAGCGAAAATCTGCACCTTAAATTTCCATTCATTTGCTACCACCTTGCCCCCATTTGCAGCCTGAAATACGATAAGACCTTAGCCATCGATTCACCGTAAAGAAATAAAAACCTGAAATATGTATTACTCTAGATTCGAATGGAATACCAGCGCTATATTCATGGCTCAATTCCACTAATTATTCTTCACCACATACCTCACTTAAAAAGATGAAAGTTACCTTGGATACTTCTTCTATATCCACATAATACGCCACTGGATGTTGTAAGTGCGTGAGGCCAAGGATGTAAGGGATCTAGTGATACTTCAAAATGGATGGCGGAATAGTTTTAGTTAGATTTTACAGTATTTGTCGTTTTATACTTCAATTAATTCCCCGACTTCATTAGGCACGAAGGCAAGTTCTTACGAAAAAACTGACTACGTTTCCCAAATACAAGGCAAGAAAATTGGCATTACGGTTTATTCCCAAAATGCTTCATATTTTTTTTTTACAACGCATGTGGTTTTTTTTATCTTCCTTTATACCGAGGCGGGAATTTTTCCGAATGCCGGTCACGTCCGGCGGCTGATGGGCGACGTCCTCAGAAAGGATTTAATTCTGCGAGATCCCGTGACTGGAGTTTGCCAGCAACATCAGTCTCCCCGTCGGACCCAGCGCAGCGCCCCACTCCCCAATCCCTCGCCGCCCAAACTTTTCCCTCTCACGATGTTCACCGGAGGGAGTTTCCGTCTGAAGCGACCGAGTAAAGTGCAACGTAGCCCAGGGGAATCTCTCGAGCAATGGATATACATGTTTTCAATGAAAATTCACTTTGTTTCTCTTCGGAGTTCATTTTAAGGCTGAAACTAACTGGAAAAGTTCTGCTCACATCATCTACCTTTCGTGTGCCTGCTAATTTCGCTTTTGTTGCCCCCCCCCCCCCTCCTCACTATTAATACCTCTAGGGCATTTGAGATCCTGTCCAGAAGGATTTCATTACGAGATGCCGAGGAAAGACACCATTTTCGTGAAAAACCTTTTATGAAAAAAGGGAAACGCACGCATCATTATTTGATGGCCTGAGATGAATGCCACTGGAAACAAAAATATTTGCAAGCACGACTACTAGGCAAGGTTTTATTAGGAACTTCAACATTTGCACAGAGAATATTTGCAGAAAATGCGTAGTCCGGGCCAAAAAAATCATTTAATTAATTTCTAGTAAAGCAGTCAAAGGGGTTCGTTTTCCCTTACATTTTCCCTTCCCTGCGTCGAAATATTAAGAAATGTAAGGGAAAACAATTCGGACTTCTCTTAGTTAAAAATTTAGCGAACTTCAATAAACACCATTTGAATTTCATTAATTACCGGTGACCGTTGACTGAACAGTCCCCGCCATTCGTACTTACGTCGGATTCTAATAGTTTAAAGAATTATTCAATCAAATAAAACTAAAAGTTGTCACAAGGAAGAAAATCCTATAGCCAATAAAAATGATGAAGAAAAACTCCAATACCGGTATTTCGGTCACCAGGTGACCATCTACGGGGAGAGAATCGAATGGGAACTTGAACTTGGAAGAAGAATATGCACTCCACATCCTCCATTTTTAAATAAAACCACAATTGAAGTCTGATTTAATGAATTCATCACACGTAATTGTCTTGAATGGCGTAAATTTGATTTAGCGTAGTCTTAGGGTAGGTATGGGCATTGCTTGAGGAAATTCTTTAGTCTCACAGTTCTGGTGTGTCCGTAAGGGCTAGTACCTTTGTAGCCCGAGATTTTCATTTACCATTTTGTATTTCCAGGGATAAGAGGGGAAGTGTTGATGTGCTTTTAATGGCCTTCTGTACTGCATTATTGCTTGCTTCTAAGGGTTAACACGATGAGCGAGGTGGTTGATGATGTGAAGCGATACCCAAAGCTATAAAAAAAATGCTTTTGCTGTAATCATTTACACAACTGATGTATCGTCAACCCCTTTCCTATGCAACTTAAGGGTCGTAAATTTAAGATCCTCCACACTCACGGTTATACCCACATTTTAAGCGCATTAGTGAAAGTTAATAAAACTGAAAAATGATTTATGGACTCCGAAACCAATACACCCTCCCAGCGTTGCTTTCAAGAATCACCATAACGTTACGACAAACTTCGTTCAAGATTATTGGTTCAGAAGGTAATTTTGAAAAGTTACGACTTCTTAAATGCCATATTTGTAACGTGCCCTAGCACAAAAATAGTGAGAACCGCCGATGAACGTAGCCATTATTTTTGCAAACGTCGCCTTTTGGTTAAAAGTTAATGGCCCAAATAAACCCTTTATTTAGGGGTTTATTATCGGGGGTTTATTGCGGTGATGGTTGCTATTTCGGTCCTTCGGTAAATGTCTCATTTTTTTACGTATTTTAAATGGCTTTCAAAGCGTTAAGTCTTTAAGGAGGCTCAGTAGCGTTAGAATATTTCATCTGAACATTTAAACGGCGTACGATTACGGTGAACTTTTTTACTATCACACATGTACAGGGTGTGGCAACATAACTTCCTTTTTTGAAATCGTTTTGCCTTTGAAAAAAGGAAGTTATGTTGCCGTATCTTGTGTATGTTTTAGCATTGCTGGTGAATTGTGTACATATATATATATATATATATATATATATATATATATATATATATATATATATATATGTATATGTATGTACACACACATATATATTGAGCTAAATTCCGTCGAAATTATTTAGAAATAACGCGTGTGTGTTCTTTTCATGTGTTCTTTTTTGTTTGTTGCTGTCCAAGTTTTTTATTCAACACTTCCGTGTTACTTCGACGAAATTATATACATATATATATATATATATATATACTATTTCCATGTGGATGAATATAAATATATATGTTTGTGTTTGTGTCGAAGTTTGTGTCTGGCTTGCGCGTCGATACTTCACGAATTTTAGAGGACCTATGTTTTCGCTGTCTACGCATTATCCTTTAAACCGAAAGAACAAAATTAGGAGAAAATCATAATTACGGTATCTCTCAAGCTTATTCTTGTTCTCATAAAAAACCGTGAGCCATCTTCCGTTTCTTATAGGTAGAATACATACGTGTTTGAGGCTTTGAGGATCGTTAATGCTCCTGTTGTAGTTTCGCGCTTAATTCAGTGCAATAGGTTCGGTATACTTGGGTGGTTCGTATGAGAAAGAGCGTTGAGGAAAAGTTCACAAATAATCTTATTAGATTCTTACATCAAGACAATGTCTTTTCAGGAATATATGAATGTCCATTAATATCTTAACATATTACCACAGCTCTGGGAAGGTAGTTATTTGCCCTTATAGAAAATGCTTATTCTATTTTAAATTTCCTTCCCTTATTACTTCTTCATGAATAACAATTAATGTTGAGTGCTCGTTTAAAAAAATTCTATTTATTCTTATATTTATAGGGGTGTTACGTACGATGTAACGTGTATCAATTCGCTGACATAACGACATGAGAAAATGTGATGATGTTTCGTAGGAATGACGTTTTGATGTAAGGACGACATCATTGAGCAACGAAAAACATATGGAACGGGATAAAGGCAAATTTATTTGCTATGTTTATGGACACAAATAAGGGTTCACAACTATATCTTCGCGGTTGACATTTCCCTGGAGGTGGACCCTACCCTACTCCTGTCCCCTGCTTCCCTTCCGCCTCTCACTCCCCCAAGTATTTGTTCTCAGAGCAACGGTGTAGTTCCTAGGAAACCCCTGTAGATTTGACCTCCGTATTTTCTCTCACTACATCACTCTCTCTCTCTCTCTCTCTCGTCCTTCCACTCATGTGTTTAACCTACCGCGTGCACACCGAGTGAAAACTTGAAGGGAACCGCCTAGATATCGCATTCGGGTGAGGTCTCGGTTGGGGGAGAGGGTAAAAAGAACTCGCTGGAGGGAGAAGAGGAAATGGAAAGGGAATGGAAAAGGAGGAACATAAATATTTAAATCATGACTTGTGGAACCTGGTTCGATTGCTGGTGAAGCCTTTAGACAAGCTCAGCTTCGCTCGAGCAGTTCAAATATTTTTTTCGGGTAACAAATCTTCCTGAGAACAGGGCCTTGGAAAAAAAACATCTGGCTCCCTACTCTGATGTGTTAATTTCACTCAGTTGAACTTAATATTAGGTGAGATCTACGCTCTCCTATCACACTAGCGTTCAGGTTGATTACTGTGATTGGACACCAACAGTCAATTTCCATTAAGTGTTTCTAGATATGGTCCTCAGGTCTGTATCTACTTGATGCCATGCAGGTCACTAGTAGTGGGTATATTCTCTCCGCCTCAGAATTCAATCGATGCAATTGGGATCCTCAAGAGGTACGCTAATATAGTATTGGGTCGTTCGCAGCATAGGGTTTGTTCTTTTTCTGAGATTTGACAAGGGAAAATATGAAAGTTTGGGCAGTGTGGCTAAAACATTAAAAGTTTTTATCGTGAGAATCACTTCAGAATCAATGATTATTAGTTTAAAGTCTCTAAAATAAATTTACGAGAGATCAGCTTTTTGAAGGCATACAGCTCATTTGGAAACTTTTTTAAATTAAGAAAGACAATATCATGTTTCAAAGTCGGATTTGTTTACTATGACGCTTTTTCCAAGAGCATCAAGGGAGAGAAACAACTGCGACTCGCGTCAGCTAGGGAATAAGTGGCATCATTAGGTGACATGACCTTAACAGGTTTCCTCTTTCTCTTTTCTTTAACTCTTGTGTCCCTGCGGAAATTGCCTTTGATAATACCTATTACCTGTTTTAGAATGTTATTCAGTTTTTCTATTTTTCCAAACGTTGTAGATTTTTTTATTCCTGCTTAATGAAGTAGGCTCTTTTTGGCGAGCACACATTTTATTTTTCTGCAATATTTCTTTAAAAATGGTTACGGTTTTTTCCATGAATTTGACTGATAATTTTTCTTTGTTTAACAGGGAAGAAGTTTCTTTGTAAATACTAACCAGTCGTTCATGTACAGCACATAAATGCAACAATTCATGACTGTTCATGCCTAGCGTGGATGTACCCCCCTGCCTCACACCATGTCGTTGTCTGTAAGTGTGGATTGGCATTAATAAAGTATTTAGAAAGAAACAAGCACTTTGTGACTTCCACACTTTTATAACCAAGGTTTTTAAAAGTGTGGAAGTCACAAAGTGCTTATTTCTTTCTAAATATGACGTCCTTCCACAAAACAAAAGCTTCTACCTTCGATTTAATTAATAAAGTAGTTTAATTTGGGGACGTAATAATCGTGCTTCCGGCGGTTCCCAAAGCAAGTTTTCAATTGCAACGTGATCATCTCTGTTCGTTCGTAACGAATTGAGTGGAAAGAAAAGGGAAAATAAAAAGTGGTAGAAAAGAAAGAGTGAGGTGTAGGAGAGGAATGGAAACGAAAAGTAAATGTGGAATCTTTCGGTGGCCTTAAACCAGTCCCGGAAGAGCTGAGGCAAATATTATTCGCGTGTATACAAAAGAATGGGAGAGGTTGGGTCCCTAATAAGAAACAGGTCTGTTTGTCTTCTCGGAGGGAGCTCCGAGGCATTT
Organism: Hetaerina titia; assembly: GCA_037158775.1. Taxonomy (NCBI): domain Eukaryota; kingdom Metazoa; phylum Arthropoda; class Insecta; order Odonata; family Calopterygidae; genus Hetaerina; species Hetaerina titia. The sequence goes on along the minus strand of CM073776.1, from coordinate 55,018,958 downwards.
TTGCCATGCCTGCAACTCAGCGGGGAGGGTTTGCTCGGTCTCGCGGAGTGAGGAAACAGGCGAGAGGGATTTGGCTCGGCGGGGATGAGAGAAAAATGATTGGAACGGAAGCGAATTCGGCTTTTGCGAAAAAAATGGGTTGTGTGGCTTGGAAGAAAAGTGTGGGAATAAAGGAAAAAAGAAAAGAGTCGTTGGGCATCAGGCTTTTGTTGGAATTATTCAGAAATGATACTTAAAATTTCCATCTGCTCTATTGATCGCGTTATTAAGATAATTTGTTTGAAACCCACAGCATTATTTGTCCTCTAGTTGTTGTAATTGTAGTAATTTACCGCTGTACTCAACCGCACCTTCCTCTTTCTTCTCGTGATATGTTGGTAATATTTTTTCACGATAATGATAACGAGATATTTAATGATTTCTGACGGTTATCTTGCCGCGCGACTTTCCAAATTTTCTTTTTTAACGTCCAAACTGGAATAAGGGACAATATTGAATTCTCCTTCAAGGAAAGGACAAAAGAAGGGTTTTTTAAGGACTACCATTCGCTTGAGACGCTTTTATACGCTGGAATAATTGATAACTCAAGAGTGAATTCCAAAATGTGTTGAAAGAACTGCGGGAGTAGCCGCGACAGTAACTTTAACGGAGTCATCCACTAACGTTAATTAAAATGCGATTATTCCAAAGAAAAAATCATTCGGCGAATGTTTTTTTATTGAATTTGGACGCTGGATCGTAATTTTTCATAAATAAAAATTTCTGGTTGGGTAATTTTATTTTTAATACTATACGTATTAGCTTCGGAGAAGTTGTTGCCACAGGCACCGGTTCTAGTCTTCCCAGTATACGTACGATTATGGTTTAAATAAATGGGTACAGCCTCAACGTGAGTATCTTGAGACCGTCACAAAATCTTTCCTTTAAATACGAATGATGGAAAAAACTTCGCCGCAAACAAAACGATTGGGTAAAAGCCTGCTTTAAATCGCGAATAAAAGGCCTGCGTACTTATGTAATGCATAACAGGTAGAAGTCAAAAGGGGAACAAACTCGCAGTCCCGAGAGCGAGAACATGAAAAGTGAAGAGAGCAAAAGTCACGGCCGGGGCGGGCACAAAGAAAATCCCACAGACGGATGAGGATGGACCGGGAAAGAAATTGGTACCGGAAGAGAAGGGAACAAAAATAATAAAATGGGAAGGGATAAAGGGACCGGAGCCAGTCGCGAAGGTAGTCGGAGGAGTGTGAGGGCGACAAGCCGAATGATATTGCTTATTCATGCGCGAAGTTGCGTCGATGAATAAGGCAACGGAGAATGCCGCGGCGATAACGTGCTCTTTTTTTCAAGTCCCGTTCGAAAGTCTTCCGCGGGCGATAGCATGCGTGAGAGGGTGGGAGTGTGTGTGGGTGGGTTCTATGCCAAGTCAAAAACTCGACTCGAATCTTGCGCCGAGTCAGCAGGTTCCGCGCGGGGTCGTTCCTTCCTGATAATGGCCTCGTTTGTCATGTGAGGCTGCTTCAGTCCCGCCCACCCCTTCTCTCACCCCAACAGTTAGTTTCAGAATCTTTTGTCCTGCCGTTAACAGAGGGCGTTCGGGAAACGTCTCGGCTCTTTCCATTCTGTTTTCCCGGTTGAAGATTTTCTCCTGAGATCGATTCTCGATGGAATATGCGTCCCTCGCACTTAGATAACTTAAGGTTTGGGTAGCAAGTGGTAAATCCACAAGTCTTGATAGATATCGACTGCCTCAGGAATCATGATATACCGGCAAATCTCTTGGGCGTCTAACCTGTGTGACTGGGTGTATAGGCATTCGCCTTCCCAGGGTGCATCTGGGATCACATTCACACGTTTCCCTTTCGATTTTCATGAATTTTAGAGTAAGGTAGGCCGTTTTCGGGGAAAGTTTAAAAAAAATTAGAAAGAGGTGTTGATAACTTTGGTTGACTGTAGTAAATATTGGAAAAATTAAATTAGAGAATTATGGTCAAATGATATGGAAATGTTACGCATTGGAAGGTTGCCATTGTTGCAATTCCACCGGCCATTTTATTCCAGCATGCCACGGAAAATTTATTGGTATTCTTGGAGGGACAGAGAAGAAAAATAAAAAAATGTGAATAGTTTTCAGTAAGAAAATTTTAAATGGGAACAAATGTAGTTCGTTGGTAATAAATTCAGGTATGAATTCAATTGCTAGCAATTGTATGTTTTAATGTTCAACGAGTATCTCCTTTTTTTTCAATTAACCTCACGATCCGTTCATTCCGACCGATTTCGCTTATACCCATGCGGTCCTCTCTCTTTCCTTCATTTTGGATCTGAATATTTAAATGTTTGAATTCGATGGTTTTGAGGTTCTACTTTGTGAAAATTAATGATCACTGAATAAATAAACTTGGTATTTTTTCACACACCAAAAATAACCTCATTATACTACTCCCGGTTAACAATTAATACCTGATACCGACGCCAATGCTTCGAAACGGGTAGCAGTATTATAAATCTTTTTCGCGTGAAAAAATACTAAATTTATTTATTTACAGATTCAAATTTCTCTTTCGCGAAAAGGGCAAGGTTAAGAAGATTGCAGTAAGAAAAACACGGGCGATGGAGTAGGCTGGGGCTTTGTGGGCCATCCCGACCTTATGGATGAGCGTCGGTTCAACAAAGCACTAACTCATGAATTTCAAACAAGTCTCTCCTCTTCAGGGCTGTGCCAAGAGATGGGGAGGGGGAGCGATCGAGTCCAATTGCCTTAAGACCTGTTTCGCAAAAATTCAGGGGGAAGTCGGTTGGATGGTTTGGGCCGGAGGAGAGGAATTAATCGGAAGGGTGGGTTGGAAAAATGGGAGGAAGAAGGTGACTGGTCTGGACACCCAAGGTTTCTCCGAACTTGGGGAAAGTTCTTAGAAAAATTTGAGATACATGGATGACGCTTATCAAATTGATTTATTAAGAATAATTTTGCTAGCTGTGGTATATTCGGCATTTTGACTTATCTAGACGTGCTACATTAAAGAGAGGTGCCAGTCATTATCAATTAATTTGTTCCATTGAATATTTAATGAAATAATATTTTTCGGAATCATACTTCAGAATGGATTTACACCAAGTTTCAACCTCAGACATTTATCACGTATTCACCCCATCCGACTCGGTCGCTAATCTACGAAATAATATTTTGACACTTTAACTTCACATAGTTGGTATTTAAATCCTCAGATTTGAATTCATAAATTAAGGGCAAGAGGTGTTCACAATTGAAACTAAGTGTAACTGAATGGCCGTGGAAAGAAAATTCGCCATCAGCAAATCGCGTAAACATGCTAGTTTCCACCTTTAACTGTTTTTTATCCCCCACGCAAGTACCCGCTTTACGATATAATACTTGTAGAATTTATTCCATTCGTATTTAAGATGTGCAGATGCTCAAATACCACCCATCTATTACAATTTCAGCTACCTCGACACGAGCAAAGTGATCGCAATTAGTGACTTTGTCGATCGTTCAGAAACTCTTGGGTATTAGGCGTGATTAACAATTAGGGCCTCCTTCGTTGATGTCGTGGGGTACGGAAACAGGTTTGCTGCGTGAATCACGACCGAGTCGTCCATGGGAACGATTCTTCTCCCTCCACCCCAAGAGGAGTAGATCCAAATGTTAGGGTGGAAGAGGGAAGATGGAATTGAGAAAGGAAGAAAGAGTGTAACGCATATCTATCTCCCCACCATTTACTACTACCGGGGACACTTCTACCACTCTGACCTCTTCAGCCGCCCGCGGGGACGGAGGAAAACTCGATGGGCCATTAGGGCGGAATTGATACCGCCGAATCTCCGCTCCTATCAAGACAGAAGGTAGAAAGGCGCTCACAAGGTCGGGGGAGGGGGAGGAACCGGGTGGGGGGATAGTATTGCTGGTGGTTGGTGGGGGTTTTGCCATTCAGTGGGCGATAGGGAGGAGAGATGAGTTGGATTGCCCTGGGAGTTGGGGGCGAGGAAGACAAAAGGCGAAATGAATCGGAATTCGTCGCCGGGCGGAACCGAGCGAACACCGGGCTGAGTTCGATGAGAGTGGCGGAGAGTGAGTGACGTGATGGGCGGCGGGGCGAGTCTAGGCAGGGAAGGGTGAAAAGTTAGCGGAGGACGAAGTAACGGGGAATGAGAAGGGATGTTGGGGACAGGATTAGAGATAGGTATTCGGAAAGAGTTTATTGCTGGGCCGGAACATTTTCGTTGACGGGGTCGGGGATTGAAATCGGAGTTTGGTCTGGCTTTGGACATGGCCAGTGATTTAGATAAGAGTGGAGGGGCCGGTGAAAGATGGTAGTCAGAATCGAGAATTTCGGATGTTTGGTGTTCACAATCAGGGTTATAAATTGCCTCAGCGTTGGGAGTATTGCTGTGAGGAGAGGTCGGCGTTGGGATAACTTGGTGATGAGAGTTGAGGTCAGAGTTTGGGTCAGATTTTCCGATGGTGTAGGAATCAGGGTTGGCCTAAGTGCCGGGCGTAAAGGGATGGAGTTACAATGGGAAAGTGGACAAATTACCTTCCTAATGAATTGTATATTGATAACTGAAAAGTGAAAGTGAGATCTTTCTAAACTCCTAAAGGTCTTTTTACTTAAGAGATCGTTGGAATTATTTTTAAGTTAATCTTTTTCATTAAAAAATATACCTTTTATGTGTTCTCATATTGACATTATCTCGATAGCTCAAGTGGTTACAGCATCCGCCCAGCAAGTGGAGAGATCCGGTGTTCAATTTCCGGTCGAGGAAAATATTTTTACATTTGTGATCTGCTCAAATCCTCCTTCCTCACCTGTCCTGTGTTCGTCCTTTATGTGTGTGCCTTTCCCCTTTCCTTATCTCTATTTCTATGTGAATGAATATTTGTTCGCCGTATGGCGGGATTTCGTGTTTGAATGTATATATACTATATATACACAAACACTAAGATAATAAATATTACACACACAGAAACATAAAAGAAGGACACTTACAGTAGATATTTACGTTTCGATGGCACGGCCGTCGTCATCAGAATCTGATGACGACGGCCGTGCCGTCGAAACGTAAATATCTAATGTAAGTGTCCTTCTTTTATGTATCTGCGTGTTTAATATTTATTATCTTAGTGTTTGTGTGTTTGTGCGTCGCCGGAGAGCGTCATTTCCAAGATTATATATATATATATATATATATATATATATATATATATATATATATATTTCTATGCATATACATTCAAACACGAAATCCCGCCATGCGGCGAACAAATATTATTTCACACATAGAAATAGGGTGAAGTTGATGTCTTGTGATTCTCCAAAGGGGTTTTCCACATTGTCCATTTTTGGACAATGTGGAAAGAACCTGTAATTTTCATAGCGTCCCCACTTCTCTCATGCTATAACACCGTCATTTTCAAGATTATATATATATATATATATATATACACTTTTTTGGAAAACCCACAAACGTGTAATGTAAATTCACTGATAGTCATAACAAACACAGAAACCAAAACACAAAAGAGGAAAAACTCACTGGTTCTCGAAAACCAGTGAGTTTTTCCTCTTTTGTGTTTTGGCTTTCTGTGTTTGTTATGACTATCAGTGAATTTATATATATATATATATATATATATATACATATATATATATATATATATATATATATATATATATATATATATATATATGTATATATATATATAATTCACTAAATAGTCATAGTAAACGCAGAAACTAAAACATATAAAAGAGGGACTCACTAGTTCTCGAATTTTCGGTGGTGCAACCACCTTTCTCAAGAGGAATTAGGAACAGTTCTGTTCCTAATTCCTCTTCCATATATATGGAAGGGGAGCCAGAAATAATTAACTAATGCCCTTAGCTTTTTGATCCATTTCGAGCATTAATGTAGATTGATATGTCCCTGAGTTTCGCGAAATATTACACGACGAATATTAGCAATAATTCAGTAAACAAACGACCAAAAGTAACGGTAGACATCTCCATTCTGAACTTTTTTAAGGCTGCTAAATGCTTTACCTGAATGTCAAAATAGTTGAGTCAAGCAATCGAAAGATTGAAGTCAAGTTTAATATTTTCTCATCACTTCGAACATCCAATTTTTGAGGCCATTGAATTCGTTTATTGACACAGAAACCAAAAGCGTATTGAAAAAAAATATTTTCGGTTATCAAAACATTTCACGAGTCATGAATGAGTGGTATCTCGTATCCATTAATGTACCTACATCCGTCCGCATCGGAAGGAGCTTGGAAAGATATGGGCCGGGCGTGGTGGGAATGAGGTGGGAGTGATGTGAAGGGGGGGGTTGAGAAAATGGCGGATCGCTTTGGGTCTTGGTGGTTAGGACGAGGAGGAAGAGAGCACGAGAGCGAAGTGGGGAAGAGTGAAAGGTCGGGGCTAATGGACAGAATTAAGTCCTTTCAATTTAATTAAAGCTCTGAAACGTGTTCGCCATATGAATGAATTGGTTTTGTGTTTGATCTCATATATTTTTCCTCTCGTGAATGCAGCCACCCCTCGCGTTAATAATAAAGTTCTTCCAATTACCTCCCGTGGTAGCACCCCCGTAAAAAATGATACTGCCGCTAAAGAGGCAGTTGTTTTGTGAGCATCAATTGAATGTCACCAATGAAATGCACACTCCAGGAATAAAGTGGTAGGACCGCAGCAGCAATTTTCCCTCGATTGGTTTCCAGCGAGAGAAGGGTGACGGGGAGAGGGTGCTCCGTTTCCTCGAGTAAGCGATTGATTTCATTGCTTTTTGAAGCATGGATGCAGGTTCCTTGCGTTACTTGATGAGTATGTATACTAGACTAGAATTCTTCTTACGAAATGTGATAGCGTTATAGTTTACTTATTATTGATAGCTTTTATTTGTGAACTTTTGAATTGAATTTGAATTAGAATGAAAGGTTTCTCATCTAAAATGCCGTGTCAATTGTCATTATGGTCAGTTGTACGTTTTATATTTATGGTAGATAAGTATACATGCACATATATTTAGACCAATTTTACTTCTTTAATCAGATCCCATGAGCTGCAGCTTGTGCTATGTTATCTGATGATCATTCTTCGGCTGTCACTGTATCTATTGAAAAAATGATTAGGTCCACTTGTACGTGCTCTTGTAGATAGATATTCAATTATTTTTGCCTCATTATAATAATAACACGTGCATAATTTCGCGTGTAGATTTATTACCTGAATGTCTTCAGTTTTGTAAAACACATGCTTGAACCAAGTCGTTCTCATTGAAATACAAAACTAATGAAACTGAGTAATGGTAATATTACCCAAACTATTTTTTTAACTTTCGGTTGTTTAATGTGTAAATTGGTCTAAAAATGTATGTGACCATTTGATGTCACCCTAATGTGCCCTTGGAGGGCACGTAGATTGATTCCCAGCCTACGAAAAAAAAACATTTAAGTTAGCTTAGGATTTGGTTGCATTCAATTAACACAGCACGCTTCAATTTGCTCTTTCAAACGCAAAACGAGGAAAAGGGCACTCATGATCAAAGGTTATGTCGTTACTGCTGTACTTGTTGTTGGGCACGCATGGACAAAAACGCCATCGTACTCGAAGGTCTTAATCCAAAATATATGCGATGCACCGTTAATATTTTTATCGCACTGAATGCTAATGGTGGGCAATGTCTGCATAAATAATATAGCAGTAGAGAAAACATTAGAACGGGAACCGGATATCACAAATACTACAGTTGAATCAGTCCAGACGGACAAGAAGTATTTAACTCTAATTATGAATGTCTCTACTGAGAAACAGATTTATTATGTCAATATTTGATTACATTTCAAATAGGCCAATTGACAATAGTATGATATTGTTATTGATTCGAAATTACAAGAGTAAATAAGTACAAAATTAATGAGATGAGCTTATGTTGACTAACTTGCTGGTTTGGCTTGTTTTGGAAACAGTTTAAATTTTTTATGAAAAAGTGAAGAATCTGCTATTTTGTAAAATACAGACCTTTTTTTCATTGGGAAATGTGAAATCAATTCTTGAAGAAGCCGCATTAACATATAATGTAGTAGTAAGTGTAGATAATGAGTGAATATAATTTCTAATAAAAAAATTAAGACAGTCAGTGTTAACATTTCACAAAAAGACAGGCACACCATTATTTACCAAACTGCGATTCGAGTCACTCGATTCAGAAGTTTCCTTGAAAAGCATAAGCTGCCTGGTAATACAAATATTCCGTGTTTAATACTTACGCTGAGGGAGTAATCCCTGACATATATTATGTAAATAGTTGAGAGGCACAATGAGGTATATATAGACTAACGGAAAATCAAGAGTTCAATTAATTTTTTTCCGGGAACAATTCGCAAAGCGCAATTTTTAGCGTTTGAATTGTTGCCATATTTAACCATCCTTAATGACTATTGACCTCCAATCCCTAGTTCACCCATTTTCTTCCTCATCATCTCTTCCTGCCATCACTTACATCCATCCCTTGCCAATGTCTGAATGCTTTCAGAGCAAGATAGTGATATAGAGTTTTTCAAATGATGATATTTATTATTGGTTTGAGAATATTTTTCAATGAATTGCTTGATTATCATGCATTATTATTAGAATTTAAGTGTTTGTAGCCATAAATCTATCTCTCGAAATCGCAATAGAATTTTAATTATCCCTGAGTGAGATAATAACAACGAGAACAGGAAGGCAAGAACCAGTTAACGGCCACATTTTGAAAAGTGATCATCATTCATGTGTCTAACTAATCATACCCTCTATCGGGGAATATTAGCATAATAGGCTCAGCTTTCTCTTGAAATTTAGGACATGAGATTCAGTGTTTTTTCTTCTACATCTACATCTACATAAATACCCTGCGAGCCACCCTAAAAGGTGTGTGGCAGGGGGTGTAGCACCATGAGGGATGGTTAAGGGCTGAGGGGGTTGGGGGTTAGGTGAGGAAAGGTGGGGGAAACCTGTAAGAAAAATTTTTTTTATATATACTTACATACATGCATATACATATATATATACATACACATACATACATTTATGTACATACACAAACATATATATATATATATATATATATATATATATATATATATATATATATATATACAAATCCTCGCGCAGTCCCTAACCTGTACGTTAATACTTATTGTAATGAACTAACTCCTGGGGAATTTCGACTACAATCATTCTGGTCCCTTATCGTTCTTGGAAGAAAATGACATTTTAAACCTGTCAGTCTTGGAATATATCTCTTTAATCTTATGTTCGTGATCCCTTCGACCGTAATACGTTGGGGTTTTATTAGGGTTTGTATCCAGTCTTTTATGAGTGCAAGAGATTATAAATAGCGATACATGTCCCCACTGTTAGGACAGGAATATTGAGAGCGATAATTTCGCTACACCTGAGATCTGCTGCTCAATTTAATTATTGAATTGTTCTTCATTGGAAGGAACTACGTAAGTAAAAGTTGATAACTCGATTTATAGTGACGTCATATTGAATTAATTTCTCGTTTTTATTCCTAAATTATTTATTTACATAAATACCCTGCGATCCGCCAAAAAGGTGTGTGGCAGGGAGTGCAAGCACCAGGTCGGATAGGCAAGGGAAAAGGGAAAAAATATTCACTAAAAACCTCAAATAAAGTTCATAATTATGGTCATACACGTGGACGACTGAGTTAAAAACAAGTGTTAATTTCACCCAATAAATAATTCTTTGTTATTCGAAAAAGGAGGGAATAAAAAGTAACCACAACTTTTTATGCGACAAACCTCCACTATGCCAAGACGGGTAAATTAGAACGTACTCTCACTTCAAACTTCGTGAAACTGTAAATTTACAAGCTCAAAATACTCTCTGAGATTTCCTCTTTGCTATCAATTCCATGGAGATTATTTTCAAACTGGACACTTTCCTCATCAAACCATCACTCCTGCATTAGATACTAATTCAACTGCTTGATAACCCATTACACGTAAGGTATTACTAATAATATCTTTAGAATAGGGTGATATAGGTAGTTCCCTGACAAAATCGGGGATGACAGAGCTAAAATGAGTCCGAGATTTCCTAGTCCAAGTTATGTAAGACCATTACATTCACCTGAGTGAACCATAAGTAGTAAATGAGCCGTTTTGCTATGCCATTACTACTGAGATTACGTCACCTTGTTACCTACGTAAGTATAGATATTATTAGATCAGAGTATAGTAACCTACAATGCCAATCTTACTGGGAGCACGTCATCTTGATAGCTACGGAAATGCATAGGTCTTAATGACCAGTCTCAGCGCCCATCACACGTTCCCAAGGCGGTTTACCGGGCATAACGTAGATGTGGAAGGACGATAGAACGTTAAGTGTTCGTTTCTCCATATCATTTTCAAAGGTCTACATTTACCGGATAAGCCCACATAGAAGGTCGCTATCACACTCCATTTCCTACTACTCCTATTTCCTATTCCGTCCCCTTAACTCCGCGCCGTTCTCGCCTCAGTTCCTCCGGAGGCGTAACTAACGTCCTCGCGACAGGTAGTGTGATTGCATTGGACATCCCGGGTGGTGTGGGTATAAAACCATATTTGGTGAGCCTAAAGTGCTTTCGGCAGCCACATATTATGCGAAATTCCACGCAAGATCGAGATAAATTTAAACCCCTCGAACAATAGACTTAAAATCTTTCGGAATCCTCCGGGGAATAAAATGTCAGGTGAGAAAGTTTAATGAATTCTCAAAAAATTTAAAACAATGCTTATTTCAGATAACTAAAATTTGAACATTATTTAAAACTGCTCAAGGAAAGATATTTAATATATGGCGGGGGTCATAATTTATTTTAATTGACACCTATATGTTATGTAATGCGTGGGTAAAATATTAATAAAGTAATTCACTAGGTTTAGAGAGAAATTTAGTGATTCATAAAAAAATAATAATTCAATATTTTTAGAATTCTCAGTAAACTGGGCTTAGAAGTGAGAAGAGTATGATGATAATGGTTATATTTTTTTAGAGGAATTTTTCAATAGAAGGAGGTCATAAATGAAAGTGAAACCCTAAGAAACAAATTAGTACATATATGGATATGGTTCCGAAACCTGACTTTTAAGGAATACCATTGAGCAAGGACTGAAGTTTTTGGGATGTAAGTTTGAAGGAGGACGGAGAAAATGTTGTTACAGGGAACGAGAAAGTTATTTACTCGGATAATTAGTGTTCATGGGGTAATATCTGGGTAGAAAAAGTTGATGCAGGAGATCATATGCGTTAGAGGTGGTGTCGAAGATCATGATAGAAGAGAGATATTTGAGATATCGGGAGAAGGGAGAAATAGCTTATATGGCATGAAATGAGATAGAAAATATAAGAATCCTACGAAAGAAATACTGCAAGGAAAAGGGTGTTTTTGTTCGGTGGGAATACATTAAAAGTCCTCGACGTTTGTAGATGTCTAAAACGTGACATTTTTGCCCAAAATCTATTGATACTACCTGATATGAAGTACCCCGAGACTATCTGTGTCATATAATACTAAAAATAACAATGATATAATATTATTCATAATTTTACATATCATGGTATTCATCATGCCCTGTATCCTCCAGTGATTTCGTGAGAGTACGCACATATTAGAGTTTATACATTTTAATCAAGGATTATGTACACTTATAATGTTTAAATATTATCATGAAAATGTTTATTGAAAGTCGATTCTCGGTGTATATTAAGAAGTTCAGAGGTCAATGGAAAGGAATTGAAAATATGTCAGGATTATATGAATTGAGTCCAAAGTGATCGGCTCTAAATTGTTGTCTACATGTCTTTTTCACGAGCAAAGTTGGGTAAGTTGAATTTTATTTAGGTTGTTGTGGTTCTGGCATATATTTCTCAGTGTTCCAAACGAAAAATGTTAGTTGGACGACGGCGAAGTTATTGTGGCTTCAAATATGATCCACCTGCTCTGATTAATTATTTTCAGTAAACTTGATTCAGTGCCAAAGTTACGGGTCTTTGATGGTTTTAAATTTAGGGCTAAAAGGATCACTCTGACTACATTCATCTTAACACCACATATTTTATTGGATCAGAGTTCTCTCCGTTTAACTTTCTCAATGTCGGGAGTGACAATTTTCCTGGCTGGATCCCAAGGGATTGGGGGAGGAGAACAATAGAGCATTTTCATGGGTATGAGCACATCAATATTCCCTTGCGTGAGAGAATCTGATTTTTTTTTAATTCCCATGATTAATGTCGCAAATAAAGGAAATCAATCGCTCTTCGTTTCTATTTTTCAAATGTTTTGGGAATGCATTGGTGTAGAGCGAGGTATCATCTTCGCCCTTGGCGATATTCCTCCAAAACAATCTTTTGATTGGTCAATGGTTATCCCAGGCTCTTCGTTTGATGAAAAATATTTTTTATCGAATTGAATGGAAAAATTTATTTGAAGTAATTTCTAAATCCCAGTTTTTGAGATGTATCTTTTCACATAATTTCCTTAAAACGTATATTTAGGTAAACAAGTCATTTATTAAAAGTCTTTCGGATTAAAAGTACTTTTTGAACACATTTGTGCATTCAAACGACATTTCCCAAAATATAATTCCAGAAAATTGATGATCCATTCCTTGCACTTGTGAAATTCTCGTAGTAATACATATTGAGAGAGAATTATGCGTAACAGGTACCTCATTTTTTTTGAGGATAGTCGTTTTGAAGGAGTTCTTTGGTTAAATATTGATCAGTAGAGGTACCCGAAAGGTGAGTCCATTAGTTCCATTAGGGACATGAGTACTTTGGGATTTGAGCGACTAATATGGTGGTGATGTTGGGGTTAAGAGGAAGGGTGGACAGAAGCGCTGCGTCTATTATTAGCCAGAGCTTTACGAACGGCATCGGGCTCTGTCATCTATCACATTTCATGTGTCGGATATGTACTAAAAGTTATCTTCGCTTGAGATCTGAGTAGGCATTCGAAATGGCAATTATCCGCCATTGCATTTGGGTTGCTAAACCGTCCATGTGTCATGTTTTGAGACCGATTACACACGAACCATTAAGCCCTTAAACGACAATACGTATTGACGCTTTAAATATAAATTCAATGTAACACGGATAATTTCAATAGAAATATGAAAAAAACAACTTCAATTAGATAGAAAAAAAGAATGAGGGTTATATTTTTAGGCGCACAAAACCTAAACTAAGGCTAAACCGTAGAAAAAAGAAACGTTTCAATAATTTTTTTTGAAAGGTTGACGTCACTGTACGATACACCTTGGTAAATCATTTTTCGCGATTGAAATGAATTACATGGTAAAATAGTCACCGTTTTACAGAAATGGGAGTAAAAATGAGCTATATTCAATGAGCTTTAGTGTAAAGTGGCGCATATACTATAACACACACACACATACATACCTGTATATATATGTATATATATATATATATAATTACATATATATACATACATATATTTTATATACATACATACATATATTTTATGTGTATATATATATATATATATATATATACCGCGGGTCGCGGTGATCTAGCGGGTAGAGCGTTGGACTACTGACCGGAGGGTACCGGGTTCGACTCCCGGGCAAGGCACTTTGGGCACCTGCAGTTCCACCCAAGCTAGTTGATTTTTCGGGTACCAGATCTTCCTGGGAAACCATAACCGGCACAGGGAAAGGAACTGGCCCCCCTACCCTGATGTGTGAAAATTCACACGCCGTTGGGCTTGGTACACGGGTGAGCTCTACCATCACCTACTAAACCGACCTTCGGGTTGATTACTGTGTTTATGGTTATATATATATATATATAACTTTTGGACGGTACAATATAACACAGAATAAAACAGATAACACGTAAAAGGACACTCACATTGTAGATGATTTTAGCTTTCGACCTACTCCGAGGCCTTCTTCAGGTCAGACATATATATGTTATATAAATATAAGAAAAAGAGAAGGCCGAAAGGTCAACCTTTTTAAAATGTCAACGTCCTTTTACGTGTTATCTATTTTGTTTTTGTGTTCCATTGTGCCATCCAAATATTGCTCTCGTGAGAGCTTCTACATCATCTACATATATACCATTCCGAAAAAGGAAAGGACTTTGGCAGTTATTTTGAAGAGTGAAATAGACTCAGGGATAAGTGTGTGAGGTCCCAAGGGGAGTACTTCGGAGGAGACTATGGCCTCATTGTTCTAGTTAGGCTATTTTTCTCAAAATATTACATTGCTTGATCCTTTCCGAGAAGACCCTGCACATTTATATTCATGCATAACTGAATGCTTATTCAGTTAAGGCTGGAGTCCTAACACCTTCCACTACACGCCCCTTCTGTGTGTTTCGGGTATTATTACATATACATAAATGCAATATATCAACCCAAAAAGAAACTTACGAATCAAGTAAAACGTCGTATGACTACCCCTTTATTTTAACGTGAGAAAAATAATTTCAGTGGCTTTTCAGAGAGAAATGAAAAGATTGGTTAGAGAAAGGAAGACACTTGAGTGAGGTCAGTGGAATGGGATACCAGAGTCGGAATCGTTATATTGATTAAGGGAAGTGAGAGGTGATCATCAAGGTCTGAATTTATGGCGAAGAAGGAAGTTTTGTGGAAGGAGTATCGGGGTCGGATATCGTCAGACGAGTGGAAAAACGATCAAGGTCAATAAGAGAAGATGGAAGGACCTCTACGACGAGAAAATAGCTGTCCCTCCATTTAGGCGCCAGGGCTGATATATTATACCGAAACCAGTACAGTGGGATATTTTTTATAAGGATTTATTGAATGAAATCCACATTTAGCTAAACAATGATTTTTGATTGCATCATTAAATTATTTATTATTTGAAAATTTTTCTCTAATTGTCACCTCGTTTGCTTCTCTGAATGTATGAGCAAAATCGAAAAAGTGTTAGATTGGCGATAAAACTCTCATTCTTAAATTTTTATTCTGAAAATATTGCATGTTTTTTTACGAAAAATCTAAAATATGTACATTTGGCACTTCTTTGAATCTTGGAATTCAGGTCTTTGCAAGAAAAGAAATACTTCAGAAACTCGATTCTGACGAGATATTGAGAGCAATCGATCGATAACGAAAGGGGTGTTATCGAAAGGTTTGTGAAAAAAAAGAGTGGATCATTTGCCCGAGAACGCTTACTGCAGAAAGCTTTAAGTGCAATAGCTCTCTTAGTTAGCAACTGGCACAACCAGGAACTACAACAGAGAAATAGAAAAGGAAAAAGGATGTAACTCTATTACTTGCATCCATTGTATCTTAAATTGCACTGCACTCACGAGTTATTTAACTAATATTAACAATTATTTTTGATAACACTGTGAACTTTTGTGTGTAATACAACATACTATCTGATAGTATGATTGAGTGGAAAATTCGTTACAAAATGAAATGCTTAAATGTAACATTAAATTTCTCATACTGGCGTGTAATAGTCTTTTATTTTATCTAAACTCCCTTAATGCATCAGTTTTCGGGCATGTACGGCATTTGTTTTAAGAGTTCTACGAAGCTGATGAAATTTCTTCCCTTGTGCACATGCTGTAAGAATTCCTTGATGTTCTGCCTTTGTTGCTGAAATTTTTCGAATATTTCAGCCTTAAAGTTACATTTTTCTGTAACTAGATCAAATTACATTTTAAATAATTGCTCAATATTACAATATAGTTTCGATGACATTGTTTTTTAATACTTGTATTCCTTAATTAAATGGGCACAAAGGATTATTGTTATTAGGAGTGAATTTACACTGTTTATCTTAAACTAGAAGAATTATTCTTTATTTGAAGATAAAGATGACCCGTTTTAATAAAAGCCTGACATCATGGCTGAAGACATCTGTTATTTGCCTAACTTTGACGCTGTTCATTGGAGCGCAAGAAATCAGTCATGCATTTAATTGAGCACGTGATTCCGCTACAATAGTGGAATGATGGAATAATTGTTATGTGTACTGATATGTCGAAATATCTCTCCAATTTTTATGTTAATGTAGTAAGTTCGCATGACAACTGCAAAACATTATCCCACTAATTATCCTTAGTGCGATTTGAGCTATTCCACGGCGGTTATTTCTGGATGCTTTGGGAATTATTTTCTGCATGGGTAACATTGTAAAATGAGAATTTTAACGGTCGCATCAGGGGAGGGGATATATAAGGAAACATTGATATCCTCGAAACAGAAATTACCTTTACTATTGCGTCTGCAAAAATTAAAGTGTATTTATCGCACAAATTTAGAAAATAATTTCACACGTAATTCAAAATGCATAAAGCAAGCGAGTGACTGCCTTACTGCAATCACAATGGAATTAAAGGATACATGCTTTTTCTTTTATTATTTTTAGTTGCAATATATTATTTGCCAAAAAAATTGGGTTGTCCTGGGAGTGTATTTTTCAATGGCAATTATGAAGAATCAGCGATCCATGCAAAATGAAATTGTCTTGTACAAACTCATGTTTTCCCCGGTGCCACCGGTATTTCAAGTTGTTTTCCATTGGGATTAGTACGATATTAAAAATATATAATTTGAATCACAAATTTTCCAGAAAAATTGATGAGTGATATTGTTTCATTGATGGAAGTTAAATGTGGCGTTTTAGAGAATTGTTACATTCATAAAAAGGAAAATTATAATAATGAAAAAGAAATAAAGCGTTAACTAATTAATTTCATCCTTATTCTATCAATAATATGGTGTTAAACTTTAAGTATAAATCAAAACTAAAGCTTTCACGGGATGTGTGTTTAAAAATATTTTTATCAATTTGCATATCCTTAGGAGAAACGGGAAGAAAGTTGAATGAGGAGAGCAATTATTCTAAGAATTGTTCATTTCACGTAAATTACCTTGTTATTAACTTGTGCCAATTAAAAGTTAAATAAATAAAATCGCGGAATTTCTCATCTGATTCCCTGCCAAGCCAATCAATAAACTAATTTGAGCCTTGTTAAAAGTTCGAGTGAGAAAATGTCTTTAGCGCGTAAAACCCTGGTAGGGTTAGACGGAGTGGAGGGACATAAACTATATCGTCACTTTCAAAATTCTTTTTAAAATCTGACTGTAGCCTTCTTTGCCTTCTTAATGCCGATCTGACTTCCCCGTTGAACCATCTATGTTCCTTACTGTCGTATTTGATTTTGGATGGGAGGTACGTCTATACTCCTTCCTCAAAAATTACCTTGTTAAATAAGTATATTTTACCCTTGGTTTATTTTCACCAACTTAATTTTTAACTCTACAGGAATAGCCTTATGGTCACTGACTCCGTCCATTTTTTTCAATGTTGGTTACGATTTCGGGCGCATAGGTCGCGGAGATATCAAGTATGCTGTGGTCCCGTGTTGGTGATTTATCAATTTGTTCTACAGAGTGTTTTGTGAATAGATGAAGGATCTCTTGGCGTGAATTTCTGTTTTTGGCGGATTTTCCTACGCAGTACTTGCTCCAGTCAATTGACGTTGGATTTGTATCACCAGCGATTATAATGATGCTATTTCTATGTTTGTTGCTGAGAGTGGATATTTGGTTATCGAGTTTGTGTAGAATATCTGTATGAGAATCTGGTGGTCTGTAGAATGAGTACACGAATAGGCTTCCGTCGTTGTAGTCCTTTATGTTGCACCAAAAGCCCTCTATGTCATTTTCGTCGAATTCGTATCTTTGGCTACTAAGATGTGACTTTACAGCAATGAATACTCTTTAAGTGTGCGGTGATGCGTATCCATTCGAAACTGCCAGGGTGTGTTCCGTTCGCTTGGAATAAGCGTCCCTGTTAAAATGGAAACTTCGGGATCGAAATTCTCAGGCCACCGAAAAAGTCGTAGATTCTAGTTTGGCCAGGGGTAGGTTGACTTTTATCGTTAATGTTCACCTCGAAATTTATTGACGGTGACAAAAATACGGTCGTTAGAGAAGAGCCTAAATCGAAGTTCAGGTCACCAATGCAATCCTGTATTTAGACACGCTTAGCGTTTTTCGGTTTATAAATATCATATTGTGGAATATATAAGAGCGCAATGGAACCTACACACGTAGACATTCAGCTGAAAAAAATTAGCATTTGTAATAGGTAGTAGATTGAATCGCAAGAAATAAAGGAAATATACTTATTTTGAGAGGTGGTGACTTGGCACAAAAATTTGGTGCGTCAAGCTTTACTGTAAAACCTTGAGAAAAACAAAGCACTAATTAAGACAAAGTTCAACTGCGCCCTTAATTATCAATCCGTTCTTTCCGCAGAAAGTCAGTTACTGTACTATACTGTTTTTCTGTCGATTTCTCTCTTTTGTGTTATATTTATGAATGCATAATTTTATCATCGTTTGAGCATTCAAAACAGTAAAATATTAAATATCTAAGCTTTATGAACAATTATCTTTGGTTTTGTGAATAATTTACACTTTAATGTGGATGCACGTGATTGAGCGCCTGCAATCAGCAGATTAACACGGGTGACCCAAGTTGGCGTGTAAGAATAAATTTCCGAGATAACGGAATTTGTTAAAGAGGTAAGACTAATCTGGGTACCCAACAGTATAGCTGTACTGGCAAATTTAAACTTCGGGGAGTACGACCCAGACGTGTTGATCGTGACGTTGAATATTCGCGAAACACCAAGAAAGGTGATAAAATATTTCTTAAAAATTAATTTCAACCTTAAAATAATTTCAAAACAGCCGCATGAACGATGAAATCTTCAGTTTGGGTGACTACAGTTAGTTTTTACTAAAACCTAATCCCAAAAGAGAAAATTTACAAACTTTATGGGCAAGAATTTAATCAAACGGTTACATTGGTAAACCACTGAATTTTGAACTCTCATTACCCTCGGACAGATATTTTAGAGGAATTAAAACTGCGTGTTGCGGTGAGACGTAAAAAACAGAGCCATAAGAACTCATAGAAGCGCTTGGAATGGACTACAACGACAGAAGAATAATCCGTCACCTTTACAAGAAACAGATAATTATGCAAATGAAAAACGGAAGGAAAATATAAGCCAAAATAAACAAAGGAGTTGGGAAGAATGGAGGGCTGCAGTAAACCAAACTTAGGTTTGAAATACTGATGATAATGAGATATTCATATTCCAGTACCTCATTACAGAACTTAAAACACTATTTTTCAATGTTTTTCTTCGGAGAAAGGAAAAACTTACATTAAAACAAATTTATATACGTAAACTTCAACAACTTGAAAGAAGCAATATAGTATTTTATATATTTTTCCATTTAAAATAGCAAAACTATATTGCGTCCGAGTTCATTTCAATACGGTATTTACTTCAGTCGTCCTCGCATGCTATCAGGGTATTCAATTCAACTCAAATATTTTTCTACTGAATACTTAAATGTAAATTTCAGGATATTAAATTGCAAATTAAATTTAAATTTTAAATTTGAACATTTTCCTATTAATTTCCAGTTTCCTAGGATTTACGTATTTTAAATTCTAAATAATTTATAAATTACGCATTCTACGATGATGTGAGTAATTTATTTCAAATTCATCCAAAAACAGCACTTTGACCTTTTACATAGGACTCATCTACATCTGCATAAATACCCTGAGAGCCACCAAAAAAGGTGTGTGGCAGGGGGTGTAACACCAGGAGGAAAGGGTAAGGGATGAGACGGTTATTCATTTAATTATACTCATAGAAAACTTATGTTCTACTTTTTCGTTCGGCAGAGCATGATGGGGCATTTGACATGATTAGCATGCACTCTTCTGCTAACATCCTCACACTTGGGGGTAAATCATAATTCAGCATGTGTCTCACTTTTTGCACATTTTCATCACACTGTGTTGTTGATGGATATCCAAGGGATTCCTGATCGTCAACCTCCTCGTTACCTTCCCAGAACATCCTCTGCAAGAAGAAAACCAACACTTGGGGGCATTTAACCATCTCCATAAGCGTCCTTAACCATTGTCTCCGAACCCAATTTTATAATCTTAACGCAAAATTTTATCGCATATATTATCATTGCTCCCTGGAAAGTGTTGTTGTGAATTCGTGACATGACCGTCGAACAGTGGTCCAGTCTAGCAGCCATCCACACACGGTAAATGCCCACAGTTAAATTACATGGAGTTCATTGCTTTGCCAAGATTTCCTATCACCTTTCCCACCGCAAATCACCCCACTCCAGCCATCTGTAGTGGTGGAAAAAATCATTCTACTTATTTTTGGGATGGACCCTGAGTATGTGATCGTTACCTTCTTAAGCACTTCTTAGGCCTAACTTTCTGTTTTGAGTTATTTTCGTCTTCAATTTTTTATCCTCTTTGTCTGGTTTCATGCCATTCAGAAGTCCCGTCTCATTCTTCCCGTCATTTATCCTAGCTACGCATCACTCACCCTTTAATCACGGGCTTCAACGAACAAATCTCCATCTGCCTTGGGCAGCGACGCATTCCATGATAATCCTTAGGATCTTTGGGCAATACTTAAATATTAGAAGTCTTGTTTAATACGCTACGTTAAAAAGTTATTATTTTGCAGTACTTCTAAACTCGTTTCATTTTATTGTATTTTTAAAAATCGCAAATCGATGTTTTATTAAAAAAAGGTACCGTAGGACATGACCGGCCAATTTATCACGAAAGGAGAGACGATGAGGAGACTTCAACTCCAATAAGGCATTTTAAAATTATTTAGAAAAATCCCTCTTCAGCATCTTCGTATTTGCTTATTTTTTCTTCGAGGAATGGAGAACTTTTTTGAAATGAGTTTAAATAGAAATAAAACTTGTTTTGTAAAAATTAACTTGAGGATTTACTTGAACAATAATGTGAAACTTGACGGAAACTTAGCTTGCTGAGGTCTTCGCTCAATATCTCCCTAATTTGCCTTCTTCGAACTATCCCCAACATTTTCGTCTCCTACCCCAACACTTCCAACACTCCTTTATTCACGTTTTTGTCTGTTCAAGATATCAACTACATTCTTTTCATAACGGAATGTCACCATTCTCTAATCTAACTTCAATCTCTTTTCTCAAGAAACAGATTTTGCTCCTATGGTAAAAGTTTCTACAAATTTTTTCTTACGACTTAACTTGAAGCGCCTGTGCCAACGATCGCTACATCTTTGTGAAAGATCCTTCTGCTAATGATTTCTCCCCTCATTCTTCAATTATTTGACCCATCATCATCCAGAATACTTCCCAAACATTTTAACTTGCCCATTCGTGTCCATTCAGCTATTAACCTTAATTTTTTAATTTTGTTGTGAAAATTTGGCTAGGATCTCGTTGTCTTTCAATTCCAGTAAACGGCAGCAATATGTGCCAAAGCTTAAGAGACTTGGCTGAGCTAAGTAGGAATGATGAGTAAAATTTTGAAGATCCATGCCCCAGTTGATATAATCGCTCATAAAATGTCTTTACTAGAGGAGTATAAAGCAGAGCTGTCTTCTTTATTTCGATATTTTAGACAGGACATCTTAATCCTTTGAATCTACGAGCGATTCGAGCGTAAATCTTAGCGATATCGTGTCGTTAAGAGCGACATCGACAAAATTTGACTATAACTTATTCAGTGACAGATTCTTCAAGATAGAATCGATGTCCATTTAGCATGGAGACCCACGCGGTGATGATGGTGGGGTAATCTCCTAGCATATTCACTTTAAATACCGTAATGTGTGTAGACAAGACGATATAAGGTTAGTACAGCCCACTTCTAAAGCCTTTGAGGATCAATATATGCCAAGTGTTGATCAGACTCCTAACCTTGTACTACACTTGCCACTCGGCGTCCCACTTACCTGAAAGAATATCAGGCGTGAAAACGAATTTCAGCTCCTCTCCTCCTTCCCTCCTTCTCTTCCTCGTGTTACGTAACTCCATCAATCCACTGCCACACCAAGTTAAATCCCCCCCGGCTACCTACTACGCCACAGCCCGCCCACACACGTTCGGTGCCCTTTGCCTTTCAGTCAGGATCAATATGTCAAGGATTTCCCTCATCCTCTCCCGTGCTCCTTGAAACCTTGCTTCCGATACCCTTATCATCTATCTACACACACACACACACACACGCTCGCTTGCGAACGCCCTGCGGTCACCATCCTACATGCCCGTCTCCACGTTTTTCGCACACTTGCACTTTATTTTTCATGTCATCCTGCCTACTCCTTGGGAGATCCGTCTTAGGGCGAAATTCAACCTTCCCGTTTCGATTCCTCTCTGGGGCCCGCACCTTACAGTGTGGCTCTGTGTTTGTGTAAATTGTGTTTTTTCCGATGTGCATTGCATGCATAAAATATTTATATTGCCGACGTATATGGTGAGTTTCCATGGGCGCCCTCCGCGTCAATTGCAAAAATGCTCTTGCCGTTAGAAGTCCTGCTGTACTCGTCTCCATACATAATTTTCTCGTATATGGTCTTGAACGAAATACTTCAAAGAGTACATATCAGCATATGGTATCGGTTCAAGACAAACTCAAAGGGGTCAAACTCCATCTTCAAATGTGAACACGAATAATATTATAGCCTTTTTTCCTGCGAGAAAAGTTGAAAAATAATGTAAAGTTTGAAGAGAATCAGATTAGTTTTGGAGAATTAAAAAAACATCCTGCATTAGATGATGTTATGGTTGTGGGAGAGTTGGCATTCAAAGGTAAGAAAGATTCCTAAAAGGAGGGGAGAATTGTCCCCGTCCTTGCTATATTACATCTTGTAGAACTGTGAATACACGAAATTATGTAAAATTTACGTGTTCTGAGGGTAATTTCGTGGCCAAGACCGGAGTCGAGGCAGATCAAATAGACGTAAAAAGTATAAAGATAAGAAATTCATGAATTTACTGATTCGTCTTTCTTTCGATCATTTCACAGCTACGGCACGTGAAAAAATCAATATACATCCCTCCTTTAGGGACTTCTTCATCTTCTTTTTCAACAACTGGAACTTAATATCCCCTACCACATACACGCACACACATTTGTGGCGATTGGTAGAGATTTGTGTGGATATAGATTTAAACATGCTTAAAATTTCCACTATTTTGTCACACTTTGGTATCTCAAGTTTTATCTTGTCACTCTCTACGGAATTGATGAATCGTTAATTGTAAAACGATCTCAAATTTTCTGCAATAACTATCTAATAAGTTTTGATTTATGAAATGACTTTTTAACCGGGAGATGAGAGGTCCAAGATAATATTTTAGAGTAGCGTGGAATTTTCAAAGGACAAAACTGATCCAACCAACGTTTGGCGACCATTTTTATTAATTATTTACGGGATAATAATATTGGCTCTTTAACTTAATTTAGGTACAATTTACAATTGTTTGTGCTTGTCTAACAAAGTTAAAATGAATGAAATGGTTAAATACGAATTACCCTTTATGTAGAGCATTCAAATTCAAATTGGTTTTAAGGCCCTGGCAAGAAACGCCAGTACATGTGTTTTCTCAAATTTTTCTGTGTTTACTTTTGGTGCGTAAACTGGGAATATCTATTGAATTTCTTGTGTCTTTTGTTTACTTTGCATTTTGATGAAATTCGCCATTTCCGTCCGCGACCACATCGAGTAGGAAATTGAGGTCAGAGTCAACGGTTGAACCGTGAAGGGTTGGCGAAGTGTCTCGCCGTTAATAAAATCCTCCCGCTAGTGTCTCGGTGAAGCTGACTTGGCGTGCTGACAGAAACGGAATGACGACCGGGCATGCAAAGCGGAAAGAGCGGGAAGCGTTTTTTGTTTGTTTTGTTTTGGAGGCAGCGAAACGCCGGCAAATGGCGCGGGTTCCATTAATTCGGTCAATCACCCAAAGTTTTAAAAACCAACACTTTGAGCATTCGGAATGTGCGTTGTTGAAATGTTAATTAAATATTCATATGTGCGTGTTCACTTAAAGAGCATAATTTCAATTCCGTAGCACTCTGCTTAAACGTTTGGAGAGAAGGCAAACAGTGACAAATGAAGCATGAAAATATAAACTCAGGTTGGTGTTATGCCATTAAATTTAGGTTGGTGTTATGCCATTAAATTACACCCTTCACCGAAAGGAATCACATTATACAAATCGGACTTTGCTGCAGGGATTAATCCACGAGAATGCGGATGCGAAACGAATGAGATGCGTTTTTTTATTAAATAAGTTACTGGCTTTGCAAAATAAATTCATCAACCTAGGCTGTAGGAAGTAGTCACCGTCATTATTTGTTTTTAGGAAATATGAGTTACGAAAAACTGCCTTTGACGCCATATTATGTGTTATGGTTGCTGCGATTGATGTAATACATATTAAAATTTGTAGTCTGAAAGATTAGCGACTAATGTGCGTCTGGGGGTGATCCGATCGATCATCTTGGCGTGAAAATAGCGTAAATATAAAATGATTTTTGGAAAATTTTCAGAATGGTTCTACTTTTCATTGTAGGGCAATTAACTAGCAAAACCCAAGAAAATATTTCAGTATCTCCAATTGTATAATTTTTTTAATCTCTTAATTGCTATTTTTTCCCGATCAACCAACACACTGCAAATTATTGTGTCTTAGGCTAAGCCGTAATATTGCAAGTTGAGCACATTACAAGGAGTATAGATATTTTTCAATGCATCTTATATCTATAATCCCTCCAAATTATTGAATTAAGTTTTTACTCTGCTGATTTATATAATAATTTAAAATAGTTTAAGGGCAAGTTAGTTTAGCTATTATAATCCGTTATATTTATGTTTACACTTTTTTCTTAGCAAAATAAATAAATACATAAATATGTGTTTCACTATAAATTGTGTGTTCACTGAAATGACGAACATTTCAGTGAAAACACAAATGTGCGTATAAAATCTGACTAAAAGTTTATCTAAGCATGTTTTCCATGCTTAGGTAAACAAAGGAAGGACACTCACGAATATTATTTCGACGGTTGGAGCCACCATCTTCAGAATCACACCGATAAAAAAATATATAAAATTATTTATTAATTTATATTCAAAATATTTCGGTCCGAAAAATGAAAATAACAAACAACTTTATCCACATAGTCCACTCTGATACTTCGCCTTTCCTGCCTCCTTGCGACCTGGGATTGGTTGTGTTTTTTTCCTTCGTTATTACGCTTGTAGGTGGACCTTTTCACATAATTGTGGCAGCTGGTTACACGTAGATTCAATGATTTTCAGCGCTTCGCGATCTTATACGGATCTAGTGAATCACTTTAAAAAATTATTTATCTGGTTTTGGTAATTTAAGCATTCAAATTATTCATCTTCTCCTGAGGATGGTTCATCGTCTTCTCTGAGCGAATATTTTTGGTATTGTATTTGATCAGCTACTTATTCATGCGTCGTAATTTTTTTCACTAGAGAACTAAAGTGGTTTGTTATCATCAAAGCGTATACTTGAGAACAAGTCCTTCTTTTTAAGTTGAAAATAATCCGTTAATATATTTTCTGTATGCCTTAGCATTGTATTACCATTGGGTTGGAAACATTCTCAGTGCATTTGATGACTCTGGATTAAGTGGATACTCTGCGTAGTGTCTGGATTTTGATCTACGAGTCAATCAAAATAATAATTAATCTAATTAATCGAACGAAAAAATTATCCGTGAACATATACACGGAAAAATCCACATTTCACTCTGTAATCAAACCTCGCACTTCGTCCCCAATTGGACGATTGATCGTAGAGCTATTCTTTTACTTTCTGGTTAGAAGCGCGTGATTATTTTTTTTACGTATCACGATAAGCCACACTCTCTCCCTTTTTTCGTGCTCGGAGAAACTTCCTCCCGTGTTTTTCCAACAGTCCGTTACTTTTTTCCTTTAGGAAATTTTTCACTTAGTGGATATTGATCTAGTGAGCAACAACGCCGAGAGGCATGATTTCCGCCCGTGGCTCGACACGTGTCTCTAGCGGGCTAGCTTCGGATTCCGGTTCTTTCTTCCCCCACCCCCCTCTCCCACACTGGTCCATCGAAGTTGAATTAACCCAATTCGCTTTTGGTCCGCGCTAATCTAGTTTTGGACCATCCAATCGGCCCGAGAGTTCCGCATCGCACTCGACGTTGGGCGAAGTGGCGTCGAGAGTTCGGACCTATGGTACGCACTCGAGCATCGCTTTTAAAGAGTACTGGATCCCTCGACTTCTCCTTACCGCTATATCTCTTTCTCCCTCCACTGCAAGGAACTCTCACGGGGAAGAAGGGAGTACGATGGCGATGAGGTCTTCGCACACGTGCCTTCGTGGAGCTCGTCAGCGTATACCATTGCCTGTTTTCACTTAGGAGTTTTGGGTCATGTTAGAAAGGGAAGTCTCTTCCTGGGTGATGGAGAGTTGAGGACATATTTTAGAGCAAAAGTTAGATCAAATAAAGAGCATACCCTAGAAAAAATTACGATTTGGTATGAAATCAAGGGGATGGCGACAGATGGTCCTTAAATCTCACCAACTTATACATTTCCGTTCATTTATGGAAGCGATTGAGGATACGACACCACTTGTTAAGGCTGATTATTTCGGAATACAGAAATATTTAGTGATTTACAGTGACGATGGATGAGATGAGAGTTATGGGATGAGAATTAACCTCAAAAAGCAAAAGTAATGAGATTCTCGTTAAGCAGGAAAGTTAAGTTAAATATTAGAGCAGGAGAGAATTACCTGAAGCCTCTGGATCAGTTTATGTGGACTGGGAATTATTTTAGAGGGAAAGGAGCACTACAGTTGGGACATTAGGAGAAGAAGAATTGCATAAACAAATGGTTACCTTTGCTGGAAGAAGAGAATTGATGATGGGGGATACTTTCCACGTATTTACACTGAGTAGATTACGTGGGAAAAGATTGTTTAAGACTTTAACATGAAACGTAGTGCTTTGTGGATTTGATACTTGGTCTAAGAAGCAATGGTATGATCGTAACTTTGTAGCCGTGTGAGAAGTGGGTGAGCTGGAGAGGGGAGAAATGCGTAAGTAGGACAGAGAAGAAAATTGCTGAACTTTAAAATAGAGCGGGAGAAGAGAGGAAGTTACGGAGGGAAAGCGGAAAAAAGAAAAAGGTAGAGTTAGTGTTTAGAGGAAATATCGAAAGGAAGTGGATGCTAGTCACAGTTCTAAATAATCTAGGGGGCAAAGTAGTGGAAGTACTCACGAAACTTTGAAGTAAATAGTCGGCAAACGTGCGTGCGAATAGTTTGAAATTAGCAAATACTTTGAAAGTGAAGAAATTTTGCCTCCTTGTTGCAGGTTATTCCTAAATTACCGCATGGCTTTTAATGCATCATGTATCTGCGTGATACCCTATGATGGCATGCGGTATTTCACCACACTCGTATGTACCAATCGGTAGATAAGCCTATGTTACTTACTAGATTTCATCAATCGAGACAGAAGGTAGTTTTTCACTCAATTTTTCATTCAATTCTCATTTTCCAATATTCGATTCGCACTGAATGGTTGGTAAATAGTTAGCAAGTATACATTTGAGTTTAATACACATAAAACTCAAGACAGAATGTTCAAAAAACAGTATGGTAAGAATTCATCACCCAAGAAAACGCCAATTTAAAATCCTGTTTACGAAAAAATCTCGGTTCCAAGAATTATATAACAATGTACATAACAAGAATCATATACAATAATTAGCTATTGAGAGTTAACTATGTATGTAACAAAATATCGTAAGACAAGAAACTGAATATGTAATTTGACAGTAGAGGCACTCTTACATATTCTAGAAGAAGATAAAGTTTTAGTTCTCGCTACAGTGTTTTTTATCATTCATTCATGCTGATCGCGCATACTTTTATTACCACTAGGCGTAGTAAAAGGTGTCAAAGTGGGCTAAGGTTAGTTACATGGTGCGATGAAACCAAACTAATTTAATTTGTGATTAATAAAACCACAAATGTCACTGTACGAGTCGATCCCGTAACTTTTTAGATGTTTTGATGAGAAGTTATCAATTTACCGGCGCTGACAGTTTACGGAGGAATTTTCACTTGGAAGGAACTCAATAACAGCTATTTTGATTTTCCAATATCATGCTCTTTTTTACACCCTCCGCAGTAAAAATATAAGGGAGGGAAGCATTTTCGGGGTTGTTGATTAAATGGGAGTTTCGACGCCGGCCCATCAAAACTAAAAGCCCAGACATCTCCCCATGCGGTGGGTGGTGATTTGGAAAAACGCGTCCCGTTAGATGATGCCATTCATCCCGAGTGCGGCGAGCTTTCCGTTTTGGTGTTCCCTCGAGTCCAGGCTTCAACCCCGCGACCTTTAGATGACCACAATCGCGCTTTACCTACCTCATTTAATCTGTTGTCCAGTTACCTACAATACGGTGAAAGTGTCATTAGGAAGGGAAAGCCCTACAACACACGATAACTACTACTTTCGATTCCTCCCATGTCACTCTTTTTATGGAAGGCAATCCGTGAGCAGTATAAGTATAATATAGAGAAAAGTACGAGGGGATTTTTTTTATTGATTAATTTCGTCGGAGGCTATCGATGACAAAAGTGCTGACCATTTATTCTCCGGTGAAGGGTAGGTGGGTAAGATGCCAGGTCAAGTGCAAAAACGCTGGAAGCTGAAGAGGGGGAGCGTCAGAACTCGACGGAAATGAGACTAACGTGGAGAAAATTGGGCGCTAGGACGCGAATTTCCGTTTGGAAAGAGAGAGAGAGGCTGATTCTCATAATACGATCGTAGGGTACGGCACCGGATTATACAGCAGCTAGCCGTGCTGATCCCTTCCCCGAAAAATATCCCAGGAGTAGGTATTTTTTGGTTATATCTAAGCCTAAGTGGTCGACTAACTTTACCAGAAAGTCAATTCGGGAAACAATCGAAAATCTCTCGGCTTCTTCCAAAAGTTGGTAAAAAATAATGGTAAAATGGACCGAATAGTTTTAAAATCTCCAATTTGTTGAACGAATCGTGAATAGGAACGGCATTCGATTTAGTTATGAGACGCCAGCACATGTGCAGGTTTTGGTCAAAAATCGACTTCATCGTTAACATGAAGTGATAACTGATGAAGTTTTGAGGGTTTAGCTACGTAGAAAAACACAGAACCAGGCACTAAGTATATGGGAGAAAAATCGAGAAAAAGGAAGTAAGATTCAATGAAGAATCCATGAAATGAGTGAATACCCTTTAAACTGCTCTATTGTTGTTTATGTAATTTAAATGGGCATTTATGTAAAGAAGAGAGAAAGGCAGTAATTAATGCTAAAGTTGTTAAGAGTTTTTCACTGCCAGGCTATTTTCCGCGGTTCATCCGAACATATCGCTGCGTTTGAGGAAACTTGTTGAAAAACGATTCGATCAAGCACAAGTAGTATCAGTGCATTCTAGGAAATGGAAGCCGTCTTCTTGTGATACGAAGGAGTTAAGTCGGAGGCTATTTGGTAAAGGGCTGGAGAGCAACAATAAGAAGCGTAATTTGTGGCGAATCAATTAATTTAATGGCTAGTGAACTAACCCCCCCTGCCATGCATCATCGTAAAGGCTTGTAGGGAAAGGTATAAAGGTGTATGTATAATGTAGAATCATCACGCCCTCAGTAGCAGTTTAGCTCTTAATCCTGGGTCTCGCAGTCAAATTTGAATAAAATATCTCATATGTAAGGCAAATGTTTGAAATCACTACTCACCTGCTACTAAGTGAAATTAAGTAATTAAATGTTACTTTCACCGAAAATGCGGATTACCTCTGGTTTTTTATTTGGTTATCTACCTTTTAGGTAGACTTAAGATGGACTTGAAACCTTTACATTTCTAAGTCCGCCAAATGCGATTCAACCTGAAATCCTATATTTCAATAAATGTTTTAGTTCAACTTTTTCTCTGCCTCTATCCAAGATGCCTATCATTTGCCTCTCCATTCCTCCTTGCCTAACGTTCTCTTCCCTATTACAGTCATCAGCATCTTATTCCCAAAGAAAATGCTCTCCATTAATATTTTCTGCCTCTTTTGATTTTTAATTCATTTATTATTTATTTAATTCAATTTTGTTTGATGAATTTCAGCACTATTTATTAAACAATTTAATACACTAAAATACTTCAATTATTTTTTTCCATCGTTATTAACTACGCATAGAGGTAAGTTATAATTCAGATTTTTAAGACATTGTCCGTGGCCCAATAAGACCCGAGATCGAGGTGGATTGGTACATTAAAAAAACAATCTTGAAGCTAATAACAGTTCATTTGAACCTTCGTTACATTAAATTTTAATACGTATGAAGATGTTTTTACTCGAAAACAAATAAATTATTATTGTCAATTCAAACGCGCAGTTGCAGTAAAATTGAAATATATGCAAATATATTTTGTGTATTAATACCACCGTTATAAACAAAAGAAAATCCTGAAAAAGTTAATCAGAACTGAAAATCTTCTTCAATTCATCGGGCCCACAGGTTAACCCTTGAGAATAAAGGCTAGACGGATCAAAATATTGTAAGTGGGCACACATGCAGCGGGATTGGATCTTTTCCTCGGATTAGTTCTTTAAAAATGGCTCCTGAACTAAGCACAATCACTCCTCATATGACTGACTCTTCTTTCACTGAGTTGAGCGTACTTTCTTTAGTAGACGATGACTTACGAATTTTTACCCTAATATCCGAAGAATTCTTTCTAGACTTTTCCACTCCTTTGTTTTTTTTTACCTTCTCGTCTTCTTTCTTCGGTACCTCCGGTTCCTATCTAACGGGAGTGCCTGTTGAAATGAATGTCTCTCTGATCTATTCTTGCTCCTGTTATTCCCCCTTCGATTCTCCCAGTCGCAGCACCCTAAAATCCGTTGGGTGAAGGCGGATTTTAAGGAAGAGGGGTGGATGGGATAGAGAGAGAGGGCGCCATAGCCACTGTCTCCGAAGGAAAGATACACGGACGTCACTCAGACGAGGAGGAAGTATCAGGCTGGAAAAACTTCCATCCCTCTGCTCATCGCATCTGAATCGTGGGACGTCGGGTTTATGTGAGGCTAGGAGGACGAGGATGAATCCCCAACTCGCTCTTCCCAAACCTCGCCCCCCTATCTTTTGTTTCCGAGGTCATTAGGTCAAGCTGTAAGGGATTCGGAGTGGATGAAACTGAGAGAAGTTCGACGGCTGCTGTGGAAAAGCGCATGACCTCCGTCCCTTGGAAGAACCTGAAAGAGGCTAGGTTTAATCAGGCGGTTTGTAGAAAACTGTTATAATAAGAGACAAGTGTCATTTCACTTTATTCATACCGCATCTAAAATACGTAGAAATCTTTTAGGATCCATAGGAGAACGCGTTAATTCAAGAATTGGAAAAAAGTTGAAAGAAAATCCGCCAGATTTGTTGAAAAAATCTAGGAGTAACAGCTGTTGCTGGAGGAGGCGACCGACAGCTTAATTACTGTACCATTAGGGATAGATGTGAGTAATTCTGTATAATTATGATATTGACGAATGGAGTAAGGGTGGAGAGAAACCCGGCGTCAGTATCAGCCTACTCCTAACGAAAGGCGCCTATGGGGTCCGCAGTTAGACGTTCCATCCGACGGACTTTTTTACTCGCTTAAGTGCTCTCCACGTAGTACCTCAATTAGGTATCAGTGGATACCACTGAAAAATACCCGCTGTCTCCAGGATTCGAATACGGGACCCCGAAAGCCAGGACATTAGCCATCACACCACTGCACCATTTTAAAAGTCATTGTATTATCCTATCCATTCGTGGGTCAACGGAAATCCATCCTAATTCCTAACCCATCCTCCTACATACATTTAACGCTTACTCCTATTTCGTAAAAATATTCAACCCAAAAAAATGATTTTCTCTCGCATACAACAGAGTCAGGCGAGGTGTAGTTGAAGTTCGTCATTATGAGAAACACAAATTTGCACTTTTCCCACAAGTGTGTTGACAGCGTGCAACACATTTCGGTTCACAGAACCAGCCAGGGTACCAACTACTTGCCACCGTCCTCTAAATAAAGACCACACGTGCTTATTCTTTCCCCCTCCCTCTTTTTACCTCTCCATTACTTTGGTTTCTTGGTTGTCTTTGGGTTTTCTATCTTTCCCCTCTATGTCTCCCCGCACCCTACTCCTCAAATCCTTTCCTCCCCTTTTCCTTATACATGTATAAATATGATTTATTCATTATTTGACATGGCTTGTACTTGAAGATGGTTCTGTGAACCGAAAAGCGTAGCACGCTGCCAATAAACTTGTGTAAAAGTGAAAATTTTTCTTATGATTTTCCACTTAAATCGCTGCAATTTTTTTTAAAGGAAAATTTTGTCCCCTAGACTCCAAATACTTTCGCGCATTCTAATTTGACCGAACTTAGCCTCCGCCATCCTTTCTCCTTTTTTTGTTACTTCCATGTCATTAGCGTTACATTTTTGTGTGACATTTTTCCGTGTACGGTCGAAGGAAACCTATTTTCTATGAGGTTTAATGCATATTTTGGTGTCTTGTGTGCCACATGAGTGGTTTATGTGGCACGTATTTACAGGTACTCCTGGTCAAATAAGTTGAGGCCATTCGGTCTGGTGTTTCATACATAAAAAAATATTGGTTTTGGTTGCAAATTTGACACCACACCACTTTAGCTCGAGGTCGTGAGAAGCGCTTGCGGTGAAACTGCGACAACAATGCTCTCGCCAGTTCACTCGATACCCGATAATCAATCGAAAGTATCTGTAATTGACGTCGAGCACTTGGTCGGTTTTCCCATCGTACGATAAACACGCTCGCTAATTGATTATGTTACCTTCTCGGGCACGGCAGAGCACGCACGCATTTCCCCTTTAACTGCACTGAGATCGCAGCCACACAAATTAGAGCTAGATCCAATGGAAGGGGGGGAGGTTAATACGGCCGTCGTACCGCATCACGCCGCGGGTCAGAGGAAGGGAGCAAAGGCGAGAGGAATTAACACGCCAGCTCCCATTGTCCCGCGCCTACCTGTTGAGGGATGCCAGGAAGCGGTGAGGGCTGGCGAAAAGGTTAAAGGTGGGCGTCGGGAGGACGGACCGGAAAAACCCGTGCGAGTTCACGTCATTCATGGTTCCCCCCCAGGGCAGCTATTGGAGTGACGCCCTGCTTCCCAATGAAAAGTGACTCAGGGAATGTTTAGAAGTAAAATGCTGAATCCTGATATTCTGGAGGGACATGGATATCCCTCCCGTCCTGTTAGCTCGACAGGTGCTCGTCAGCTATGCCGACGGCCTTGCAAGGGTTTTCAAGTTTTCCTGGAGGGTGTCCAAATATATTATTATGAAACGTGTTTTCATTGATTCAAGGTTCACCCACTCACCTCTTCATCCTTTTCCGCTATTGGATTTCAGAATTTAATACAATGCAGGAAAAATTCCCCTTTCCGTGGAAAATGCTTCAGCGCGAAAGGGAATCATCACATTGTTATTTTGATAGCTTGGTTTGGGAGGAACAATGATTATAATTATTAAAATATTATAAGAGAGATGAATTGCAAATATGTCTGATGTGAGATGCATTTTTGGCCGCAAGTAATCAGCATAACTAAAAATATCACTATTTTTCTACTTCATAACTGTATCTTATGTCTTATTATCTACCGAATAGGATTATTATCACTTGTGTTTTAGTACCTCAGACAGCTTCCGTCATATTTTCTCGCAAATCAGCAAAAGTCGATTGATTTCGCATAGTAGCGTGTTAACGTCTCCGGCGGGAGTCGAGCCCGGTATCTTTTTGTTAGGCCGCGATTGCTGTTCAGATCGAGTTCTCAGCGTCGAAGTACGCTGAAATGGGGAAATATACGCGGCATTTGTGGCAAAACAAAAAACGAAGACGGAGAGAATTAACCGTATATCAAAAATGCTATGGAACGACTGTCTAGACCAAAGTCGGTGATTTTCCAGAACAAAGAGAAATTTTTTTTCTAATAACTACATTTAGTCCAACTACATCTTATCTTCTTGTAAAAATCCACATGTAGTCCAGTCAAGTCTGGCTTATTCTCCAAATTTCTATTTTGCCTCAAGCATTTATCTTTGTTGCCAGCTTATTTACGTCTTTCACAATAGGGCTTAATACGTTGACTAGCCTACCTTTATATGCAAAATTGCAAGTGAACTAAAATGTTATCCTTACACACGTAATCTCACGTTTGTAACGTGCTGAATTCAACAAAATTAAGTGTTTAAAAAAAATAGTGCTCAATTATTCCCCAAAAGATGACCGCACTGTTTTAAAAAAAAGAATATAAAATCAGAAAAAAACAGAGAGGAATAGATTAAAAAATGATCACAGAAAATGAAATCATTTTAACGATTTGAATTTTAAAAAATATTCTGATTTGATTTAATCCAAGAATATAACGTGCGAATTCAAATTTTCTTTAGTTTAAGATGGCAAAATATGATATTGCTCTAGCTTCCAAAAAATCCAAATTGTTCCAGAATGTTCTCTTTCAGGCTGTATTGACTCTTATCTTGGTTAATTTAAGATATTCCTGAAAAACGTGTGTCGATGAAAAAATATTCTATAATAATAATAATGAAGAGGAATGAATGATTGAAGCAGCACAACTTGTGTCGATGGCTATCCCATCTTCACGATGATCAAATGATCCCCTTCACAGTTAGCTGAACCTATTCCCCATCGCCATGATAGATTTGCATGGTTTCCTCAAGCGATTTATATGTACTTTAGTCATTGTCAACGGACGCAATCAATCAATCGAAGTTAAAAATTTTGTGTACGCTCTAAAAAAAAAATGCCTTACCTACAAAAGACATCTTGTTTCTTTTAGTAATCTTATGATGATATCCTGTAGCGAATGACTGAGGTAACCTTTTCAAAATGATAAGAGACACGTCGAGGGAAGGTTTAGGAGACAAAACAGACGAGGAAGATTAGGTGATAACCCGGCTCACACGGGGTAGAAGCCCCAGCTCGTTTTTAAAAGTGAGACGAAGCGAAACGATGGGATGAATAATAAAAAAAATTAGGCGCGTAATCGTGATGAAAATCCGCGGATTTCCCGCTCGCTGTTGAGCAGAGGAAAAACAAGATCCGACGAGCATGACGGGGGAGAACTTAATATTCGGGCGACCCATATAACGACCCCTTTGCGAGATCGATCGACGAATCCTCTCATAAAACATTTTGCATTAACGTCGAGTACGATGTCCGCCCACGAAAATGCATTCGTTTGCGGTCTTATTTGCAACACAGTGTTTTATTGCCTTCCCTTCCGAAAATGTATGTGCGTTTGACAGAACCTTACTGAAGGAATCACCTGCCTACATTCGTAACTCATTAACGACCTCGTTTCCGCTCGACCTTTTTATCTCATCCCGACGACGTAATAACGAAAAATTCTTGTGTTTTTGAAAAGAAATAAGGGGAAGATCACCACCAAAAAAGTTTAATAAAGAAATCAGAGTCAACAGTGTAGAAGGTTGATATTGATATGAAAGAGTCTAGGGCCCTTCCAAGTGAACCTTTCCATACAAGGAATACACACCTTAATGGAGTTAATGAGTTCCATGTCCTATTCAATGCCGTTTAATTTAATCATTCGTTTATTAAATTAGATAATATTAAAGCTCCTTTCACTGGTTCCTTAGCAAGAAGATGGCAATAAGAACAACTGAACGATTGCCAGGAAGAGTAAAAATCATATATTCTATAGTTTCTGGCTCAACTTTGTGGAAGTTCATGTTCTTGGAATGAAGAAAATTATGCATATTTCCACTGTCTTTTATTTTGGTACTAATAGCTTCAACGCTTCGGTGTCTTCATCAGGTAAGTACCAGTACCTGATAATGACGCCAAAGCGTTGAAACTAGTAGCACCTGAATGAAGAAGAGTGAAAAAATACACTTCATTCCATGAAGTAAAATCCATCTTGGCGGGAATCGAACCCACGGATCATGAATTAGCCATCGAGGACGTTAGGCCAACTCTCTGGTAAGGCTCAAATTAACTGCACAAGAGATTCCCAGGAAACATTTCGCAGGTGGGATTAAATTTCGGGTAGGATCAGAGCCCTGGGCCGTCAACCATTAATCATCGAAATCATTTTACTTGGCTACAGCGTAGCAAAGTGAAAAATAAGAATAATTAATTCATTCATTCATCATACTTTAAACACGAAGCCCTGGTTGACTGCCCTCCATTACTCAGGATTCAAGGATAAGCTCCCTCACACGATGATAAATACAGTTTCCCTCTTCCAGCCTTATCTAATTTAATATTGTGTCCCTTTGCTGAAGATGATGATATTAATAAGTCCCTGCTCACATCATCTAATATTCTTTTCTCCCCAGTTCTCAATGCCCGGGAACTTTTAAATTATGATTGAATAGGAACAACGTGAAAAAGGAAACCGAAAAATTGGGGCTCATGCTTCTCTTCCGGTCTAAACGTGATGTGGGATTGGGGATACGCGTAGGAGTAGGGATTGTGGTTTAGAAGTGGTGGAGGGGGAGTAATCCGACTTTCGATCGACTCCGGAGGAGGAAATTCATTCGACCGCGCGGAAATGAAGTGGGTGGATCCCGAGGGCGGGGAGGGACAGTGGACGGGAGAGAAGGGGAGAGATTTTTATGAGGTCTGGATGCTCATATGGGAACTGAATCTGGAATTGCGAAGACACGAGGAAGGGAAGAGAGATGTATGGAGAAGAGATATGAAAAGGGAAGAGTGTTGTGCGTGGAATCTGACAGTGGAAATAGATGTAACTTTTCCATCAAAATAATTTGTCGCCGCAGCGTCCATTCAGGAGGGTGCCTTTCCTCTCTTCCGTTCGAATCACACTCGCCCCCTCACGTGGTCTCCGCCCCCACGTCTGCCGCAGCCGTTTCCCACCGATGCTTCCCCCGTCCCCCTTTCCCGCTCTCCCGCCCAAAACTCCTTAAAAATATTTTTTCTCTCGGCTCCTCGCATCCCCTTACATACAAGGAAACACCCGCCAAAGGTGGGGAACTTTTTCCACCCAAAATTGCGGGAAAATCATCCAATGCATGCGTTATGGTGATTTCTGCATACCTTGGGCATCATAGAACTGTGTAAGGGTTCACACCAATGATTCCGTGCCCGTGGGGTACTCTTTGTCCTGTGACGTTATCTCGCTTAAATTAATGAATTCGATTACGCCGCTTGCTCGACGTTAAAAATCTTCCGAAAGGTTTTCTCAGAACGTACATCACATCGTGCTGATTAACGCTTAACCCCCGCCACATCGAACAGATTAAAACACTTGCAAGTGCGTTTTTATCCTAAATTTTATTTGATTTGATACATTTTCATTTTCCTTGGAGAATCGATGTGAAACCGTCAAGTGTGATTATCCCTAACAGGACCCAGGAGCTGAAGTGAGAACATTGCACGTTGTCACTCCACATATTGCCTTTTTTTCTCCCACTAGCAATTCGTGACCATGACACTAAATTAGAGAAATGCTCTAAAAAAATGTATGTATATCTCCCAGATGGACTCCTTTCTCTCTGTTTTTCATGTACTTTATTGTAATGCCTCAGACCGCTGCGAGATATTTGCGAAAAGAAAGACGCATATGGCTCCCAGTTCAACTTTGTAGACGTAAAGAACATTTTTATTTAACTTCCACTAATCCTCTGTCTCAGATCTTTCCCATACAAGTAGAATAAAAATGTTATTCTTACCCTATGAACTCGTTCTGCCACTTGACTTTATCAAAGTGAATTTGTGTAAAGAAATTAACTTACAGGATACTCCTGTAGATTGCAACGCCAGTTTTGCGTACCTTGTGACTAGAAAAGAGTAGCGGAGTATTGTTATAACTTTAACGCAGGAACGCACTTAGCGCGGATTGTTCCTGACGCATACGCTTGCCCGTTAGGAAAAAATGTATATTTAGAGGATGGGAATAATTGAAAGAAG
Source organism: Hetaerina titia (assembly GCA_037158775.1). NCBI lineage: Eukaryota > Metazoa > Arthropoda > Insecta > Odonata > Calopterygidae > Hetaerina > Hetaerina titia. The sequence goes on along the minus strand of CM073776.1, from coordinate 54,980,975 downwards.
TTTCCCCTCTCCATTGTATTACATTGGGAATTCTCCAAGAGCCCTTATCCATTCCCAAGGCCCTATACGGCGATATTTTATTTTCAAAACTTGCCTGCTCGTAAAAAAAAGTTTGAAAATTGCTCACGAAAAGTTTCTACGATGGAATACCCGTTATTTTCTTTTTTGTTTTGAATAAGAAGGAGCCATCGATCCCTTTCCTACCGCTAAACATTTCGCAATCCCTTGCCCCATTGATATTTTCGTCCTGAGAGTTTGTTTCGTTCAGGCTCCTCTGAGAATGTAAGACTTTTCTTGGTCTCTCTTCTTCCCCTATCTTTTATCATGTCACACGCTGTTTTCTCCTCATACTTCGTCAACGTCACCATCGAATCAAACTTAAGTCATAAAAAATGTCTAGGATCCGTATGCATAGACCCTCTCGCTATAGATCTTCGTGACGGTATGAATAATGCTGTTAAGAACATACTATGTAAATGTCTATCATATTGAAGCGTAAAGGTTTTATTTTATTTCTTTACACGTAAAGTACTTCAGTTTTTGCAATGAAAAATATGAAGTGACGTGGAAAAAAATATAACTGATGGATACTGAACATTTATAATGTATCTCGGAGTCCATTCCTTCAATTTAGAGCGAGGGTCCGTGTTTGTACCCAAATGAAACATAAACTTACTTTGCATTATGAATGGTTGTTAGTGCTTGTGTTAAATTTGAAATATTTTGTCTGAAAGGAAAGGAAAAGGTTACTTTTTAAAATTTTTAGAACTCATTCATATCTATTTTATAAAAATAACTTAAGCTCGCTATCAAAAAGAGAGAAGAAACGGGGAAAACATTTTTCGTGTTTTTCCCTCTTCGGAAATTCTGAAAAATCTTATTTGTAAACGTCTGGTGGCGAAAACATTCATCTCATGCAGGCTCATGAACACTCACTTGTTTCATAAGATGCCCTTGTAAGCGTCAAGTCGTGTCTTGGTCTTTCTTCAGCCCCAAGTGAGACCATCCATTGGAATTGAAAGGAGCTGCTGCCTCAGTTCTTCGCGTCACCCTCTTTTGTTTTAAATGGCTCCTCCTTTTCGTTAGCTAGCCCGAGGAGTTCTTTTCTAGGGCTGACGTCATAACTTTAACTTTTAGAATTCTACATTGAGAACATAGTAAGCATCATTAAACGGATGTATTTAGAAACAGCCGAAGTTCGTTTTGCACTTTGAAATTATGCAACTTTTTACCGTGTGTGCTGTATACTTAATGAACGAATGTTTGTGCCATTGTATCATACCAATGAAAATCTATATAAATTGCAATTAATAATAAAGGGTTGGGAGAGGTGAAGTTCCTTTCTTGATCTTGATTCGATAAAAATAGCAATGGCAGTTTAGGGTTTGATGTAATTTGCTCTCTTTTCATGAGATTAGAAAAATTCTCCTCTCATATCCTGAAAATAGAATATAACTTAAAGTCCTCATCAAAGACAATTTGTGGTAACATCTCTTATTGTCGATATCTAGCTGGCTCTTATTAATGGAAAAGATGATTTGTTTCAAGGTTGGAAGAAATTTGTTGTTCGGTGGGAATCGTGACTTTCTTATCTTAGCCTCTGTATTTTTTTCATTTTAAACTTTGGGTGTTTTAATATTTTATATATACATGTATATATATATATATATATATACACTTTTTTGGAAAACCCACAAACGTGCAATGTAAATTCACTGATAGTCATAACATAAACAGAAACCAAAACACAAAAGAGGAAAAACTCACTGGTTCTCGAATTTTCGGTGGTCCAACCACCTTTCTCAAGAGGAATTAGGAACAGAACTCAGAAGTTCTGTTCCTAATTCCTCTTGAGAAAGGTGGTTGGACCACCGAAAATTCGAGAACCAGTGAGTTTTTCCTCTTTTGTGTTTTGGTTTCTGTTTATGTTATGACTATCAGTATATATATATATATATATATATATATATATATATATATATATATATATAGTCACCGGTGCTGTTCAACGTATATGTGGAGGAAATGATTAAAGAGGCATGGGAAGAACTGGAAGTAGGAATGAAAGTCGGAGGGGAAATCGTAAAATCGGTTAGGTTTGCTGATGACCAAGCATTAGTTGCTCAGTCAACCAAGGGGTTGCAAGCATTGCTGAGTGAATTGGAGGTTCAGTGCGATAAATATGGGATGAGAATCAATATTAATAAAACAAAGGTTATGCGATTTTCCAGAAAGAAAAAGGCTAAGCTAAATATTAAAATAGGCGGGGAAAAAGTAGAGCAGGTAGAACAGTTTACATATCTCGGAAGTGTTTTGGACCAATACGGTCAAAGTGGTAGGGACGTAAGGAGAAGAATTGCGCTAGGCAAGGAGGCTTTCTCAAGGAGGAGGGAGTTGATGACGGGGACGTTGAGTAGGAATGTCAAGACAAGACTCGTAAAAACTCTGATATGGAGCGTAGCTATGTACGGCGCGGAAACGTGGTCGCTGAAGCAGGAGGATAGACGTAGATTGGAGGCTTTTGAAATGTGGGTGTGGAGAAGAATGGAGAAGGTGAAATGGACCGAAAGGAAAACAAATGAGGAAGTACTAGAAATGGTGGGGGAGGAGAGGGGTTTGTTGAGAGAAATCCTATGGAGGCAAGAAAAATGGATGAAAGGCGTATTGAGCGGTAGTGGAATGTTGAAGAGGGTAATAGAGGGAAGAATGTTGGGCAAGCGAGGTAAGGGTAGGAACAGGATAGGGATGTTGGACGGGATGAAGGGAGGAAAGAAGTACACCGAGATGAAGAGGGACCTGAAGTAGATTAGGTTGCTGGATTGGGTTTTGTTCGGAGTTACAAAATGTTTATTTGATAGTTGTGTCCATCCAAAAACCTACCTTAACCGGTAGATTACCTAATAATAATACATACACATAATATTTGGGCGACACAATAGAACACAAATATATAAATGGAAAACACGTAAAAAGACACATTTTAGAAAGTTTTTAAGTTTTCGGCCTTCTCTGAGGCCTTCTTCAGGTCAGACTAAGTTTTGTCAGCTTTCATAGTTATTGCGTTTTCTTAATATTAATTTCCTTAAAATTTTTAATTCAACCAAAGCGCTTAGTACTTCATTTTGTCATTCATAAATTATCCGCTTTTTTAGATTTTAATGCATTATTTTAAGTACGTTTCATCTTATCTGTAGATTCATAGTATATGCAAACCGATCGAAAAATAAATCAAGTGCATACTTCTCAATAAGTTTTACATTCGATCATTGCCTGTAAAAATAGTTCCAAAGACTTCGTTTCTTTGTCATGCGATCCTAAAGATTGTCAATTCGTTTTAAATCTCGTAATATTTTCGTTTTTATGATCATGGGTTTTTTGGTCGCATATTTGTTTTTTTTTCGATAATAGCGAGATAACCGGTGATTCGTCATCCGTGACACATGTTTAGCGTTGGGTTGTAACACATTAGTATTAACTAAGCAGTCTCTACGGCAGTACCTTCCAAATGTATATGTACGTTCACCTCGCCTCATTTCTGGCGACCCACTCGCGCCCCATTCGCTTCTGTGCCCTGCAAAACGCTTCCGAATAATTTTTCACGCCGAGGGATACGATGGCAATGTGGGCGAAATGATTCGAAAAAAATGAAGAGGTATACGGAAAAACAACAGTGAGCCTAATGAAAAAAAAAGAAAAGGGTAGATGATCCCGGGTGAAGAGCTGCTGTTGTGTGAGTAAATACCCTCGTTTTTCGCTTCCCTGAATCCAGAAACCCTTTCATTTAATAGAGCTCCAGAATTTTAATGTCGTGTCTCGCCGGAAAAAAAATGTTGACTCATTGTTTACTCTCTTCTTTTCCTCCCCCGTCATTTTTCTGAAGCAGCTGGGTTTCCTCCGTCTCTTAGCCTTTCCAGGACCTCAAGCTTCTCTTTTTATGCTCTTTTTTCGGCCTTTGTTTGTTTTGTGATGATTATAAATGCGCCAACACATAACGGATACTCTGTTTTTCCTCCACGTTGATGAGTGGATGATTTTTAAGTACCTATTATCATGCTTTTCAAACGATTTATTTCCTTGTTGATCCGCTAATTTTTTTAATTATTTTTTTTTATTTCCTTGATATACACGTAATATCCCTGCACGTAGATGTAATGAATGGACTAACAGAAATCGAAGGATATATAAGGTTGATATTATCGGCAAAACATTTTTCCTGACGTGTGCGTGAAGTGCTGAATTCAGACCGTTAGTTAAGTGTGTGCATGATCGTAGATCGTATTTCCATTGATAAGATGACAGTGCACACCATTATCACTGAAAATTTGTCGTTGCGAAAGATCTCAGCTAAACTCGTCCCCAAGAGGCCTAGACGGACGACCAAGAGCAAAGTCGAGTGTCTGCTTGCGTAAACCTCCTTCAACGGCATCGCGACGATTCCCCACCCCCTTATAGTCCCGACTCGACACCAGCAGACTATTTCTCATTTCCAGAAGTGAAATCCCCCCTCAAAAGATACTATCATTCGACCCTAAATTCCGTCAAATAAGCTTGCACGTGGACCCTTAAGGACCTTCCGGAATCCGCCTACCAGGGAGCCTTCGAGTCTTAAAAAGCTGCTTGCAGAAGTGTGTCATCGCTCAAGGGATGTATCTTGAAGAATTGCAGTAATATCCGAAATAAATCTATTTTCAGAAACTTTTCCCGATACTTTTTATGCAAACTATGTACCCGCTGTAGGGTTTTATCTCTTCTTTACTCACGATATGCAGTGTGCTGAAGAATTGTTTCGACGTGTACCAAAATAAGATTGAACTATTAATAATCATCTCTTTTATTTTCCCCCGAAACGGAGCCTACCCTTACATTCACCCTAGTGGGCAGGGAAGTTGATTAAACAGCACCAAGACCGTCCCTTTCGTTACATTTTAAAGACATTCACGCTGAGCCTGACGGATTACAATAACGTTTTTGTCGTAGCAAATTATTATTATCAGAGACCTTTTCTAGAATTATGGTTTCTGTATCCAAGTGTATATTTTATTCAAGAATTATATGTATTTCGATTTTCGTAATATTATCATCTGAGGAAGTATTTTTCGAGCTGTGATAAAAGTCCAATCAATCATTTAGGACTTAAAAACATTTCAGTTGCCTTTATGAACACTTTTGAAGGAGCATTATATTCCATACAAAGTATGTAGAAACTATCAGGGAAAAAGCACTCCTTGGTTCACCTGTGGAGTGCTTAGGGAAATAAAATAAATGACATTAAGCCATTAAAGGAATGGAAACCGATCTTGTGGTGGACTGCAATTAGTATGCCTTTTATGAAGGGCTCCTTAATTTGATTACTTTCTCCGTGTTTTTGGTCACAGTTAAAAATATACGTACTCCTTTGTAGGATTCTAGGTCTAGTTGGTCCATTTTCGTCAATGAACTAATTTTCGTCCTCATTCCTAGAGTCAGTCACCCGGTAAGAGTCTATATTTATTTTTCACCTTGCCTCAAACTTATTGCACAACTCTAATACACTTATGCCCTTCACTATACCCTTTGCTCTCTTAGATTTCACCAATGAACAATTGATAAGTTGGTACCTGGTTTTGTGATATAGGAAGAAAAGAGAGCAACAGGAGACTTATTGCATTAGTGATGCATGATCTAGTGTCCTCGTTTGCTATCAATTGAAACTCTGACCCATATCTCAGCCAAACACTTGCCTCCACGTGTGTACTCTGGCCTTGTCCCCACATCTTGGCATTACTCTGAGATTTATTACTTTAATCATTTCCGTAATTCATCTTTTGTAAGACTTCTTTATGCATTCCTTACTAATCTACGTCTAGATATTAAAAAAGCTCATTTCAGTCTCTGTCCTTCTCTTTTCCCCCCTCCCCACACTCTGTCTTCTTCAGAAAACTAAAGAATGGATGCGTACAATGTTTTTCACCTGTAATTTTCCTTAATGCCGTCAATATAGACCCGTCAAGTATTCATCAGATGAAAGCAAGTTTAATTTGAAATTGCTTCTGTATTTTAATCCCATAGGACATTATGCCAGGGCGTATTGGACAATATTGAATTTTAAATAAATAGTTTTACTAGTATTCAACTTCAAAATATTTGTTTCGAGAGTCAATGTTTTTATAAAAATGTCTTGAACACCAAATAATTAAAAATGCTGAAAATCTCATCAATAATGATTATAGGTTTGTACTTATACCGAAACTTGAAATAGTCATCCCCCATAGAATTGAGTGGTAGTAGTTTTTATGTGAGGCGACTGACAGCTAAGGTCATTTGTGTCATTAGAGATGGATGGTAAAGGAAGGGTGGAGAGAAACCCGGCGACGGCATTAGCCTACTCTTGTCGAAAGACGCCATGAGGTCCGCAGTTTAACGCCTTATCCGACGGACGTCGTACTCACTCAAAGTGCTCTCCTTGAAGCACCTCAAGTTGGGATCGGGATACCTCTGAAAAATTTTTGTTGTCTCCAGGATTTGAACCTGGCTTTCGGTGGGAAACCTGTACGTTAACCACCGTACCATCCCGATCCCCCCATAGAAACGAGCTAAACAATACGCTTACAGTAACGGCAAAGCCTAAAGCTGAGTTCGGACCTGTCGATATATTTATTTTCTGCTCCAACGATATTCGGACGGTTTGCTAACACTTTCTCTACAATAAGTAAGTTAAGATGCATATTAATATACACGTTCCAAATATTTAGTTACTCCTGCCTGAGTTAATATCGATTATGAGAAAGATTTTTTTTAACGTTCGGATGCATGGATTTCGACACTCTTTGTCAAAAGAGTAAATGATGGTGACAATATTACTGCCCGCCGCTTTACACTACGATCTTACGTTAAGTCACATACTCTTGTTCCTTCCCCATGCTCACTATTTAGCTCTTGCGGTTTTCACTCCTCTCGTGAAATCGCTTTCTCTCCATCTACCACCCATCCCTACGCCTCCTCAATCTCTTTAACGAGAGCTTCATCCCCTTTGTTCACCACGCGCCCCCCACCTCCACACCCCCTCGAACCTTTTGTTCCGGCACGCCAATCTTCAACCTCCCACCCACGACCTCAACAAGGCCTTTTAAACCTCCACGGGGTACAATGCCACCCCGAACAGTCAGTCTTCAACAGGAGGCGGCGGGAGCCTCTGTTTCCCGTCCATCTCCCCCACCGCCTCCCCCACCCCTCACTCCTGATTTCGGCACAAAGAGGGGAGTGAGCGAGCGAGTGCGAATAAGAGAGGGATGCAGGTTTCGATCAAGGGTCGTTTTCGGCGGGACTGCACACACAAGAGTCGGAGGGCGGTTTGGGGATGGGATGGAAAGGGAAATGGAAGACGAACGCAAGGGATGAGGTACGTTTGTGTGTGTGTATGGTGGGGCGATGAAGGATGTGCTCAATACAAATGAGCTCGCTCCAATCCTATCCTCCAACCAATCCCCCCTCCCCCTTTCCCTCCCTCCGACAATCTGGCGAACGCGACCGCGACCAATCACAACAACGGCTCGGGTGTTTGCCGAAACCCCAACACCCCACCCCACCACACCCCCTCTCGTTTATCCGCGTACTTCCGTGCCTTCCACCTTTCGAGTGTTTTGTGCGTGCGTCATGTTCGCTCGAGTTTTTCTTTGCGTGGTTTTGTGTGTGCGTGTGTTTAGTAGTTTCCTCGGTGCTGCCGAAGCGGGCTGATTGGTGATATTAAACAAGCCTTTCGCGTACCCCTCCCACGCGTGGAGGGAATCCCCTTTGTTTCATCACATGCCCCTCCCCACCTGTTTCCGGAGTGGTACGGGGGAGTTTATCGACGGGGGCAAATAAATGGTGGGTGGGCCTTTGCGAGAGCAAGGTGAGTGGATGGGAGTAGATATTGTTTTTCCGATCGTTCATCAATTACAAGGACAATTTTGGGAGTGGATTCCGTATCTCTGGCGAAACATTCACTGGCGTTTCGGAGAGGTGGTGATTTAATGGTTTCCCAATCCACTTTCCTTACCCACTCCTCAGAACTGCATTGAAAAGCTAACTTCGACGCAGGGAATAAGACAAATAACACAAAACGATTGATGTTTGATGAGAAACAGTTTTCTTTTTGTTCGGCGTAATCTTGCTTCTCCCATTCCCGTTTCAAAACGTACAAGTGACTACGGTCCTAAATATACATTTTGGAAATTCAAATGGAAGCTTTTTCCTCATTAAAATATGATTTAGTGAGGGATTAAAATGCAGGAATGTCTATGAAGTAAACCAAGTGCGGTTTTTCGAATGGGGGCATATTCCAGATTTTAATTTAAATATACAAGGATGGTCTGAAAAGTTTTCGACCTCACAAGGATACAAGGCTTTTTTTCTGGAATTTTTTAGGTCGGAAACTTTTCAGACCATCTACTTCTAAAGCTCTTAACATTTTGTGATTCGGCTGAATCTAATTTTTACGACTTTGCGTTAAAATCAAAAGGTATGTGAAGAAATTTCACCAAAGAAAAATTAAAGAATATTTATTTCTGCTCCCATTAACACTGAAAGAATTTTTCGTAGAAAAGTAAAATATAGCTTCAAGCAACCTTATTTACCTACTCTCTTTCCAGTGAACTCTTAATGCATTCCTTACAAACCTTTATCTAAACGTAATAATTCCTTTTTTTTAATTTGCGCCATTCTACCGGTTACCAGTACAATTACAGTACTTTGCGGTAATTTAACCAGACACTAAACACCAAGGCACTCTTCAGCCCTATTTACGAGCATGACTCACTGTATTCTTAAACCTCCATTCTACACAGTAAAATATCTAATTCTTTATCTCCCGGCATTTCCTACCTTCTCCAATTCGACCCAAAATGCCATTCTTTTTCTTTCTCTATCTAAATTTCCCATCATTTTCACCTTTATTAAAGCTTTGCAGCCTCCTATTCCCTCTTAGTATTTACCTGCATCCACTTACCCTGCCTATTTCGAATTTCTACCAAAGGCTTCTCTCTTCCACTACCACGCCTAGAACTTCATAGTCGGTTTTTCTTTCTGTACATTTTATTTTCCCATAATTCTCCACATCCCAATTAAAAAAAAAACTTCCAATCCATGCTTATCCTCCTGCTTCAGCGACCAAGTTACCAAAACCTTTCAAAACTATATCCTTTGTTAAAGTTTTCAGAAGTCTTTCTGAACATCTTTACTTAAGATGCCTGTCATCAACTCCCGTCTTTGTAAAAGATCCTTTAACTCACGCAATTATTCCTTTAATGCACCTACTACCCACCTTTTCAAGATCCGTTCATAACAAGTTAATGTCTAAATTCCTTCATGTCTTGTTAATAAACTAGGACGTCGAGGTAATGTTAAAACTTTATATCAATGCGATTGAGAAAGCCAGAGGTAGACGTTAAGTGTTAATGTGCACGTCTTAGCATTTCGTTCAAACAAATAAATTGAGGTTAATCTTTGATGAATTACTATTGAATATATAAAAACAAAGTGTGTGTGTAATCTATTTCCATAAACTGCACAATTTTTTTCTAATTGTCCTTATCAGATAGATTTGCTCGTTTAAATTCTTTCGAATTGATTTCTTGTGACATGCAGTGATTATAACTACAGGGTTCGTCCGGAAAATAAGTGTACTGAGCTCAGGAAAAAAAAATTATTACACTTTTACATATCTTAAGCTAATATTCCTCAAAATAGGACCCTTGTGAGTCGATACACTTATTCCAGCGGCGTTCCCATTCCTGGAACGCTCCCGCGAAGGCATCATCGGGAACCTCTCGAAGACACGTCGTCACGGCCTCTTTGACGGCGTCCAAAGTCCCGTATCGCGTTCCTTTCAAACTCCTCTTTATCTTCAGGAACAGAAAGAAGTCCGGTGGTGCCAAGTCCGGGCTGTAGGGCGGGTGCGGCAGCGTTTGCACGCCGTGCTTGGCCAAGAAGTCCGACACGACAAGCGCGGTGTGAGACGGCGCATTGTCGTGATGCAGCCGCCAGATTTTTTTTATCGCTGGCCGGACGCGGGCGACTCGTTTTCGAAGCCTGTCGAGCACTTGGACGTAAAATGCAGCATTTACAGTTTGTCGTTCAGGTACAAATTCGTAGTGGACGACTTCCCTTTTGTCAAAAAAGACAATGAGCATCATAAACTTATTTTCCGGACGAACCCTGTACTTTATCAAAGAAATTGCAGAAATATTTTTTAAATTATGTCAGCCTTATCAAAAATTATGTGTACTAGGTGAGTAAAGTTAGAATTATTCATCTATTACGGATTGAACTGAGTAAATCAAAGCAATCAATATGCAATTCTATTTTCTTATTTTAAATAATTAACATGTGAGTGAACCCTCAATTTATTATGCTCTGGACCAACGCCGACAATTGCTTCAGTATTATTATCATTAACAAAATATATAGATTATATATTTATGTAAATCCGAAGAGTCTTGCAGGAGTTCCTAAACACTTAATTTCTGTAAAATATAACCGAGCATTGCATTCGTTCATAGTTGTAATCCACACGAGAACTTAATCAGTCTCACTGGTGGTAACATGTGTAAGTTCGGCTTAAAGTAATAATGCATGTTAGTTTGACTGACGTGTAACTTTTATGATGATCATTTATTATTATTAGCTATGATTTATGATATTTCCTTAATAAGTGGGATTTATATTCAACTTACCGTTGATATTTTCAAATTTACGAGGACCATCTCAGAAAAAAAGAACTACAGAAGACGGAAAAGAATGCTATTAGCACTAATGAAGAGTGATATCTTAATAGTCTGTCCAATTGTGTGTGCATTGATGAAATTTTCCTTTTTTTACCTTGAAAAGGCGATGGGCTTAATAGTATGTACATAAAAATTTCATTTGTATAGATTTAAGAAAGCGAAAGTGGGTGCATCAATCTGGGACAAAATTTTCAGAGAATTAGGAGAGTAAAACCCTGTCCAAACTGGCTAAAGTTCTTAAATTCTGGTGCGGTAGTAGGTTGAAACAGTAGGAAATTGCGAGTGGAATCCTCGCTTTGGCGAAGTCTAAAAACCTTTTGGTGTCTACTAGCGTGGGAGTCGTTTTAAATGCGTGCCCTTTCTGCGATTCCCCCTGCGAGGCTTCCCGGAATCTCATTTTGTGGGTTTGTGCGTGGACGCCCCTTGCCCTCAAAAACCAACCGCGTTAAGCCAGCCATTGGTGAATTATTTCTTTCCGAGACTCAAGGGATTTTCACAGGAGGGTCTAAGGGAGCGGAAGGGAGAGAGAAAGAGAGAAAGGTTTCACACAGCACTCGAAACCCAGCTGCCGAATCTCATAGCTCTCCCCTCAACCACCCCTCACATCGTCCCGCTTGTGTGTGTTCGACTGTGTGATGTTCGATTGTGAAGCCCACAGCGCGATTCAATTGGAATATCGCAGAGTCGATAGACCGAAATTGCGGTTTGAATGGACTACATCGCATTCACATCGCGCAATATCGCATTAGACTACTACGATTCCACGGTTAGCCGATTTGTACCGCTTCCTCCTCCCTTTAGGCTCCATATGAGCGACATGGGCCGAAGTTATTGATGATGCGGATGTGATCGATCTGCCCGCTTCGTATATTCCAGGGGCGTAGTCGAGGGATGAGGGAAGAAGGGTCGAATGTTGATGGGCTGTTTACTTTCTTGGTGCCAAGGCAGTGTTGTCATACCCCAGATATATGGCCAACATTCTACCGAGGGGTACATAGTATGATGTCTTCTTCTTGCAGTCTGTTTTTTTTTTGTTTCATCATTAGCGAGCTGCCTTCTCATCTCTTTCTCGACTTACTACTCCTTAAATTCCCGCTTAGCATATGTATATGCATATGCATATCTGTGGATGTATTTCCTTTTCCGTCGCTGTGAATAAGTACATACAGGGTAAATTCCAAAAGAAATGCAATTATTTTTTTATTAATTTATTGAACAGATTTGTACAAACACTTAAAATTCTTCAAAGTACTATCCTTGGGCCTCTACAAATTTCCAGCGACTCTGTCATCCGATACGCACCCTGGAAGGTGTCTTCTGTACATATGTGTCTTCCATTCTCTTCTTCTATTTGATACCCACTCTCTTATCCATTTTCCTTTTTCGATCATTGTGTTTTCCTTGCGATTATTCATGATACTTTAATCGCCGCGGTCCTCATGCATTTTTTATCTTTAATATTGCATTTTCTGTTGGTGAACATGTTATTATTATGTCTCTTATAATTCATTTATAGGTTTTTATTTTTGCGTCATGTCTTAAGTTTATGTTTTGTATTTTACGCTTTTATACATCCGGTTATTCATTCTACTGTCGATACCAGTTCGCTTTTTCATTTTCCAATTGGACTTACAAATGGTTGTCACTGTTGTTTATCGGCATTAAACTTTCCGTGCCTAGTTTTCATCTTGTTTTCTATTTATAATTCGCAATTTAGGTGATATGGTGACACAAAAAAATTTTCTGCAAATGTGTTAAGTCTTAGATTTTTGCACGTGTTATTAATTTGGAATCGAATTGATTCCAAACATTGCATAGCATATGTTAGCGGGATAATGTTTATCCAATGTATGAAATTTTAAAATTTCCCGTTACCATTCTTATTCTATTCAATATTGGATGATACAGCAATGAGTTAAAATAAACTTCTGTGTAATCCCTTTAGTTTACCAATTATGAAAATCCTCCCTTATGTTTTGTTTAAGTTCATTTTCCAGCTGTATTTTTATTATTAATCTGATCAAATGAACACTAATTTCATATTGCATTTGATATTACCTTGTCCTGAAGTGTTCAAGATTCGATAAATTGTATACGATATGAAATATACGAATACGAAATACGAAGTCTTCCTATAGTCCTTCCATATATGCGAAGCATATGAATAAAATAATTTCAACAAAATATCTAATGATAAAGATTGCATCATTAGTGTGGGGCATGACGTGATGTGGTATCATAGGCGAACTGAGCCTCTAAATAGACTTTTTGAAAGGTAAAAGGTATAGAATTTGAAAGATAAGGTACTAGAATTTTCTTTCCCCACGTACCCATTTATTGTGGCGCCAAATAATATTAATAAACCAGACCATTGCAATAAAATGGAACAGACACCGTCACTGAGAGGTCAAGATATCATTTTCACCGATATGAAATCGAATACGAAATTGAATCCAATCGCCCGAATATACAAACTTTAAGACTGAAATACAAAGGTGGTCTGAAAATTTTCAGTCCTAACATAGATACAAGACATTTTTTCTGAAACTTTTAGGTCGGAAACTTTCCAGACGACATAATTTTAAATATTCGCTCGTCTAAATGAATATACTTGGGTGGTCTGAAGAGTTTCCAACTTAACAAAGGCTCAAGGCATTTTTTCTGTAATTTTCTTAAATATTTTAGGGCGGAAACTTTTCAGATCACCAACGTATATTCATTTAGACAAGGGAGTATTTAAAATTATGCGCGGTATATGTTTCCATGTGTTTATATATATATATATATATATATATATATATATATATATATATATATAAAAGCTATTATACGTAAATTCCAATGCATGGGTGAATTAATAATTCCGCATGGATAGGATTAGTGGCTCAGGATCTTGCGGTGGATTATCAGGTAGTGAGTGGAAGTAGGTTTAGTACTCCATCAATGGTCGTTACCCTTAAATTACATTCCGGTTGTGAAGTGCTGAGTAAATTCACAGGACCTTTGAAAAATAGAAGGGTTCTCTCATGTATCGTTTCCCTTCCCCCTTGGTAATGGGACGCAATCTATCTCATTTATCCTCTGCATCTTGTTATACCTCCAGGGTCGATATTAGAAATGTAATATCGCTCGGTCCACGTTTACATCCCTCCGACATAATCGGAAGTGATAAATCGCATTTCTTGGCCGATAGACATCACACCGCGATACCCTTTCCACGTGGTACGTCACACTCGATAGATAGCAAAATCGCGCGTTCATATTTATGCTTTGTGTGAACTTGAGGGGTTGTTGCTTGTGCGTGTGAGGTGTGTTTGTGCGCGAGGGAGCACATCGATCGTTCTTCCTCCCGCTCGTCCCGCTCTCTCTCCCTCGCCTCCGTCCGTTCCTCTCATCTCTTCCACGCCGTCCAATATTCGAATCGTCCCGACGTGGAATTCTCATCGCAATAGCCATTTTTGAGTTCCCAGGACAAACGAAACAATTGAAATCACGGTCACACAATCGACAATCATTATCGAAGGTAAATAGTACTCGTCAGAATGCGTTGAGGGCGCCATTTGAAAGTCAAATTGGTTGACTTAAATCTTATATTTGACCATGAAAGCCTACACAAGAACGTGCATGCGACGGTCGCTTGATCGCTCGATTATACCGACACAAGTCTATCGTCTATTACTTGTACGAATAAATGGAGATTGTCAATAGTCCTTACCATTTTATTTCCTACAGTTACATCAACGTTTTACCCTGCAAGCCTTCACAGGGGCGTGTGGCTGTGGCGTTTGGTGACCAACCATCGGAAGGCATATTGAAATGTGTCGTAAAATCGAATTTTTCTCTTGCGGTCTCGAATCGGACGATGGAAAAATTGTCCTTAATAAAAATCGTTTCTACAGTCAATTTTCTTGCTACTGTGGTCTTCCTTCCCACGTAATGGGCCGTAAGGTTTTTTAACACCTTCTATGCCAGCGTTAAAGTTGAAATAATTTTACTTTTCTATAAGTTTTAATCGCGCCCGTAATTTTACTGTGCCCATCGTCCCCCAACCAACTCATTCCAATATCAACGTGACGCTTTCTTTCGTTCATACGTTTCTCTTCTTTTCTCTACGTGCTTCTTTACGATACGTGCAGCTTTTCTTTGCATCCTGTTTAATTCCGTGACGCCCCCCAGGGAAGAACCTTTAACACTTGACGCGTATTGGAGACGATGTCTCGGGAAGCTCTACGGTCAATGCGTGCGTATCCTACTGTCGTGTTCCCTAATTATGCGAGGGAAAGACAATTACTTATATCTGTCGGTTGAGCGGTTAATCTTCCTTAAAGGAGGGACAGAAATGTTGAAAACTTCTTAATCGAATGCTAAAGGAGAAAAGCTCTGAACAATTCTGGTGGTTTTTACGTCATAAATGGTGGAACTTTCAAAAAACGGTGGAATATAAAAATGGAACTTTTAAATTATTAATGGCTAACCAAAGGGCAGCCATCGGTGTGTGAAAATCAGATCGCTGATTGACCCCCGAGCCTTGCATATTTATCTTTTCTTGACACAAAATATCAGTCAAATTCCATAAGGTAGAAATAGCAAGAGCTGGTGGCATATGGATGATTATTCTGGTGGTGAGAATATCTACTAGGTTAACGAGAAAAGGATAACTATGTATATTGTTTAAGGTGTAAAGGAAGGAATATATACTAAGAGATATATTAAAAGGCAATCATGCGTACCATGAAAGGTAATTGATGACGTATCAGAGTGTGAGGACTTTATGAAAACAAGTACGTGAAATATTTGTTATCAACATTGTAATACCTACCGACCATGTGCGCCTTCATTTACATGGTGCCCTGCAATCACCAATTGGGTGTGTGGTAAAGGGTGATTCCACAGCAGGTTTATAAAATCAATATCAAATTCTGTTTAGTTGCTATTACCAATTCAAATGCAAGTTATTTCAAATAGTGGAGTAAATATTTAACTAAAAGGAAAAGGGACATATTAAGGGTTTTTATTTAACTGATTATGATTTTATTGTCGTAGAAACTGATGGGCATAAGATAGATACGGTTGTCCCTTAATCATTACTTCCTTTGTAGGTGTCTATATAGATAATAAACGTTTTACGTTTGACCACTCTCTAGGTCATGCTAGTACTTGTTTTTACGTTCGATAACTTTTATAAATTTTGTGTGACTATCAAAAAGGTGCGGTAAATATGCTTCCGTCAGCGATGTTTCAGAACGTATATATTAAATTATTGAGACACACTAAATATGCCTTTTAAAATTGTTAAATTCCTTGGGTATTATTTTTCAAGAAAAACTATTGCTTTTTTCTATTTTATAACTAAAAATTTCGTAGTTTTTACTATTGATTTTCCTAATCACATTTGAATACATTTATTAATTCCTGCTTATCTGTTGTCATTTGAGGCCTTCTATGACTAATTCAAAAGGACATGAATAATATTACACGTATTTTCTATTACAATTACATTATACGTAATTTCACTTCCATCTTTGGTAAACATACCCCTGCTGACGCCGAGCTCCAAGGAGCTGCATAAGCCAATCAAGTTGTGTTTAAGGCGAGACTCGCGTCATACTGGGCCTCCTACTTCTCTTTTCCGCGTATCTCTCTAAGTAAGGTTAATTTACTGTCTCCCAAACTGCCCAACTAATCTTGGTACCTATCATAAGATAATATCCATAAGAACTTCTAAACTAATTAATTCTATACTTTTATATGCTAGATACGCCTCTAACTCCAAGAATACCATTACAGAGAGCCTAAATACTCGTAATAGTATCAAGTCATAACATTCTGAAGAAAATAACAAAGAAAACCTAGTTAAAGAGCCAGTGTAAATTAATATCTTCGTGCTATAAGCGCTAACTTTGTCTATCGAATCAAACTTATTCGTGGGTAAAGATCGTGTCAGCCGTTGATTTAAGAGTGACGTTCAAACTCTTCTTGTATCAAATCATGTTATTCTTCGGCTTTCAATTTTTAGAAGCCATAAAGATGAAAACTTTACTTAAAAATTGCATTTATTCTTAAATAAATCGATGGGTATATGTGATCTGACAGTTTGTTCAGTTTATCAGTCTTAAATTTTTTTAATACAATACATCATATTTTGCTTGTTTTCCTTAATAATTCAAATCAATTTTTTTTATTTTTATCCTACTGCAATCCATTGGTATGAAGTTTAACCATTTTTTCCCCTTTTCACTCGGTTTTCCACAGCGTATTATGCCAATATTACGTATTTTCATGTTTTCTAGACTTTTTTAACATACTTTTTCCATGCAACACGTACCAATGAAAAGTTTTTTTTTCTTCAAAATTCTCCTACTGACCTGACAGATGAATGAATTTGATTTAAATTAAATGAGACCTTTGTCATTAATGATTATTTTCAGCCAAAAACTGATTAATTCAATAACGGTTCTTAATCAGTGCATAATTTTTTTGTAATAGTGTTCAAACTAAATTTTAGTCTTTCTGGCCACTTATTGGAATTAATATGCGTACATTGCTTCCAGGGGATAGATACTATATGCTTTTGTCGGAAGAAATACATGGCCACAATAGCACTCCAACAGCATTATTTATCCGCATAACTATACACGCATTACGTTTATTAAAATAAGAGCAATACGTATGAAATGGAGAAAATTATCAAAATATTCCACCACCGCGTACAAGCAAGTTAGAGCATTGGAGCATTTTATTAAATGTTAAGACGTGTGTCGCTAATGTCGCGGTTTTATTTATACATATATATATATATATATATATATATATATATATACATATATGTATATATATACATCTATATATATATATATATATATATATATATATATATATATATATATACATATATATATCACGAAAATGTCCACAAAAGTGAATATATGAATATGTGGTGTCAGTCACAGAGTCACGAGCGTAGCGATGGTACGTAAAACTTACGAACACGAAAGCATGAGAGAATAGCACCTTTGGTTTTTGATTATTTCAGTGGCACAACCACCTTTCTCAGTGGAATGAAAACTGTAAATTTTCTATTCATTGGGACACAAAGCAGTAATTCCAATGAATACATTCTCTCTTTTCCTATTTCTCACAAAGTCTAATAATTATTTCTAATGCAAATGTAATTAAGTTGAATGTTTATGTTCTCGGTAATAATGAAGAGGTTCAGTAATAGGATTTAGTTTTTGCTCGAGATTTTGCTTCGCCGAAAAATATTTTGTAGATAATTTTTTCCCTTACTTCCCCAGTCTACTCTTGTTTTTGGATCTTTTCCAGCTTGAAATAGAGCCCGGATAACCTCTTACATAGGAACAATGATTGCTCTTATCCGTCCACAAAGTGCAGTCTCCTATTTCCATCCGCCATTTTACAGCTTTCTCAACATCCCCGATCGATTTTCTTCCACATCCCCGCTACCAACCTCAAGCTAAATAGGAGAGCATTGAGGAGACGGGGATAAGGTCAGAAGTCGATGCGTGGAAGGCTCTTTTTCAAATGATTTTGAAAGGGACACTATTTATCCCGTGGAATATTTTTGCCACGCCCAGGAAACCGGATCACCAGCGGTGTTAGTATCAAAGGCAAGATTCCAAGGCAAATTACTCAAGACGTTCTCTCGGAATAAACAGTAATTATTGCCTAACAGTGATACTAGCCCGGTAATTGTGAAACGGGTCATAAATACGTTCATTATTTTGAGTTGAGTATGTGGACAACTGAGGCTGGAAAAAAATTTCATTTGAGAGAATGGAAGTTAAGTGAATATTGGACTGTAAAGTTCAATATTCACTATTATTTGTAACAAAATGATGTTTCACTATTTTTGTGAAACAGCCGTAGCTAAATTACATATATCTCGGCATACTTATGCGAACACGGATCACTTTTTAAACGATTTCGCTATCCAATACGCGATTTTTATCATAGCACAGCCGGCGATCATGTCTTTAATAAGCTAGCTCCAATACTTCAGGGTAGAAAAAGGATGCCCTCTCTATCTAATGTTATATTCTTAAAAACTTACTGAACTCAAAATGATGAATATGTATTCTTCTCATGTGTTTGTTAGTTGCCTTGGTATATATTAGCAAAAACCTGATTAGGAGCTCGAAGAGATTTTAACACCGCCAAATTAAGGACCTTTTCTTTTGCCAACTCATTATAAAGGAAATTATCAAACGTATTCAAGTGGAACTTCTCTCTCAAGTGGATTATCATCAAAGTATCTCTGATTTAACCCTGCTCTATTTTTACGCCGATTGGAAGAGTTGTTTATTTGTCGATATCCCATGAAGGTTCTTTCATGATAGTTAAAATTTTGTGAATAAATATAAATGTGTGCAGAGTGCAGCACTCATCGAATAAATTACTTTTAGCTTTTCAAGCAAGTTTCAGGGGCGATACTGAGTTTTAGGGATGTTACTTCAATTAAATGCTTTGGTTATTTTATGTTATATTTCCTACGGGAAAGCTCGACACCTCTCCACTTTGCCTTGAACCTTAGCGCAGCTAAGTGACGACGGCCCTTGTAATTCAATCACGGAAATTTACTGTAACAGAGATAAATCGGAGCAGCCCGCTGAGCCGGAAAATTCGTTCGTGAGGCCGACTGAAAATATTTCGCCCAGTTTTTCCACTGCATTAGCGTGATGCGCTCCGGGGGTGACCACTTTAAAAATTGGTTCTTGTAAATGGGGGGCGTGCCTGCAACATAAAAATGCGCTCGAGTAATGGCGGTGGGCTTCCAGACTCCTGTTTAATTGCTTGCGAGCTCGTGCTCTGAGCGGGTGACGGATTAGCATCGCCGATGATCCCAGCGTCCCCTTGTCGAGTGCCCGGGAGTGTGCAGGCGACGGCGCCCACGTATAATTCCCCTAATCTTAAAAGGAGAGGTCGCATATCTCCCTCAAGCATGCGCAACGAGGCCTCGCTCTACTCCGTTGTAACCATTCCCGCTGTAACCCCCCCCCTTTCCCATTTTCTTTAAAGGTTTTACCCAGTCATGAATCGACCCCATGCGAGGTATTAAAAATGGAACGGAGTATCCACGCCATAAATGACGGCAATTATGAACATATGTTGAATCTGCCACGTGCTGCGAAAGGGTGCCCACAACGAAATTGGCCGAGCGAATATCCTGGTACTGGCGTGAGAGATTTTTAATCACAATGAGCTCATAACATTTTACTATTGCTTAAATCCATTTCGGTTGACATTTTCCAATTCACAATTCGTGAAACTCTAAGTTTTATAATTTCATCGATGAAATTAGGGGTTTAAAATTATTTTTATTACAATTATGATGGATCATATCCAGTCATAATCAACACGAAAGGAATTTATTAAAAAAAGTTTTCAGACCATTTCCTTTTCGTATTGCTTCTTCGCTTCGTTGAATCATAACCTTTTGTTTAAACTCACCTGGAAGCCTAATTTGATGCATTCTCTCACTTTAAAATTACTATTTATGATTTATTTTATCATTAACTCCTATTGTTTACTACCATTTTTGGGCGTATATTGGACACTTTTCGAGATGTGGTTTTGGAGATGGATTGGAAAAGGTGAAGTTGGCGGTGAAGAAAACAATGGATAAGTCATTAGGCATGATGGGGTAGCAGAGAAGGTGGTTGAAAGAAATCCCACGAAAACGGGAATCGTGAATGCAGAGCATTGTGGTTGGAGATGGAATGTTGAAGACTGTGATAGTAGGAAGGATGTTAGGCAAGCCAGACTGGAAGAGGAAAAGGATATTCATGTTGGACAGAATGAAAAAAGATTGAATGCATACGAAATTGAATATTAGTATAGATGAAATACAAATGTAGTATTCGGTGATAGATTTTTTCTTGTAAGACTAGGATACGAAATTGAGATGTGTCCAGCCTGCGTTCATCCAAAATCTACCCGCAGTACAATAACAAATAATAATAGTTACAATCTGTAGTTGTCCACGGATATTCGTGATTATGCCCCGAACAAAACGCATACATTCATTTGAAATTTACATTCCCGGGAAGTATAGAATTCTGTCAGATCGGGTCCGTCATGCTTCGTTCTCCTAATCAAACTGCTATCATCAGTTGCACGTAGTATTTCGTCGGAATATTTTTACGCGAAAATCTGACGAGAAATCTGTCAAATATGGTGAGAAATGTGAAAAAATTGCGACGATACTCGCTTCGAGAGCGACCGCAAAATTCTACGCGGAGGCAGAAGTGGATCCGTTGTTCCATTGATCTAGCGCAAAAGCCTCTTTAGACGACCTTCTTATGTGTCGGATGACTGCCCTCAGTTGTACTGGGAGAAATATTAAGTTGAACCCGCGGGAGAGGGTTCCCCTTTGGGCGGAACGAATGCCGCCGTAAACAAGCAAAAAATTGTTCGACGGAGGATAAAACGAGATGATTAAATTTCCGTCCGAATGATCCGAGGTTATCGAAAGCTTTAGAAGAAGAGAGAGTAAAACTTCCAAAGGTTTCGCGAAAATATCCCGATACAGTGCGTGTGTGTGTGTCACTGCTGGGGAACACGCATCGTGTATACTTAAAAGAGATACAACTGCTAACGTTTGGAAATACGTAAAAGGGCACTTAATAACATTGTGTTTTCCATGTGTAAATAACAATAGCCCAATGTTGTGTATAAAAATCTATGTGAATTCACACACATACACACACAATTTTAACATAAGACAAAAGAAAAGAGCAAGAATAGAACATATGCATCAAAATACATTAATACTGTGTGCATAAAAAGAACACTTTTGATTTAATGGCAGCAGAAATGACTATTGAAACTATTTATAAATTGTCCATTTTTCAAAATGTTTTTAATTCCATGAAACTTATCTTCGGGATCCCGGTCAAGGCGAATGATTTTTACACTCTCGAATTGTTGCATTTTAAAGCATTATCGCGGACGACTCCGTTAAAAGTTACTGCTGCGGCATCTCCCGCAGTTTCTAGGAATCGGTTAACAATTTCGGTGCTTTAACGAAAGGAGAAACAATTAGTATGGAGCCTTGCAGCCTGTTCCAGGCTTGTAACTGATTTAAAATTCTTTTTACTGGTGAATTTTTATTTATATTTTTATGCGGGTCAGAATGCTGGTAATAATTGCCCATTGTGCATTATAAGCATCGAACAGCAATTCATCTTATTTTTTAAGTATACTTCGCCATTGTTTACAGCACAATTATTTGGGCGAAAATCGGTTACCATAAATTGGGAATAATAATTAATAAACGGGCTTAATAGGATTTGTAATTTGGAAGTTAGGAAATGAACTTTGAGTTATTCCCTCACAACGTAGAGTTCGTATGAATAGGGCCATAATAAAGTTGTGTAGCTTCTAAGTTTTCATGTGCGCAAAATGATGCTGTCTGCAACTTGCATGTTAGTGATAATAGAACAATCCTAACGTTGTCAATTACCCATTGCCTACAAATGTCGAATTGTGAGATTTTTTTATATGCACGAATTCATTCCTCAACACTAGTACCAAACAAGTATTTTTATGGAAGAGGTGCATTGAAAGTACTTATATCGACGTATGTTTATATTAAAAAATATATCTGCTCTTAGTAGGTAACTTTAAAAATGTAATCGGTTATGGGAAGAAAGTTATGTAAAACGAATGAATCCTGTAGAATGATGAAAGAAGACGTTTTGCTTTTCCTTTCGAACTTTTTTATTACGACCTTGGTTTCGTTATATGGTAACATCTTTAGGTATCATCGAATCTCATAGAAGATTTTAGTGGCAGCATTTATTACCGAAACATTGTAAAGTTAAATTTTATTAAATTAATCAATCACACAAATACATCCACTGAGTAAAGATCATCACTCAGGTCATCAGTACGTGTAATTTAATGTTAAATAATATTCTGGTCTTATTCCTCGTAGCTTCCGCATCTATTCATTCATTTCTCTCCTCCTATAACGCCATTGGTATTCCCCGAGCGTCGTGGGACCCAGTTTCGGCGGCACTGCCTTTGACGTTCTCCGTGCCTCGCAGTCGGAATGTACTTGTTATCAAGCCTATTAACATTCTCTGTGGTAGCAATCATCGGAACACCACTCAAAATTCTTATCCGGAAAATAAATAATAAAGGGAGTCTGGTTGCATGAAAAATACGGGACTTAGGGAATTGGATAACATTGAGGGAAAATTAAGGGGAGGTAGACAATCTTTCAAGATGAACAAAATCAGATAAGTGCAATCTTTTAAGGTTCAAATGTTGAGCACGCCACAATCCACCATCTTGTTTCGAGTCAATATTTTTTTTCACATCCAGCCGAAAGTTTTCAATCGTCCTTTAGAATCCTAGGTTGACGAGGCCACAGTTGATTCATTAAAAACACTCTGGATATAGTTCACGTTAAAACACGTTAATGAGAGCGTTCACCTTTCGTTAATGTTAACGATTTCCCTAACGTTTACGTAAATTTCCTTGGTAGTACATTGTTTGGAGTCTCTCTTATGATAATACGCGTATTATGGTTGTCATATCATGCATGTATATGATATAATAACCATGATATCGTATATACCGGATGCCACCGGAAATTAATACTTTGACGTTTCCGCTACCAATCGTTTTATCTGGCAATTAAGATTCTGTGTGAGCGTTATAAATATCCGTAATCGCACGCAAGTTCTGATATTGATGTGAAATTCAAGTCATTAAGGGCTGCTTAAATATCTCTTTATGTTGAGTTTTAGCTTCTGGAACAGGGATCCTGAGAATTGGAGTTTTTGTGCAGAAATCTTGGGTAATGGCACATTATCTGATAACAGAAACACAGTTTTCCGCTAAATTTATCGGCGTGACGTGGATGAATGCATTTTCGCTCGAATAACAGACTTTAATATTATTATTAGGTAACCTACCGGTTAAGGTGGGTTTTTGGATGGACACAACTAACAAATAAACATTTTGTAACTCCAAACGAAACCCAACCCAGCAACCTACTCTACATCAGGTCCCTCTTCATCTCTGTGTACTTCTTTCCCCCCTTCATCCCGTCCAAATTTCCTATCCTGTTCCTGCCCTTTCCTCGTTTGCCTAACATTCTCCCCTCTATTACCTTCTTTAATATCCCACTACCGCTCACTACGCCTATCATCCATTTTTCCTGCCTCCACAGGATTTCTCTCAATAAACCCCTCTCCTCACCCACCATCTCCAGGACTTCCTCATTTGTTTTCATTTCGGTCCATTTCACCTTCTCCATTCTTCTCCACACGACATTTCAAAAGCCTTCAATTTACGTCTAATAGAATAGACTTTAATAATTGACCCAACTGGAAGGCTTTGTGAAATCAGTGTTAGTTCCTATTTCGAAAAAGATACAGGCTACATCAGGTGAGGATTACAGAACAATAAGTTTGATATACCACGCAGCTAAAGTTATTCTCAGGGTCATCAACAAAAGGATAGAGAGTGAGGCAAATGATTACTTAGGGGATGATCAGTTTGGGTTTAGGAAAGGAAGAGGTACGCGTGATGCCATTGCAGTAATGAGATCACTAGTCGAGAGGAATATAGAATACAATCAGAACTTATGCGCCTGTTTCGTAGATTTCGAAAAAGCGTTTGATAGAGTGAATTGGGTAAAAATAATGCGTGTACTGCAGTAAATAGGAATGGATTGGAGGGACAGGAGACTGATCCGCAACCTGTACATGCCTCGGACTACTCAGGTGCGAGTTGGGGACAAAGAATACGGATGGGCAGTGTTAGGAAGAGGTGTAAGGCAGGGTTGTCCATTATCAATGGTGCTGTTCAATGTACATGTGAAAGAAATGATAAAAGAGGTGTGTAAGGACTAAAGGTACGAATGAAAGTCGGAAGGGTATTCGTGAAATCATTAAGGTATCCTGATGGCCTCAAATTTGTCAGTCAGCCAAGAGATTTCAAGACTTGCTGAGTGAATTGAAAACTCAGTGCGACATATATGAAATAAGAATTAATATTAGTAAGACAAAAGATTTGCAATTTTCCAGAAAGAAAAAGGCTAAGCTAAACGTCACAATAGGAGGGCATATACTAGATCAGGTAGAGAAGCAGGATGGTAGAAATAGATTAAAGGCTTTTGATTTGTGGGTTTGGATAGAATGGAGAAGGTGAAATGGACCAAAAGGAAAACAAACAAGGAAGTGCTAGGTGTGGTGGGCGAAGAGAGAGGTTTCTTGGGAGAAATCCTAAGGAGTTAGGAAAAATGGATGAAGCGCTGAAAAATCGGCAGTGAGATGTTGAAGACTATAATAGAGGGGAGAACGTTAGGCAAACGAAGAAAGAGCAGGAACAAGATAGAGATGTTGGGCGAGATGGAGGTAGGAAGAAAGAACACAGAGATGAGAGGAATCTGATGTAGAGTAGTTTGCTGGAATGTTTCTTGGGGGGTTGGGAGATTTCTTGAGGGGTTTCTTGGAGAAATCCTAAGAAGGCAGGTAAAGTAGATGAAGGGCGTATTGATCGGCAGTGGGATGTTAAAGATCGTAATAGAGTAGAAAACGAGACAAAATAGTTCGGCAAACAAGGAAAGGGCAGCAATAGAATAGGGATTTTGGACGGGATGGAGGGGGGAAGTAAGAACACAGAGATGAGAGGAGCCTGGTATAGAGTAGGTTGTTGGAATGTGTTTTATTAGGAGAAACAAGATATTTATTTGGTAGTTTTCGCCATCCAAAACCTACCTTAACCGGTAGATTACTTAATAAAAAAATAATTGACCCAACTATCTTTAATGGTTTCGTTCATCTAATCATCTAAAACTTATGCCGTAATTAACCATGAGGACGCGCGGTAGGAGGTTTAGGCTATCTGTCATCGGGCGCATTGTGATTATTGGCATTCTGTCCCATTTGGTATTCTCCAGAAGTCGATATTGCTGCACCTGGGGTTTCTTGCTACTGTGGCAACGAATTATGCCAGGGAAAAATTATTCCTTTGTTCGATTCGCCCATAAATCAGTTTACCTCAATTCCTCGCTTTGGTCTCACCTTGAAATGTAATACGGGGCTAGGAATCTTTCAATTTCAAGGTGGCTCCCAACCTATGCCTCCTTCATTGCTACACTTAAAGTGTGACCCCTTTTGGTTCGTTATTAACGATTTTCACGACATGGGCAGTTTTTCTTCTTATCCTGTTTGATGCCATATTTGGGATCTTCTTCGACGATTCCCAAACACTACAGGCGTATTCAAGCTGTGGTCAAATCAATGCTAATCCCATTCCATTTTTATTTATATATTTTCCCACTATATCCCATGTAAGTTCTGATGAAAGTTTGATTCCTCGGTATTTTACTTGGTCCACCGATTTTATGCCTACCCCACTTGGGTGTAAGGTCGTCGAGATTTCTTTTCCCAGAAGTTTATTGTCGAATAATTTCTGAACTTCGGCTTTGCCTCTGAAACGCATAACGGCTTGTGTCGATCTAAGTCATGCATGAAAATCCTCTTGCGTTTACTGGCTTCAAAGCCAGTCTAGTCGGTTTTAATTTGAGACTTTCTTATATTTTCTCAGCGATCTTTTTACGAAGTTTTCTCTGTATCGTAAACCATCTCACATCAGAATCCATAAGATTCAAATTCTCGCGCGTTTGCACCCGAGCACGTTTGTTCCACCCATTGAATGTATAGCGCGCTCATAAAGGTGGAACGGAGGCCTCAGAAGGACTTCACGCAGTCTTCGCGTGGTAGTTGCGAAATGGAAAACTTGAGGGCTTCTCGGTATGATCCAACTTTGGCCATTAGGTGCATTAGTGAGTACAAATGGCTCTTACGTGAACGGTATCGCTCCAGGCTGGTGTTGGCTCCTATTTAATTAGTCTAATCCAAAATTATGGCGTTTAGCTTTTTATCTGTTCGATATTCACCTTATGGTTGAGCGCGAAAAATATTGTCCCAGTTGATCTTTAATTTGTTGCACGACTTTGTATGCAAAAATTATATTGTATTTACTTTAATTACTGTGCAACTCTTGTGTGGATTTAACCTGCACACCATGGCCGTGGCTTGAAGGGTATCAAATAGAATCACGTAAATGCGAATTAAATTTACCCGAAACTATGTTTGTTCACACAAAAACCGTACTTAGATATTTCAGTCCGTTGCTCATTTGTATTGGAACTTCCATGAACGTCCAAAATCATGACATTTGTGACGGTCTCCTTTGTGAAAACAAAAAAAATTGACGGGTAATACATGTAGACAGTATTTATTAAAACCTCATTTCAGGAGAAATGTGGAGGTCCAAAATTGTTGCGTAATGTTTCATTGTTAATGTGTTCTGGTTAAATTAATCAAAAAAGGGAAAATCTCGTTAGAAGAAGAGTTAATTTTTAATGTCAACCTATCGGGGGATATTGATATTTACGTGGGTATATATGAGTTACGTGAAGAGGGATCTGATGTAGAGTAGGTTGCTCGATTGTGTTTAGTTTGGAGTCGCAAGTTAATTATGTGATAGTTGTGTCCATCCAAAAACCTACCTTCACCGGTAGATTACCTTATAAATAATAAAATAGTAGTTAAAAGTAGAAAAAAAAAACATTTTTTTGGGTAATTTCTTTTTTATTTTTCAACATAATCACCTTTCAACTCGATAAATTTGTCTAAGCGCTTTTCCAATATTTTTTAGCCGTCTAAAAAGTAAGATTTTGGAAGCTCCTCAAAATAGGCATTTGTTTCGGCGATTACTTCCTTGATAGACGTAAACCTTCGTCCGCCAAGCCATTTCTTCAAGTCTGGAAATATGAAAGAGTCACTGGGGGCAAAATCTGGTGAATACGGTGGATGTTGTAATAAATGGAAATCTAATTCAATAATTTTGGGCATCGCAACTGCGCAAGTGTGCACCCGCGTTTATTCTCCACTGTGAGTATACGCGGCACCCATCTTGCTGAGATTTTTTTCACGCCCAATTTTTCGTGCAAAATTGAAGCTACTGTACCTCGTGATAGGCCTATAGCTTCTGCTATTTCGCGCACTTTGAGTCGTCGATCACTTAAAATCATATCGTGGATTTTGCTAATCATCGGGGGTAGACACTTCAACAGGGCGTCCGGATCTGCATTCATCTTTTGTTGATGTGCGACCACGTTTAAACTCATTCATCCAATCGTAAGCAGTTACAAA
Source organism: Hetaerina titia (assembly GCA_037158775.1). Lineage (NCBI taxonomy): Eukaryota > Metazoa > Arthropoda > Insecta > Odonata > Calopterygidae > Hetaerina > Hetaerina titia. The sequence continues at coordinate 54,953,035 of CM073776.1, read as the reverse complement.
CACAGGAGCAGATGTGCCATGAACTTCGTCCAACTCAGTATTGATTTCTTTCGGCGTCAACCCTTTCAAATACAAGTGTTTAATCACTGCTCGAAACTCATTTTTATAGACAAATGAAAGCTGTTTACTTCAATCTATGACAACAATGAAACTTTATGACGGATGCAGCTGAAACTTTAACAGCCGACTAGGTAGGAGTGTTATTTAATGGCAAAAATTTACTTTCGATACTACGAGCCATCGCTTGAATTTTCTAAGGACTTATTTTACCACCCTTGTAGTAGGTTATGTTAAGTAGTCAATTAATGCAGAAGAAATCGATGTTATAGTAATACCCAAAAAAACTGCGCCTCACATTAATGTCGTTTGCTGAAGGTTAAAGATAAGGGCACCCTTTTTTATAATTTGGTCATTCTTTTGTGTGATTTGTTCATTCTCGTGTACGATTTAATGGAATAATTAAATGAAAATCATCTATTTGAAGTTAAATGCTTCACGGCGTAGATAACTAGTTTTCCGATAGTAACATAAAATGGCTCAAGCTTCTCATAGAAGAGGTTAATGACAAAATAACAGGATTCAAAACCTAAGAGCCACGAACTTCCAGTACAGTACTTTTATCTCCCTTTTGGATTTGAGAAGAGTTCGAAAAGATTTTATTTCCCTAGTTCGTGAAGAGATTCCAAGTAAATCTGATTCCAAAAGAATCTGTAACATATATCTTTAAGAATGAAATTACATATTACTCACTTTTTTTAATGCGCTTTTTTTCCCTTTTTCTTTTACATTTTGACAATGAATAGTTTGACGCCATGACTTTTTTATTAAATTTCCCTACGTTAAAACGTTATTTGATTTTCAGAGAAGGACGTGGAGCTTAATCGAAAGAAAATGTTTTGACCTTAAATATGGACTCATTTCAACCTACTGGAATGAATGTTCATATGATGTAATGTCTTGGCTAATACATCCATGAGAAATTTAATTAAACTTGAAAATGCTCCGGGTTAGGTTATACTTTGCTGTGGATAAAGAAAGTACTTTGGGATTATTGAATAAAGGGAATAATTTTAAGCAAACATGCATTTATAAAAGTTATGGTTTCGTATCATATAATTCATGAGCATTTCATTTTTTTTGACTTGGCACTTTTTTGCACACCCTAAATTGGGAACGCAAAAATTTTGATTCGGGTAGCATAAAACATACCCCTAGAGGATAGGAAACTTGCATTATAATGAAACGAGTTATGTACATATGTTTGTCTGTGCACATGAAAAATATATTTATAATCATTTTTCGTGCCATAAAACGATTATCATCTGTGTCATCTGTTCTCTCCGCACTGCCATTATGAGACGTCAATTTCAAGATTCTCTCCCGGAGCATTTTTCTGCGCAGGGATCAACATAGTGCTCATGCCTCACAGAGTTTGAGGCTGTCACTGTTTTGGTTAACAAATAGGGTATAGGAGGCTCACGCCTTGAACTACCAATGGAATTAGGTTATGGAGCGACTATTTCCATCAAGTTCAAACTTTGGAAGCCACGGAGTCCCATAGAGAGCGTGAGGAACGGGGCAGTCTACTACAGAGCAAACAAAAGCTCTCCTACGAGAGCAATTAATGAATGGTGGTATGAAGGTGACGACATTGAGGGCTTAATTTTAAAGAGCCAACTCATAAAATCTCGATGGCACCTTAACTTGCGAACTCACTTTCCTTACGGTTACTAGTTTATTATTTAGGTTTGAAACGATTTATTCATGCTTCTGGAGATTTTTTTACTAACTCTTTGGAAAGTGAAAAGATATTCCAAGCGAGGAAGCATGCCAGATGTTTTTTTTTTGAAGGAGTTGACCTTGCCAAAACTATGAGTGTAAATTGGCAAAAATATATTTTGAATATTCCTCAACGTTGAGTTTCCCTCCATAAATAATCTCTAAACGTACAAACGTACTGCTTTTTTGGACTCTTTTAAAGTTTTCAATTTTTTTCTTTCGCGATGTGGGTATCTCATAATGATTCGTTCCTATAGTTTAATGCTATTTTATGACACAGAATGAAAACCACGAATAACATTGAGTATATAGAACTAGGCCCGGTAACTAAATTTAGTTTTCTGGTGGAATTCATATCGATCATTTTTTCATTCCACCGTGAAAAGATTATGCTACGTAACTCTTCGAAGTGCTTTCACTATCTGCTCATGGGTTCATTCAGCATTCCACACCATCTACTGATCAATTGAGTGTGAATAAATACGTCCATATTCGCTGAAAGCCCAGACCTTGAAATAAATAGGAAAACTCACTTGTCTTTCGAGCGCAGGCAAGGATGCAGAGCTCAATTACGCCAACAAAATGTGACCAGAATAAGTTAAGCTAACGGAAGAAGCTATGTTAACAATGAAAGTTGCTTTTTAGGGCTCACAATATTTACGTGATCTTTTAGATAAAATGAAAGGCAGGGTTTGGCTAGCCTCTCTACCCAATGATTTCATGTAATATATCCTCTTTAAACGGTGTATTAACATTCATTTTTTTTTCTTTTTGGACACAGCATCTCTGGCGACTGATTAGTCTGCCTTTTCAGCACTTTTTATTTGAATGGTATGGAGTGAAATGGAGCTCGATGTTGCTTGAATTTTCTTCGTAAATTCTGATCTGGTCCTCGAGTCAAAAGTCATTTTGGATGATATTTGCCGACAGATGTCATCTCATGCGTTTTAGATATATCAATTAGTTTGTTGATAGATAACCAAAATAATTTACTTTCAATGCATTAACAAAACAGTAACTGATCGGATATGCTGTCAAAGAGAATATATTTCAATATTCTTTCAAATGAAGTTCCAGAGTGATAAAAGCGTCTAAAAGCCTTTCGATCATGATTTGCGATGACTACTTAATGGTAAGGCCACAATTACAATGAACTCTGGATCACGTACCTATCATGCACCTTTACATCCAGAGAATACCTACCACCGAAAAGACGTGCAAGGGTGTACGGGCACCAGCCATTCATTCGTAAATATCCTCTTACATTTGCACATGCATTACGTTAAAACACGTACATACCTCAACAGATTCAGGCTTAAGGTCGTGGAAGTTCTTCATAATGAATATAAGGAGAGTTTGCACTTTTCCACAGATTTATTATAAATAACATATAACATATAAATAACATATATAAACATATATATATATATACATATAAATATATAAATAACATAAATATGGACTCCTCACTGTTAATTTTGTCTTGTACCTGATGATGACTCTGTGAGTTGAAACGCGTCGTACGCTATAATAAATCTGTGAAAAAGTGCAAACTCTCCAAATATTCACGTACATACCTGTATACGTTCTATCTATCCCACATTATGAGTATGTTTAATGTACTAGGGATGAGTACGAATTATGGTTTAAAAGTAGTTATTTGAATTAAATTGTAGGTGTAATTACGTCTGGTTTTATTATGATTATGTTGCGTGCGAGGGAAGAACGAGTGCTCGAATGTTTTAGCAGTAGTTCTTATCTCTTTTATCTTAAACTAATGATTCGAACTGCATATAGTATATGATACGGGCCCATTCTTTATCTCAATCCCTCGCTGTTACTGGTAAACTCAGGAGTTCTGGAAGTCTTAGGACTGCCTGCTCTCTTTGTGACTCTAACGGCTCCCACCTAATTCTCCAGAATAGAGCTAGAATCGCTAGAATCTTGATAACAATATCCTATCTTCCATCACCGTCTATTTTATAATATTTTTATTAAGTTTAACTTAATGGAGTGCATTACTGAGGTCTACGACTAAAGTGTAAATTCCAGGGTTCGATGTTATCCTAAAGTTATGGATTCTGATCCGTATTCCTAACTTTTCTGACAGGAGTTGCGAAGGGATATTCTAGAATACAGATGGCTATAAAGTTACGATTCTTAAATGGCATTTCGAATCAGTACTTTTCTCGGGCGTGGAAGGCACGCCTTCCCATCCTCCCCTTCTGGGCGACGAGGGAGAAAATTCCACGGCCTTACTCAAACCGGTGGCGCACGAACGACTTTCAGCATATTATGCAAACACTCTCGAATTCGACACGTTATCATGGTTCCAGTCCACTCCCGAGAGAACCTAGTAGTTGGCACGTTCTGGGGGGTTGGAAGCTGGAAAAAAATGAATAGAAATAAGCCAATCCTTTTTCTTTCCTCCAAAAACTCACTTTTCCTCTCGACCCGCGACGGGGGGAACGTAAGGATTGGGGATTTGGGATGTGGGGGTGGGGGGAGAGTTGGGGTGAGGATAAAACCGAACACAAGACGTTTTCAAAGCGAAAGAAGCTGGCGGCCATTCCCTCCCACTTCTCATCTTCCGCCCTTCCTCCCCCTTCATTCCCGCTCAATCTCTCTTCAACCTCTCCTCCCTTCTAGACGATAAAATAAGTCGCCTCGGAGGTGCGGAACTGATAACACCAGCGATGATGAGGCGAGATGCTTGGGAAGAGAAGAAGGAGATAAACCAGGTCCCGAAGGAACGGGTGGGAGACGAGGAGGGGGAGGGAGGAGGAATGGAACTTGGGCGGGCTTGGAGAGAGTAATTTTTTTTTTGGAAGAGATAAGGGTCGTGATTCGCGGCCAAGAGCATCGGGCCCCCAAAAACCCCTCCAAACCACCATCTACCCTCCCCTCATTCTCCACTCTCTCCGTCTCTCTCCCCCTCCCCTCCTTCCCTCCATCTCTCGACCATCTTTTTTCCCCTCCCCGGCCGGCACCGCCTGCATCTCCCGGTAACGCCCCAGGGCGGCCTGACGCCACTGTTTCCCACTCCCGCCCCGCCCACCTCCGCCCCCTTTGTTTCCACAATTCGGGCAACGATGCCGCTCCCTGCCCTCGTCCCATTCCACATCTGCACCCATCCACACACGCGGCAATCCTCCGCCTCCTCCGTGTAGCCGGAAGATGCGAGGGATGCGCGCCCCACTTCCGCCCTCTCCCTCTCTATCTCCTCCCCTCCAGGCCCACTCCCTCTCTCTTCCCCGGCTTGCCGGAACCTTCCGCCCTCTCTCCCGACGAGCCGTGTCTAATGGCGACCCGGCTAATGACTTCACTTCTCTTCGTATCGCTTTACCCTCGTTCTCAGTCGCCCTCGCCGAGGCCCATCCACCAAATCGTCAGTCGGCGATATCTGAGCGATATCGATATAAGCACGTGGGTGCCTAGCTCGTGGAGTAGAACCAGTTCACTGGAAATCAACTTGGCTACTTGTTTCGAGAGAATGGGGTGCGCTGGACGTGCTTCTGTAGTAGTACAATTGATTTCAATAGGATGCGCCCGGCGTCACGTGCTCATTTCGCGCATCACGTAATCCATTGGATTCCCTGTGTTCGGTTGGTTTGAAATTGTTTCCATATATTTTTTTAAAGCTTTCTTAGTGCCAAAAAGTTTTTATAGTAATGTATCCAGTATAGGTCAATAGGTCATATTATGTTGCAAATGATAAAATGCAATTTAATGCTTTATTTTTTCAATTCTTCGCCTTCAGATAGTCACTCAATTCAAACAATTCATAAAGCGTCCGCAAGTTACTTGTGATTTGAGTGAGAAGTCGTCAATTGGTGGCATATTTCTTAGCCCTCGTGTATCGAAATTTCTCCGGTAGCTATCTAAGACATCAACTTAGGAACTGACTTTTGTGCTCAATATTGTGGTGTTTATGCGAGTGATATATTTCATTTTCGTTGAAGTGAGGAATTCTGGATCAATTACGAACAAGATCTGAAAACAAGATCTCAAAAAGAATGGACTGTGCAAATTTATTGCGGCATTGAACTATTCAATCGGTGCTTAGGGAAAAAATAATTAATTATTATGCATGGTTGTAAATGGAATATTTTCTTAAAATAATGGAGAGCCAATGACTGGAACCTGGTACTATATTTTATATGTCTTTGTTCGGTAATGTGTATTCACTAAAAGGTCAAGATCTGATATAGGGAACAAATGGCTGTACGCCATGGATATTTTTTGCTGCCGAATCTTCCGTAGGTACCCTTAAGAAAAAAGTAGTATGCTAAATTTATGCTCTGAACTTATCCAAGTTGTCATATTAGTTCTTTTATAAACTGGGAAATGACTGTTAGTCTTTTTTTGTGAATCAAAGTATCAGACAAATTCACAACTTAAAGAAAAGGGCACTAGGGGGTATATACATTTCTAATGTCGCTTTTATCTTAAAAAAAAAAAAATGTTGAAATTTTCAGGTTGGTTGGTCCAGTCATTTCCGTGGTCGGTTTCTTTTTCTTCCAGATGCTGTTACTTAAGATTGAATTAGGCTCTAAGAGGCTAAAAAAATTCCTATTGAAATCTCAAGAGGATTATGTTTGCTTGATATGGCTCTGGATTCTAAAAAAAATTGCAATACAGGGTTATTGAGGAAAGGCTGTTTGCACAAAAATATAGTTTGTAGCTAAATTTATTATGGAGTCAGATTTTGTATCGTAAAATGTGAAATGAAAAGGGATATTCCATTTAATATACAGAAGCTATTTGTATGTTACACTTGTGATTATCGTAAAAAAGAAATGACGCAGAATGTTGATTATTATATACTCCTGTACTTTGGTAGGTTTACTTATTTTTCGAGATGTATATCGTAACGTGATATGTCGATACAAACTAATATCGGGATTCCTCACGATACTCACAACTTACACGACTAATTTAGATGAGAGCAATATGCGAATGATTAAGCGAACTGACATCATTCTTGGATGCAGTCTATTGCTCCATGAGCAATAAGTAACAATATAGAGTGGAATGGCACGAGATACCTCTAGACTGATTGTTTATATGGCATTCAAAGTTTTCATTTATATATATATATATATATATCTATGATGTAGAAGCACTCACGAGAGCAATACAACATATGTACGGCACAATAGAACAGAAAATAAAATATATAACATGTAAAAGGACACTAAGAATGTCTGACCTGAAGAAGGTCTTGGAGTAGGCCGAAAGCTTAAACAATCTACGATGTGAGTGTCCTTTTACGTGTTATCTATTTTATTTTGTGTTATATTGTGCCGTTCATATGTTATATATATATATATATATATATATATATATATATATATATATATATATATATATATATATATCTCCAAGTGTTTTTCACATTACTTATTTTGAAAACATTATTCGGCCTAATTGATCCTCCAGCCATACTGTAGTATAAATATATTGGAACAAAAGTATTTCAAGATTTGAAACAAAGAGGAAAATTTTCAGATGAGGAAACATGGGATATTCATTCCAATGTATCGATATATGTATCATTCAAATCCTTACCTCCGCCAAGGAACTTCCCGTTCCGCTCCTTCCCTCTTCCCGGTCCTCCTTCTTCTACCACCTTTTTGCTCTTACTCCCGATCTCCCCCTTTAGCGAGGGTGAGGGCTAAGTGCTGCCGACAAATAGATAGCCGTGGGAAAGTGGTGAGGACAAGAAGAACTCGGGGGGAGGTGGTGGAGAGAGAGAGAGAGATTGGTAAATCGAAGGGTAGAGGAGAGAGAGAGAGAGAGGGAGGTGGAAAAAAAGTGAAGGGATTGTTGATGTAAAAGCAAAAGGCGGTAGAGGGGGGTAAGAAGAAGGGAGGAGGGCGGGGGTAAGGAGAGCACATGCGTTGAGGGTCGTGGGAGGAGGAAGAGAAAAAGCCAAGCGGGAAAGAGAGGGAAAAGTTAAGGGAGAGAATTGGCATGGGTAAAAGGGGACGCGGAGTGTGGAGAGATGAGGACAAATACGGAGCGATGAAGAGACCAGATGGTCGTCTTTATGCGAGGGAGATGGGAAACCATTAAGGTCCACCATTGAATTCAGCTTGTCTTTTAAAGGGATGTGGAGGGCAATGAAAAGGAAAGGTAAATAAGCCGGCGTAAAAAAAACTATGGATCGGGAAGGGATTCGGCGGCATTGGGGAAAAACCTTAGAAGAAGCACTTGAATGTATATTTTCCTAAAATTTCAATTTTGATCACTTTTATCCTTGAAAATGTTTGTGGAAAACGTTTGATTTCCCTCTTCGCAACGTCAAACGTGCAAAGTATTACATGATTCTCTGCGGGATTGACAAGGGCCTGTGGATTCGTTTGTGTTGCATAAGGCGAGAGGAAGCATTGTGTTATTTCAAATAATAAAACATTGACTCAAATGACCAATTTTTCACTTAATATATACCCAACATTTCAATACCGGGACGTCGTCTGAGAGTGCATGCAATTAAAATTTTCTCTCGTTTCAGGAAGGTGAATGCATACATACATGTTTGGATAACCTCATTAGTACCTCATATCTGCTTTAATAAGGAATATTTGAAGAAAGATGAGGGAAGGGAACCAGAGATATGGTCATCTCTCATAAGGGTTCTTTAATTGCAATAGATATGTCACGAAGAAGCGATGGATGTAGGACGTGTTGAGTTCGTTGACGGAAACACATTATTAAAAAATGAACAGTAGGTAGTGTGATAGTCATGATTAAAGACAGTGTAAAATACATTTAATTTCTCTTTCATAATTATGTATTTATTATTGTTTTATTATCATTATTATTCACGTTTGAAAACATATACGGTTCCGGAAAAAGGTTGGATATGGTATAAACTTACTGAACTGAATTAAAGGAATATAATATATTAGGATCAACTTTATCGAAATTTGAAATGAAATTATCGACATCAGGTTTAATTCTAGTAAAAATAGTATTCAGGCTATCAAGTTACTTGAATAACTGATCTCTTATCGTAATATCGGTGAAAAAATAAATAACTTCTTTTATCTAATTAATATTTCTAGTGAATTAAAAAATATTTAGATGTTTCTCAACTACATATGGAAAAAAAGAACTAAACAAAAGGGTAAGGCATTAGTGGAGGTAATTCTCGCAACCACAAAAAAAGAGAGAAGGAAACAGGAAAAGGAAAGCTACTAAACTTTATTACCTATTGATTCTATGTATTCTCTTATTAATGTAAACCGCGGCTTTCTGGAGACTTTGAAGACTGATAGGAAGGATAATGAAGTTTAAAAGGAAACGATAAGGAAAACAAAGAGGAATTAACGCGATTCAGTGTAAGATGCCATCCGAAACATAACTTTGATCTAAACATTATCTTTGAATTAATCAACTGAGGACACCTCCGCCCACAAAACATCCCAATCCCAAGAGTTACAGCTAAACCCCAGCTGTGCAATGTTTTCGATCCCAAAACACTCTGGGAAACCCCAGGTGGCTTAGAGAAAGGAGCTGAACTCCCTACCCTGAATATATGAATTTTACACGCTTTAGAACTTAACATGAGATGAATCCTTCCCACACCTATCCACCAAACCTTCGGGGTGATTTCTGTTGCTGCAACACGGAAACGAGGGTAGAAAACGTTATGGGAATGAATGCTGTATTCATTACTGATACACAAAATCTGAAAGCACTTTTTTATCGTGATTCTTTTGAGCTAATTTAGTTGAAAATGAGATTACGTGAATGCAGGATCAGGGATATTTAATGATGATGTTGATTAGAGTGAAATATGAAGGAAGTTAATAGGTTTTCTACCTTTATGGAATGGGGTGCATAATGTATGAGGAATTGAGGAAAGTTAATTTCTTAGGCACAAAGACGTGTAAGTTGTTGTATTCGAGTGCTTTAGAAGCAGATTGTTTATGATATTTGAAAGTTGTCATAAATGTACTGCATGACTTGACAACGTACGCACCTGAACGTGGCCTAGGGAGAAGGCCAGTAAGTCAAATGGAAAACGAAATTTTGTAGCTCGTGCTGTCGTTTGACGTAAACTCCCAGGAAGGGGATATCTCGTGAATTCCTCTGGCGAGACGTCTTTTCTTCGAATTATTTAAATAATGACTCTCCAGGGCAAATTGATAAACGGAAGGAGTAAGAATCATAACACGGGAGGGTTGTAAGTAAGGTTTTGCTGTGTGCAAAGGGATGAAAAATGAGAGAACGAAAGGAATAAATGACGTAGGGACGAAGATTGATAGGCTAAATGATTGATCGAGTTTTCTCGTGGACCACCAAGGGCCAGGACAACCAAACACATGGTAGAAATTGTATCGTGCAGAAAAACCTTGGAATGCATGAGATTCTACGGTAGGAAATGTAATATTGTGGCAGATTCACGATGATGAACGAGGAATTGAATTACAGATACTTATATCTGCCAACGGTGAGAACGGTAGAGTCCAGCTGGCGTGAGAAAAAAAAATTAAAATATGCGCGTTTTTCTTTGGAATAGGAAAAAATGGATAACGAGGATATTATAGATATTATGATAATGTGAAAAAAAACAAAAAACCTCTGAAATTGGTGCAAATATTGAATTATCAATGAAAAATGAAGGGAAATTGCTATCGGTGTCCCTACCTTCTTTCTCTAAAGGAAGCTTGGAGGTTTGTTTGAATCTTAAATGAAGTATCATATGGAGGGAAAATGTTGGAACGCCTTTGCAATGCACTTTTTATTTCCAATTGAAAACGTGAAGTTGGATCTTTCTGGAGTTTGACAATGTCGGGGCTCCGGGTGACGTCCTAGCATTGGATTTGTAACGAGCTTGGATGCTTGCTAAAACGAATCCTATGGTATCTAAGTTTTTCGGTTTACCTAAAACTCACGAAACTATTATTCCTATAAGACTGGCGGTGTCATGCATCGCCTTGAAATCTGTTTGTGAAACCTAACCTCCTAGGTCTCCCGCGCATTTCCATTTGATAAAGATACCTTTTTAAGTTTCAAAATTTCATGTGAAGGAGGAATGTCAAGTGAACTTGAGATGAATTAAAGGACGGATTAATAAATGAAAGATAGAAGCCGTAAATGCAAGGATTTTTCCTCGTGATTTTTTTTTCAGTGATTCAGTCTTAATGTTTGATGATAAAAATTCCAAAGTATTGTAATCTTAAGTTTTATTATTTTTAGATATGAATAGTGAGACACGAATCTGCTGACTGTCAACCGATCTTGCTCAGGAAAATTAGAATGTAAAAGTGAGAATATGTTCTTATCCACAAATGTATTTACTGACGTATTTGTTATTTTGCATGCGTGGATTAAAAACTTTTACTTAAGTAAAAAAATTGATGAAAGATAATAAAGTAAATTCACACATTTGATTAATGGTTCATTAATAATTCAGCGCACTCCTGAGCCATCCATTTGAAAAAAAAAGGAAAACTCCGCTTGGCTTAATAATTTTTTTGTGAAGTGCATTTTTAAAAATAAAGAAGCTGGATATTCTATTAATCACAGAGTAATTTTTATGCCAATTTTAGCGTAAATCGTGCTCGAAAAATGTGGTTGAGTATATTATTATTTTCCTTTTTTATGCCCATAAACTCCCTACAGTCAATAACCCAATAGGAAAGGCCTTCTTTAGAAAAAAACAGGACTATTTTTCACCGATGTGTATATGGATATAGGGTAAGATTTTAATAATTAATAAGTTATTGAAAAACTACTCTTTATATGTTAATCCAGTTAAAACAAAATACGTTACTTAGAGACCTGAAAAGTTATTTTATAATTTCTCTGACTGACCAATGTACTTGGCCTGTGGCTGAAATTCTGTGACTGTAGCTTGAGAAGTAGATTGATCCTTGTTTGAAAATCATCCTATTTGCAAAAAAATAATATCTCAGGTCAATATAGAAAGGTGTATTTTTCTTAAAAAATGTTTTTTTAATGAAAATGCATCCATTACTTTACTCATAGTTTTACTATTAATAAGTCAAAGTAACATTAACATGGAGAGTATATTATGTGCTATGTATAAGAATATCGAGTTACGTGGATAATAGTTGTAATTGTTTCAAATTGAAATCACTGTGCTACACAAGGTGAACACTTGAATGCTATTAGTTTAATTCAATCTGTCTTATCAAGCACCTCACACGAAGCACCTGCAGTTCTGCCGAATGGGGTAAGACATTTTTTTCTATATAAAGATCCAACCGTAGAATCGGGTGAAACGATCATTGGAATGAGATAATTAAAATTATGTGAAATTTTTAGTTATTTTTCTCTCGCGATCATGGGAAATCAAAAGGTTCAAAAGTCACGCTTTTTCGTGGAGAACTTGTGTCGCCATTCCCTTTTTCCATTTATTAAATGAATCCATAATACCTTACGTGGTATTAGCTTGATGGGTTCACGCCCTCTGTTCTCGTCTACGTCCTCCAGGAGGCTGGCAGGCATGATGCAGATGTTGGTCCCCCTTCATGTTGCTGTAAAAAAGGGACAGAGGCTAGCAAGGGGTGAGATGTGATTCGAAAGGTAAAATGGCAGTTTGGTGCATTCGTTCGAAAGGATAGGAGGAGAGTTATAGGGGGTAAGGTTGGGAGAAGAGGGAGAGTCCTGGTGAATTGGAAGGGTCGACAAGCTGTCTGGTGGAGTAGATTTAGAGGACGGTGCGGGAATCAGAAAATGTGGGTGAAGCAAAAGGGGGAGAGAGAGGTCTGCTCGATCAGAAAGGTCCAGAAATCGACAGATTTCCATTTGAATACCCCTTCGAGTTTGAAAATTGTATTTTTGGGCGGTGAGAATGCCTCGCTGGTGAAGTGACCCTCAAGGGTTTGAAGCGGGGGCGAGGTTAACCGAGGGAGAAACCATGGTCTCGTTCTCAATTTTCATCCCTCTCCGGAGCCAATGTCACTTAACCCATCCGCAGAAGGGCGTCCCCTCTCTTGATGGCTGTTCTTCCTCGGCACGATTTGCGGGCTAATTAACGTCCTCCTAAATCTGGTACCTGGATGGACGGAGACTCCAGAGGCGATGGCGCTTGAGCTTTTCCTTTTTATTCACTCGACCAAATGACCAAAGCCGAACAGTGGGCTCCGGAATTTGAACCACGGCTTGAATAGGTCGATAGTCATTTCGGGAATAAAGTGGACTTTTTTTTCGGGAGCGTTCGACCGAGTCCATTGGGGAACAATGGCAATTCTTTTTCTCTTCTTCCTTTAATCAACATGAAACTTGAGGTCTTTTATCCTTGAAAGGCGATTTTTTTCCTAGCACCCTCGTCAAATTTCGATGGCGACAGCTCTTTCATCGATTTTTTTCAATGTTCAAATATAATCCTTAGCCCGTAAAGCCTTTTTAACGTTGTACATAAACGTTTGAGCGGGAATTTTAAGTTGAATCTCTCGTAAAATTCGGTAACATTTTATTTCCAATTGAGTAATTAATACATCGAGAGGCATTATTATTCAGTGAATATAGTGTATATAATTCGTGCATTTATATATAGGTAGCTACAACGAGTTATTGTAACTTCCTTCGTGCAGCTTTAGGTGACTTGCACTTTCTAATTTAAAGTATTTTGTCGCATAGCTTCCATATCTTTATGAACACGATAACGTTTATGAAATATCATTGAAATTTATATCAAAACTAAGGTATCTGCCGAGAATAGAAATCTAAACGAGTACCTCATTCTGCCGCTAGCCAGCGAAACATGTTGAACCTTAAAATAAAGTCCGTGAAAAATTACAAACTCATTCAATAATTCCATGTAAAGTGTATGTATATATATATACATATATATGTATATATATGGATAAATATGAAAATCCAAGATAATTATTGAATAACATGGTCGAGAAAAACGTAAAATGCAGGTTTGATGGATATAGTTTTCAAAAAATGTAAAATATTTTTGAGGCTATGTTTATGACACGAAATTTTTATCAGACGATGATTAGGAGTCAGGTCTAATTAAAATTGGCAATTTTCCACAAAATAAAATTTTAATACGACCGGTTTCGATGTAACTACATCTTCAGGTAACAGTCATAACTCAGTGTCTAGTATACTATATATGCTGAAAAGCAAGCAAGGGGAGGGGGGTGGAAAATGGGGGAAGAGGGAGGGGAGGTGGAAAGCCTGAAAATAAAAAAAATTAATGTTGTGGAAAATTGCCAATTTTAATTAATCATGATATTCCACCACATCACGCCTGAAACGTCTCTTTTTATTTAGGAGTCAGGTCGTTTGGAGGGGAGATAAGTTATGGTGTGTGGAGTGGTGTTGAATAGTGGGAGAATGACATTCAAACACGTTCAGCTGCAAAGCTCCGCCGCGAAAGTTTTAATTGAGTTAAAGGTCGAACACTATTTTTGTTCTACACCCACAACGACGATATATTCATAGGATATCCTAAGTATATTTTCCCTTTCCCCCTTATATTCATTATTGTAGAACAAGGTTGAATTGTGATTTCACAAAATGTGCATGGACACGTTATTTTATTGTCATACGTCATTGGCGGATACTTGCTCCTCTCAGCTGTCTATGCTTAGTGACGAGAATAGCCTTAAAGCAGCAACTGGAAGTCGCTCGTCCCGATATTAATATACTGGTTTATTCCCTACAATTAACTTAGCCAATAGGATAGAGAGACAGCCCACCGGTTGGATAGACATCATTCATGGTGGCACGACTTGATAACTGTACGCAAATTTGCGCTGAAATATATTTTTGGAGAAGTATAATTGAGAAACGTTCAATTTTGGCTCTAAGCAAATACACGCTAAGCTACCGTGCATCGCTAATATCAACCCGGGTCAAAATTGGTGATGGACTAAAGTGTATTATGGTTTTGACATTCATAGATACCAAACTCGGACAGATTAATGAAAGTAGTTATCCCACGCCAAAACTGTAATTACTTCCATGCAACTGTCCCTTTCATTAATCCGAATTCGAAACGTGGAACATTTCTACTGGGCAATAGAGATTAACACACTGAAATTTAATAAGTAACATTGTAATTCCACACACAATGTCTTAAAAACACAACCTAGGTTTTGACATAGGACGTAGAAACCTAGATCGTGCTCTAAATAAAGTGTGAGTTATTATAAATTGCAAAGTTATTTTATTTCATTTCAATTTGTTATATAAATTCCATAAAGTTACCCCGGAGACAACAAATGGAGATAAAGTGTAGACCGAAAAATGATCGACATTCATTCACAAAAGTGAATGAAGGAAAATTTGGATGCTAAATGCCTGTGGCTTCGAGTAATATTTTGGGTTCATAATTTTAAACTCTATTTCGGTTGTCCTAATATGCGAACGTTTTAAGGGGATTGGTTGCTCTTTTGAAACTGCCCTTTGAGCTGGCTTATAAAATATAGATACAGCGGGGTTTTCTGACGTCATCTCTGATCTTTTCGTCCCCATGACAGAAACACTTCCCTCCCAATAGTGCAGGGAACGATTCAGTATAAATTTCTTCGAAATTTTTCCGCCACTTAATGAGAGCGACCTTCATTTTTTTCCGTTTCTCTTGAAGAACCGAATATTATACAGAAAACATTAATAGCGTTATTATAAAGGGACATTTTGTGCGGAATAGTTAGTGAAAATGATCTTAAGCGTGAAAATAAATCTCGTATGAAATCTTTATTCAATGATGGTACGACATAATTACGTGTATTTCACGAATTAGGTATATACGAGTTTCATATCCAAAATATTGGAAAAATTGGACATGATCCAAACGATATGCCAACAAAATCAGCGACTTCCCTAATCGTGATTGTTCATAACCATTTCTTCCACTTTTTCCACGCTTACATCGGTTGTTGATGTGCTGGGGCGTCCAGGGCGTTCGTCATCTTCAACGTCTTCACGGCCTTCTTGGAAACGCTTATACCATTCGTAAACTCTTGCTTTACTCATAGCAGACTCACCATAGGCCTTTGTTAACATTTCACGCACTTTGTTACACTATTTAATTTTTTACGCAAATTTTATACAAATTCTTTCATCCATTTCTTTAAACAAACGAAAATCGCCGAGCTCATAAAACATGTCTAACCTTAGTGGCTGTCACAGACAAAGTCTACAATGAAAACACCTGAAAGTTTTATCATACTTCAGGGGCATGTATACCAACATAATAAAAAAAGGTTTGGCAATCGGACTCTCCATGCCCGCGAAATGAAAAAATTCCCGTTAATTTTTGAACACACTTCGTATACATTTAATCGATTCCCGAGTGCCTAAAACACTATTCCGGAAAAGGAAAGTCTCCCTTATATTATCATCCTTTTTTTATGTTATGTTTTAACTCAATTGATCATGCGTAACATCACTTGAAAAACAAATTTAATATGTTGTTCCAGTTTTAATGCGATCACCCTTTTTTATACTCGACCTGACTAAGGTGGTTGATTAACTATTGCAATTAACTGAATGCAGAAGATACAAAATTCTTTTATCAGTGTCCCATTAAATTTCTCTATGTAATTCCATTATATTTTCTGGACAGAAAAACAATATTTTTTAGTTGAGATAGATTTTTTCAAATTAAATGGCTTTTTGTGTCAGTTGAACTGGTTGCTTTCGGAATCTATTTGCACTGAAAATCCCCATCCCGCGGGATGTGTTCTAACCGAGTTGAAATCATGCCAAATTACCGCCCCTAAAGAAATGCTGAAATACGGTAGCGTGAATGTATATTTAAACGTTTTAATTGTACAATATTCTGTGAGTACGTGAAAGCAACATTAGTACAAGGTACCTAGGGTAGTAAAATAGTCCATCCTAAATTAATCGACCCTGTGTAAGAATTTAGTAAAATTGGCAATTTTCCACGGAAAATTGCCAATTTTATTTAATACATAATTTTTTGCTTTGAAAAATGGGCGAGTTTAATGACCAAAATAGACTTTTCATTCTTTCACGACATGTGTAAAGCTTGTTTTATTCTGAAGAGCTAGAATCTTCTATCTCGACTCGATTTGCCTTAGAAATTGTTGAAAGCACTCCCTATTAGAAATTGAAGGCATAATAATTTAATGAATCCACCATTCATGGTACGTATTCAAATCACTTTCATCTTTATTAAAAACAATGAAATCGTCTTTGAAATGTTTGAATTTAGGACTTTAGTATTTTTAATTAAATTCACACCTAGGAAGAACGTGAAGACATATATGTAACAATTCAAAGTATTTCCACTGCACATAGATCAATAATGTAAAAGCATTATGGTACATTTAAATTTTTAAAAATTACATTGATTAAAATTTTGTAAATGTTTAAAATCAGCACTATGCCCTTTCACATTTCATCATGTTTCCACGGAGCGCAGGTGTGCGTGGTGCAATGAGACTGCTAGCACATTTATAGAGAGGCTCAAAGGCTGTTGGCCAGAAACGAAGTGACACCAAGGCGGAGCTGTCATCTAATGGTTCCGTTGGTGACTCGTTGGATACAGACAAGATAAATTTTGAAAGGTTTCTGGATTCAGTTGAACAATAAAACAGGATATTGGTGTAATGAAATACTTTACTTAGTAATTCCACACAATTTTGTGGAATTACAAAGCGAAGCATTACAGAAATTACAAAGTAAATTGTGTGGAATAACAAAGTAAAGTATTTCATTTAATTATGTCATGAAAATTCCATCAAGTTACGCCTGAGACAACAAAAAGGATATTGGTGATTCACCAGGTTACACAAGAGGCAACGTGGTTCGTGGAATTAAAGTTTATTTTATGAATAATGTGTTTAGTACTACTTATTTTACTTACTGTGAGTTCTTCAAATTATTGATTTTATGATTAAGCCATTTAATGGTATTCCAGGCTAGGATTCTATTCAATTTTCCTACAAACGACTCGTCAAGCTTTCTTCACGTAACTTGTCTCGTCAGTCTCATTCGTGAGAACATCGTGACGGTAGCCATAGCTTCATATTTCCAACAAACTTCTCTCATCATTGCCCATATTCTCCTCGGTTTACATTTCCATTACCAATTTTAAGAAACGAGTAGGTCTAGGATCCAGAATCCAATCGAATCCACATCTCAAATTCACGTATTCACCCGTAAAGAGAGGATTCAGGACGGAGAATTTACGGGTAAGCAGACCCGGACGAAATGGAATTCCGGTGTTCGGATTTTCTGCAGCGATATCCCATGCTTGTGTCCAAGATGTGGAGAGGGGTACAGAGGCAATGGGTGCCGAATGAGGGAAGGGGTTGGGGACGAAAAGGATTTCGCGGAAAGGAAATAAATTTTGCGGGAACATTTACCGTATACTTTTTTATCACCCTTTTGGCCTTTTTTGTGGTCGGTGGAGGTTGGGTCCCGTATGCGATCGATCGGTTTCCAAGGGGGAGGGGGAAAATAGAGAGAGAGAGAGAGAACGCCGAGATTCTTCAGCTCATAAATAATTCTTGTGGAGCGGTCGTTTCCTTTTATTATAATTTTTTGTGGATTAATGGATGGCTTAAAAGCGGTCCACCCCTCAGCCGATGGATGCCGATTCAATTTCCTCCTGCGAACTTGGGCTCCCAGGCGAGGGTACGCGTATTTACGCACGTCATTATCAGAGTACCTTGAATCTGAGCTCGTGTGCGTTGCTAATTGCTCATTCAGCATTCGGCCTCACTAGCGGTTCGCTTTACGTTTCAGCATTATTTTCTTGAGGGAAGAACTAAAGTTATTATTTGGTTTTTATTTTTTTTTAAGTATTCAATTTCCTTCTGCAGAACTTTCCAACGTTTTCAAAATCCGAAATTCGCAGCAAGAAAAACGAACGCGAACCTGCCCCGTTAATTGGAGATTCATGTGACGGTATTTAATTTCAACAATTGAATATCATTTCACATATTTTTTTCGTTTCGGTTGCGGGTAAAATTAGAAAAAAATGTAAACATTAACGACAGCTATACGTTCCGTCGCTGACGTGTTTTTGAAATTATTCTTCCGGGAAAATTATTCCCTTGAATTTCGCAGAACAATTAATGCCTTTTTTTAAATGCATTAACTTTTTGACTCTTAATTTCCCAGATAATAGAGCGCAAGTAATTCATTTAAAAAAATAAAATAATGCCAAATTGTTTTTACAAATGCGTTTTTCAGACCATTTAAGAGATTTGTTTGAAAACGGCCGGGGAAAACTGCAATTGTTTAAATTGGACTCGGTGTAATTTGTATTTCGCAATGTCACATGAATTATGTTCGGATAAGACAAGCAGTATATGCTTGAGGTCTATGGAAGAATAAATAAAAAATGAGTCATCATCATCATGCGCATTTCAATCTGACTTCCTGCAGTCCTGCTTTCTTCTACATGAGTACGACTCGTATAGAAGACTTCTCCCCTTGCATCATGTTTCAAAGGCTTTTAATCTTTACTGGTCCCCTATCCAGTGTCTAATGTCCCTGATCCGTAAGATCGCCTGATTTCAACAAATGTCAACTTTTAAATAGATCCTTACCCAATATGGGAAGAAACCTCAAGTTATGCAGGAAAATCTGGAATTTTGTACGGATATTTTTCATCGAAAAATTGATAATAGGCTGTAGAATTAAGCGTAAATCATTTTAAATAAATATTAAAAATAAAGATTTTTTTACTAGCTGCTTTCAGTAATTTATATATGGTAATAAATTGTCTATTCCACATCTGTGAGCATATAAGAAGCATTCGTCCAGCTGTTCGGGTTAGCCTAGTATCTCGCCACGAAGTAATTACCTACCTACCGCTGAACTGCAGTTTTAGCAATTGTTAGATACTTACTTATTTGAGTGAAAATATCACTCTAGATCAATGCTCAATGGTAGAAATGATTTTTATTACTAAAAATAGGTTCCTCCTGATACTATCCTGTATGTTCACTTGTTAACGAATTTGTATTTTCTGAATGCTAGTAACAGAAAACGAAAAATGGTGTGATGATGTGGTTAGCATTCATCCAGGTGCTTTTAAGTGAAAAAATACGAGTATGATG
Source organism: Hetaerina titia (assembly GCA_037158775.1). Taxonomy (NCBI): domain Eukaryota; kingdom Metazoa; phylum Arthropoda; class Insecta; order Odonata; family Calopterygidae; genus Hetaerina; species Hetaerina titia. Next base: position 54,933,215 of record CM073776.1, on the reverse strand, counting down.
CGATATTCTTGAACACCAAGCAAGGTAATCTCTCTGCCTCAAACGTAATTTCTATTAAGGTGAGCTACAGCATTTTCAAAACTATTTTTGTTAATAAATTATCTGTCTACGAATGTCCCCACGGAAAAAAGCTAATATCGTGGGCCCCACATCAATGATTCAAGGTAGTAAGACTGACTAGATGCAGAATCCGACAAACTTCTAACAGCGTATCTTTATCAAGAAATATCCTGGAATCAGAAAGAATTTATTGCTGGTCGCCAAGTAGTTATCATTTGACACATTTTACCCCACCTCAAATCAGTTTGTAAGACTCTCACTGTTATCAGCGTAATCAAATTGATGATTCTTGTGCAATACTGTGTTTATTTTAACACACGGCTAAAGTGTATCATTTAAATTATTACAACGTACTATATTAGTAATAAGAAAAGACGTTCAATGGGTGGGAGTCCCGTTTTTTATGAGGATTTGATGTAATTTAGGGGGAATATAAGTCATGGAGCATGACGAAATAGGTACGCACCTTGTGATCCAGCTGAAAATAATACCACTTGACACATTTATTTCTCCAAAAATCTTGATACCAAGAGCCCAAGTTGGACGTTTCACATCGAGGAACGGTTATTTTTTTTTCGTTCACTCGGCGTGAGGTTAATTCCATGGATTTACCCTCGATTCGCGAATAAATAATGAATGCTCGCTGATTCCCGTCCACGCAGTCCCCGGCAACGCCTGCCGTCACCGGGTCCCCCCTTTTCTCGTCTCGCGGCGTCTCGAATGCCACCTGTTTCGTCGCATTAATTTAACAACGCGGAGCGATGACACGCGGTGGGTAGAGGATGAAGGGAGGAGCGAGGCGTAGTTTCCTCCTTCTCCCCCTTAAACTCTCCTATTTTCTTTTTTTCTTAAATTAGACTCGGATGGAATCCGCAAAGTGGCATAGCGGAGAGAGACGGAGAGTTGTGGAGGGAGTAAATTGGGAGGCGTCGTGGCACGGAGGTCCTTCTGGCCTCTTAATTCCTCGCAAGGAGGCACCAAGCGGCTGGAATGCATTCAATAAGAGGCAAGGAAGGAATCCGCCGCTCATTTGGAGGATTAATTTTTTCCCGAATTTTTTTCAAAAAAATAAGGGGAAGAAAAATGGTGGGGCGCGGCGATTAAATGGCGTCTCTAATTTTGGACATCCTTTCGCCGTCTCTGCGATTATGCCAAACCCTCCTTTTCATTCGTCCCAACCGTCTCTCTCTCTCTCTCATCCCTCTTCCTCCATCTTCAACCCTCCATCTATTTCTCTCTCTCATTAAATCCGCGGTAAAAGATTGAAGTTATTTTCTCTTTTCACTTTTTACCAGGGGGAATTTTTTTCCTCAGACATTTGAAAGATTTGGAAATGTTTTCCGTTGGCTAGAAAATAAACTGAGATTGGCACACGTGGCGCAAAAAATTGTGCTGCAGATTTTTATTTGAGCTAGAATGTCAGGCGGGAAATGTATTTCTATCCGATGTGATACTGCGAATAATTCTGCAAGTGAGCGTGCTGGGGGATAACCCAAATTGCATGGGTTCTGTTCCTTCCTATAGAACAGATGGAGCCCACGTTTAACGTGGTTTTAATTTTATTTTAGAGCGTTAATCGTGTTTATATTGTCTGTTAAAATTATATTATGACCAAGCCCTTGAAATCTTTATACCATTTTCATAATTAAAAATGGTATAAAGGATTGAAAAAATTCTATAAATTGAAAATGATTCTATAATGGTGGAAGGTTTCTTTGTTTCCTTCCCGTGGTAAAAAAAGGCCGCGTTGTACATTCGCTTTGCTAATGGTGATTATCAAACCACATGACATTACCATGTCGGATTGGTAATTGATTTCCAAATATCACTTTTATGAAATTTTCCCATGCTCATTTTTCATAGGCAAGATTCGATATCGTTACAGAAGGTAAACAAATAAATAAAACTCGTTGAAAGAGGATTCATTAAATTCGATGTCATCTTTTTGAGAAATCCACCAGAAGTAGTTATTACGAACAACTGCTAATGAAACAAATGTTGCAAAGAAAGCATCCGCTGAGCAAAAAAAAATCATTTCAGGCACCCTTTAATTTAGGTAACCCTTTTCGTGAATATTATAAAAAATACTGAAAAAAATATCACGCACGGCGTATGAATTCTCTTTTTGAGGCCGCATTCTGGGTTTTTAAATTTCTTTTAAAAATCGCCACTTGGAATTGTTGGAAGGATGTGAGTATAACCGTTATGTTCTTGAATGATATTTTTCAAATCATCTTCTAACTTTTAATGATTGAAACGTATTCTGGATTCAATTATTTCTCTTGCCCTTTGGCAGATGCAATTTATAGCAAAATAAGTTATTGAAACATAACTTTTTCCTGCAGTAGTTAATATTTACTCAGTCGCCAAAATATATTCATTACGTAATCTGATAACGATGAAAAAATGAAATTGCCATTTTCGACCCAGCCGAAGTTAAGAGGCACCAGAGCGTCTGGTGAACTAAAAGAGAAAAATTGAATGTGTGTTCCTCCTAAACTCCATGGTGTCTGATATTTTTGGAGACAATTGCTGTGATTACTTTGCGAATGATGATCGTGACAAGCACTGCAAAATCAATTCCATAATCAGTCCTTTTTGCTGTGAAAATATCTAACAGTACTTGTCAATTAATGAGGAATAATCAATTAACATATTGACAAAAACAAAATAAAATCTGGGATGAATTCTATGGGGGGACGCTTTTCATTGTTTTTTTAAAGAATTGTTGGGTGAGATAATTTTTTTTTACTTTAATTGCTTTAGGTGCAAATGAAACAATATATTATCATCAAACCTTGTCTAGTGAAATTTGTCAACTTATTCATGAGAACAGAAGTTATAAGAAAAATATTTTATACTATTCACTATAGTTTTAGATAGTCTGTATTAGTATTCGTTGTGCCGAGGAGAATAGAAGAAAGAAGAAAACGTTCGTTTGTTTTCCCTTAATTGCCTGGAAGTTACTTGGACTATTTGGAAATATTTACGTCGCTCTGAGAGATAGAATGCATGCCATTAATTACTGCTTGCAATACTTTTGGAAATTATAGTTCATTCAGAATGGTAAGGGTGTGGAAACGTAGAGGATTAACTATTCAGCTGCTGACCGGATGTCGCGGGTTTAAATCCGGGTAGCGCTTCTGGACGAACCAAGCCTCACGCAATCTGTGTGCTTTCTTGGGTACCAAACTTCTCGAAAAACCGCTGGCTATACAATGAAGGCATCTCATCCTGGATGTGTGAATTTAACGCCCCGAAGAGCTTACTCAGTACGAACTGAACTCTACCCTCACTGATGGAATCAAATTTCCGGTTGATCAGTATGATTTATTCAATAAGGATTCGTGGTCATATCCGTTACGTGAACAGAGAGATAGGATGCTTCGATCTCGTCATTTTTACATCGAACTCCGCGCGTAAATCATCAAAAATACATGAGGCTCTGTCATCCCCGTTCAAAAGGCAGGACGCGACAGCCAGCAGTCCTGGTTAATCCGCCGATCGGACGTGAACTAATTGGATTGGAGAGAAGAAATTGCCGTGCTCAGTATGCGGGAAAGCACACCGGAGCCGGTAACCCCGTTGGCTCCCCTTTGGGTGACACACGCACTCATTCTTCCGCCGTCTCTTCCGGTGGCTTTCGGCCGCGATCAGTCGTCCATTAACGTGTCTTATCAATTCCGAGCTCAGAGGGATTTACCGATTAGGAGTTTCCGTTGTGAAGGTCGCAGGAATGTGAATAATCGCCCCCATCCACCTGATTCCCGGTCACATCTCGAAGATGTCTCGGAATCTCATTCTTAATCTCGAGTAATGGTCACTGAAATGCGAACGTGGTATTTCCGTAAACCTGGCTGGAATAGAAAGTTCACATCCGGGCTGGTTTCACCCCTTTCCAAGATATAATCGGGCAAGAATTCTTAATTTGCTTATCATCGATGAAATAAGATCCCTATGCATCGTTGGATGATCCATTTGAAACTCGGTGATTTGAATTTAGAATGGACCGTTTTCAATAAAATTACAATCTGGTTAAATATTTACCGTTTTAATAAGGTTCTTCCAACTTAAATCTGCCGTTTTCAATGTATTCTCAAATGATTTTCATCGAAATATCAAATTTTAAATGATGTTTTTGTTTAATTGTCGGTGCTCATGATAAATTATATGCCATTACTTTCGAATACTGAGTTTATCTATAATAAGAATCTGTATTACCACCTTCATTTACCCGAACTCAATTATCTCTCAGAAGTGATTAAGCAAATATGATTAATGTCCATCGTTTTAAAACAGTTAACGATGCAAAATGAAAGAATTGTGTCTTAGTAAAAGAGTACCTTAATTGTTCTAGATCATGCTTGCCTAAATAAAATATCAAGTAGGATAAGAAACAAGATTTACAGTAGGATAAATGCTCCTAATCATACAGTGTGAATAGGATACTAGAATATTTTGCCTATTTCAAAATATGTTTTCTAAAATCCGTGGTTATGATGCCAGGATATGACAAGAGGATACTTTCTTATTTATTTTCGTCTTATATATATATATATAATATATTATAATATATAAATATGTATATTATATATATATATATAATTTTTAAATTTTTATAAACAAAAATAATAAATATATATATATATATTTATAAATAAAAACATATATATATATATATATATATAGCATTACCTTCCATGCACGTCCTTTAATACACTGGTAGGTTACTTTGGTTCTACCCACATATATTATTGGAGTATTTTGCTACTGCTATGAGGAAAATATTAAAAGTATGAGTTTTCAAAAATTCCACTTTTTGGCACTACATAATTTTTAAAATTACTAATATCTTAAGATCCGTCTTTATGCTCTGTTAATTAGTTCATAAATGGAATATAATAGATTAATTGAGCCAATTGTTTTCATTCGAATCTGTAACTAAAAAGGAATTACTTAACTTTGGAATTCACATTTTAAATATTTTTACTCTAATTTTTTCCCTAGAAAGCTCAGAATTATTAGATCTGCCATTTTGTTTTCCGTGATTTTCCTGTCGCCATTCTTTGAATCACCATAGCGAAAACTGAATGTTCTTGTACAAACGCCAGTACGTTGAAAGTTTCCAGTGTTTTTTCCCTTAACGGAATAGTTAGTTAACGTAGTTTTCTGAATTTCTATTCGTTTTGAAACAATTATCGAAGAAAAATTTTCAAAAATATTTGCATGAATTGCCATTTGTTTATGCGTTGTTGACCACTATGACGATTATTTCTAATTTATGTTGATAGTCTGAAATGAAATGAAATTTATTCCACATTAATGCCCGTGCCAATTTAAAAATAATGTATTTATCTGTCACTACACTTTCCCTCGTTTGGGTGGAATACATCTATCTACACAGCGAACAAACCGACGATTTCCTATGCTCAACGAGCGTTCAAATTCAGAAATTCCGTTTCACGTTTCCCACGGCTCTTTTTCAAAAATACGTTTCGACGCATTTCACGCCATGGGCACTCGGTGCTAAGAAGTTGGCGTGATTTACTACAAATGAGATTCCGGTGCGAAGCGTCGAGAATTTACAACTTCTACTGAAGTCGAGCTTCCCATTTCCCGACACCACGACCTCCTATGATCGGAGCGTGCCCTAGAGGAGCGGAGGAAGAGACCGGATGCACTTATCCGCCCGTGACAGAGCCGATATTCCCCGCTGGCCCATCGCTCAGAGGGCCGCGGACTCGAGCGAACCTGCGGGAACGATTCGAAGGAGAAAAAAAAATGGATGGGATGATCGAAGACTCTTCGAAAATACTCCCGGGAGCCACCTTTCCTGATCCAATGTCTCGAGGGTCATAGGTCGCTTCCCAGTTTGACTCGCTGTTTTTGTGCGATCGGAGATAATTCCCCAGCGATTGATGAGGTCACCTTGATCTTTGGTTGAGATTCCAGGAGCTCGGATGTCGTGCAGTAAAAAAAAAATAAATGTATATCTCGACGATTTTTATATCTCTGGAATCAAAATCCTGAACATCGAAGTATATTCTATAGCAATTCATTTTTCAACTTCATTTCGACAGATTTGCTTCGGAAGTCATGTTTCTGTTCTCCGAAGTACTCCAAGGGAGTAAGAAATATCAGTAAAATAGATAATTCATTAGATTTGGACTTGAGTAATAGACCTTTCCAGGGGTGTGAATGGTTCTATGACTTCACTCGCGTGCTCAACGCGACAAATATACAACAAATCCGGAGATTAGGAGCAATACAGGATCTTTGAAATCTTACTCCAAATAGATTTTGTAAATTTTGCATTATCTGCTAACAGAAGTGAAGGCTAACACAATTTGGCGTGTAGCAAAATGGTTCACCATAGAAGCTGGGAAATCTATTTCTCTAGAATTTTGTGCCTTAGTGGAAGTAATTTTCTTTTTAATATGCACTATTGACTTACATTATTTCGCCCCGTGAATTAAAATATAGAGAAAAAATACTCTGTATTACGTATAACGAAAACTCTACAGCTGGATGAGATTCGAAACAGGAATCTTTGACTTGGCCAGCGATGTTTTAACACTACGGTGTAACCAGGCTAACCTTAGCAATCAAGGCTACTAACACGCATATAGAATCAGTTGTGCTAGTTATGAGAGAATTAGTTGTGTTACTTTTGAATACTTCAGTACTCTAGGACAACTCTCTCTTTCATCCCGCGGTCAAGGCTAAACAGAAATATTTTTTACGTGATTTTACCTTCTTTTCTTATCTTTTAACCTCAATCAATTCTCAAGGAACATCGCTCTTATAAAGCGAGATAGAGAAATGCAACAATTTCAGAGAGTAAAAATCATTCGCCTTGACCGGGATTCGAACCCGGATCCCTCGATATCCGCCGATTTTTACTCTCTGAAATTGTTGCATTATAATGCACACATAGCGGGTGACTCCGTTAAAGTTACTGTTACAGTTTCTTGAAATTTGTCTAAGGTATGAACAGCCTAAGTGTTTGAAATTGGCTTTATTAACATCGCGGACTGTGGCGCGTCGCGCACGACTACGAATGCCTGTGACATTGTATGTACGGTATTTCTAAATAACATCTTGTTCCTTTAAAACCCCCAAAATTTCAGAGCGTAAGAGAACGTCTCGGTAGCTTAATTGGTTAAAGCACTCGGCCGGATATCGAGGGATCCGGGTTCGAATCCCGGTCAAGGCGAATGATTTTTACTCTCTGAAATGGTTGCATTATAATGCACACATAGCGGGTGACTCCGTTAAAGTTACTATTAAAGTTTCTTGAGATAGAGAAATGTTGAAAATAATCCAAGAGCATATAGAAAGGAATTAGATGATCCTACAATTTCTTTGATAAATTCCTGGCTTTTTTTAAGTTAAACATCCCATTTTATCTGCCATTCAGATAAACCTGTAACCCTCTTAGTTTTCTTTAATATTAAAATCCTATTATGCCAATATCAACTAAGAAAAGATTTCTGTCGACAATCTTCTGGGGATCCACCACCTGCCCTTGATTTTGAGGAGTGAAACGTGAGATTCTCGGTAAAAATTCTCTCCCTTTAATATATAATTTAAGCCGTTTTTGAAATCAGAGCACGCAATCCCTTTTAGGGAACATAATACGCCATTTGCGCGGCGACGAAAACCTCATTAAGTTGATTCCGTGTAACGCCGATCTTTTAAGGTAATCTTAGGAAGGACCCTTCCAGTTGTTGAAGTCATAGGAAGAAAATTGGAAGAGAATATCATTAAACTTAGTGTGAAAAAATAAAATTCGCGGAGAGAAAATATATAACTGGTTATAATATTTTTTGGCTTATTTAGTGCTTATATTTCCCGTAAAAAATCCGCGAATTTCGTTGATGTTTCGTTTAAAATTTTTAGCTAGGCGAAGACGAAGTAGGCCGGTGGAAACTCGACTTTAATCGCGTTAATGGTTGAATAATTCCCTAGTTGTGTCACGAATAAGGAAAAATATAGCGTAAAACCATATTTTTTTCACTTTTCCCCAAGTAACGACCTCTTCACTTTCTTTCTATATTTCATTTGTATAAGAGCGAGGACTTGAATAATTAACTCTCAGCGGTGCTCATTTTATTCAACCAAAATTTAACCCATGAATACCGCACATTTGGCTACTGAGTACAGATGAAAGAAATCTTAGTCCCCAGACCACAGCATGGATAGAGATAGAGATGATACACATTGAGGGGCGTCATTAATGGACTCAAGAGATTTAGGCGAAAAATAATTACTAATAAGCGGATTAAAAGCTATCTCGTAGGTGGACCATTAGTTTTTATAGAGCCACAATCCTTGTTAATTAACCATATCTTTTTTTAAATAAGAGTCAGTAGTTTTCCATACATCGATAGAGTACTGAGAAATTTAATGCCATTTAGTAAACTTGGAATAAATATAGATAAACTTTTCTCGATACTTAAACCAAATTTACCTCTGGGAATCATATCATATCGAGCCTTATATCTGTTCTTCCCATATTATTGTGTATTTTTTTAGGTAATCTACCGGTTAAGTTAGGTTTTTGGATGGACACAACTATCAAATAAACATTATGTAACTCCAAACAAAACCCAATCCAGCAACCTAATCTACATCAGCTCCCTCTTCATCTCTGCGTACTTCTTTCCTCCCTTCATCCCGTCCAACATCCCTATCCTGTTCCTGCCCTTTCCACGCTTGCCCAACATTCTCCCTACTATAACCTTCTTCAACATTCCACTACCGCTCAATATATTATAATGAGGTAAACCTTCAAAATATAACTACTGAGGAAATACGAGGGTAATCCAGATAGTAACCTCCGTTTTAGTGTAGCGTGAGAACTAGTGGAGTGAGCCGAATGGTCGCTGTATTGACGAACACAGTAGGTCAATGCACCTCGAACTGCAGTGGTTGGAAGGTCGCGCCGCTTGTCATTTGTTTACAGTGGCGTGTCAAAATGAACAATGCAACAGAAGTTCCTACCAAATTTGAGGTTCGTTCCGTGATAAGGTTTTTACTGATAAAAAACTTCAAAACTGCTGAAATTCATCGGAAAATTATTTCTCTGTACCGACCATATGTGATGAGTGACAAGAGTTGTGCGTCAGTGTCGTCGTTTGTCAAACTTGCGTCCCCCCGTTCAGCTATTATCTCCCGTAGTTTCCTCGTATATTCGCCCCATCTTTCACTGGTCAGAAAGGATGCAATTTTATTTCATGCCCCTCCTTAGTGGGTCGTTGTACGCGGGCTTAGTACTGGATGAACTCTACCATCACCTACCAAACCCTCGGGTTGAATACTGTGCATATGGTTTTATGGTCAATCCTTACTATCTCCCGACTGGATAAGTCGGTATCCAATCGAGACGGCATCTTGTACCTGTGTCTCAAACTATCCTGGACAATGGCAGATTTCAAATGAGTTTCTACCGATATTAATCAAACATAAACACCTACTGTAATCAGCCAGAAGGTTGTTTTGTCACGAAAGGATATACTAAGGAAAGGGGCATTTTCCCTTTCCCTGTGCTAACTGTGGTTTTCCAGGAAGAAATGGTAGACGCCTCGAATGAATCTGAGGGTGTCGAGAAGTGTCTCCTGGAATCAAACTTGCGTCCCACCGTTCAGTAGCCCAGCGTTCAATTACCATGCGCGATAGACATTATAATCACCATAAATTTATATTACTTCGCTATAATGCAATAATAATTTCCATCTAATCTTTCGACACATTTAGGCTCATGGATTTCAGACCCAGCAGCGTAAATACTTCAGGGTCGTTATCGATTTGTATAATCTTTCACATTGTATGACTTAGCTAGTGCACTAATCAGTAATCAAGGCAAATGAAAATTAAACAGAGCAATAACAAATATTTTCGTTAATATTTCTGGGTAAAAATATAAAATCACAGTCGGAAGGTTACCTCAGCAGCATCACAGAACTAACCCCAGGATCTCTGGTTAAAATTTGAATTTTCTTTGGTGAGTAAATGCATGCCTTCAGAAGATAAAATACGAGTAGTAGAAGCCAAACGGGATACATTTTCAAAGTATAAACTTCTTATTTTACCCTGAATATTAGATGAGAAACATTCCTGGCATAACCGTTTCAAATTGGAGCCATCTTACGTTCAGAATTAAGGGGAAAATAGTGTTGAAATAATTATTACTTCACAGTAATTAAAGAGCATGCCACATTTGGAGAGTATGCCAAGTAGATTCAGGTAATTTCTCCATTTGGAGATAACTCCACGAGATCATACGCAGGGGTAGAAAAATTATCAGGTGCATATATTTCCTCAATTTAAATCTTCCCCACAAGTGGCTGTTGCCAAAGAGAAGACATACAGGAGGGTTATTAATCTAAACACGTATATTTAATTGAAGACATTTCTTAACGAGACTGTCTTCAATTTCGATGCCCAATGAAGGATTGTAGAGGGATTTACTTTCCGATTTCGAGGTTCACGTACACTTGGCAAGGTTTAATAATAACGGATGTCATTAATGCACCAAGCCATCATATGTATCCTAATTGGAAAAGGAACACGTAAACTACTAGCTGGAGTAGTTAAACCTACGATCAATTAGTGGCTCCCATCCTAATTATTACAATAGTCAGAACAAACATCTGCACTGATGATTATTTTTCCATCACCTACCTTCGGATATTTCCAACGTGGGTGCAGGATACTACAGCAAAACGGTGGAAACGAAATTGAAGGCCTCCCTTTTGCTTCCCATCTCGCTACCGCCTCATCCTTCAGCTCGATCCCCAAGTCTCCCTCCCGCTCTTCCCCCTCCAGCCCTTCTCCAGCGGAACCTCACTCCACCGAATCCCGCTGTCTGCTCCTTCTTCTTCTCTCCTTTGCCATACCACTCTTTATGATTCCCTCTTCCCTCAACGGACTCCCTTCTCCCATTCCCACCCCGCCCTCCATCTCCCTCTCCAGCCCCAGGCCATTGTGCAAGGGCGAAGGAGCGATCCGGATGAAGTCCGTTCCTTCCGAAATGAAATCGTCTCGCCGTCTGCCCGTCTTAATGCCCCGCTCAAATACAGTCCATTGTCTTCTTCCTTTCGTCCACGTTTCAATTTTCCTTCTCGGTCGCACTATCTTGTATTTTACTTCCTTCGTCTAGCTTTCTGTGTTAGTACGGGAGCTGTGCTCTTATGCTGTGACCACCATATTTACACTCACAAAAACTGTACACATTTAATTAATGAGTACCTTGCCAATAACCGGGAAATATGATCCTCATAGGGTAGTTTGTTGTCTTTCCCTCCCCGGGGGGGGGGGGGAATGAAACATTTGCGAATCGGACATATTTTTTGCGTCTTAAACTTGGCCGAGTAGTCAATGGGGATGTCAAGACCCCGTTTTGACCATTTAAAGACGATAATGGTGTGCCGATTTCGGAATCCGGGCCCGCAAAGTTGCAAAAAAATTTGCGAATCGGTTATATCTTTCGGATCTCGGAATTTGCGAATCGGAGATAAAAATATGTCCGATTCGCGATTTTTTTTGCAACTTTTCGGGCCCGGTCTTAAAATAGTCAAAACGGGGTCATGGCATCTCCAAGTTTAAGACGCAAAAAAATATGTCCGATTTGCAAATTTTTCATTCCCCCCCCCCCCCAGGGGGAAAGACAACTGGTAATTTGTAAGTCTTGCCTCTTTTGTACTCTGCTAGGTATCCTCGTTAAAGGTGAGCAAATATTACAAGTGTAAATATCAGGTTCACAGCATACCACCAGCTCTCGTACTATGTTCAACCACCCATTGCATTCGTTTGCATTTACTTATCAAGCGCTCTCCACTTCTAGTTTACCGTAGCCTTCTTTCCTTCACTCACCCCTCAATTTTAAGAAATGAGCTTTCATGGGGTTATTTTGGCCCCAAATATTGAATAAATGACTACATACGTGGTGTGTTCAAAAAGTAAGGTGACTTCAAAGTAATCCCCACGGGATACAATACACTAGTGTCAAAGCTTTTTTCAATTCTCGAAGCAATTCTAATAAGAACTTTTTGGTATAGCCTTGAGCTCTTCCAGCGATGCAGTCATTATCTCCTCAATCCGTCCTTTTATAGGTCCCTTCAGTTTTGGGAAGAAGAAAAAGTCGCAGAGGGCTAAATCCCGTGAATATGCTGGCTGAGGCATGATTGTGGAGTTTTATTTTGGCCGAAAAATCTCTCACAAGGAACTTTGAGTGAGCAGGTGCATTATCGATACGCAAAAGCCATTAATTGTTCTTCCACAATTCCGGAGGTTTTTTTCGCATTTCTTCTCGAAAACGGCGGATAACTTCGTGGTTATATGATCGTAAGAGCTTGTGGCAAGAATTCCTGATGCACTACGCCGCAGTAATCGAAGAAAAATAAGCAAAACCTTGACATTTGATCGAACTTGATGTTCGAACTTGGTATTTTCGGTCTTAGTTCTACTGGTTTCTTCCATCGGGACGATTGGACTTTCGTTTCGACTTCATAACCATATACCATGATTCGTCACCAGTTATGGTCCTTTCAAGCAAATCAGGAACATCATTGACGTCATTCAACAGCTCCTGAGCAATGCTCATGCGACGATTCTTCTGGTCAAAATTAGGCAGTTTCAGAATGAGCTTCGCTGACACACGCCTTATGCCTAAAACATCCGAAAAAAAATGCAGGGCACGAGCCAACCGATATGTCAAAATCTACAGCAACCTATGTAATAGTGATTCGACGATTTTTCAAAACAATTTTCTCCACTTCTTCAACGTTTTTATCTGTTGTTAACGTGCTGGGGAGAGAGTTAACGAGAGCGAGGCTCGTTATTGGCATCTTCTCGGTCATCTTGGAAGAGCTTGTCCCACTTATAAACATTTGTTTGCTCAAAGCAGACTCACCGTATTTTACTGTCAACATTTCAAGTGTTTTAGAGCACTTAATCCTTAAGCGCTTAATATATTTCTATATATATGTATGTGTTTGTATATATATGTATGTATATATATATATATGTTTATATATATATGTATATATATATGTTTATATATATATATGTTTATATATATATATATTCTCTTTTATATCCTCTCTATCAAGAATTTCCTGCTACAGTTTCAGAGGAATTGCTCCAAGGCAAAAGAGATGAGACAGGTTTTCTTATAAAGGCTACTACTAAGATGAGTCACTGGTCTACGGCTATGACCCTGAAACAAAAAGTCAGCCTTCGTAACGGTCGGTTGACAAGCTACACTGATCTTACAGTTGGTTGACGACTTGTACACTGCACGTAGAAGGTCTCTCCTTTATTTCAGCACCAATGCAGCTGTACTTCGTTTCTAGCGAAATAGTTTACTCCGGCGGGTGTTATTTACTCCGTCGAGGGAACTTTTGATGTATAATTTCCTCCCAAACCATCGTCTCTAACTTCTTACCCCCAGCAAATCCTCGCAAATATCTTAACCACGTCGTTCAACAGAAATTTCTGAATAAGCGACCCAGTCAAACTTAACAGGAAACACATTTGCGAGGGGGAGGCTGAGAGACGGAGGAATGGGAAACACTCGACCTCCCAACGAGATAGTTCTGGTTCTTTTGTCGAACGCCGGCCTCAGGGTAAATCCACGCCGCTGCTCGTTACGAAGCACTCCTCCGATTAATTTGCCCCCACGACTCCAACTCTACCCCACCCACTCCATCTTCTCTCCCAAGGAAGTTTATCATATATATATATATATATATATATATATATATATATATATATATATATCTGGCCCCCTCGCGTTTACTTCTGCTTTTCCCCATGCCACTCTAGAAAGGTCGTCGGGAGCCATGGAGCCGGGATTTCCTTCGACGACGGTGGCGAAGGGCCCGGGCTGAGCAGCGCAGGGGGGGTTCCCTGAACGTACCCCATCCCTGACTCTGTCACCCTTCGTCCTTCTCGCCCGTCCCTCCCCCTCCCCCAGACGCGACGCAGCCACGCCTTAATGGACCTCCGCCGGGGATGACTCTCCCGCCAGCGGCGATCCGGCCGCCTTATCCCCCCACCAACTCCCTAGCCCTCCTCACCCTCTCCCTTCTGCTCCTCCTCCCACACCTCTCCTCGCCCTCCGCCCTGATCAGGGACGACGATGCGAGACCCCAGGTGCCCTCCCCGCGGAGTCCGCCGCAGCCGCCCGAACAACCTCCCCACCACCAGTTCTCCTCTCGGCCCCCCCGGGAGGCCTACGGGGGCGACGAAGACGGGGACTCCAAGTATCCCCCGCACCGCTACGGCCCCGAAGGAGGACCTCTGGTGCGGATCGCCGTCTTGGCCCCCAGAGACCCGGACCATGAGCAGTCTATAGCCAAGGTCCTCGGGCCCATCATGTTGGCCGTCCAGAGGCTGGCTTCGGCCTCGTCCGGCTCGCCCCCTCCGGGTCCCTCGACCCTCCTCCCACCGGACCCACGCGCCCCAAACCGCACGCGTCGCAGCTCGCTGAGCGACCTGCCGATGCCCGTGACTCTGCCCGGATTGGGCTTCCAGGTGATCGCCAGAGACACGCGTTGCTCCTCCACCTACGGCCCCCTCGCTGCCTTCGAGCTCTACGTGCAGCGAAGTGCAGGTAAACACTGTCGGTACCCTCCTCCTAGTTTCCTGCTTCTTGCAAGTAAAATTCCATATCTTCTTCTTCTGATTCCTTCTCCTCTCCCTTCTGTCGGCTCTGAGTCTCTTTCCTTAGACCACCTGTCTCGCGGATCTTTAAGATTGTTTGCTAGGTTTTATGATGGATCTACCGAGGTGATTCATCCATTGTTTAACGTATTTTCTCGGAAAAAATTTGCCTTATATTACAGATACTGACTATTGGAGATAAATGATAATTAAAAATTCTGTTTTCCACTACAATACATTTATTCACACAACCTGGTTTTCAACACTTCGTGTCATCTTCGGTTGTTAATAGATGAAGATGACACGAAGTGTTGAAAGCCGGGTGGTCCGATTAAAAATATTGTAGTGGAAATCACAATTGTTAACTACCATTTCTCTCCAATCTAGGAAGTTTACACAAAGTTAAGACTGAAACTACACGATTAGATAATGACTGTTTTTTTTTGTAAATGACTAATAACGTACAATATTTAAATAGGATATATCTGATAAAAGTAGTTCCAATCAACGTCTTAAGGTTTCATCTGATTAAAATAGTTAAAATGTGTACTTATATTGCCTTATTGAAATGTTTATATCCCATTGTTTTAAATTTGAAATTGTTTTAATTTTATAATTTAAAGCTATACGTTTCCAAACGCTGTTAATTTAATTGGGAAGATGAGGTAATGCAAACTGGATGACTTTAAATAAAATTAATCATCCAATAATACAGCGTCTGTAGATCCATGAAATAAGACTAACTTTAATGTAATTTTGACGATAGAATATGCCTCACGTTGCCCAAATAGTTTTAAATATTAATTTTCCTTGAATCTTCCTAAGATATTGATTGACCTAAATGGAAGCGCTCTTTTCTATGAATGGCTTTCAACTTATCACCCGAAACCGGAGTTAATCTTCCAATTTATTTGTGATTCTTTGAATTTCACAGATGAGGTGCATGTGAAATTCAAAGAATTACAGGTAATTCTGCCACAGTTAACATAGCACAGTTTTATTTACTCTCAGGCAATGAAATAGGAGAGCTAAAAATCATTTGCCTTCACAACATTTGAATCCTTATGCCCCGATATCTTGGCTCATAGAAAGTCATAGTTCAAGAAAATGCACAGTTAACTCAAATTTCACAACCACCCGGTCTAATATTTGGGGATCCAGACTCGATTCTCGTTCCGTTAGAATATTTTTATGCTTTTAAATTCTCGCATTGGTGTGATAAAATATGACACAAATAAATCGACATCGTATTAGTTTTAAATCGATATTCAGAGTAATAGATTTAAAAACATAGATATTACAATATGATTGCATTTCATTGATGTATGGTAGTCTACAGCAATACAGTATTTCGACTACATGCCATAGGGCCACTTATTTAAATCCAGTTCATGGGCTCTAGACCTCGTGAGCTAGGATGCAACAGGTGTGATTTTATGGGTAGGAGAACCTTGTGGGGAGAACGCAAGCATCGCAGGAAAGGAATTATTCTCTCCTCTGTTCTGAATGTTTGGCTTTCCTATTTGAGTTTAGTGGACTTACCTTTTCCGACCCATGCAAAACCAACCTTTGGGTTTGATTACTACGGAGGTGCGGCATTTATTATTGCTTCACACCTCTTTCAGGTAAACTCCCGCACTTTCATTCACTCAATTAAGCCACGGCATTCGATTGAGTATATACGTAACTCATTCGGTAAAAATTTGCAAAAAGGACTTGATCTTGTTAACTATGGGATTATTTGAGGCTATATAATGGAGGAATTTCGTGCTTGTGATGTGTTTTGAACATTTCAGGATCCGACGCAATGAATTATTTATTATAACGCAAATATATTACATTAAGAGGACTGTCACCGTAACGTTCTTGCATTTTCTTTACTCTATAAAATCTCGGTTTCAATTAATATGCTATTTTAAATCAAACTCGGGAAGGCTATCACGCCGGTTGATCTATGTCAAGTAGAAATCGTGCCTGAATAAAATATTCATTATCCACTCAAACAACATTCATGAAAATGCACGCTGTAAACGACTTTTCATGATGAACAGGTCTTCTGATCATTCTGGCTTTTTAATTTTTCGAACGCTCCATAAAAATTATACTTCACCTATTCTTGTTTGTTTAAATCGCTTTCATTTTTGTTTCCGTTAATGTCATGCTGAGTATAACATTATTACTCATAATGTGTTGATGTTCTTTTAAACTTCTTCTTGGTACGTAATAAATGCGGCATTGTACGATATAGCACCGGAAGGCTAACAGCTTATCTAACACATCCAGATTACGGAAGGGGCACAACTTCAATTTTTGTCATGTTCAGTTTTTGCTGTAAAAATATATTATTGATTACTGCATGCTCTCTCTCAAATACACTCAAATTGGGTGATATTTTTTTAAGTTTATTCATTTCCTGCCAATGGAATAATAAATGGATATTAAAATTCGATGGCTTGAGGCTCTACTTTGTGAAAATTCATGATCACTGAATAAATAAACTTGGTATATTTTCACCCGAAAATCTTTATTATAATGCTACTGGTTTTGACTCATAGGCGCCATCATCTCATAGTCATAAAACCACATGCAAGTTCAGGAAAAATATATACTGTTACTAGGAGGGGAGGTGGACTATGAATGCAAAGGAATTTAAGGGAATTTACGGGGGGAAGGGTGAAGTATCGCTTAAGACGTGGGCCGAGTGGGGGAGGAGGGAGGGGAAGGGGCATTAAAATAGTTTTGTTGTGAAAAAATACCAAGTTTGTTAATTTATCGAAATAAATGTGAATTTCAAATGAATAGGAACCACGTGCTTAGTCTAAAACGCGATGGTATATAAACCCTCGGCGATACGCCTCGTAGGGTTTAATGGGGATGCAGATGATTTCTCCCTGCCTACCATTCCGTCCTACCCTTTACTACCCATTCATTTCCTCCATCTCATATCCGCCCGTTACCTCACTTCTCCCTCCTCATAACCACATCTCTATTCTTTCCACCAAGACCTTCCCTTAACTCCTGGACTCATTCGGTTCCCATATCCTCCTCACTTTTTATTCCGTCGCCCAACACCTCACCATATAACTCGGTCGCGTTCCTTCTCTCCCATCCACTTCAAGTCCTTTCCTTCCGATCTCGTCGTCGCCACGTCATTACCTACCTACTCCTCGTTCTATCACTCCTTCATATCCTCATATGCGAGTTCACCCCACCAGCCCTTTTTTTCCCATCCCATTCCGGAACCCTTCCTATCTTTCAAGTCCTCCTCCCTTCGATTTGTCCCGCCCACACGTCAAACTCTTCCCACCATGCCTCACATTTGCATCCTTTCCCTATCCCGTCCGCAGGTAGATCCGCTTCCCCACATCCGTCCCCTGAAACCACTCCCATTATTGCCCATATTCCTTCCCCTACGCCTCCGAATCCATTCCTCGACTCATTTAAAAGCTCTACCATCCTTCTCCTTGTCCCTTCTCGCCCAGTACGAGCCCTCTCGACCCGAACGGGTTCACGCACGTCCGCGCCAAAACCTGTAATTCCCGATACGGGTGTGCGCGGTAGGAAACATCATTATAGGCCACAAAAACCTCTTGAGTGATCGACTATCTTGCCACAAACTATCTACTACCTTGCCGCAAATGTCAGTTAAATCAACTTGTCTGTTTAAACATAGGTGCTGTAAGTTTTCAAACTTTGTGAACATTAGTCTACGTCGAGAAAACACGTCAGGAATAGTTCTGAAGCTGTGACGAAGAAAATTAGTTTCCTAAAAATCAATAAGATGAATCTACATCTACATCATGTCCCGCAAGCCACCGTATAGGTGTGCGTCGGGGTATTGTAGTCGAATAAAACATTCAGCCAGATGTTAAGCCTCTTCTTGAATACGCATCAAGCATTCGTGATCCTGTACACGGCCCATTAATTGAATTGAGCAAGTTCCGGAAAAAAACGGCCGTTTTCCTCAAAACACATTACTTTTGAATAGAAAGCGCCACCTTTTTATCGGAAATTTTGTGTTCGAGGTCGACGAGGTCACATGGTATTGGCAGTCTAGATCAACAGAGGAAGTTACGGGAAATTGGCAGCTGAACAAACCAATATAAGGAATCCTTTATCTCTTTGGATAAGTCGTATTTACAACAACAGAAAACATCAAGTATATGAGTTCAAACTACCAAAAAATAAAATGATACCGAATGGCTGGGTATCCTATAACCCCCGACATCCAAGCCCGGTGGCGGCCCACAAGTTAGGGCACCGTTTCTGGGCACAAATAAAAAGATTTATTTAACCGTTACATTCGAAATTATATTTCTCTTAATTTCACAATCTCATCTCGCTATCCATTACAGTGTTATTTTTGAGTAATTACATCACAAGAAGCGTGAGATTCGTAAGTTGTGTATCTTTCCGGTGTCTTGATTTTTTTAGTTAATTAATCAATTGCGAGGAATTGTAATTTTTATCCATATTTGTGATCAAAAAAAGCATACAGTTATTAGTTTGCGTAAACATCTTGTAAATATACGTCCTTTTTATTATTATTGCTATTCAAAATATTTATAATTCCCACGCAATAATTTCTGGCGCGGTCTTCTACCTTAGACATGTAGAAGACGAGCAATTTGCTCTAATAATCATTAAAGACCTTCCCGTTGCATAATGTCTGGACATATCTATCGCTAATCCAATACGGACTTTATCACGAAAGCGAGCTCCGCTCTTTAGCGAACAATTCTTAGTTAAATAACCATTCCCTTTCTCTCTCTCAATATCCCCCTAACTCCCCACTCTTGCATTCGCAAAGCCTCCTTTCCACTCCCTTTGAGCGTTTCACACGTTCCCTAATCTTCTTCCAGATCCGATCCCCTTCCCATAACTCCGTCTTTATAACCTCGACTCCTTAACTTTCAATAATATTCTTGGGAGCATAAAATATTCACCGCAGGGGGTTTGAAAGCGGATGAAAGTCTCCCTAAGAAGTAGCTTCTCTGGCCTTGGCTGCCGATAAGTCACCTTAAGAGGTCGTTAGTTGTAGCGAAAAAATCTACCGTTTGCAGTGCAAGTGTGTCATTAAGTGAAGAACGCGATATGTTTTTCCACTGTTCTTTATTTCGGTAGTACTATTTTCAACGCTTAGGCGTCACTGCAAGCCTGTCATTGGCATGCTATCTCCATTAGCCCCATCTGCGGTCAAGCTGGGATAATTATACATGTAGAAATGTTAACAATTTAATCATACCCACTATGGTTATATCTTTAACGTATTATATTACGTAAATCATGCGTTTCTGTTTTACCCTAGATAACTTTTAAAACGATTTAAAAATAAAATTTAAGCTTCACAATTGAATAACCTCTCATTCGACAGAAAACAAGGGTATCGTCGCGATCGATTATCTCACGAAAAAAGAAAAATGCAACTCATCTCTTGTCGTATATGAGATAAGTGGGAGTCAATATAGAAATAACAACGCACGTTTTTGACGCCCTCTTGTTTTAAATAACCACAACTAGACTGGGTCGGGAGTCAGTCGTACTACAGTCTCCTCATTGGATTTATTCACCAAAAACGAGTATCTGTTGTAATTTATCATCAAATGCTTGTATTATTATTAGGTAATCTACCGGTTAAGGTAGGTTTTTGGATGGACACAACTATCAAATAAACATTTTGTGACTCCCCACCTAGCAAACTAATCTATATCAGGTCCCTCTTCATCTCGGTGTACTTCTTTCCTCCCTTCATCCCGTCCAACATCCCTATCCTGTTCCTACCCTTACCACGCTTGCCCAACATTCTCCCCTCTATTACCCTCTTCAACATTCCACTACCGCTCAATACGCCTTTCATCCATTTTCCTGCCTCCATAGGATTTCTCTCAACAAACCCCTCTCCTCCCCCACCATTTTTAGTACTTCCTCATTTGTTTTCCTTTCGGTCCATTTCACCTTCTCCATTCTTCTCCACACCCACATTTCAAAAGCCTCCAATCTACGTCTATCCTCCTGCTCCAGCGACCACGTTTCCGCGCCGTACATAGCTACGCTCCATATCAGAGTTTTTACGAGTCTTGTCTTAACACCCCTACTCAACGTCCCCGTCATCAACTCCCTCCTCCTTGAGAAAGCCTCCTTGCCTAGCGCAATTCTTCTCCTTAAGTCCCTACCACTTTGACCGTATTGGTCCAAAACACTTCCGAGATATGTAAACTGCTCTACCTGCTCTATTCTTTCCCCGCCTATTTTAATATTTAGCTTAGCCTTTTTCTTTCTGGAAAATCGCATAACCTTTGTTTTATTAATATTGATTCTCATCCCATATTTATCGCACTGAACCTCCAATTCCCTCAACAATGCTTGCAACCCCTTGGCTGACTGAGCAACTAATGCTTGGTCATCAGCAAACCTAACCGATTTTACGAATTCCCCTCCGACCTTCATTCCTACCTCCAGTTCTTCCCATGCCTCTTTAATCATTTCCTCTACATATACGTTGAACAGTACCGGTGACAATGGGCAACCCTGCCTTACACCTCTTCCTAACACTGCCCATCCGGACTCTCCGTTCCCCACTCGCACCTGAGCAGTCTGAGACATGTACAGGTTGCGGATCAGTCTCCTGTCCCTCCAATCCATTCCTATTTTCTGCAATACACGCATTAATTTTTCCCAATTCACTCTATCAAACGCTTTTTCGAAATCTACAAAACAGGCAAAAACGTCCTGATTGTATTCTCTATTCCTCTCGACTAGTGATCTCATTACTGCAATGGCATCACGCGTACCTCTTCCTTTCCTGAACCCAAACTGATCATCCCCTAAGTAATCATTTGCCTTACTCTCTATCCTTTGTTGATGATCCTGAGAATAATTTAGCTGCGTGGGATATCAAACTTATTGTTCTGTAATCCTCACATGACGAAGCCTTTGCCTTTTTTGGAATAGGAACTAACACCGATCTCACAAAATCTTCCGGCCAGATTCCTTCCTCATAGATACTACGAATCAGTCCATATATGGCCTTCTTCCCACCTTTCCCTAACCATTTCAACATTTCTACAGGAATATTGTCCACCCCCACAGCCTTATTTGCTTTTATCTCCTTTAATGCCCTTTCTATTTCATCGTCGAGTATGCCTGGACCTAAGCTATCTTCTTCTACGTCATGTTCCTTTTCTATGTCTAACCCTATCGGCCTAAGTTCTTTACCATACAGTGTTTCTATATATTCCTTCCATCTCTCTTGGATTTTTCCTGGTTCAACTATTATCTTACCCCATTTATCTTTAACTGTTAGCACACATCTTGCCTTCTTACTTCCCGATAATAACTTAACCTTGCTGTATAGAGCACCAATTTCACCCTTCTTCTGTAAACTTTCCATATCCTCGCATTGCGTTTTCCACCATTCTTCTTTTGCTTTATTTGTGGCCCTTCTCAATTTATTGTTTAACTCTTTGTACTTCATTTTGCCTAACTCTGTGTTTACATTTTTCCATCTTCTTCTCTCATCCATCTTTGCAATCATCTCATCCGTTACCCATGGTTTCCTTATCCTTTTCCCGTTAACGGTTCCTATAGTGTCTTTAGCGGCTTCCAATATCCCTTTCTTGATACATTCCCATTTTTCTTCGATAGTACTCAGTTCTTTACCGTCATCCATCATTTTCTCTACAGCCTCCTGATACTCCTTCCTCGTTAATTCATTTACTGCTTCTAAATTCCATTTTTTAACCCGCCGCCCTTGCCTTATCTTCTTGAAACGAACATTACATTTCATAACAACTAAATTGTGGTCAGAGTCCGCATCCGCTCCTGGGAAACTGTGCGAATTTATCACACTGTTCCTAAACCTGTGCCTAACCATAATATAATCTAACTGATACCTTTCTGAGTCACCTGGCATTTTCCATGTATACCTACGCCTTTTGTGGTGTCTAAACCATGTGTTAGTGATGACTAACCCCTGTCTCCTGCAGAATTCAATTGCTTTCTCCCCGCGTTCATTCCTCGTGCCTAACCCATAGTCCCCCACCCCACCACCAAATGCTTGTATATTTTGTATAAAATACATGTACATTATCAAATCATGTATATTTTTATCGTGAAAGAGCCAGAAAAATAAAGATCTCCGTTCTCCCTTCACTGCCTGTCTCTCGCCGTTTTACCTTTCACGGGGGGGGATAGATTTTTATGATCCTGCCGACAAAGTGCGAATAGTTGTAAGCCTAAAAAATTTGGGAACTATCCAAGATGTTTTAATCAACGTTGGCTTAACGCGCATATAGATGTATAGTCCTTTTCTTTTGGTTTCGATGGTCGCCGTGTTTGCCTGAGAAGTAACCCGATCGTGGGAACCCCACGGAACGGTGTCCCACGGCACTATTCCATCGCTTCAGTCGTCCCGACTTCCTTCCCGCGATCCCTTCTTCACCAAACCTAATATTTCCATGATACCCCAGAATCTCCGCCTCGCGTACCCGTCTCACGCTATTCCTGCGCTTTCCAACCTCCTCACGCTCTCTTTTCCGTTCCATTGTTACCCGTTTCTTAAGAGACTCCCAAACGCCGATCTCCCTTTGTCTCGACTCACGTCCGACCTTCTTCCTCGCGAAGACGAGCTGCGGTTGCAAATTCCTGCTTGCCCGACTCTCCGCGCAAATTTTTCCAAGTGATGCAATCCATAAGACAGTGCCAGGTTTTATATATGGAGCGGACTGTTCAAATGAACATTCATGTAATCATACTCTTTTACGCTATTAACTATCAAAGTAGGTAAAAGTAAAAAAAAAAATATTACTCGTTTTAAGTCAGTGCTTACATTAATATTATCAGTGGCGGCGGTATTCATCAGAGTAGGTCAACGACAGCTGAGGTCATATGCAGCGTTACGGATAGGTTGGTTTTTTGGCAGGGGCAGAATTTTTTTCATTTGATGGGAAACGGGTAAAGGAGGGAACCCAGCGTCGGTATCAGTCTACTGCTAACTATAGGCTCCCATGGGTCACACAATTTAACATCCCATTCGAAGGGCAGCGTACTCCACTTGAAGCGCCCTCGATGTGGCACCCAGAATAAGAATCGAGAGACAAAAGAATGCAGCCACCACTGTAAATACGAACCCGGTACGGGGTGGGAAGCTTCTGTAGTCAGGGAGCATTTTTATAGGTTTTTCATAAAAACAAAAACTTTTAAATATGCCGCGACCTATTTATATGACGTCGACCGTTATTTCCAACTTCTAAGCATCATTGTCCAGGATAAAAATATATTTGCTATATTGTTACCGTTGACAATGGGAATTTTCAGGATCAAATTTTCAGGATCAATTGACTTAGGAAATATAAAATTAAATTAATTACCTAAATAAACGATATTTAATATTTTCTGGATCAACTAAGAATGCCTTGGAAAGTTACAGTCTCCTTTATTTAGTAATAGAATCATTGCATGAAGTCATAACTATAGGATTTGCAATTTTTAATATTGTCTGCATTAACAAACTAGGATATTTTGGGATATTCCTACATCTACATAATACCGTGCTAGCCGCCGCAAGAGCGTGTGGCGGAGGGTGTTAGGTTACCACCCGTAAAAGGAAAAAAATCGTATTCAAAACCAACACATACATGCAAAGCTATACCCACAGTGGTGCATACATTCATGCAAAAATTCTATCATTTTACACGCATGCAAATACATATCTACCTCCTTTCATTCTACACGCATGAAATTACATAAGCTATTATCTAACAAATAATTGCACCTTAGGATGCAGTAAGAAATTTATCCAATATCATGCAAGCTAGAATTTGATAAGTAGGAAGGCGAAATCCCACTACTACAAGAACATGCAACATATAACTCTCCTATTCCTACTGCGAAGAGAGCAAGTATCCGAAAAAGTTAAATTACTCATTTGGAAAAAGTTAACAAAATTAAGAATATTCACTATGGTCATTTTTTCGGTCTTCAGCTGAGGATTGCATAACATTTCGAACTTGCAGTGGAAATCTCAGGTTCAACTGAAGTCGAAAGGAGAAAAGATGATTGAAAAATTAATAAAGTTTATTCTATTTTGATTATAATCAATGCCATTTTCGTGTTATTAATGCATACTTTGAAATCATTATGTGTAAAATTGAAGTTATTTTGTCTTTTTATGCTCAATACATTTTTTCCTCGAGATAAATAAGCACTTAATAAAATTGTAGAAAGCTTAAGCAAGAAATCGTATTAGTGGAAAACAAACTAGTAATATATGAATGCTTCAAACCCACTACTTCTATGATTTCTCGGCCAATTGCTTACATACCAGGTGAATTTTTTCAAGATTTACTCTTCCAAAACATTTTCGGTAGAACAATTTATCGGAATTGGATAGCTGTTGACTTCTTTCGCTTCATACTTCAAGATCGAAATGTGGAGTAAGAGCGTGACTAAAATTTTACTCTTGCCAATGCGATGTTCTTTAAGATTTCAGATTCTGATGACGACGGCCGAGCCGTCGAAACGTCAATACATGCTGTGAGTGTCCTTCCTTTATGTTTTTGTGCGTTGAATATTTTGTATATGTGTGTTTGTGCCGTCGCCGGAGAGCGTCAATTTCAAAGATATATATATATATATATATATATATATATATATATATATATATATATATATATATCCAGGTATATAACACGTGCCGCTTCTCCTCTTGACGCTCCGCCCCTTTCCCAAACGAATTCAGAGAGTGGGCACATTTCCTTGCGAGGCGCGGAGATGCATAAAAATAAACGCGGACTTCACTCCCATGCAGAACAACACCACCTCTCGGAACCACCTATTTACCCATCCCCCCCTCAGTTCCCCCACACAGTCACTCCCTTGCCATGCGAATCGCTCCATTCGCATTCCCGTCTCCACCTTTTTAGTGTCCCACCCTGGCACTTCCACTTCTTTCATACTTAAAGTCCTCTCCGCCTAGTCGGGATAATATAAAAATGGCAACTCCATTCATTCACCCAGTTGTCTTCCCTTATCATGAATCCACTGCCCTTCTCCTCTCTCTCTCTCAAACAAGAGAACCCAGAGCTTTCTTCTTAACCCCTTACCCTTCGACTCGTCCCCGCTTTACGTCCACATACTTGCGGTAGCACATGTCACACAAATTGAAGCCCATATCTGATCGAATTACAGCACTAGGGGAATTCTTGTTAAAATATAGGGATTACCGAAATTGAACTTGATATTTTTAAACTTGGATAAATTGGCGAGTAGCAAGACTAAAACGAGTAGTGGTAGTTATAAGGGGAGGCGACCGAAATCTGAGGTATTTGTGCAGTTAGTGATGAATGGGAATGGAGGAAAGTTGGAGGGAAAACTGGCATCGGAAGTAGCCTAGTTTTCATGAAAGGCGCCAAGGAGTCCACAGCTCAACTTCTTCATCCGACGGACGGTGTAATCACTAAGGGTGTTCTTTCAAGTAAGGATCGGGATAAGACAGAACAAAATCTAGCCACCACCGGGATTCGAATCAGGTTTCTCGGGGTGGAGAGCCACCACGACATCCGGATCCCACAACTAATACAGGCAAATATATCTTGCAAAGTTATTATTTAGCAGTAATCTGCTGGTTCAGGTAGCCTTTTGATGAATCCAGGGACAAAGCACTGATAAATATCTAACTCTACAATGCACTTGATGAAAGAACACATTGGTTTTCTATATACAATTCTATGTGGAAAAGCCAAGTTTCTTCTTTTATGAGAAAAATGAAGGATTTTCATCATGCTACACATGAAGTCGTGTTATACATTACACTTAATATTGCAACACACCTAACTGCAATCAGACTCCAATGCGTCAATCAAATCCAATCCAATCAAACTTCAATGCGTTACTGTGATTAATTGTTCATTGCCTCTCATAATACTCTCCATTAAATTTTTTTGTCTTCTCCAAATACTTCCCAATAACCATTTCTCTTTCCCTACCCTATGTATGCTATGCTTTTCCCTACGCTATGTTTATTTTTTTCCATTTATCTCCACAGCCAACAAATATCCTCTCATTCACCATTTATCCTCCACCCTCAACTACCAGGAATTAGGACTCACGTATTACCACGATCCAAATAATAATGGACGGTGCCATTCGTATAACAACAAAATAACAGACCTAGGCTTGAAAATTGACTGGCCAGCTAGCTTGCAGGCCAATAAAAATGTTTGCCTGTTACATTAAAAAAAAACGGACCTACGAGTGGTATGTTTTGTATCGATTTGAAGAACAATATTTCTTTTGTTGAACGCTCCGTGTGTCTTGGAATAAAGTGATGAATGTGAGGAAGTATAGTGGTGGATTTTCTCTTTCGACTCATTACTACGTTGGGTGGACGAGAATTAATTCAATAGACTTCCAAACCACTTAATTATCAATCATTGAGTGCTTATCCTTGAAAGGAGATATTTTGACAAAAAATGCATACCTAACTTGCCAAATTGAATTCACAGTAGTTCAATTCAAGGCCAACTCTAATCACTTTTGACCGCATTTCCAACGTATTATTGACAGTTTCCTCCTCCAATATCGACTCCCCTTTCCCTGGCAACCCTTGACATTGGATCATTGACACAACCTCCAGCCCTACATTGAACCACACCCAACCGCCTTGGAGATATAGACACACCCCTGCACATGGAGACAGTGCTCCTTTAACCCCCCCCCCCCGAGATCCCTCTCCCCGAACCCTTTCCTCCCGATTCCCATCCTCCCTCAGGACACTCCGGGAGCTTTAGGGAGAACCCTACTATTTCCTCTGACACCTGGCTCCTTACCCTCTCCCTATTCCTCTCGCAGCCTCCTTCCAGCCCCTCACGCACTTCCTGCCTCATCTTCCTAAACCTCTCCCTGGTCCCATTCCCTCTCACCCCCATGCGGACCCCGGCATCTCCCGCCCAGTGACCCCATTCATGCCTCCTTCTCCTACCATTCATCTCCGCATTCTCCCGCACATCTCATTCGTTGCCATTACCCGGTACCTCCTCATTCTCCTACATATACATGCGTAAGCATAAATTCAAGATTGAATATGCTTTATTTTGTTTAGCTACCCGTTGTTGGAAATAATGGTTAAGAAATCCAAAAATGAAAAGGTAGATAATAGCAAAATTTATGAGCGAAGATTTCTTGTTTTTCACTAGGTAAATAAATAAATGTAGGATAACAAATTATATATATGTGCAAGAATGTGTGTACGTATGTATGTATATATAAAATATATATTTTTATATATCTTGATATACATTAATTCATTCATTCATTTTTTCGGTAATATACCGGTTAAGGTAGATTTTGGATGGACACAACTACGAAGTAGATATTTTGTGACTCCTAACAAAACACAAGCAACCTACTCGGGTCCCTCTTCATCTTCGTGTACTTCCTTCCTCCCTTCATCCCATCCAACATCCCTATCCTGTTCCTGCCCTATCCTCGTTTGACTAGCATTCTACCCTCTATTACAGTCTTCAACATCCCACTGCCGCCCTTTCATCCATTTTTCTTGCCTCCATAGGATTTCTCTCAACAAACCCCTCTCCTCACCCGCCATCTCCAATACTTCCTCATTTGTTTTCCTTTCGGTCCATTTCACTTTCCCCATTCTTCTCCACACCCACATTTCAAAAGCCTCCAATCTACGTCTATCCTCCTCCTTCAGTGACCACGTTTCCGCGCCGTACATATAGCTACGCTCCACATCAAAGTTTTTACGAGTCTTTTCTTGACATCCTTATTCAACGTCCCCGTCATCAACTCCCTCCTCCTTGAGAAAGCCTCCTTGTCTAGCGCAATTCTTCTCCCAACGTCCCTAGTACTTTAACCATATTGGTCCAAAACATTTCCCATATACGATCTCGTATTTATATATATTTGGACGGCACAATAGAACACTGGATAAAATAGATAACACGTAATAGAATACACACATTGTAGATTGTTTGAGCTTTCGGCCTGCTCCTTCAGGTCAGACTGACTTCATCCACATCATCTATATATATGACGTATACACTAGTTCCTTATAAAACGAATCTATGTGGAGGCATTTTATTTTATATGTGTAAATATGTATACACTGACATATATAATTTTCCACTTCTACCCCGTTCGTCTTTATCTTCTTCCTTAACCCCGACGGTCCCTTACACACTCTGCCCTTCGTTCCCGACCCATATCTCTCTCTCTATGTCCCATTATTCTATCCTTCTTCTCCCCTCACCCCATCCTATTCCTCCCCCTTCGCTTTCCCGTGGTTGTTTTCACGAGAGCATCCCTCGTCTTTCCCCCGTCACTACGCCTCCCGAATGGCGCACGCAGGTTAGGGTGAATCGATAAACACGGACCCCACGTATTATTACACACCCTTCCTTCTCCAATGGTTCTCCTTTGCGGTGGAGATCATCCGATCCAAGAGCATTAAGCTCTCTCCCCAAAGGCCTCCCACACCGACCTCGATTACAACAATCCGCGAAAGCCCCGCAAAACAAACCATAGAAGCACGTACATACAGGCTCTCGCGTGAGGATCTTTATTCGCGAATGAGTTGGCTCGAATGCATCACCGCGGATTAGTCTTTTGATGTTAAATAAGAAACCCTGAATATGCATTCATCTATACGGCATCCTTCAAACCGCCTCAAGTGTTCCAAGAAAATAATAGTTTGCAATTTGAAAGAGTTGACAGAGACATTTAGAAAAAATTAAGGGTGATTATCAAATTAGTGATTTATTCTCCTTGTATTAGGGTCACGATGTATGTGATGGAAAATTGACGCATTGAATCTTTCCGTTTAATAGGTCAACTCTCTTTTCTCGTCACTTTAATCTTACCTACGTCAGCAGTTCGCATCTTGAATGATTTCTTTTAATCTGCTTGCCAAATTTCCGCTTGATAAATTTAAATTGGAATAACGTTATATCCAGCTGTCTGTATCCAGTAGATTTTTTCCTGTATTTTTCAATGCATTACTTTTTGCGGCCATGAATTATTATATAGCAAACCTTCAAATTGACTGAACTTCACAGGACGCCCACATCAAAATTTTAGTTCAATTGTTAAATTTTTTATTGATGAAATGCATGTCTAGGGAAAGGGAAAATAAAGGTAAATAGCCTGTCTACTTTCCGAGGAGAATTAAAGTAGTTGCGTGCATACTGCATGGACGGCTTTCCACACCCCTTACTTTCTCATAAATATTTGAACCCATCTCCGTAATGCACATTTGATTCAAGGCATTGCATTAAAATATGATGAGAGCCGGTGAACAATGAAGATACCACACAAAGTTCAAGAAAAATAAAGAAGGGAAAGATGCCAGTTAAAGGACCACGATTTGCTATAAATTATTTATAATTTGAAACGGATATCTTTGGGAATAAAAGACTATTTTCAGGCTGTTATAGGTGAATTAAATTCAGTTCAAATATGCCGACACTCCATGAATTCTATGGTCTCAGGCTCAAATTTGTGGAGGTTCATGTTCGTTTTAAATGAATATACTATGTAACTTCCACACAATTTTTTTTTATTCGTACTAACGGTTTCAACGCTTCGGCCGATACTCCATGTTTAGCTGCAGCATTGAAAATATAATTAATGGAGAATTAACCATCAAGAAATGCTTCATGATTCGAATAATACGGGAAAAATGCATTGTCGAAAAGATGGATTCAACACTTTTTCCTTTCGAGCAGTTCACGATCGTGGCAGAAAGAAATTGAATCACCAGAAAGTTAAATTATAAATCCCCTCTAAGTGACAACCGTACTTCTAGGACAAGCCTTTGGGAAACTTATACAGGTATTAAAATTATACCTGTAGCATTTTCGCGTCTTTAAGTTTGCTATCCTAGTCGCTGATCTGAAGACGCCGACATAAGCTGGAGAAGCGTCGTCTTTGTCATATATTTCACGAGTGTTGTCCCTGAAAATATAACTCTCATGAATAATTCCTATGAAATCCTGCACTCAGGAATTCCTTCTTTACATTTTCATAGATGATGTTCTAACATCCCCTGCCACACATCCTTGTGACGGCTCGCGGGGAATTCTTTAGATGTGCAGATGATGCTCAGGTGGATGAATGGAGCACTAAAGTTCTCCCCCATTCGGACATTTCCACCTCCCCATCTGTCCGTGCACCCTTGGTGAGATCGTTTGCATACGCGAGGGTTGCCTCTCATTGGATATTAATGGAAAATGATGGATGATATACCGAGTCCCTGGTTACAGAATAAAGATATACAAAAATCGTCGACAATGTGAATGCGAGCGTATTCGAAGTTGAGCTCTCGGGCGGAATTTCAGAAAGACACAATTCCATCTATGCTAATAACGTCCCTTAAACTTTATCTTAGTCTAAAATATATTCATATAAATCTCAGTCTTCGTAAATTTGCCTTTTTTTCTTGGCATGAGGAAGGTTTTGTTTTGAGGCACATAGCAGCGGTCGACAAGAAAAAATTTTAAGATTTGTGGTGCGTAGGAAATTTTAGAGGGGCATAAAATCTGGCATCTGCTTCAGTCTAAACTATCAATGAAGCTCTAAGGAAGGTAAAAGCTTCCACGCCGGAGAGAAAACGATATATTAATTACAAAGCCCTTAATGGTGTACTCGTGTGGTGTAATGGAGTATCGGAAAATTAGAAAGCCTGGTAATGATCGGTGAAAGGTCAACTTCATTTATAAACACTAAAATCGTCTTCCATCACGTTCGAGAGGAAATTTTTGTTATTTTTGGTCAATATGTTTCCCTGTTTTAAAAATCCATTCATATTACTTTTGGCATGTAATTATTATTGTAAAAATTAAGAATCGTCTTCAGCTATATGTGTATTCTACACAGCCAAATTCTTGTCACAACCTGAAACTTTGTCGTTGACTGAAAAGAGAATAAGCGTGGATTTGAGACATTTGAGATGTTGGCGTAGAAAAGAGAAATAAGAAAGGAAAGCAAATGAACGAAGACTATGCAGTGTAAGAAACAATAGAAGGTCACTGCAAGAAATTGCAAGAATGTAGGAAATTCAGGTGCTATTGAGAGACGATGGGATCTTGAAATTCCGATTTAGGAAGGATTGTTGTATTAACGAGATGGAGGAAGAAGATAGGCATAGTTGATGCCTTGAAGGGAGGTGGAAAGTAATTGGGGCTGATCAAAAGTTAGGTTGAATGCATTTCGGTTAACAATAGGTTATTCTTTTCGTTAAGATTATTAGTTAGCCGTCTGCGTTAGTCGGAGGAGCTTAGAAGCGTACTACTGCTTAGGCATTGATTTCTTCGATTGTATCCTGATTAAAATATCATCACCCCATTGAGAAAACACAAAAATCAGTTCTACTACCGAGACAACAATAAAATATTATACCGATCACCCGGATGATTCAAAGGTCGACGCGTATCTCACTGCTCCCTCTCCAATGTGATATCTTTTCCCTAAATTACTCAAAATAAATGCTCGAACTCAGTCAGTAAATAGTTTATATGGACAGCGACGTCGAGTTAGCTGTTTGCGATAGAAAGAAATATAAAATAAATCGCCAGGAGAACCATTTCGTTGGGTACACGGTGACGAAGAGCGAGGAAAGTGTTTCCTGTCTTTCTCCATTTAAAGTGACGAAATTTCACCTTTCAACACAAATCCGTTTTTTTTCGTGATTCTATACTTTTTATGTCTTTACCATCTTTATTGTAACATCCCAAGAACAATGCCGTATGAAATCGGGACTGTTTTCATCATAAATGATTTAAATATTCCAATTTTTCCTTTCTCTTTATGACAGTATAGAATAGAATCTTCGTAAACTTATAGAGTCTGCAAATAATCAATATATTTTGTTAGTGATCATATCCATAGTTCATCATAGATATTCATTGTTTCAAATAATACTAGTAATTTAAAAGTTCGCTCTTAGAAATAAAGTTAGAGTCATGCTGAAAATAATGGCACTTATTTGATGGAGGTTTAACAGCTGAAATTCTATGAGAAATTATTGTATTAGCACGACCGATTTGCGTGAAGAAAAACTGAAATTACACCGGAAAGGTCAGATGAATTCTATCTGCC
Organism: Hetaerina titia; assembly: GCA_037158775.1. Taxonomy (NCBI): domain Eukaryota; kingdom Metazoa; phylum Arthropoda; class Insecta; order Odonata; family Calopterygidae; genus Hetaerina; species Hetaerina titia. The sequence continues at coordinate 54,900,371 of CM073776.1, read as the reverse complement.
TACGAAGTACTTGTAGTGCTTAAACCAATGGAAAAAGTAGAATGTAGGAACAGGAAATGAGTAAGATCTTTTCTTTTATATCTACGTCGCTCTTCATGAGGGAATTGTCCTGGGACATTAGATTTAATTTTGCTTTTAGAGAAAATGTCATCCTTGTTTTCACTCGATTGATTGTGGTTTCCTGAAAAGTTTTCCAGTCATATCTTCCTCGATCTATTTATCGTGCGATCTGCCTTTCTCTTGGCTTATACTCTATAATTAACTTCATTATTTAAATTAAAGCATTCATTCATTGCAATGCATTAAAGCATTAGTGAGTATGTGAGTATTCTCTATGTTTTTGTCATTTATTTTGTCTAATACTGTGTATACTTTTCAATTTTTCATCTCCGGTTTTGTAAATTTCCTTCATCTGTTGTGGTTATCATCAATATTTCGCTTTCATCTGACAGAATAAGAGCTGCAATTAGGTTATTAAGGGTTTTTATATTCAAATGAAGCTGTACAGTTTTGTGCATAGAATGAACAATTTAATTCTATGTTTTCACGTTGTCGTTAATTTATAATGTAGTTATCAAGAAAAACATTGATGACAGGGGATATCCTTGTCTGAATCCTTTGTCCGTAATTATTTCTTATCTGTTACTCTAAAATCGATTTTCTTTACTATATTTCGTAACTCGTGTTTTTATGAAGACTTACAGTGGTTCCTTTAGTCTTCTTTGGGTATCCTCTTCTTTTAAATATCGGCCAGTAATTTTACAACTTATTCTGTTAAATGCGTTTTCAAATTCTAGGTATACTTTATCAGTTTCTTTGCAAAATTCTTGGTACTCTTAAATGTCGAGAGCTATGAATGCATTATTTGTACAGACTTCTCTTTTCTAAAATCCATTTTTTTCATTCATTGTGTGGCTCTCAGAGTTGACGTAAGGACATATTGAAGTAGTTTAAATATATTTTGTAAGCTGTATCAGTCTTGCTTCTATCTCTATAGTTTTACAATCCTTAAGATCTCCTCTTTGAAGTTAACATTTTAAAATTAAACGACCCAATACCTAAAAGGAAGATAAGGTAATAATAGTTTTGGCGGAATATCATAGGAGGCGGTATTTCAACAGGTTTACATTAATTTCATCTGACCGAGTGGTTTTGCGGTAAGTTCGTGACTCCAGCAAAGATATTATCTCATATATTTTATAACGCTGTGTGTGTCTTGGATTTTCATTCACCCGAACTATTTTATGATATTGCACCCATTTTTGTTCGGGATATACGTAGTGAGTAATTGTTGTATTAGTTTGTTTTATGAATATTAATAATACAGTTTGGAGGTTTAAATTAATGCCCCCTGGGTACTTCGTATTTTTTAATTGTTAGCATTTTGTTATTGTTTAGAACATCCGGGGGGGAGTGTTTTGCCGAAATGAATAATGCCCGTCCTCGCGGAAAGAACCGAAGGCTCTCATTTGTATTTCCATAAACAAGGGAGTGTTAAATGCTCTCACATTACAAATTCGGTTCCGCAGAAATTTTAATTTTAGCGATGAAGATCCATTATTTCATTTCGCGCATTTTTTTTACCAGCTATTGACGTAATAATTTTCTCCGAACACGCAAAAATTAGAGATTTTCCTACAACCTGTCGCATATTTACAAGTCTTGCGATACAATAAATTCGTGTGTCGTTTATGTAACCTAATTATAACATTTTTGTAATGCATCTGCACAATATACCCTGTAAGTCGTCGCATTGGTGAATCAGAACGCTAACCTTTCAAGTATGAATATTCACTTATACATAAAGATAAATACATATTTGCACCTACACACCCAAAAGCATTCACTTAATATCATGTACGCCTATCTAAACCATACAATGATGGGTGTGTCGAGTGAACCTTCAAATTTTCTTTTTGAAGTAAGAATTTAAAACCCGTTAAATCTGATTTTTTTGTGATTATTCTTGAGTACTTGAAACGATAATATTTTTAATGTACGCATCTCTTTTATCTTAGCCTGATGGTCAATTTATAAATGCGATGTGATACCTTAATAATTCATACCAACGGTGTCACTGGTGAACTCGTGTGTTCTGTACCTTTATAATAGATAATTTCTTCGAGACTCCAGATACTCCGATTATACTTCCTTCATTACGGTCACGCTTACATCTCTCCTGAACGGATAGCCACAGCATAATGTTAAATATATTTAGGCAACACATTCTCATTTAAATGACTAGCTACTTACGACTCCAATCGTAAGGAATTTCAAAAAATTGTTGATATATATTGCTACGTAATTTATATATTTTTAGATGCATAAATGACAATGGCTATTTTCATCGGATACCTAAGAATTCCTCCGACTGTGATAGAGAGAAGAAAGGGATGTTGAAAACATTAAAAATATATTGATTTTATTATCCTTTATTGGTAATCATATGCTGAATACGAGTGGAAATGATGAGAATAATGATGTCAATACACTACACAATCAATTACATTTTTATTAGATTAAAACAGGCGTAAGGGCACATAAATAGATGTGAGGAAGCAGGATGATAGGAGAATATTCTTCAAAATCTTCAACGTAAGAAAATATGACGAAATATATCTCTATAATAGTTTGTTACCTGTTCAAGTAACCTAAAGTATAAGAGGAAATCACTAAGCTCAATAAGCAGCCGCTGAAAGCGGGAAATAAACCCAGACGGGAAAGCGTTCACTTTCATTTGAAAAAAAAGTTTTGCTTCGGGTCGAAATAGTGATAACTCGAATTACAGATGGTAATCGTTTTGATCTGACGTTAACGACCTATTATCGGATCATGATAATGAAAATCGATTTGTGCCTGACTTTTAATCACAAAAATCAACTTGCATGGCTGTATATATCTGCCGGGGACAAGGGAAAAAAATATTAACGCGGCTATCGAATTCTTTCAAAAAAAATCTCGTGGCGTGTCCTCAGCAGATTCGCGCACGTGATGAAATATTTCCCCATATATATTAACTAAAGAGACCACGTGCATAAAGTCTCCCGTTTTTCGAACATTAGTTTTTTTTCCGTTAGATTTATGTATATGGAGTGAGGGAGAAGGTTCGCACGTTCTATTAAATCACTTGGTACAATCTCGCGTCCATTTTCTCCCGCTCACCGACTCGTCTCCCCCTCTCGCCAACGTTTTTGCCCTCCTCACTTCGACTTGCTAATAATCCCCATGCCCTCGTCCTCCACCTCGATCTCCCTTAAAATCATTTTCTCTCAACCCCCGAAAAAAAAACACCACCCACCGACACTACGTCATATTGACGATTCCGCTCAAGAGATTGAAGCATAGAGTCAATCTGCGTGAGCGATCGATTGAAAATTTTGCAGTTTTTCGGATGCAAAATTATTTATTGTCTATCAGATGAACGTGTCAACTCAACGAGCCAGGGAATGTGGGAGCAATTTGTGCATTGGAACTTGAAGTCGTTCCAAATATGTAAACCGTTGAAAGCATTCGTGAAATTTTTCCGCCATCGTTTAGCAAAATTCACGCTCTTCGCCTCTGGGTCTCAACTTCAGTTACCCATGAAGTTACTTTCAGTCGTACACTTTTTATCTTTTTTCCGTTGATAACACTATGAGTGCCTTTCCAGCCTACGCCACAAAACTCTTCTTCATTTTAGTTGCAAACATCTACTAATGCAACAGTACGCGACATATTTTCATCAGAGGAAGTTTCGAATGGAATTGCGTGAATAGGAATAGTTTTTACTTGTTCCTTTATATGTTATCGATAACTTCACGTTTTGATTTATTGATATAACAATTTATATTATATATTTGTGGATTCTGATCTGTACTTGTTTAGTGTTACAATACTAATGATTAAGAATTGAGTCAATTGTAGGTTTTATTGATGGTAACTTTTGTACTACTCTCGAGTATCGAAATTTGTTTCAACAGAAATAATTTTAGATGCAGTCCTTATTAGATGTAGTCGACAATTGTATGATTAGTTTATTATTATTATTGATATTACTTTTTTCCGTCAACGTATATCCCGTCAGATGCACATTTTTTTCAAAACTGGTTTTTTATTAGAATTTCAAGGCTAACATGAAACCAGGACATGAAAAAATGCTTCATTACGTATTTTCCCATTGAAAATATTTTTTTAATCCTTTACCGTTGTCCTAACATGCTACGCAACAAGCCCTTTTATGGTAGTCATCCGGGTATTATTCAGAGGGAATACATGTGGAGGAGACCACGGAAACGGAACTTATTTCGTAAGCGTGACTTGTGCGGTTGGCTTAGCCCCGTGCATCTGGCAGCATGAAATACCGTATCGTTCTTTAAGCAGCGTGTTCTTTCAGCACTTTTCTTCCCTCGATAAACAGCCTCTAAAGCTGAAGCACAGCGCCTTGACCAGTGGTGCTTTATGCGGTGGGATTTTGGATACCCACCGTTAATCCACAAGTAGTAGGTGGAAAAAAACATCGTTTTGTCGTTATTTTCTAAAACGTAACTTGCCCTCAGCATCCGTTAATAAGGATTTGGAGAGAGTCCTCTTTGATTTAATTTTAACCCATACCAGCAATTGCTATCTCTGAAACCGTTTTGAAGGTAGACTCACTATTTTGGTAACTGGGTTGACTTGGCAGCGATGTTGCTGTGAAAAAATGTCAATTCTGAAAAATGTCATGGTAACTTAAAGATGTGTTACGTAATGGGTTCTTTCAGGGTTCTATCTATTTATACACATCTACCATATGATTCATTCAGTTGCCATTGAATACTGTGTGATGTAGATATGGGACATTATGGTTAATTATGTGTCCGGGTGAATTCGAAAAGATCGTAAAACGCACTGTAGATTGCAGTTAAGTTCTCTGATCGTCCCTGTGCGATGTACTTACCTCGTTTTTTCCATTTCGAATGTTGCGATGGAAGAAAGTGGATTTAACTCTTGAGTCCATTAGGCTTTTTTATTCTTCGAAAACTTCTTTTCTTAATCCATTCAGTTAGTTAGTGTCTTTTACGTCTTTGAAAGTCGCAATTAACACAAACTAGTATCTGGAAGTATTTCCAAACCGGTTTTTTAGAAACTGAGCGCACATTTTTTTCTTCTCTTGAAGTATTTTTTTTGACGAATCTGGATAGCTTTCTTTGATCGTAGTTCCTTGAACATTTGAACAAATCTTGAACAATTGCCGCACATTCCAAATTCCAAACTTGCGCGAAGCGGCGAGAGAAGCACGCGCTGCATATCGCACGCAATTGACAAAAACCAGGTGGAGGTGTTCATGATGGAGAATTTTCGGCAGAGGCGCCTGCAAGAGAATGCTAATTTGGGGCTGGAGGTGACTGACTACACACGCACACCTTCTCACTCCCGCATAGAAGATTAAAGGCACGTTTTCATGGTTTCTCGAGCTAATCATCTCTATAGCCGACTTTCTGCAATTGCCGCAGGCTTTGGGGAACATCGATTTCGCGTCTCCACGCCTGTTCCCCTTACCGTCGAGTGCACGGAGTCTTTGAAGATTCCGCAGGGCCAAAATTTCCATGCCATGAGCTTGTGTCTCAAACGGGGTATCGCTAATGGGTACATCGGAAGAATTTACCAATGGGTACAGGAGGCAAAGCTATTTGCATGATGGATTGACACCCACTCCTTATTTTCGATTCCTTCAGGAAGTGCAAAATCATCGAATGAAGGCTATTGTATTTTCGAATGGACGTATAGCACGTTTTAAATGAAATAAGTTTTGGCAGCTTACATATTGTCATTTAATTTACAGGTGTAGCGTATGGTGTAAAAAATATAAGGGAATAACATAAGTTTAACAGCTTATGAGAGTGTTTCTAAAAGTATAAATTAATCACTGAAAAACATAGTTTCATTCCGTACACAGAATTTAGCTTACTTAAGACCAAAACAAACATTCCTTTCCACTTATTCAGTTCGTAAATAGGTTTATCTTACCCATGAGACTGAATGTTTGCTCTTTTACAGCGGGTTCAAAGATCTTCAAAAAGATTCTTGCTGCAGGGCTTCTATAAAGACTGTTATTTTTATAAAAATGCGTAGGTTTACACTGATCCTTATATTAGCATAACAATTGTTAGAGTGAGTTTTGGTGAGAATTATTACTTCTTTGATATTCGCATGGGTAATGTAGGAACGAAATGATTATGTTTAGGCTGCTAAGAATTTTATTTTGTTGTGTTTGTATAATCTGCTATTTTCTTCCACCGCCTGCTTTTGGATACTAAACATGTAAGAAGTTTATTTGATCCTTTCTTGGAAATGGGTTTGAGTAGTCTATTCACTAAAACTACCGTTCATGCACTTTGCAATTTGATTCTCGGTTTACTGCAAACTCTTCGTTCTATTCAACTAAACATGCCACTGTACACCACGATAGAATTTCCTTTGAAAGAAATATTCTTCATTATTTTATCGACATATATACCTAGTTTTTCACTATAACTCTCTCTCTCTCTCATGTTATATGATCCTTAACAAATAAAAGTAATGTTCTTTGAATACGTATATTTCTGCATACAGATAATTATTTAGAATGACCAAATATTTTTATCTTCTTCCAGGAATTGGTAAAATGGAATACTCGTAGCTTTCAAATAAAAAATGTAGAACTTTCAAAAATTCACTGGCTCTATCTCTCTTCCCATCTAGTCTGCGGAGCGAATAAATCAATTCATGCCAAAATATAGGCCATAAATTCCACCTTTCCTAAATGAAAAAGATGTATGCAGGTATCTATATTTTCACTCAGAAAGACCCAAAGCGACTCATAGTAGGCATATTAAATATTATGTGTTTAATCTTATGTATATTTCTGAGCTCATGCCCCACAGTGTCTTACAATGGAAATGTTTTCTTTTCTCAAGGTGGTTAAACGAAACATGTCTTCATTCCTTTCCGCTTCAAACTTCCTGTTAATTCATTGAGCCAAAAACACGCCCTGGAGTACGTTATAGAATAAACACCTGGCTATGAAATTACGTCAAACGCATCTATGTTGATATTTGTCTAATAATGTATACTATGATGTACTGCAATTATCACCATACCAATAGGTCTTCTGCCAACTACATTGAAAGATATATTTCAGCATAAATCATCCTCATTTATATACGATGGTAAATTTCATTAATGAATAATTTCGTCGGTACCCCATCGTATTCGTTTTTTAATCATTTTGGATTATTTAAAATGACCACAGTATGATTATGATAATAAATTAATAGTTAATTTCACAATATCTTCGAGTGACGTGGTGAATAGGTAAGCTCATTTTTAATTAATTGAAAACCAAAGTGGAAAAAAACAATTTGAAAACGGAAGAGGCAAAAACTCAGGAACAAATTAGTTCATATCCTAAATGTGTTTTGAAAAAAGTTTTTGTAGATTTTACATTCAGTATTGTACATAGATAGTCCTTTTTAAAATATTTAACGAACGTGAACAGTAACAACCGAGATCCATCAAATCGATGGTTAAGGAAATGCGCAATTTGTTTTCCTATTATTTGTGACATTGATTTAATTAGAGATACGTATAGCTAAAACACACTTAAACTAATATCAATCCACATTTTCAAAGTGAAAACATATGGAAATGTAATATAGGGATGGAAAATACTTAATTTTGTTCGTCAAAAGATTAAAAAAAGATTTTTATGTTATCAAAAATTGGAGAACAAAGGCTATTATGTTAAGGGTTGAACTTAATATATATTATGTGAAAGTTTAGCTGGCAACCATAGTAATAATGTCAATATTTTTTGAGTGGAATGGTGTACCATGAATTGTGTCCACGACTTCTCACTTGAAGGTGACATAACTTGTGCAATTTCTTAATGATTTCGCATCTTTTTCTAAGGGTTAGTTTTTCAATCGTTTTCTTACGGAAATATGTGTTTATATTTATTGATTTAGCGCCTTTCCTCACTTTAGTAAACGCGGGAACAATAAATGCATCCTGCTTGTTATCGAGGATCAAGGAACCAGAAAATTCTGATCGAAACCTTTCCGAGATGCAGACGTTGGGTACGTGGGGACACAATTTTGCTATGCCGCGTATTCCCTAGCTTACTCGGGCGAGGGATTTCGCAGGGACTAAAGCAGTCTCGACACACAGGCTAACACCCCACGTAAATTCCTCCCCCGACCCTCGTATCTTCTCCGTGCCCTCCTCGGAGAAATAATGGCTAACCACCGCCGATGAGGGAGCATAATTTCCCCCCGTGATGCTACAGTGGATGAGAAACTTAAGAGAAAATATGGGCTCCAGTTCCACCGGAAAAAATACAAAAATAAAATAGTGAGTGTTTTACTTCCTTCACGTGTATCCAGTTCGCTCGAGTAATTTGAAGTTCCTGAATCGATTGTATGGGTAAGGAATGATAAAGGATTTGCACCTGTTTGAAGAGTTTATCCCGGTGACGCGATGTGTTTACGTGACTAATTAATTTACTCCGTTTATCTCTTCGGCATAAAACGGGATCGTTTTACCAAAATGACTCGCGGATTTTTGTGGCATGCAATTTGATATTGCTCCCGTGGGACGCAAAATCCCTCGGCCTATTAAATGACATGCTGTAGCGATGAAAGACAATCGTTCCTGAAGACATCGGGTCTTCGCGTATAAAGATAAATTTCGATCCGTAGAGGAGTGTAATATATGTTGATAGTATCGGCAGCAGTGCTTTTTCCTCGTTAAAATGCGATCGTTAAAAAATTTCCCCCTTCACCCTCTTTTTACTCTAGGAAATGGCGTGCTTTGATGAAGATCGGGTCTTAGAGTTTCCTGGAAAATTGTGATTAACGTGGTTTTTCTAAAATACCTGTTAACCTAGATACGAGTACATTATGTTTCATTCTCGAGCCGCATGATGAATACTCGTTTAATCAGGATACGATAACGTGAGGTGATGAAAAATATCATTATAGCTTTTATTTATCAATGTGAGCGATTTCATGTGCATATTTTAATTCACACACATACACATATTCCTTTAGTTATTTCATGCAAAATTACATTATCTCCATTTTGCCGACCAGAAGTGAGAAGGCTGACATCAACTGATAAATATTTTCGTGATAAAATTAAGCTTCACTTTGACTCTTTACAAAAGTTCGTAAGTACGTTATGTACCTAAGTACCGTAAGTACGAAAGTACTGAAAAATTTGTCCCTTTAAACTTACATTTCCCCTCATGTAATAAATTAGTAGAACAACAGGGTTGCGCAATTTCTCTCATTACTCAGTTTCGGTATTCGTTGATTCATGCACAAGTTTACTTTTAGTTACAACGAAGGAAGTTCAGACCGGTGAAATAAATCCTTCCCATCGATAGCCAAGTGTTTTAAGTTTAAGGAACAGAAGAGCATATTTGGAACAGTGCACGAATTTGACTAAGGCTTACGAAGTACGCAGGGATAGCTTAATATGGAAGGTACTAGTGGAGTTTTGTTTTCCTGATGTCCAGTAAATTCAGTATTTTCTTTACCTTCCCCTCTCTTGAACGAACGAGTGTATAAATTAACGCGTCAATTATCAAAAGTTCCTGAGAGGAATTTAATTTAAATCGTTGTTTACCCCTGAAGTTACCACTACTTTCATCCCTGCGACACATGCAATGTATGCCACAGTTTTTTAACTTCATTCCATCCAAAAAAAAATTCCCTTTTTTTAAATCTGAAGACCTCAAAAGGAAACCTTCGACCACCGCAAGGCTCCCTCTTCTCCGTCTCCTAATCGGCGAAGTTGACGACACCGTCGGCAGGGCTAAAGATGACGAGAAATCGCCTGTCACCGAGATCTCGACGCATGACAAGGAAAAATAGCATCGTTTTCGGGTCGGTTAGGCTTAATTTTTTTCTCGTATGGAGGACTCGGTGAAGGTAGATGCGGGCTGCAAAAGGAAGGAAACTGTAAAGCTCCCTTTGACGCATTGGCGGTGTTTGTCCCTCCTTCTCCTTACTCACCATAAGCCCCACCCACACTTCCTAGGACGACGTGAGGTTACATTTCATGGAGTGGTGAAGAGCGTTGGAATGCGGGGTGGGGGAGAGTTGCGATGAAGAGCAGCCGAAGGGAATATCGCTGAACGCAGGTGATAAGTTACTCCTTCTCTCTCTTGAGAGAAAGAAAGTGTTGCCTCGTTCAGCAACTCGGGGATCGTAAAACTTTGAAGAAGATGGATGAAATGAAATGGCCGGGTCGCTGGATTGTCACACCCCCTATCCTTATAAACTAAACCCACCCTCCTACAGGGCCTCACACCCCATTGTTTTCACTAACATCCCTCCTGCAAACTCCTCATCTCCCTTCTTATGCATGAGGGCGTGCAATAAATACCTATTGGCACCCGTTCAAGTCCAAAACATAGAGCTTCAAATTATTCACCACAGGCTTGGGAAAGCCAGTCTAGGTTTTCAGCTGCGAGAAAGACTGTTTTTTTGCAAGACTAGATAGCATTTATCATCAGGTTTTAAATAAAAATTGAGTTTATAGTAAAAAGTTTAACCAGAAGAATGCATTGAAAAAATTACACTTTTGCATATTTTATTACCCAGTAAGTATTTTTTAACATATGCGATAAGTATATAAATATTTTTGTAAAATATATATATATATAAAAAATATACACATATCTGAAAATGTATAAACACATGTATATTGTGTGTATATGTGTGCATATGTATATATACACATATACACACAATATACATGTGTTTTTACATTTTCTTATGTATATTTTACACTTAAATATTTATATACTTATCGCATGTGTTAAAAAAAATACCAATTACTCAATAGTTGTGTCCATCCAAAAACCTACCTTAACCGGTAGATTACCAAATAATAATAACAACATATAATTTTTATACATATATATATAATGCGGGTCGCGATGGTCTAGTGGGTAGAGCGTTGGACTACTGACCGGAGGGTCCCGGGTTCGTATAGATAGATGTAGATAATAAATAATAAATAAATAATTTCACAGCCTTCAAGACTATCACCTCCGGGAAGGAATACTGATATTGGAGAAGTGCTGAACTAATTGTGTTGAAGTCAAGGGACATTATGTAGTAGAAAAATGAAATCATTTTTTAACTGAAAATCGCAGTCTTTCATTTGGTAGGCCGAGAACACTTCACCTCAACCTCGTATGTACGAATAAACATAGACACATGTATGTAGAAATTATTTTATAAATTTGGAAACTATTTGAAAAATAAATACTCATAAGTAATAAGTAGAATGGATTAAATTCACTTCCGTACTCTTCCACTTTTTATTCGACCCTGAACTCGCATTCCGTAAGTAGTTTCTTAATCTGGCAGATGAAGTTTCTTAAGTCTATCACCCACAATATTCTGAAAACGATCACTTTATTATTTTTTCCGACCAAATTTTGCCGAACTTGCAACATATTTTTAAGTCTTACGTCGGCCCCTCGATGAATTTACATTCCCTTATCTCAGATGAAATACGCCCAGTCATTTTTTCCTCCGCTGATACTGTGTTTAGCCTCCCCAAACCTGATTTCTCATTGTAGATCATACCGTCGTGGGAAGGTTATGGATCTTATCCCTTTCCCTCCCTCGATATTCTCGCTCAAATATTTCTTTCCCTTCCTCACCTCTTTCTTGGATCCCTCCTTCGTCCTCTTTCTCTCCGCCTTCCTCGACATCTCGTCGAATTCCCTTCATTTCACGTTCCATCCACCGTGTTTTTTTTATCATCAAGATTGTGCAAATAGTAGATCAATTGTTGGCCGATCGAGCGGATTAGAAGGAAATGAGGTGGCGTTGGAGAATATTTGTCTCCGGTTAATCGGCAACCATAGAGTGAAATATTTTGAAAATGAATAATCAGCTGCGTTGAGTCGTGTAAATATTTTGATTGATGTCTCCGGGTCTTCCTTAGAGAGCGCTTCATAACCTTTCTGAAGTGCGACAACGTATTTTTTTTCGGTGGTAATGCATGGCCATCGCCGTATTATTTATGGAGGAGAGGGATGCATCAGATTCACGCTGAGAAGATTGAGGAAGTGACCTTCTATTTCTCCAGTCGTAGTCCCCTCCCCCCGCATATCCATTCGGCATGTGTGTTTCTCTTCGTCTTGTATCGCCCGCATATTTTTCCGCTTTAAGACTCTTACGATGATATACATTCTCTCGCATCAATATATCGAAAAACCATCCGTCACATATGGACTCTTAAAAAAACAAAATTCTGTGAAGAAACATATTTCGTTTCACCAAACTCAACTGTTACGAGCAGATGTTTTTCAGCCATACCGGTTTCCAATTCGCAAACCTCTTCCTTAATTCATGTTTCGCCAAAAAAAATGTTTGGGAAATCCTATGATTCTGTTGAAGCTTAGAAAATGTCAAATGAGAATAACTGTATTGACGTCTGAAATCTTAGATGAGGTTTGTCTTGATTAGGATTTCCCAAACAAGAAATTATTGCGGAAATGGATGTAAAGAGTATTCTATACGTACGTCATGTACTAAATTCCTTGATAGTTAATAATACTTAATACGAGAAAGTTCATTCATTCTCGTAGTTCATGCTTGCTGTTTCTGATATGTTCTTTCTCTTGATTTTCTCTGTCAGGGTGTGAATTTGATTCTATGCTTCATCCCTCGCGATGTTCACAGAACAGATATTTCCCAATGCGACGAAAGCCATAACATTTATGTTTACAAATTTCTTAAGACAACTTCGAACATATTTTATATTCTTGAAGTTATACATCATAGCTTTGTATGATTTTATTTGGAGACTGAGTGTTAAGACTTGGTGTGTTTTATTTAAGACAATATTCAGACATTCTCCTACATTTAATTGGAAAATGCATGTAGCGGATGAAACACACAGGAAAATCGTCAAAATTACATCATATAATTCTTGGAATTGATTTTATTAGCTCTCGATATATTCTTCTTAACAGTTCCATACAGTTATGTCTGCCATCCCCTTCCTGTAGAAATAACTTTGTTACCACCTCACAGCAATGTTCAGAAAGCAAATGTGCCTCGTATATTTCAATTATATACGCTCTACGATGAACAGATTGATGTGGTGAATATATTGATGGCCTCGTATATTTCAATTATATACGCTCTACGATGAACAGATTGATGTGGTGAAAGGAATTCATTATACGCTAAAGATATAGCCCTTTTCCGCAAAATATGCTCTCGAAAAGTGCTATATCCTCACCTTATCATTTATGAACAGCCTTTTCTTCATCCCATTTTCTTTCACAGACGACCCTATTCAACCACACTTGAGGGCATCCCAGTTTTTCCACGTATGCGTCAATTTAATTTTGATCATATTTCAATATAAGTACTTTCTATCCCTTTGAGACTTACGCTCTCTGTTATTTTTTTCGTCCGACTCTCACAGCCATAGAAAAGCAGTTTTCATATTGGTACCTTCTCTACTTTACGATGCCGAGGCAGATAAAGATCTTAGATGGCCTCAATATCGTTAGAGGTGAACAGCACGTTCGAATTTGCTCTGAAGGAAATGGAATTGGACGCTTACGTCTCCTATTTGGATGGGTGCATCATATCGTAAACGTTCCTGCGAGAAAATTAAGAATTTATGCCTGGTCCGTGGTGGAACGCTTGGAATCCTTATTGGGTATTCTACTTTATAAAAAAATGGTGCGAAATATGAAGGAATAGTTTACGGAAAGTGGAGGGTTATACAGCTGTAATGAGTACTTCTGTCTCGGTAATAATTTGAGTAAAAACTATTTTTTATACTCAAAACGTCACCTTTCAGAGAATATCACATGTTCCATAAATGTTTAAACGTCCTCTGCAATCCTAGAAACAGCGTCATATTTCCCTTCGGAACAAGAGAACTACTGTAGATGAAGGCATTAGAGTCACTCTAATATTCTCGTCACGCCTGGGATCCTCGGAATGAGAGACCGAACCGTACAAATATTGCGGTCCTTTCGATCTATTTTCCTTATTTCCTTTCTTTATGGTCCGTACCTTCGATGCGTAAACATATGGGACCTTCCTCCTGCAGGGTAATATCTTTCGGATGTTTGGAGAGAAAAAAAGGAGAATTTTCTTTTTAGCCTCTTGAAACCGTAGAATGTCTTCTACCTCCTTCCACCCTCCCTCCCACGATTGCCCAATCGATAACTTTTCAAAGTTCTGTAATTAAACGCCTCAGTGTTTTTGCCTGGCAATTAAAAACTTTTTTCATAATTCGTTCAATTATTTTTATCTTCGATGATTGGTACTCTGTCATGGTAAAATCTTTGCCAAATGAACTCAGAACATGGGGATTCGAGAAATTGCTTAATCACGACAAAAAAAAAGAATTTATCTTCCTTTTGATGAGGAAAAGAATTATTCATTCCTGATTTTGATCCAATTGCAATTTTTCTTGTGGTTTCAATTAATTTTCTTCTCGGGAAATCAGACTGGAGGAACCTCCCTTCCGTGAACGATAACCGAGTGAATTTAAATTCCTATGTGCAATTATATGCTGATTTAAATGTTTCCAAATGTTTCGTTTTGTCTTACTCTGCAACAAAGCTCATAATTACACATTTTTCAGGAATCAATCTGTTTGCTTATCTTTCTTAGTTATTGGATGTTGTTAATCAGATACTACTTTTGACACAAAATATTTCCCATCTAGTGCGTTTGGATGAAGTTATTCTAATCCCTTATCGTTCCTGGGAAAAATGGCGTATTAAATCTATCTATCCTACACTTAATCTCTCGAATTTTACTTACCTGAAGTCTCCGAGAGTAAAACGATACGGCAAATAATACATTTTCAATGCCATTACTAAATAGACATTCCTCTAATCAATGCACAAGATTTGATATATAATGTAACGTTCACTCCGTGAGGGATTCCCGGACTCGCTCTCTAATAATTTTGATGCGCCACTCAGTTCATCATAACGTTCTACAAATCTAGCTCCTCTACGCTGCACGCCATCCAATTTGGCAGTCAATTCAACTACATGAGGATCCTATGTACTGGCAGTGTACGTATTACCCTTGCAGTGGTTCATTCTAGCAGAACTCTTACAGGGTACCTTGTAGTTTAAAAATTTTTCACCCAGTAGAGTTCGTGAGTAATGCCTAAGTACTTACTTGTCCACACTTTCTGTTTCGGTATTCATGAAACAGTTAGGGAGGGGTCTGCCTTTTTTCCAAAAATTCATCACTTTTCCCTTTTTTAAAGTTTTATTCTAAATTTCCGAGTGCCCTACCAACGTTGTATAACATTTAGGTAGTCTACTAAAGCTACTTTATCCTCAGGATTGCAAATATATCTGTAAATAACTGCGACATCGCCAAAATGAATGTATCTTAATATTAACCACAGCGTTTTTTGTTAATGTTAAGAAGGAATAATAGGGTTCCAATAAAACTTCCCTGGAAAACACATGAAAGGACTTCTACTGAATTTGAGCTAACTCCATATATGACTACTCATAATACATGACCATTCACAAACTCTTGAAACCAGCCCAGGATAGTTTGATCTATACCATAGACTTTAAACTTTGTGAGTAGTTTACTATCAGGTACTTTGTCAAAAGCTTTTTTTTAAATCTAGAAAAACATTATTTAATGGAGCATTACTCCCTTCAAAAACAAAAAGCGAAATTATTTTGCAGGATTTATCCTTTTAGAAATCGTGCTGATTTTTCATGAATAATTATTTACTATCGCGGTGTCTCATTATCAAACTAGCAATTACATATTTCATGTTGTTACTGTTGAATCGGAATGGTATAAAATCCTGTGCCATTATACATGTATATTGAATATACTCACGGCTAATGGTTCTTATCGTGTAACATTCAGATTGTCGGGATATTTTAGTGTTATGGCTGACTGGGTAATATTAGTAAGGGTTTCAAGTCTAATTTTGTAAAACATTGAAGTAATAACAGAATGGTCAGCAGTTATAAATGTAAATCAAATTGTTAAATATTTTTCTCCAATCCTTTTAAAAAGTCGAACAATTCTTCTATAGCAATAAATAGTTTGCGAACTTATATCATTTTGAATTGAATTCCCTTCATATTATGAATTTTCACTCGATGTACGAACTCATCTCTTCGTAGGACATTCCCGTTCTGACTTAACTGATCCGTGACTTCTTTATCTGAGGTTTTCTCACCTGTTTTATATTTTGAATCTGTAGGTAATTCAAGGTCTTAATCTCTAGTCTAATTAAGTGTCGAACAACAGTAATCGTACGAGAGAAAAATTGAGATACAATCTTTAATTATATTTCCAGATTTTTCTGCCTGGCATTCCCCAAAAGCACTTTTATAATAATAATAAGGGTTGAGGAAGAAGATACGAGATTTTGGAAGAGATATTACATAACTCAAGCCTGGCTACTATTCAGAAGTCTGAAAGTAATGGTTGTCAGTAGTAGATAAAATCTAATCGCAGATGAAACTGTCTTAAGTAACACATTCTGAAATTCTTCCCTCACAGGGTGAACAAATACACATAATGTGAACTCTTCTCGACAAGCATTTACTGGACAACCAATGTATCAATACTTAAAAGTTTCATTTTCAAAATAAATATTTAGATCTTTAAAATCATAATACGTAATGAAATCTAGGACGGTCAACATAGACTTATCCGAGGAAAAGTGGATTGCAAGCAAAATTTAATGCAATATCTTTGCTAAGATTTTACCCTTTTATCAAGGATAATTGTTATTTATAATTACAGTAAAGAATCACACAACTTCAAAAAATGTCGAAACAATAAAAATCTTCTGTATAAAGTTTTAAATCATCTTGGTTTCTCGAATTGATCTGCCAAGCTATTTATCACGCTTCTATAATTTTAATTTTTTCCCTTACTCCGTGTATCAGTCACTATCTTTATTTATTAGCCGGATTTCATAAGTCGTAATAGGTAAAACCGATTTTAATATATTATTATTATTATAATTTATTCCGAGTGGGTTTACTATGCTTTCGCTGTCTATGACACAAATCTAAAATTCGAGATTAAAAATCAGTACTAAACCAAGATTGAAAAGTAATAGATAGGTAAAAGGTTTGCTTCGTAATTACACCAGAGATTCAGATGCCTGGATTCATTCGGATGTTCAAAGATATCTCACTGTATGCTGAATATAAGTCAGGACCGGCCTGACCACGAGAGCCCCTTTTGCCAATCGTAATCTCGTATGGTCACTCTGGAACTACGTCGGAGGATTCTCAAATATGAGTCTCACGCTGCAAGTAAACTAAACTGTCAATGCCGAGTTTGGACCGAATCAGCAATCTGCACATCTGCAATCTGTACAGACATCGCCCCACGAGACGGTTGTGCTGGCGAAATAAATTATAAGTTTGAAGACATTTTTCTAACAAAGCTCTTACATGTGAGCACCATGTGAGTCTTTGGTCGTACCCTCGCAACAGAAATTAAACAAACACAACGAACGGTGGGGGATTTTATTTAAATTTATGGAGGACTGAGGATAGATTTTTTATATATATTTAGATAGAATATTTCTGAGTGCATCCCTGTCGGTTTTTTCTCAGAGGACGGAAACTCAATTTATTTACTCAGAACTCAGTTTATTTTATCCAATACATTAATAGTATCTGAACTTTTCATTTCCTTCGTTTAATCTGGAGGACCAAGAAAAAATTACAAGGTCACATACTAAAGGGGATGCCATACCAGCAGCTCAAATGGAAATCATTATGTCTTTCATTTCAATAGGGAAGAGAATGATATTTAATATGAATCCTTGAGTTTTTTCACTCCCTTGTTATGTTTTACCAGAGTTAAATTCATATAAAATATGTAGGAATTAATGAAAATTGGCGAATTGCCTTAATCTCACATCTCTACTTCTCTCTAAAATTCTGCGTCGCCAAACGTGCTTGCATGCTTTCTCGATGTCAATGTATATGGCTACGACATGTTGGCGCAACAAATAACCCCCAGAATGATGTTTTCTGGCTGATTTGACTGCATAATTGCGGATGACTCCTTTAAAGGTTACTTTTGCTGAATCTACCGCTATTCTTGATTCAGGCATAAATTAAATGGATAGGAACATGTTTCTATCCATTTTCTTTATATCTGTATCTATGTGAATCAATATTTGTTTGCCATATGGCGGGTTTTTTGTGCTTGAATGTGTGTGTATATACATATACATAATTATATATATACATGTATATATTTTTATATTCACATGGAAATAGATATAAGGAAAGGGAATAGGAACACATAAATGCTGAACACAGGAGAGGTGGGGAAGGCGGATTCCAGCAGATCACAAGCGCAAAAATATTTCCTTGACCGGGAATATAACACCGATGCTCTAACCATCTGTGTGTATATATATATATATATATATATATATATATATATATATATATACATATATATATATATATATATATATATATATATATATATACACTCATTTATTTTTATTGAAGCAATCTAACAGCGCAGAGGTAAATTATATTGAGATATTGGTGGCAGAAAGAGACACAGATCCTTAATTTTCCCTCGCATGATGGAACCCTAATTTCTTTTACATAGCTTCTCTTTTCCAATCTTCTCGATTTTCGCTCTCTTCCAATTTATCTTTATGTCTTTTTCATTTTTCTTCTCTCATTTTCCTTCAAAATTCGTTTTCTCCCTCGCTACTCTTAAGATAATAACGTTCTCCGACCTCCTCTCTGTCTCACTCTCTCCTCCGTCCCCTTTTTTTCCGACCCGCGTACATCCTTCCTCCACCAGATCTCTTCCTGGGCCCCATTTGCGAGTACGCCCTGGCGCCGGTGGCCCGATACGCGACCATATGGCATCTCCCGGTGATCACGGCGGGTGGTCGGGCGGATGCCTTCCGCCACAAGGACCCGTCGTACGCGACGCTCACGTGCATCGCCGGGCCCTACTCCGGCGTGGGCGACGCCATGAGAGTGTTCCTGTTCGACCGCTTCGGCTGGAACCTCACGGGTCTGCTGTACCACAACCACGCGAGGGACGCGGCCACGTCCACGAGCAGCTCGACGACCCCCGCGGGCAACTCCCGCTGCCACTTCGCCATGGGCGCCGTCTACGAGGCGATGGGACGCCGGGGACCGCACAAGTCATTCGACGAGGCGAGGGTGAAGCGGCGGGAGCTTAGGGAGCTCCTGCTCGAGGTGTCCAAGTCTGCGAGGAGTAAGTTTGGCGAGCTTTCATCCTCGACCCGCATCTCCTTTCTCCCTTAACCTCCCCCGGCCCCCACAAAGTACCTTTGCATGCCGTGTTTAAGCTTATAACCGTCTTAATTGGTTGACTGACAAGTTAACTCTGCTGTCTGTCATCCATATCCCATAATCACTCATCCACTTAATCTGAAGATGTGTTTGAATTAACAGAATGGTGTGGTAGATGATGTACTGTGGTTGTCCACTCCAAGAGATTGGGTTCGAACCTTGGAATTGGCAAGATTTTTCCGTGGTAACCCTATTCCTGATGGCGCAGACTGCCTTAGCTGTTCGCCACCTCTCTCCCTAAAAACTTGGATAACATCATTATGAAATAAGGGGTGACTTGCAATTTTTCGCTTTAATATGTAATAACTTTAGTGCAGAATTTTTATTTCAACCTGCTTCGTTGCCGTTAAATCATTATCCTCCATCCTGTCAATAATGTACAAACAGAAGAAAGCATCCGTTTGTTGATAAATGAAATACGCTTTCAATTTGACAGGGAATTTATGGTAGCCTTTATATCTCATCTTCCATTAATCATTTTAAATTCAATAAAATTAGAAATTAATGCATTAAACAATGCAAATTATGTTTTTAAACAGTATATTATAATAATTTCATATATTTATGACAGAAGGGATTTAGTTAATTTAATTTGAATCTCAGTTGCGATAGTAGGCTTAGTTTGTGTTCCGAAGGTAGAGAGAGTGCTCTCAAGCCTATTTAGTCCATCGGCGTGGTGCTCAGAAAAACATATTAAAAGTAATATATAAAAACTAATAATTCATTAGATTTAATTCGATTGCTGGAAGAATTATTCGATCAACATTAAGTATTCATTTCAAGGAACTGCGGGAGATGCCGCAACAGTAACTTTTAACGGAGTCATCTGCTAATATGCATTTCAATGCAACAATTTTAAAGCGTAAAAATCATTCGACTTGAATCATCCTGGTCAAGGCGAATGATTTTTACACTCTGAAATTGTTGCATTAAGGATTCAATAAACGTAAATGAATTTGCGTCGTCATTTTCCATAATTTTTATCAGGAAGACACGTTTGTCGTAGATTTACTGAAAAAGAAGGCTACGAGATTATAAATCAGTCATCATCCCTTGGCTAGCTTTGATAAACGGTTCCTAGGAAGTTTTGTTTGGGGGAAAATTAGGGTTTATGTTAGCTTGGGGAAACAACGGGCTTCGCCAAAAACTTTTCTGGTCAAAAGCTGAACGCTCTATTACTAGACTCATAACTTCATAGTATATGTTAAAGAATAGCATTTAAACATAATGCTTTGGAAAACACAATTTCCTTTAAAAAAATCATTAAACATATCAAATAATTTTTCTTGTGGTTATGTTGTGTCGATGGAGACAAAAACTAATAAATATTATTTTCTTCGATTGAAGCTGAATTATGACTTAAAAAGTAATGATCATATAAATAACTAAAAGTTCGCAAAAAACTCATTTTAAATCCTAATGTTTCCTGCAAATGAGAAGAAATGTAAGGGAAAGTTGAAACCTCGCGTGGGAAATTCTGGGATATTTTTTCAAATACAACTTTGCTTCCTCTTTTACTCATTGAGATTGGAATTTTCACTGTGGTAAATAGAACAACGTAATATACGTATTGTTTAAGGTAAGAGAATTATTCTAAGTTGGAGTTTAGACTGCTATCATTTGGCAATGAATTGCCTTCTTTATAACTAATCCTTACTTATCTTCCAAATTTCCAAGCATATATTGCTTAGGCTATTTTAAGACCCAGGGTAAAGTTTCCTGCTCAGTCAAGTCCTGCGTTTTCTTTTCCTTAAAATAGTATACGAGTAAAAGAATCAAAATTTTCTTCATTTCGTTGTGTCTACGACAGCAGAATATGATTGACGGTGATTTCCTTAGCTTGTCTCGAATATCGTAAGTTTTACATTAATATTCTTGTAAGCTTATAAATCCGTATGTTTTCTGTAAAGTCACATCTCGTAATGAATGGAAAAGAAATTGCGAATACCAAGAAACATTTATTTGAATTGAACTTCGCGGAAAACTTAATTCTTTTTAGATTCATTGCCATTTTTAAGAATTAACTAGGCAATTTTTTGTTGAAAATGAAACTGAAGAAAATAGCAGTGACGCTTGTGAGTTGTGACAAGTTGTGATTATTTTCTCCTTCATCGTTTTATAATTACGTTTGCCTTGCAACCGATGCAAACATTCAAACCTAAAAAGTAGAATAATGTAACTTGCTGGAACTTGTATCAGTCATCTCTTGTCGGTTCATTTTTAAACCTTTTAGGGATTGGCTTTGGGAATCGTTATTTATGCAGTATGATACACGCCTTACGATGAGAGAGCTTGCCATAATAAAACTAAAAGAGGAAGTTGTAGAGTAAAATTATTCGAACCTAAATGTACACTTATAGGAGTCCACAAAGACAAAATATGAAAAGCGAGCTCTTGCAGATATATATTTTAACGTCCGTTCTGCTATTAAAAAGAAATATTTAATCATTTATTTTTTTTAATATTTATCATTTTTTGGTTCCACTCCAACAAAATTAAGAGGAAATAAATACGCTGGAGGAAATCCAATGCAGTTGAGCCGGAGATTGGCCAGGACAACGAAATTTGTTCGCCTCAGCTTACACACGTTTTAACCCGTCATTCACCATATTTGCGCAAGCTGTTTGCTCAATTTTTGTCCCGCTGATTTCAGCAAGAAAGCGTAAGATTGGTCAATCCCTGAATGTTCTAAACTCAAAGATTTTTCTGACGATTAATCTCCATGTCCCATTAATTATAAAACGTAGATAATATAGTTTAAAGTAAAATGAAAACTTTTCTATAATAATAAGTATCCGAACATATTTTCAGCGACATCTTTCTGAATAAAAACTATTGTGGCAATTTCCCTCTACAAATGGAAATGCCAAGGAAATAAAAGGATCATCAATAGGCTTAATGGTGATACTAAGGAATTTACCATATCGGATTTGGTTTACATTCGAAAAGTTTTAGTACTTCCATCAAATAATACGTTTCGTTCTTTTTGAATGGATAAATTGAAATATGTAAATTTATGAAATCACATTCTGAAACTATTTCTTATTTTTTTACCTTTTATTTGAATCCTCATCTGACTAAGTTCAAGTAGGTTGTAAAAAGATGACGATGGGACTATAACAAACTTGAAAAATGTTCCCATGAGTCTACCCAAGTGTTCATGCTCTCTCTTCCACTGTTCACCCTTTCTGGAAAACGATTTATCGACTTGTTTACTGCGTTGAAACTACCATTTATATTCAGATTGCCTTCGAATTTATGTATTGCTGCCCATCGTGAGGTATGGAGAAAAAAGTATGGCAATGTGGATGGATATTTAAGGCTCATATTCATACGCAACGGTTAATAAACACATTACATATTTAATTTGAGTTGAACGAGGTCATTAGTAAAGGAAGTATTTACTTTAGTACTTCTTAGCATTTCTTAAATACTGCGAGGTTCAGGGTACATCAAAACCATGTTAGCATCTAAAAATCGGCCGACGATTTGGAAATAATACCATGGTTGAACAAGCAACATCATTGGGAAATGGAATTTGTAATGTACAGGGCTCGTCCGGAAAATAAGTGTCTTGACAAATAAGTCTTTTTTGAAAAAAGGGGAGTCGTCCACTACGAATTTGTACCTGAACGACAAACTGCAAATGCTGCATTTCACGTCCAAGTGCTCGACAGGCTTCGAAAACGAGTCGCCCGCGTCCGGCCAGCGATCAAAAACATCTGGCGGCTGCATCACGGCAATGCGCCGTCTCACACCGCGCTTGTCGTGTCGGACTTCTTGGCCAAGCACGGCGTGGCAACGCTGCCGCACCCGCCCTACAGCCCGGACTTGGCACCACCGGACTTCTTTCTGCTCCCGAAGATAAAGAGGAGTTTGAAAGGAACGCGATACGGGACTTTGGACGCCGTCAAAGAGGCCGTGACGACGTGTCTTCGAGAGGTTCCCGATGATGCCTTCGCGGGAGCGTTCCAGGAATGGGAACGCCGCTGGAATAAGTGTATCGACTCACAAGGGTCCTATTTTGAGGAATATTTGCTTAAGATATGTAAAAGTGTAATAAATTTTTTTTCCTGAGCTCAGTACACTTATTTTCCGGACGAACCCTGTATGTAACACTTTTCAAATGTAATTCTAGGATGTTGAAGTTCGTTGCATAGGAAAAATTTTAGACAATTAAGGAAGGGTACAGAAGTAGAATAATTCTTGTTGGACGGAATGAAGAGAGGAAGAGATTATTTTTAATTAAAGAGAGGTATATTGTAGTTTTGGATGTCAGGTTATCTTTTGCCAGGAGAGTTAAGCAAATCTTGGCAACTTAAGGCCACCCAAAACCTTGCTTACCCGGTAGAGTACCGACGATTATAGCAATAATAATAACATCCTTCACGAACTAAAGTGATTTCCAAATATTTGTCTTGGAACCTCGCGGGCTCAACTTTGAATAACATAGTTACGTACCTTTTACGTGCCTGCTTCTGCTCGTTATCCAAAACCTTAAACAAATTATAAATGCATGCTTTCTTTATATTTATTGCTTAGTTGAGCATATTTTTAATGAAACGTAGACATAAAAAATATAGAATATGAAATATGTAAATGGGGATTTCTGAATTTTGATAATAAGTACAAATATTCTTGTTGCTGAGAATATGAAAACATCGACCCCATTATAAATATCTCCGTTGCAGATATTACGGGATCCCGCAGGCTTCACTCAAGAGACTTCATTCAGATTAGCACCAGACAAAATAAATACCTTTTTCTATTGACATAGGAATTGAAAGAATAATTGGTGCGATATTTACAGGTGAAGGATTCGTGAATGTTTAAGGTGTCGTGCATTAGTTTTTTGATAGCGAATCCTGGAGGGACTGTAATAGGAAAGTTTCCAACCGTAAAGGAAGCAGATTGAGAGAGGATCAGCGAACATGGCACCCCCATTTCTTGAAATTGAAGGTAAAACAAAAACCATTTATAACAGCTATATCTAATAAAACTGACAAGAGAAAATTTTTCTATTAATGACTATCATAAGCTGGTCAATTTCAGACTTTGTGAAAGTTTAAGTTGTTTTTCGAACTGAAAGCATTCATACTTATGCACTGACCTTTGAACTTAATGAAGCATTTCTCCAAATATCTGGTTAGGTCTAATTAAATGTAGTTGATTAAAGAGTTTAACGTTCAGCTTTAGGTAAATTAGGAAGTTTATTACTTCCGTTTACTAATCAGCACGGTAGGAAATATGAAAGACCTCGTGAGTTAAAGGACCACAGCAAGTGCCTCGTTCAGTTTATTTTAAAGCTATATTGGTATCAGATACTCGGACACGTTAATTTGTGCAATTGTCCCGGATTCATGTTTTATTATGCAAATTCACCGTTTTATTTGGTAATTTGGAGTGTACTTAATAATATGTTTGGTAACGGACGTCATTAGAATACCTAAAAGGTAATTTTAATAATTTTAATGGTAGAGGAGTTGATTTCACGTTTCAGAACGTTCGTTGGCTGCCGAAAGGTATGTTTGTCTAAGGAAGCAAAAATAGCATGTTTAAAAATTACGTGTGCCAACATTAATGTATGGATGGGAAAATTAACATATTCCAGGATAAGCTTGAATTTTGGATGAACTTGGTGGCCACATCTACATAATACCTCTCAAGAGAGTGTGGCAGGGGGTGTTAGGTCACCAGCTATGGATACACAAAAGTGAGGTGTACTTAGGGAGTAATTTTAGTAAAATTGGGAGAGAGGGGATGATAAATGAGTGAATCTTAATACACTTGTGGTGGGGATTAATGAAGAAAGTGCTCTACGCTGGTTTGATGGTTGTGATAATAGATAACAACCGAATCCCCAAGATTTCATTATATGAGACAATAGAAAAAATTGTAAATACTCACAAAACTATAGAAGTATTAGTAGCCTCAGAACCAGAAGAGTATTTAACAAGGAAAGAGAGGCGAGAGAAAAATTCAGGCCTAGGGCAGTACGGAGGGCTTTTATAAAATGGAGAAGGTGCTGAAGTAACTCATAAAACAATATTTTAGCCTAACCAGTTTTGAAAGAGAACAGCCTCAGGGGAAGGCATGTTTTTCAATTGATGGAATCGAAATCACAACTCCGGGGTGTTGAAGAAATTCCATCAATATTTAAGTAAATGTCTCCATCAGAAACATTTCAAATATAACGATGAATGATATGTTTAATATCGTTAGCTGACGTAGAATTGGCAAAGGAAACGAGTGTCTATTTCTTCTCGATGATAATTTCAGAATAAGTTCAGGGTTTTCCCTCTAATTTTTCTTCATGTAATGGTTACTTTCTTTGCATTTTCTGTTAATTGAAGTATAAAATACGATATAGCAGACATTATAACCATGTAATTTTCAGTGTTCAATCAAAATTCGATCATCATGAAGAGTAGAGGATTAATGTGCTTCCTCTCTTGCCTGTGGTTTTCAGTTGCCTCCATCTAATGTGCCAGAAAATTGCTGCTAATTGTTCAAACGCTTTTGCTGAAAGGGGGCAGAAATATTAAACCTTAGAAATCTTGGTAATTCTCGAGAAAATGTTTCAGTTCAAAACTTGCCAAATTGTAACATTGCAAGTAATTCATTATTTCCAGGAATATTAAACTGTTCCTGGAATAAAATTATCTCAAATTAAATACGGGAGATTACTATGTGATTTCTCAAAGATTTGAATTAAAGAAAAACGCCTAAGAATATAATGATAATAAAAATCTATTTGGAATTATAAAGTTTCTCATTTCATTATGTTAAGTCGATTCCATGAAGTCACGCCCGAGACAACGAATTATGCCTAAGAATATATTCTGTCGTCATTCAGTTTACAAATTAATAAGACTTTTGATTATTCATTAAATTCAAAAATATTTGGGGTTGTGAAAATGACTTATATTTGTACTTCTATAGGGTTTTTTGTATAATAAAGCAAGGATATATCACTTTTTCACAAAATAATTTCCGATTCTTAATTTATGCACATTGAGATTTTAATAATTGATTTTACATTTTGATCGGTGTCAAATTGGCTGACAAAATCACAAAACGTGACAAAATATTCACTCTCATACCCTTTCAGTTATTTTACTAGGGGTCGACGGTTACGTTAATCCTGATTAATTGAACGAACGGAAATTCTTGTTTTGCTCACCGCTCTTTTTCACCTTAAACTTGATAATTGTCGTTTGAATAGTATCTTTAAACCAAATTCACTCATGACTTTGTTAACGTTACTGTAGTCAAACTTGTAAAATCTGCCTTTAAAGGGAACAGTATTTTTTGTCTAAACAGTTTATCCTTAAGCATTACGAAAAATGTTAAACAGAAGAGACATTAAATCATGAATTAAAACTTTCCACCTTGGCCGCATTCCTTATCATATCAACTGCACGTATTTGACTCGATACCGCTCTTAATAACTCTTTTTCTGAATCAGCTAAGACGGGGGTGCGTTTTAGTGATGACGAAGCACAAAGTTGACATGACAGTTAGATGAAAACGTGCGTTATAGGATTTTTTTCACCTCCCTAAGCTTTATTAGGCGCGATTGACATATGACCGAATTTTCACCGCAATTTACCACTCCGTAACGCGCGGCATCTGATAGAGGATTTCCCCGGAAAAAAATCCGCCGCCAAATTAAAGGGAAAAAATTTGCCCGCAGCTCCAGGCATCCGAGAAAATAGGGGTGTAAAAAGTCCCCGAGAAAACCAATTATTCGGCAATGAATTCCTCCACTGCGTCACCGGATATTAAATTTTAGAACTGACGTGCGCAAAGTCCTGGAAACCTCTCTCTCTCTATGACTGAAGGGCTCTTTTTTAAAACCATGTATTAGGTCCGTCGATCTCAACGGGGGCATCTTGAATTTTTAACTTGTACGAATTGTGCATGCATGAATTTATTTTGGTTCATAAATACCAGTGGAAAGTTGTCAACTGCGCAGTAACTATGGGCTAGAATGGTATTGAGATCGGAATACCCCGGTGAAACTCACGCACACCTGTTTTATATGAAACAATTTTTACCGACCTCTGTACCAGTGTTTGTAGATTTTGATTAAACCACGTACTAAGAACTGAAATCTTCCCAACCTCAGACTAACACGAAAATGTATGTCTAAAAACATGCAGAGTAAAATTCTTCTTATTGCTGCATTCCTTCGTTCTGCCAAACTTACGTGATCATTTCTTCCCTTCTATTCGTTTACCTTACGAGATAAAAAGAGAAAGAGTTAAGAGGATGTAAACCCTATTTCCTCTTCAATAGTCTTTTTCATGATATGTTATTTTCATTTTCTCCTTTGCGTACTTGAAATTGTGAATGTGTTCTCATACTTTATATTGGGAAATCTCATATATTTTGAATCTATTAAAATGAAAACCAAATGACAGAATGTTTAATGTAACACAATAGCAATATGAGAAAACTATTGAAATTGAAATTGAAGTGATGTTTACTCACGCGTACTCAGAAAGAGAATCATGAATTTATTACCTTATTTAAATATGATTGCACAACATATATACTCATTTAAAAATATTATGCTTAAAATTAATGTAATCTTTATTTTTTTCTTAATAAATTTAAAGGACATTTAAATCCTTGAGGAAGATTTGATTTTAACATGATTTTTATTAAATTCTCAGCATGTGTTCTCATTTTAGGAACTGCAATAGGAATCTTCTTTTTTCATATTAGGTCATGTACTGTTGCAACCATTCCTAATCCTTATCCTCCGAGTCTACTCTTCGCCCAATTTTTTTAAATCGTCCTAAGTCGCTGTTTGGGAAATTCTCTGTAATATCAACCCTTATACTGACTTCCACACATGACCCAATACACTCCACATTCGACTCAAACGGTCATTTTTATTGTTTGTCTATCGTTAAAGCATTTGGTACTAATATTTCAATTTAAATAAATATTGATTGAATTTAATCCTCCATTATTCCCTATCTAATACTAATTCTCTCACGCTCTGTTAGTTTGGTCGTCTCTCATTCTTCTTCGTTTATCATATGGATTTTTTCTTTGGCAATCCTCACGGGATCTAGTTTTAAGTATTTCCTTATAATATATATCCAATAATTTTTGTGAATTCTCGACCTGGTCTAAATACGTATTTTCCTATGTACCAGGCCTCACCTATTTGTCTCTTTTGTCTATTGCATCCGACTCTATTCAAGGTTTCGAAGGTTTCCAATCTTTCCACTTCTCTCCCCACCAATTTTCTTGTATTTAAACGCAACGATAGGGTATTTCCTTTGATCTCGCTGCAATAAACATAGCATGTTGCTATTTTGTATATTCGGACGTGATTGGGTGGATGGCGAGAATAAGAACTTGGTAAATAATCCCATTATTCCACTGATGGTTTATGACGACATCGGTTTTACGTAACATGGCCATATTTAAGTGAAAAATAGACATAAGTGCCAAGTAATCCAATCCTCTATTCCCGTAGATTACAAGTGTACGAGCTGCAGAGCCCTAACCGCTGGTTGGTGACTGCCTTAAAGTACTTCGAGTGGAAATACTGTCTTTGTTTGTAAACCCTCCTTTGCCTAAATCCTTCTTCCTTACATAACTCTTCTACTTCTAGTCCCTTTCGCCTTTCCTCAAATAAACCTAACGTTACTCTCACTTCTGTCATTGGGAATAGTCTGAAATCTGTGCCAATTATTCACTTTAAGAGGGTGAAGTAACGCCGACACCTTCGTCGTCGAAATTAATCATTAGTATTAGGGTAATAGTTTGTTCATTTACCAAGTTATCGGAGCAAGTCGAATTCCACGGCAGAAGAATACTTGCCCATAATTATTTGTTTTCCCTAGCGAACTGAAGAATGAGTCGGTACCAAAGAGGATAGTGGAAACCTTACAAAATGTACTCTCAAGGAAACCCAAGTAATCATTTTTCTAGAGTGAAAAAGAATCCCCAGATTGAGATGAATACATTTTCCATGCGCTGAATTGTGAGTGG
The DNA here is from genome assembly GCA_037158775.1 of Hetaerina titia. Lineage (NCBI taxonomy): Eukaryota > Metazoa > Arthropoda > Insecta > Odonata > Calopterygidae > Hetaerina > Hetaerina titia. Next base: position 54,870,979 of record CM073776.1, on the reverse strand, counting down.
TGCAAAAATTTATCGGATACACCATTTTTTTAAGATGAGGTGATGAAAAAACTTGCCGAGATTTGATCCCTGCTTATCTCTCTCGTCCCATATAATCCGTTTGATCAGTGCAGGGTTTCTTGGCCCTTGATCCTCTCAGACGAGAAAAGCAGAGGGAGAATTAGAAACAGGGGGTCATCACGGTTGCCCCCTATCCCCTATTCCCCCCTCCCCGTGTAGACCCCGCCGTAATTCCAAACACTCCACGGTGGCACCGGGTGATGTTTAACGACCTCGCCACGTGGGGTAAAAGGGTTCGCGAACCCCCACACTCACCCACTTCACAGTGACGTAAAAATGTGTACCGAAATCAAAGAGTCCTCCCCGGACGCCATAATTTTCTCCCCCTCGACCCGAAGGCGCTGCTTCGGGGCCAACAGGGGGCAAACACTCGGGTGAACATCGGCCCCGAGTCTTCTTTTTAACCGCCGTGGACTCTCGTTTCCCGAAACACTGAAGTGGAATCTTTGATGCTCGAACCAATCACACTGCTTGCCTTAAGGGTCTCGTGGAAAGGTCTCCAGGGAGAACTTGGAGGGTGGTACAACGATAAGGAAAGAGATCCGACCCAAAAAAAGACGAATTTATTGCATCCCTCTATGGGACTGGATTTTTTTCGAAGTAAATTGGCCATTTTCCTCGAGGAAAGAAAACGACGATGTCTAACTAAATGTCAATCTTGTGCATCTTGGTAAAGGCATAAAATCTTAGGTAAGCCGAAAAAATCTGATGGTAGTGTCGCGGTTATGCGTCACATTGAGAGCTGGTGTTCTTTTTTCCTTGAAATCAAATGCCGGATTTGAAGGAGAAGGAACTAAAGATCAAATTTTGTAGTAACCTATAATAGAATTAGTAGAAAAATGTTTTCGAACATTTTACAAAGTTGGACCCAGAAAGATAAACTACACTACTGTTTCTTTACAATAGGAAATATTTTTGAACACTTGAGTTAGAATAACTATGTATACTACAGCGTTGGTATTAATAATACACATTTAATCAAAACTATTGATAATAACATTAAAAATAACTATTATAATACGAAATGGATGACAAAAATCACTTCTAAAGGTAGTCTTCTTTAAATTAATTCTTTCTCGTTAGAAGTTGATAAGATTCATTAGGATAAGAGATAAGAACTTGTCAAATCATTAAGAACTCCTTAGAATTTAAAATAAATATTAGAGATGTAACCATATAATGATTTTGCAACCAAGTAAATCACGAAATTTCAAAAACTGAAATAATATTCAATTACAATCGGCCGCGTAATAAAATTGGACATAAAAAACATATCGATTCAAAGATAATTTGATAATGCGTTTATCTAGTAACGGTTAACTATTGTTTTTTTATCATGAGAAAGAAGAGTGTATTAGAACGCGCGTTCTTTAATTTTTTATTGAACTAAAGTATATTTTTACAGAGGATAAACGATTTGAAATGTGATGTTTTCAGTTTTTTCTCAAAAGTACTAAGGTTCAAGGAAAAAAATGGAAAAAATCACGATCAAATGTTTTTGTATAACCATTCTCCAAAAGTCACGTTTCGCCGTCAGAGAGGCGCTACTTAAAAGTATACTGTCGTGGCCAGCAAGGCGGCCTATACATTTTAGAGTGCCTCTCTAGAAAAGGTCAAGTGTTAGGGACGAACCCTCAAAAGATACTTCGGTCGTGTGTCCCTTCCGCCTCCTTGGTCCTCTCGCCGCATTTGTTTTTCTCGATCTGCATTGACATGAATCTTGACGTATGGGGATCTCTTCCATTGGCAAATACTTTACTTAGGTTCTCCTGTTACTGTTGAATTATCGACAGATCCAACAAACAATGTATTTCTTCCCAACATATTAGGCAAATTAAAGCTCAGACTATGATTTGTGATTGTGAAGGAAAACTTAGGTCTTTAAAGCATTGAGATTGCTAATATAATAAGGTACTAGAGGGGTTATGTACCTAGTTTTAAAACTATAATATTTTAACTTCTGAAATGGAATAATTATATATATATATATATATATATATATATATATATATATATATATATATATATATATATATATATATATATATAGTATCTTTCTTGGAAAAGCCACGAACGTGCACAATAAAATTCACTAAATAGTCATGGCAAACACAGAAACTAAAACATATAAAAGAGGGACTCACTAGTTTTCGAATTTTCGGTGGTGCAATCACCTTTCTCAAGAGGAATTGTTCCTAATTTCTCTTGAGAAAGGTGGTTGCACCACCGAAAATTCGAAAACTAGTGAGTCCCTCTTTTATATGTTTTAGTTTCTGTGTTTGCTATGACTATTTAGTGAATTATATATATATATATATATATATATATATATATATATATATATATATATGCGGGTCGCGGTGGTCTAGCGGGTAGAGCGTTGGACTGCTGACCGGAGAGTCCCGGGTTCGATTCCCGGGCAAGGCACTTTGGGCACCTGCAGCTCCACCCAAGCTAGTTGATTTTTCGGGTACCAGATCTTCCTGGGAAACCATAACCGGCACAGGGAAAGGAACTGGCCCCCCTACCCTGATGTGTGAATATTCACACGCCGTATAGGGCTTGGTACATGGGTGAGCTCTACCATCACCTACTAAACCGACCTTCGGGTTGATTACTGTGTTTATGGTTTATATATATATATATATATATATATATATATATATATATATATTTATATATATATATATGTATTTATATATATATATATATATGTTTATGTGATTATATATATGTGTGCATAGATGCATATGCACACACACATTCAAACACGAGAACCTGTTAAATGGCGAAGACATTCATTCTCATTGAAATAGGTATAAGGAAAAGGAATAGGAGCACATATAAAACACAAGCACGAATGGTGGGAGAGCGAAATGTAGCAGATCACAAGCGCACATTATATTCTTTGACCGGGATTTGAACCATCGATGGTGTTTTAACTTGCGAAACCGATGCTCTCAAACACTTGAGCTATCGAAGAAACGTAAATAACAATGAAATCTGCGGGGGTGTATGCAATCAACTGTCCCGATTCTTTGAACAGGAGATGACGTTATGGAACTTTTTCAACCACCAAAGGAGAAATAGACGAAAACACAAGAGGGAAGGACAGTAGGGAAAGCAATCAACAGTTGATTTTATCGTAAATTATACAGTTCTAAGCAATTTTCTATGGTGCCATATTTTCCTTAAAATGTTAAAAATACTTTTTAAATTTGATTAGTGACTAGGAAACGTCTTTTTCCTGTCGCAAAGTATCGGGCAAAGCATTGCGACGTAAAATCTTGTGGTTAAAATTCTCTAAGCAAGAAAGTCAATGGAAACGAGATAGTTTTTAAGTACCAACTGCGTCTACTAATGCTAAATTTTGTGTTAAGAACACGTTTGATTTATCATTTTTTTTTGCTTCTCACGTACGGTTCCCCGTTCATCGGCGTATCCTCCTCACGCATGAGCCGAACTAAACTGAGAAAATCCACGGCAAAAGTTAAGGATGAGTGCGGAGAAACTTTGTGATTTCGTGAGAGGTCACTGCAAGAAGTTCTTTGGAATGGAAGTATGGGAGCTTAGCCGGCCGCAGATCCGGGTAGAAGTTTCATCCGATCCCCTTCTCGTTACTACTTCACAGTTTCTCGGTCTTCTTTATTTCTCAGTCTCCCCTCAACCGTGGACGCACGCATGGGTGGCATTAGCGTGACTTTCTGACCCCGGCGGTTAAGGAGGAAGGTTGGCGTGGTCTCTCGGAGTAGGGGGACGCCTCCGCGGGTCAGGGGAATGGGGTAATGGTGGAGAGGGGCGTGCCACTTGTAAGCCCTAATCTCACCGGGCACTACTCTCACCGTCCCATCCATCTAACCATTCTCTTCTTTCTTCTAAACTCCCTACTAAAACCACTTTATCCTTCCCCTCCCACCCCGTGTCTTTCTCTCTCCTATCCCTCCTTTCCGCCCACCCACACCCAGATCTTCCCGGAATTCCCTCACCATTTCCAACCCTCCCTCTCCCATCTCTCTTTTGCCTGCCCCTCGAAACGTTAAGCATTTCTCCTCCGGAAGAAAAGTGGGTATCCGTTTCCATTCTTCCCTGCTTAAGGAATCCCTCGGTCTCGACACCGTGGACTCCGCCTTTCCTAGGCCCCTTAAAAAAACAACTGGCTCTCCACCTCCCACACTCCAGTTTCTTGGTTCCGCCCACCTCGCCACAACCCCTTCCATTTCCATCTCCTTAACCCTACCTCTGGGTCCCTAACCTAACCACCCTCTCTCTTCCTTTATCCTCACCCCTCTGCTTCCACCCACGTTATCCTTATAACATTCTCTTTTCCTCTCTTCTTTTTTTACTTTCCGTTTTCCCCTTGCATGCACTTCCTTCTGAAACTCTGTTTTTGCAACGATGCTGGGATCTTTTGGGTTTCTTCTTCCTTTTAGCTCTTTTATTAATTTTTATTTTCTTCCTTCTCAATATTTGTAGCTTCTTGCCACAAGTTTGAGACCGAGGTGGACTGCAGAAACATTTTAGAGTTTTACGCTACAATCTCTAGATACAGAGAGATATGAAAACGAAACGAATAGCTACACAACGGTGAGGGCTTCTGTACATGATCCATTGTGAAAGTTTCGAAAATAGATTCATTGCTTTGAAATTCCATGTCTTGTGCCTAACAATCTTTATTATTTCCAAACTTATAGTATTTGCTGGCAATTAAGGTCCTTTTCAAAGCTGAAATTCAATGCACAAGTCTTCTAATCACGGTCTATTTAATATGTAACGTTTTACTACATTTTGCATAGATTGAAGGTGCACATTTTATGTGTTGTAAATTTGTTTAATGCTCCAAAATTTTCATTTGGCCATCTGCGTGATTACTTTAACATCAGAGAATTTAGTGTAAGAAAACGTAAAGGAGAAAATATTACTAAGAGCACCGTTGTATTTCATAAATAAATCCTTGCCTTGTCTTTCTGATTATGTGTTTAAATATATATGATAGTGAAAACGGAAAGCCTTAGTCATTGAATGAGAAAATAGTACATAATAATCTTTAAATATGATTTAGGTTTTCTTGCTTCTAAGTGCGCCTATCACAGAGTGAAGAGATATGAGAGGAAAATTTCAAATTAGGAAAAATAATAAAAATTATCGTGGACCATAAATATTTTTAAATTAAGTCATTCTGTTAATTGCACTAAGAATACATTCCTCGGACAATTTTAGAAGAAGCCATAGTAGGTGAAGTCGATGTAGTTGAAGAGATGGAGAAAATATGTACACAGTCTTCTATATTTCTTATTTAGGCGTGCATTTGCTGACAAATATTTCTTAAGGAGTCTTTAAAATTCTGTTTTCACGTAGGGCGGTAATGGCAGATTAATTTTCTTAGCAAAATAATTGGTTAAATTACTTGGAAGCTAAATAACTTCCAAGACAGAAAATCTCTAGAACGTCGGGTTTTTATTCTGCGTCCAAAATACACTTTACTTAATTTCTCGTTAGGAGACCTTATTGAAACTCATTACATACTGTTTTCTTTTTAAGTTTTTTATCATGAAAAATACTAACTGCTAAAGATAAATGGGAATTAGAATTTGTATATACTATAGGTATACGCATGGGCACAATATGGTGATGGGAGTAGCATCGATTTTGAGAACATAATGGGTAAGACATAACGCTTTAATGCAATGTTTAGTATGCTGCACTTAAAATTAAGCTGCAATACAAGAGTAAGCATTTAATACTCTGTTTAGAACCTACTATTTTCCTTATTTATAACAGCCATTATAGCGTGTCATTAAGGATATTCCCCGTTACTTAATTAGAAGTATGTACGGCATAAACTATGCTGAAGCTGCATTAATCTAAGTTGGTTAATTGATGGGTCATTTATGCATGAACCACGTATATTTTCTTCCATTTGTTGAAATATTAAGCTTAAGTGTAACAGGGTGTTTTATACACTAACGAAAATACACTTAATCATCGTCCAAGTTTCCATTATTATATCCTTATGGTTATGTTACACCCATGGACATAACTGTATGACAAATGCATAAGCCACAGGATATAACAGTGAGATTGCGCTAACGTTAAAGGAAGCACATTTTTTTTTCAATTTTTTACAAATTTTGTCCAAATCTCCATATGAAATTCAAGCTGATTCCTATTTTAATGAAAAATAAGGAAAATTGGGAACCTTTAAATCTTGTGTTCTCTTCCGTTAGAATTTAAATAATGATATTGTAATCTTCCAGTGAAAGACAAGAATAGTTTTTACATTACTGCCTCTAATTATACGCGTGTTGTATATCTGAATGGGACATTAGTTATATGGCTTAATGAGAATGAGATTGAACAGGGTTAGTTGGTTTGCTTATAATGTTCCACGGCAAAACTTCAATTTAATATTAGGGCTCATAAAGTTTAAAGGTCCGTGTGATTAATTCCCTTCGAAAGCATATGCAGTAAAGATTTTGACAATGGTATCCCGATCCCTACTTGTGCTTTCATGTGAGTACGCCGTCCGTCGGGTGAAACTTCAAACTTTCAAACCCTTGACGGTACGGCCGTCATTTTCAGAGTCTGATAATGACGGCCGTGCAGTCGAAACGTCAAAACTACATATGTAATGGACTAACTAGTTTAAAAAAATCACTGAAGAGCGCGCAGGTTAAACTAGCAGAGTGTGAGTAGTGGCATTAGCTAGGTAAACCACTCTATTATTAGTAGTTATCATTCAATTTAGAAAACTGGGCTCAGACGACTAAGTTCAGAAGACTTGGTGAATCGTACATGTGCTTGAAAGGCAATCTTAATCTATTTACAACCCGAAATGATTCTATGGTCTAGCGATGAAGCACATTTTCAAGTAAATGCGCAAAATTTTCGTTATTTAGCGACTAATGACCCTTGCGAACTTTACGCAAAACCCCATCATACTCCCAAAGTGACAATATAGCGCGCTGTATCTCTATAGGTATTATTGGGCCTTACTTTTTTTAATATCGAGGTTCAACTAATACTGTGAACTCTGTGCGCTATTTTAAGATGCTGGAGAAAGTTTTACTTCCCAAAATGGAAGAGTATAGTGATAAATATGACACAGAAGCCCTTTAGTTTCAAGAGGATGGTGCCACAGCTCATACCACCCATCGTTCACACCAAATCCTGCTAGAACAATTTCCATGATCTTTAGAGGGGATGTTCCATTGCCCCCACGTACCCCGGATATGAGTCCATGTTATGTTTTTCTTTGAGAATATCTCAGTGCTGAGGTTTACAAAGTCCGACCAAGGAACTTGGAAGAACTTAAGGAGGTAATTACAGGTGTCATCGCTGGAATAACGCAAGATATGCTGAGAAGGGTGTCCAAAAACTTTTTTAAACGATTGAATATGTTCATCGCTCACCAAGTTCGTCCGTCATTTGGATGAAATAATTTTCAAAACCTGACGAAAAAAATGGCATTAGGTGAGTTTTCAGAAATGAAAACTTGTTTTATTATCTTGGTTGGTTGTTTATAATTCACCCATCAAATCAGGCAGTTTAGTCTCACCCTGTATATATAAGTTTAGTAACTTATTCCCCTTACATATATATATATATGTATATAGTTTATATGAATATATATATATAGTCACTTTCTTGGAAAAGCCACGAACGTGCACAATAAAATTCACTAAATAGTCATAGCAAACACAAAAACTAAAACATATAAAAGAGGGACTCACTAGTTCTCGAATTTTCGATGGTGCAACCACCTTTTTAGAACTCAGAAACAGAACTCAGAGTTCTGTTCCTAATTCCTCTTGAGAAAGGTGGTTGCACCACCGAAAATTCGAGAACTAGTGAGTCCCTCTTTTATATGTTTTAGTTTCTGCGTTTGCTATGACTATTTAGTGAATTTATATATATATATATATATATATATATATATATATATATGTATACATATTATTAGGTAATCTACCGGTTAAGGTAGGTTTTTGGATGGACACAACTATCAAATAAACATTTTGTGACTCCCCACCTAGCAACTAATCTATATCAGGTCCCTCTTCATCTCAGTGTACTTCTTTCCTCCCTTCATCCCGTCCAACATCCCTATCCTGTTCCTACCCTTACCTCGCTTGCCCAACATTCTCCCCTCTATTACCCTCTTCAACATTCCACTACCGCTCAATACGCCTTTCATCGATTTTTCCTTCCTCCATAGGATTTCTCTCAAAAAACCCCTCTCCTCACCCACCATTTCTAGTACTTCCTCATTTGTTTTCCTTTCGGTCTATTTCACCTTCTCCATTCTTCTCCACACTCACATTTCAAAAGCCTCCAATCTACGTCTATCCTCCTGCTTCAGCGACCACGTTTCCGCGCCGTACATAGCTACGCTCCATATCAGAGTTTTTACGAGTCTTGTCTTAACATCCCTACTCAACGTCCCCGTCATCAACTCCCTCCTCCTTGAGAAAGCCTCCTTGCCTAGCGCAATTCTTTTCCTTACGTCCCTACCACTTTGACCGTATTGGTCCAAAACACTTCCGAGATATGTAAACTGTTCTACTTGCTCTATTTTTTCCCCGCCTATTTTAATATTTAGCTTAGCCTTTTTCTTTCTAGAAAATCGCATAACCTTTGTTTTATTAATATTGATATATATATATATATATATATATATATATATATATATATATATATATATATATATATATATATATATATATATATATTCATTCACATGGAAATAGATACAAGGAAAAGGGGATAGGAATACATATAAAGGACGAACACAGGAGAGGTGGGGAGGGCAGAATAGAGCAGATCACAAATGTAAAAATTTTTCCTGACCGTGGCTTGAACACCGAATCTTTCCACGTGCCGGGAAGATGCTCTTATATCAAAACTTATGTATATATATATATAATGCATGAATATATATATATACATAAGTTTAGCAATACATTCCTTCGTAACTTTCATTAAATCAAGTCGGGTGTGCCTTTCTTAATTCAAAATAATGGTAATATTTTTTTAATTACCCTGTCGCAGGTTTGCAGTGAATTATTAATACTATTTTAACAGTTAATTAGTCACATATAATTTGACTTGATCCAATCCATGGTAGTGGAATATATACGCCAAAGCTGACCTCAGTAGTGCATACTTATTGATCCTTGATTGAATAGTGTTAGTATCCGCAGTGAGTTCAGAGATTGCCAGAAGCCGCCGAGGAAAGCTATTATCAAGGCAATCCGTGACCTGACGGCGGGAGTGAAACTACCTCCAACCTGAATTCCCGAGTTATAACTGCTATATCAGATGGACCGATTCCAGTGTTACTACGTGTCCGGTGTGATATAGGATGTAGCTAAAATGTAGGGATTAGTATTAACCTGACCGTGGGTTATGCGTTTTTGACTATGAAAGGAACAGGTGTAATTATGAGGGTGTCATCCAAAATTTTTGTCTTAGATAGGTAAGTTGGTGTAAGGTAATATTTTAATAAAACGGAAGGAAAGAATCGGTAAGGTACGGAGAGGAAGAGTAGAGGAAGTTTACTTTCAAGGAACATAAGATTTACATTTTTAAAATACCGTCAGATCACTATAAAAAATTATTTTTTTAGAATGCACACGCAATTAGGGATAGAATTCCGTCATTTTCCGGCGTCCCAGGGAAACATACCCGTGGGATCAGTTTGGGAAGCCAGCCATATGGCTTCCGACCGCACCGATCCGCTTCTTCCGAAAGCGGGTTTAGCGGAATGGATCCCATAACGTGTGTCCGCGTGGTAAAAAACGGGAATAGGTGTGGCGGAAGAGGTGGAAGAAGAGAGAGGGAGAAAGAGAGAGTGTAGGGGAGAGGAGTGAAGGAAAATAAACGAGACATTCTGCTTTAATTCCTAAATCAAATTGCGGCTGCCATGGTACCCTCCGAGATCTTTCCGGCGGTAGACGGAGAGAGAGTCACGACGCGCAAGCCGACTAACTTTTTCCCCCACATCCGTCCCGAGATTCCTCCACCCCCTTCCCTCGACCACCCCTGGGCTTCAGGATAACCCTCGTCACTCACCCATCTCCACTCTCTCCTCCCCATCTCTCCCTAAGAGCTATTTTTACTGCCTTTCCTCCTCGACGGTTTTGTGGTGTTTTCAAAAGAGATCCTTTCACGGCCGCGTCGGTGGCACATCCGACCTTGGTTTGCGTCGCAGGTCCCGCGAGTAAAGCATTCGATGACTAAGACAGCGCGCATTCTTTCACAATTTATGGGGCCCCGCTATCCTTTTCCATCCCCGTTCTCCGGGTGGATCTCTTGGACTTTTCTATCATTCATTGGGATGTTTTTCCAGTTCATAATGTTATCGGAAAAAACGTAAGCCGTTGCATATTATCACTTTCTCTAGGGGATATCGAGCATTTAGTGGTAAGTGAAATAAAAAATTGTCATTTTAGTTTTTGGAATCCGAAAACTTTGTACTGCTTAAGTAATTCGCTATCATTTTATTTTGTTTTCCTTGTCATAAGGGGTATGCGTACTGTTTCTGATGAAAATTAGAATAAAGAAAAATGGCATTGTATACGATGGTGGTATGAAAAAATCTGTGCAGAAATCCTCAATTTTTATGGCTGAAACTTTTTAATTTTACAACATCATCTGTTCTTATGCTTATCATACGAGGGCCGTCCAGAAATTAACATTCCGTTGTGCTATAAAAATGCCCTGGAATAGGTGAGGAATATTTATTATTTCCATCTGAAAACTACGTACTTCTATTATTTTATGTACATTCGCCGAACAGTTTTAAACGTTTGTCATCTCTCTGCACTGGTTTTTAAATTTCTTCAGCACAAAATTCTGCCGCTTGAGATCGCAGCCAACCGATGGCGGCATCTTCTCGTTCACGGCACGGCATCCTTCATGTTGATCATCTAAATGGGCACTAAACTTGTAGTAGCCTAACTTCTCAGTCGTGTTTCCATAAAACGAAGTCGAAGAAATCTATTCTAATGTTTTAAAGATTTCAGATACCGTAAAATGCCGGTTTATACGAACTTTTTGTCAATTTCAGTTTCAGTTAATTGTTCACCCTAGACGGGTGGCCACTTTTGTAATCATCATGGACATTTATCGCCAATCCTTAACGAACGACAACAATTTCACCCAACTCTTGTCGCTCATCACAATTTGGTCCGTACAGAGCACAAATTTCCCGATGAATGACTCTGAAGTGTACTTGAAGAAAACTTTGAAGTTTTTTAATCTATGTAAATCTTATTACCAAAAGAACTTCACATTTGGCGGTAATTTTATTTGTATTTTTCATTTGACTCGCTATTGTTAACAAGCGACAAGCGAAGGGACCTTCGAAACACTTTATCTCGAGGCATATTGACCTGCGTGGTGGGTCAAAGTAGCAGCCATTCGAATCCCTCCACTAATTCTAACACTACACGAAAATAGAGGTTATTTTCTGGACTGCACTTATATATATTCCAACACTACTTTAATTTTTTTATCACTCGCCAAATAATACACACAATTGTCCCAACTCTGCAAAATATACCATTCACTTCCTCAATAATGCCAGCCATTTCTTCATATGAGGGAACATTCATCCGTCCAAAGAAGTAAAAATCTGGAGAATTTGCGGAATGGGGAAGGATTGAAATCTCTGCTTTAGTTTTACGGTCACATTTATGGAATGAACTGGTATGCTGTCGTGAGTAACAAAACGGGTTCACGGAGTTTTGCAAAATTTGCTGAAACAGCTGGAAACCAATCTCGTCAAACGTTTCATATAGTTTAGTTTTTGATCAACCGCAGGCATTTTAAATTCCTACAGCATTAAAAATTCTACGTCACCATATGGCAGTTTCTACTAAAGAATTCTGTTGTGGTGATATCAACATTTAAATTGAAGGTGCAAGTCCTCGACGGTTAACAAATCCAATCGTTCTAAGTAGCCGTCCGCTCCTAGCCCCTCCCTCCCATAAACCCGGACCCGACCCAAAGTTACTTGTACCTGATGATGCTGCAAGTCGGTAAAACGCGTTGTAATGTGAAATAAAGTATGTGGAAAATCACAAAACTCATTTAATATGGACATCAAACAATACCAGCAAGGGAGGTGAAGTACGTACGATTTACTAGATTATTAAGTTTCATTCCAATCCCCTTTGGGGCTTTTCCTTTAGAAAAAATCATGTTCGATCAGTACACGAAATTCTCTTTTCCCCATTTTTTGGAAATCATTCGACCTGCTTAATTAAAACGTGTGCCTAACACCGTGGAATAAATCAATACATCTGGCTGAAATATGTCGTTGTGTTGTGTCATTGTTGAGCGTCCCTTCCTAAAATGCTTACTTCCTAAAGAAAAACTGAACGTGAACTGGTGGTGCCATCTTTCATATTTTTCACAGGCTTTTCAAAGTGCTCTCGACGTTACGAAGAATAAAAATGATAATAACTTTATTTTCGGCTCTGTATGCAATATGAATTCATATGATGTTCCAGTCAGTTTTAAAGATAATTAAATAAAATGCATGGATTATTGAATGCGTGTCAGATAAAAATATACGTACGATCGAATTATAAATTATGGGGTGGACACTTGATATGTTTTATGGGATTTGTCAATAACTCTGCTATCAATACGGAGAGCTTCCTTCAATCATACGTGTTTTAACTCTTCATCTTTTAAATTTTGAACACCATCACCCCACTTAATTCCTCTGAGATATGAGATGAAAATCGGGAGAAAAGGAACTTGAGTTTCTTTTTTGTGTGTTTCTGTGTTTTTTTATTTTGTTCGCTACGGCTATCTTGGTGTGCATTACATGTATTATTGATATCCGTGAGACTTTCCAATAAGTTATATATATATATATATATATATATATATATATATATATTTATATATATATAAATTTTTAAAATAATAATGTATATTTATATATAACACTGAAAAATATTACTAAACCCGCAACTAATATTTTGACTAAACCTTCCGCAAAACTTTTCTTTTTCTGCGCTAAGTATTTTTTAGCGTCTATTTAAGAAATACGGGACACTGTGGAAACCAAGAAAACTTTCGGAGGAGTCTGCTCCATTTTATTTAACCCTGAACAATTTAGCTAGATAAAATGGTGCATATTAACTTCATGAGATCCTCAGTCAACTCGCTCAGAACCTGGGTCAATACTCTTTACTCTGAAAAAAAAGTAATCAGAATTTTACTCAAGAGTTTCAATTTCACCACCATCCAACAGTTCATTTCCCGGGTTTGGGAAGGCATGCGAGATATTATACGCGTCGAGAGTAAGGCAAACATTCGTATAGGATTTTCTCGGGAAGAAGTTTAAAAGCCATATAGCCCTTACTATTCTTCTTATTTACCGGCCTCCTTCCTTCCGATTCCCCCTCCCATTTTCGGTAGATGTTATTTCATTTTCGACCTCAATTTCACCACAAAAAAATGCCCCATATCCCTTCCGTATTTCCCTCTCACTCCCGTTCTCGCCTTTTCTCAAACTCCCATCACTCGATAACCTCCTTGCCTTTTCACCGCGGTTCCTCTAGGCTACGGGACTCCTTGCCGCATTTATCCCCGGCCTATACCCCTCTCACTTCCTCTGGTAGTTTGGACGCGGCCTTACACGGTTTCACTCGCCGTCGGAAGCACATATTCCAGGGGGCGAGCCCTGGAAACCACATAATTTAAGGGGCGGGGCGAGTGGAGTGGACTACTCCTCCCCCCTTAACACCTTAACAACTACCGTATCGCCAGGATGAAGAAAGGTGTTGAAAGATATTCCCGGCGGGATATCTCCCTCTACCTCTTCGGCGGGATATCTCCCTTTCCCCACCCGAACATCCTTCCCTTTGCCCCTCATGGAAGAGACCGAGGTGGCGAAACGGTTTCGGATAGGAAGTAAAGGGCCGGGTATAGGGGCGGTAGAGACTCCCTCAGCCTTCAGTCTCCCGAGAATTCCTGTCCTCGGGGGCTCGGGCCTTTCTTTTTTCAATTTTCTCTACATGCGCCTCGTCTTATTGGGTGTTTCATAGCAAAGGGCGAGGAGGTACTTGAAAGGGCACTTTGTTTCTTCGTACGTGGGAACGGCGGAAGAATGATAAGGGATTTGTTGAGTTCGTCCTTTCTCCTCTCATCCCAAGCAAAGTGGATCTATTAATTTATACAGATGTGTACCTCCACAAAGAAAAAGAACTGGCCTCAGTATTGAGGTCGTTAAACGCGTCCTTGGGCCAAAGGGCAAAGGACTGTTAACCAAAAGGGCTTCCTTGTTTAAGGTTAGGAACTGTTGTTTAGTACGTGTTTTGTTTTAATTCCTCACGGTTGTCAATCTTTCCTGCACCTACACAGAGTCATCTCGTTTTTTTTTTATCAAATTGCAGATAAAAGCTCCTATTTTCAAAAGTACTCATGAAAGAATGAAATTCTTAAATGAAACACTTTTGACGGAATTCGCTGAAGGTTCCGAGGTTGCTTGTTAATCTCAGAAGCAATCACCTTTTAGTAATCCTAATGTCAAATGAAAACCTTTTAGTTTATAATGAGTAACGCTTTCAGTTCCTATGATATACACACGCTATTTTCTGTTATTTTTTCTTACACGTTGATCTGTTAATAAAGATATAGATTTTGAGATTTCCTACCAACTTCATTAAAATCGACACTTAGATGCAGGTCTAAATGCTTTAAGAAAAAACAATGCTAAAAAACCACATTTTTGACATGAACTTCCCGGTAGTTGGACAGTTTAGTGAAAGCTAGTTTTTCGTCTGCATATAAACATTACATTTCTAGAAAGTGCCCATGGCGCGTCTTGTTTAGAATATAATTTAGAGTCTCTAACTCAAGAAATGAATACTTAATAGTAATCCTATATGTGTACCACTTTAATTGATAAAAATAATTGCTTCCTCCAAATATCAACAAAAAATCCGAAGCTTGATTTGAAGAATATACAAGGTGCATGTGTGGTAAGGTTAACGTGGTGCTACCTGTAATTGTGGGGCCGATAGCATTATCCAATACTAAAATATGCACAGGGCAGATTTTAAATTATTCTTGTATTAATAACAGAAATTCCTCACATACGCATTTTATATAGGTAACTGTTTTTCGAAAATGTTTTAATGAATTATTATAGAGCAGAATAATTTCTGGAGTTACATTTATGCGCTTTCTTTCAAATTATATCTGTGAATCGAACGAATAAAGACCTTAGAGAAGTTTTTTCTGGAGTTCTAAAAGTTTAAAGAGTAAATATTAGGGCCTATCTAGTATTGCCATGGATATGCAGGTTAGGTATTCAAGGTGCGAACCCAATTTATTAAAGAGCACATTCATCACGAAAACAGAATCAATTAAACAATGATTGGCATCTCTACTTTTCTAAGAAGCTTACAATCACCAGTGTTTTTTATATAATTAACTAATCTCTAGGTTTCTAATGAATCCTAAACAAATCTTCAGTTTCGTTTTTGAACGTCAAAAATATTATCAATTAAATATATTTTGTGTATTTACCGGCGATATATCTTAAGCACTTTACTTAATAAAATGTTACCTCGGGTTCTTCGCTAATAATCGATTGTGGTCGTTTCAGATAGTCGAGGGAAGGCTGAGAATTTAAGAAGAGATCTTTCTCGCGTTTCCCCCTGAGCGGTGATAGAAATGATAAAGGTTCCGCATCAGACGAGGTGACGAAAAACGGTCCCGAATCCTCAACTCCCTCATAAATCTTCGAATTTATTCCCACCCTTCCGTGGCAACACCCCACCTCTATCGCAGAACCTGCACATTCCAATTTCAAAACAATTGAATCTCGCGCCCACGGGACGGGATGCTCCTCCAATATGAGCGAGCCGACGCCTCTTCCGAGGCCTCCCTCGGGAGGTGGGGTGGGAATAGAGAGGGAGAGGATGGCAGAGATGAGTGCCCACCTATGGGGAAAGAATCTTCGTCTCAACCCCTGGTGCCTCCAGAGGGGAGCAAAGTTGACTCTCCTTTCGGGATGCTCAGTCCTCTCGTCTCTTCCCATGTTTACAGGATTTCCCCGTGAGCTACATTGTCTCGCTCGAGCCCCTCGCCGCGCGTTCTTTTATTCCCCCCACCCATTTTCATAACCGCGCGAAAGAGAATGGCAAACACAATTTTTTGCTCAGAGGGTAGTCGAGAAACGTAGCATTGAGTCGCATCTTAGGATAAAACATGGATATTAGGCAAACGAAAAACTTTTAACTCTTCATCGAAATTTTCGCCTGCTTTTCAAGATGATTATTATGGTTGCTTATTTCCATACAGCGGCTGCCTACGTGTTTATTTTTTTGCTTAGAAAAGCATCCTTCGATATGCAGTATATGTGATGATACGTTATAGAAATATTTTTTATGGTTGCAGATTATTGTTTATTTTGACTAAAAAATAGTTTATTGGGTCTTTTTAACACTAAATTCGTCGACTATAGTGCATTTATTTAAAGATATATTTATTCTGTGTCACTAGCCTTTGATAGTTGACTAGGGTTATTACGATTGTTTTCCTAATTAATAAAGATTTAAATGCATTTCACTGGAATTATATTTCGTGGCGTGATATTTCCTACTAAGAAGAGCGATTTTAAGGAGCTTTAGGCGTGATTTGGTGGAAGTCGAACATAATGAATAACTGATCGTAACGTAGATCATGACCCTTGCTCAGCCCTTTTAACCCACCCCTCTCTCCCTCCCACCCCTCGTTTCCTATCACATCCACTCCCCTCCTTCCGCAATATTAAAAGTATATAAGACGGTACCCACCTTCATTTTGTTACCTGTTTATGGTGTAATACATCGAAACCCAGTCGTAAAATAAATTTTATCAAGTGGAAAAGTGCTTTGTTCAGTTATTCATTCAAGAGCGATTTGAATGACAAAATTGATGAAGTTCCGATTAAATGGTTATAATTAAGTAAGATCTGGTGCTTTCCCGGCGTATGAGCTTGGTGAAGTTTTCTCGGGTCTTAAACCGGGACAGAGGTTCCATGATGGCCGACGTTTCGATGCACTAGTCGAACGTCGAAACGTCGGTCATCATGGAACCCCTGATTAGGTTGAAGACCCGAGAAAACTTCACCAATGGATATAATTAATTACACTGCAATCTGTTCATAATAACTTTCACATTTTTTTCTCTTCAAATCTTTCTCAAACATGGAAGTATCCGTGGTAATTCCTTGACTTTTGTTATCACATATCATGGTGTGCTTTTAATTATCTGGAGGGAGTCTACAGCCATGGGGTACAACCAGCATAACTCTTGAAATTCCAAAACCTCGAGTTAGAGAAACGGAATGTATGTCTTAGTCAGAAATACGTGAAAACTTTTTTTATGACTCTACAGAGAAAAATATCATTAGGTAACAATTTTCAATGCAATTGAATTAAACAATGGTTGCTGAAACGTTCCAATAAAAACTGAGATGTCTCTTTGATAAGCAGAACTACGTCTCTTTGAAGTAGAAGAAGTAAAATAGACAATTTAGTCGCCCGAGACCCAGAAGCCAGAAAGTGTCATGCAAACAGTAATTCTAACAGGGATGTTACATTGTTTCCTACGTCCGTCCCTTTCGGTAGTACCCAAAACATTATCGGTGGTTAAATTCTGAGGGAAGGCATAAGGGAGAGCCGTCCCTTTCGGTAAATGTCTTAATTATTTTCCCATTGAGTTAGTGGGGATTGAGGCTCGCGTCTTCCCGCCCCAAACTCCTGGCTTCAGGATAGAACCGCAACCCCTGCCCCGTCTCTCCAATCTCACTGCCCCCAGTCCTTCCCCCATCCCTCTCCCCACCGCCACTCCCCCACCCCTGGCTTCTCCTCCTCTCACATTAGTTCGAATCTATGCTTTAACGTATATCGTAGTTTTTGCTAGTTCCGTCAGAATTCAGAAGACTAAATAAATATCGCATACAAGCTGAAGAAACGGGAGCAGTAAGGAAGGTATCTTCTTCAGACGCGATAGGTGTTATATTCTGGGAAAACAGAAAAATAATGTGCAGAGTTATTACGTAACAGAGAAGGAAAATTAGTGAGAAAATAAGTATATATAATCCTTTTTTAACATATCTCCCAGAAACGACAGATATTTGTCAGTGTTTAGCTAAATGACCTAAAATGATTTTAGAAAGGAATGATATGGAATTATTTCGAATGACATTTTCATGCAAAATTAACTTTTCTCTGATAATTAACTCATATCAACGGTCGTGCCGTCGAAACGTTAAAACTGTATATGTGAATGTCCTTTCTTTCATCTGTGTAAACACAGATGAATATATAGTATGTATTTGTTCCGAAGAGCGTTCAATTTTGAGATATAGATCTTATAAAGCGCCAAAGTGCTCCGAATCTTTACCCAGAAGATGGCGTTAGGGAGCTGTTACACCCACCAAAGGAGAAATTGACAAACACAAGAGGACAATGGACAGTAGGTTAGCAAGCATACAACATCATAAAGAATAGAAACGGTGCGTTTCATTGCACGCATAGCCAGAAGAAGAGAGGAGCCACATTGGCCAAATACACATTCAAACACGAAATACCGCCGTACGGCAAAAATATATTCATTCACATTGAAATAAAGATAAGGAAAATGGCGGAAGAACACATATAGAGATCGCAGATTTCCGTGTAAACGTACCTTTTATCGAAAACTCAGGTGGTTAGAGCATCCGCCCGGCAAGTGGAGAGATCCGGTGTTCAAGTTCCGGTCGAGGAAAATAATTTTACATTTGTGATCTGCTCACATCCGCCATCCCCACCTCTCTTGTGTTCGTCCTTCATGTGTGTTCCTCTACCATTTTCCTTATCTCTATTTCAATGTGAATGAATATATTTTCGCCGTACGGCGGATGTGAGCAGACCACAAATGTAAAAATATTTTCCTCGACCGGGACTTGAACACCGGATCTCTCCACTTGCCGGGCGGATGCTCTAACCACCTGAGCTATCGAGAAAATGTGCTTTTAACTGAAATCTACGATCTTATAAAGCGCCAAAGTGCTCCGAATCATTGCCCAGAAGATGGCGTTAGGGAGCTGTTACACCCACCAAAGGAGAAATTGACAAACACAAGAGGAGAATGGACAGTAGGTTAGCAAGCATACAACATGATTTATATATATAAATGATATATATATTATATATATATATTATATATATATATATATATATATATATATATATATATATATATATATATATATATATATATATATATATATAATATGATTCTGATGACGACGGCCGTGCCGTCGAAACGTAAATATCCAATGTAAGTGTCCTTCTTTTATGTTTCTATGTGTGTGGTGTTTGTTGTCTTAGTGTTTGTGTGTTTGTGCGTCGCCGGAGAGCGTCATTTCCAAGGATATATATATATAAAAATAGCCACCTCTCTCAAGGAAGAGAAGGATGGAATTGAGGAAAATATGGGGCTGGAAACACTGGATGGAAGGGGAAGGTGGGGAAAGGTATGCGAGGGCAACAGTTAGGAGGGGGATTTTTAGAAGTAAGGGAAAAAAATGGAAGGTGTTGGGAGCAAAGGGGGGATGAAAATATGTGAAGATCGCGATTATTAATGCCTAATTTTGATACCTGTGCAATTCAAGGAATTGAGATAAATGCCTGCTCTATTGTTTTGAGTTCGAGCGGAGGGTCAGAGGGTGAAAGAGATGCTAAAACGGATACACTATAGCATTTATAAAAGGGAGTGTTGTGTTCGGAGGCGTGTTTTGGGATTGGGATCATCCCATTCAGGGTAGAATTGTCGCATGAGGCCCGGTGGTCATTGATTCTAATGTTGAGGCGCGTGGTGCACTGTCCAGTATAAAATGCAGGGCGTAATTGGCACTTCAGAAGGTAGTTTACCTTCTGAAGTGCAAATTATGCTCTGCTGGGACTGCCCGCTATGACATTCCTGGAGGTACTTGAAGAGTGAGGAATTGGAGGGAGATAGCCAAGACGGGGGTGGGAGAGGGATGGGATTCTTGTTTTGAAAATAGGACATGTTTTGCATCTTCGTTTATTGCAGGGCATGGGAGTGGCTTTGGGTCGGGGCGGGTATTTAGGTTGATTTGAGGAGATCTGATAAGTTGGCGGGGCATTCTAAAGTAACGGAGGGACATTTGGGAAAAAGGTTGGCGGTGGAATTATGGTTTTTTGACGATAGGGTTTTGGGGGATAGGGTCTTTTAGGATTAATCTCAGAGATTCTAGGTCAGGGGAGTATGTGGAGCAAATTGAAAGTGGGTGGGTTTCTGCAGAAGAGGAAGGTATGGTAGTGTAAGTATGTCTTCGAATTCTTTTGCTTAGGAGGTATTCAGGATTACCTCATTGGAGGAATAAAAATAACTAGCAGCTTGCCGGTCAAAATATTGGGAAAATAGGGCGTCTCCGGAGAAGTGCATGTCATTCTGGGGTGAAATGTTTCAATTTTATAGACAAGAAGTAAGAATTTGGCTTATAAGTCATTAAATATTCCGCTTTGGGGTTATCATATGCATGCATGTAACTTTTAAAGAAGTTGGAATCGAAAAATGGTTCATTCTAGCAATTATGAGATTAAATACTCGTATACAGTTATGTACGCTTTCGATCTATAGTTAAACGGAATTTAAACTCACGTGGTATATTAGTTCAGTTAAAAATGTTGTCAAATTCATTTGACGAAACTAAATGAAATGGTGAAATCTTTAAAACCATATGGAAACAAATCTAATCAATGGTGAAAACCGATCGAAATGTCAAACAAGGCGACCGGATCCTGAATTAGAGGCACAACTGATCCATGTTAAGCTTCTGCTACAGCTCACTTAAGCTCTTTTAAATTGAATTGCCCCATTGTAGAGGGATAGGATTGATTGGTCTAAATCTCTTGCAAATAAATAGACTGCCTAATTTAATAATCTTAAATGCCGTTTTAAACTTAGGCTGCCGAATCGAGCGAGTTGGTCTTTCATTGTCCATCGTTGTGCCCTGACAAGTATTTTGATCACGATATTTCATAATGATTCAGCATTTCACTTTTGTAAATTTTAGTGTTCATTTTATTGAAAATTATTCAATTTATGAATATTTTTAACTCTTTTTAGGACAACATTGTTTTCCTAGAGTACTAAGGCCGTAAAAATTACCAGAACAAAATACTGCGAGCAGCCGCATGATCAGGCATAATTTCAGTAAGGCTTAAATTATGTTAATAAATTTAAACAAATGGAGGTTGACCAGTGCGGAGATAGAAACAGTCACAGTTTTCTTAGCCGTCAATTTTCACAATTCTAAAAGCCTAACTCTGCTACCATATCTGCTGCTATTTTAACCCCATCATAACAACATTCGAAGCAAATTTCTTCATAATGATAAGTATATTCTGCATGCAAGCCATTTTTTATCGTTCCCTCTTAACTCCAAGATATATCCTTCAAAAATGTCGCGGAGAAAGCTCTTCCGTCTTGGCATGTTCCCGATCTACTTCGTTTTCCATTGTGCTATTGTCATCAAGTGTTTTCGAAATACGTCTCTCTCAAAATCAACTGATTCTTTTTCCTATGTGTCCAACTTGTGAGACAGTTCAACAATATTTTAAACCAAACTTCACTCCACAAATTCTTCCTCTAATCCTATTTTTTCTCTACACGTCATTTACCGGATTTTTAATGTACTCTGAGGACATATAGTTTTGAATCATATGAAACTACCCTCTCCTAAATTACCATGGAAATGAGTCGAGCATCTCATTTCACTTTGCCAATGTTACGAATTTAAAGTTGTGTAGAAGAGAATGATTACAATTTTGAATCAAAAAAATTAGCGGAAAATTTTTCCGTGTGCTCTTAGAAGATGATGATACATGTCGTGTTGTATGACCATAGATATATATACGTACTCATTGAGAGATCCATAATATATTTAAAAAAAAGGATGAAAAAAATAAATGCTAACCTCGATAGTTTTCTTCCGAAACTTCCGAAAAAAAAAAGACAATACCGTGGGTTCTCCGGAAGACAAGTTTCGTTACTCTTAGGTTCTATTCCCCTCTCGTGAGTGGCCGGCTAGTTGAGGAGCAGGAAATACGGAACGATTCGGAGGAAAGGAGACAAAATGATTGCATTCAACAGAGTCTCCTTATTTGGAGAGGGAACGAGTAGGCTGTCATCGAGGGCGTCCACTACACAGTGTTCGTCTCTCTTCTCCCGTCTCTCTTCTCTCACCGTCCTTTCCGACACATTCGATTCCATTTCCTCTCTCCCTTCTCTCTGGGTCGAACGATGTGAACGTTTTACGTAAAATTAGTCCCTTTCCTCGTCCACTCCCTTTTCCTCCCGCACACACAGACGCGGTCCCCTTCTTCTCGCGGTATTCTTACCTCGGATCGAAAGAGAAACATGTATCCAAAAGCTTGGAGATTTTCAAGAAACGTATCCGGGTCCGCCGAGAATGTACTCCTTCGTGCTGACATCCTTTGCCGCCCGGAGCGCCTCGCGATTTCCATGAAAACCCCCATATAGGTAGAATTTTTCCCGGAGGGTCAAAATGTTTTCCTGACGCATATTTTTTGAGGCCGAACGCTCTCGTGAGTGCGAGGGATCGTTCCAGAAATGACATCACCCAGTTATGCGGGTTGATGGTGGGGTCGTATACGGGGAGAGAAGTTTTTCAGGGAAGACGAGGTCATTACGAGCGTAATCCTAGTAGACCCATGATTTTGGAACTCGTTTGTGCTCCCTACTCTACTCCTCCTTTGGCAAGAACACTTTTCCTGTCCGACTTGAGCCAATTATATTTAGAATCTTCTCTTGAACCATGGGAGTCCTTAATTTCCTTTCTCGTTCTCAATCGAGTAATCAGGTAAGAGTGGCCAAAAAGGCAACCAAGGAATACATGTGTGTTTTTAGAAGCGCATTTTCTAAACTGAGACCTTGAGACTACAGGTGGTACCGTTTAAATGGAAGAGATATGATTTCACAATAATTACGACACATGCAGTGCATGGGACGAATATTTGACACCTATCGAAGTGAGAGTTAATTATTTTCAAATAGTTAAAATTCAAATAAGATCATTTCAAAAAATTAAAAACGAAATGAAAAAAATGGTATTACAGCTTGTCCAGAAAATTTGATCGGAACACTCTCAGCTAGAAGAAAGAAATGACAACTCTTTTGGAAGGGTACCGAACGCATGGGTTTTACTTCAGGACCACGAGCAAATTTTGTAGAGTCTAACATTGCAGCGATGCATTCGCACATCGGGTTAAAAGAGTGGAATGAATTCCCTCAGAGATTAATTTACATATATGGTTTCTATGCACAAATATTGCGATTGCAAAAAAAAATGAAAGTGAAACTCTCCTACAGTTATGATGGAAAAGCATTGTTGTTATCCGCTATTCTCTTTAAAAAAATCATATTAATGTAATATTAACAACATAAATATTTAACATAATTCCAACAGTTAAGCAATAATGGCTGATATCCTTGCATACATCACTACACACTGACGTGAAAACTCTCAGTGTATAACACAATGATAACGACTGGTTAAATGATTTTAATCCATTTTCATCTGTTTACAATCTATTTTGGTGATAAGTGCTCCAAAGGCCAAGGAGTGACAAATGCTACACCACCCAAACCAAGACTATGTCGTTATTATTGGTCATTAATTTGTAGAAAAACGTAGGTATAAGGGATAAATGCCCTTGCAAACATAGATCTAGATAGGAGACGAAATCAAATTAGTGTATCATATAAAAATCAGGTATTTTGGGTCCTCGATTACTTAATAAAGTTCATCGTTTTCTGAATTAGCTCTATAATTGAAATAAGTTCAATATTTTCTTAGCTATTTATCATCCATGGGCAATAATAATAGGGGGTATATAGCGGGTCAGTGGGTCAGTAACGAAGATGAAATTTATAGGCGATTGAAAATCTTACGTTGAATGAGCTCCATACAATTACCTATCTTTCTGGAGATAAAAGTTTTCACGAACATAGAATAGGTATTTTGGTTAAAATTAAGGGAGATAGGATGCATTCAGAAATTAGGAATAAGTTACTCTATTATTTTGTATGTGCTATGAAAGTTAGGAGCTCAGTGGTATGTAGCCCCAGGGTCCATAAAAATGATAGATTACTACTCTCGTCCTTTATCGCCAGTTTTTGTGGCTTGAATATTTGCATAAACGCAGAAGCAAACAAACATTTACCCGCAACTTTAAAAAAATCCAATTTCTGGTCTAAGAATTATGCATTCTACCATGGATTTTAATTTCTTTTACCTGTATTTAACAAATCGCCGATTTAGGAAAATTACGACATTATTATGATATCTCTGTGTGTCAATGAGAGACTATTTTTCCGTTATTAAGTCTTGGTTGAAATAGTCAGGGGCTGGAGAATGATCACGGATTCACGCGTACTATGCTAACTCGATAAATAATTGTTGACTGATTTAGTTTCCACGATGGTGATTGGATCCTATCCGATGGATTGGATAGATCCTTCTCTTAAAACCCTTGTCGATTTATTTACAGTCTCTCCCTGTGGTATCCATGGCAACGATATCAACTTCTATACCTTTACAGATAAAAATAAAATGCAAGAAGAGCGTGTTTCATGGACGAAATTTTCTACGCACTTCTCGATAGTAACCCTTAAATATCATTTTTTGGTGGTCCAGAAAGCGAAAATCTAAGTATTAATCACGCCCTTGAAGTCTAACCAGTTAATTCATAGACATTTTCAAGATCGGCACCAGCGACGGAATACCAACCGTTGGTCTCTTTGCTTTGCACGGCCGGCTAAAACGATTTTATGATAAACTAAGTTAGCGTGTCAAAATTATCAGAGAAGCTAGGCTGAGAATCCCTCACGGGACGAAGAATGAATTACAGATTAAGTATCTTGAATAAATTGGAAGGACGTCTCCTTAGCAATGATGTTGAAATTGTATTATTACCCACATTGTACTATGATAGCCGATATCACGTCGATAAAATTAAAGAGTTTTGGACTGAACGATAAGAGATCAGAATAACATCGTCCGACCGCGGTAGGGGTAGAAATATTGGACTCGAAATTAGTCTGGTGTTTATTCACCCCCTGCCACACACCCTAGCAGTGCCTTGTAGGGCACTAAAAATACTGAAAAAACACATCCTACCTCACGATCAGGGCTGTGTTTTTGTCAGTTCGGTGTTTGCGAGCAACGAAATACTTTTGAAGAGAAGCAACTATTGGAAACAACCGTTTGAAATAGGGAGGGAGTTATATCGAAAGGGAGTTTAACGGCATGCGGTTGGCAGTGTTCCAAATTCTTAGAATTCAACGCGTCGTCATGTACACAGTACCGCGTTACGATATAACGGAGACGACAAAGAGACTGTCGGTAGCGGTGATTTCACGTAATCCAGCGAGAGGGTGGGAAGAATCGTCTTTCGTTTCGACAGATGCGGGCTCTGTAATCGACTTGAGCAGGAGGAGTAAGGGAATGGAATTACACCGCAACTTTGTCGAACAACGACTAGAGTTTGAGGAGTGAGACAATGGGAACAAGGTTGACAAGGTATGCCAATGTCGACAAGATCTCTCGAGGAGTGTGTCGCGCCGCGTTACAAAGGGGTTCTATAAACTGCTTGGTGTCCCTGTAAGTTTTGGGTAGCGGGGAGAAAGTCGTATGATTGAGCGCAGTTACCCCAGATATTAGTACATAACGTAACCTACACTCTAAATAAATGCCATTTATGTGTTCTCAATGACCATAAAGTATGCCGAGTGGTATCATCCTCTTGAGTCATTGTGCTTCGGTTATCTAACCAAAATCATCTCAAAGTGAGCCTTGAAATATTCAAGAGTTGAAACATCTTTTAGATATTTTGGCAGGGGATATAAGTTTTGAAATGAATGCAACTGAAGATTGGTGCCTTTTATTTTCGATTGGACAAAAATTAAATCTGCCGCAAGACGGTCTGCAAAGGTTTTGGGACGCCATATATACGAATAATAAAAAGAGACATTCAAGCGTGATGTTGTGGAATATCATGATTAATTAAAATTTGGCAATTTTCCACAAAATAAGATATATTACTATTGGTTTCAATGTAACTACATCATCATTTTTTTGGATTTTTTTCTCCTACAGCATTAACTTAAATTACAGAAATTTTAGGAATCGGAAGACTTGAGTTTTATAACTTGTTATGAAATAAGATTTAAAAACTAAGGGATAATTTTTAGTTTCTCTCGATTATGTTCCCATTGCTATTCCGCGAAATTCCGCAACATCCATTGCTATTCAGTTGTCCAAACATTATATTTCCTTCAATATATTCCACACTAAAACTTCAGCTCTGTTCTGTTATTTGAAATAATTACCTTATTATCTATCACATTACGCTACAATTGAACATATTGATTGTCTTGGTGAGCTCAGTATTTTTGTTCAGTTGTTCTACTAGTTAGCAACTCAGTAACTTAAAAACTTTGACGCGTAGGCAGAAAATAGATTATTTGTTGAACATTATATATCTGTGCAAATAGCTGAATGTATTTCAATAAATTGAATAATGCAGTTCATTATCACCCAGCATATTTATCACTTAAATTTTACATCGTCAATCATTTATTGATAGGTATTAATTGCTAGCTCTGTTGAAGAATTACAGATAAGTTTGACATCATACCTACTTTGATACATTATACCATATATGGAATACGGTAGAAAGACTGGAAAAAAATGTAAGTCATTATAAATTAATTCATATGTGTCAGAGAGCTAATTAATATAAGTCTGATTGAAAAATAAAAATATAGAGAATAAGAAAATGAAAGTCAAGTTACAATGGAAGAACAGTTGAATGAATCTATGTTTTAAATAAAATTATCAAAGCAGAATGATTCCTTGGTACAAGATATTTTGTTTGCAATTTCCACTGCTATTCTTCCCCTTTTTGGATAGGAAAAATATACTGAACTAACCAAATCCCCGAGAAAATCCCGTCTGTTAGAAATATTACCAATTAGCGCAAAATATTTTCAATCCCTAATTTTGAAGCCTTCGTAGATTTGAACAGGGATCTAATTTGTGCACACTTTCTTGTTTGACGTCATTTCCGTTTACTGCTTTCTTATCTCAGGATTTAGTATTCCTCGAGATAAGTTAGTTTCATTAATGTTGCACCGTATAACAAGTGATTGAATTTCGGGCTCGTATAAAAAGTTTGTCTTTTTTTTAAATCGCTTTAGCGTCCGTTGAAATGATATTTTCGGTGATGCGTGCATGCACGTACTAACTTTCCAAAAACAGAAATACAGTTGGCGGGTATTCTGCTTCATGAAAGTTTCTCAAAGTAGTCGTGCGATGAAAGTAACTTGCACTGATTATTGATTAAGGTATCGACGAATCTTGCATATTGAAAAAATATTGCCACTAAGGTCGCGAAAAATACTTAAATTCCCACAATGATTCCTTGAAATACTTAACCAGTTTTGACTTTCGCCATTATTCATTTCACATTTTACAAAGACTCAGCATCCGAAAGTGTATTGTCGAAATCTGAAGTGCACGTTTTATTGACGTCACAATGAAAATACTCCCCCTACCCTAACCCAACCCTTTTACTTTCAACCGAATTCCTCGATCTCCGCGTCTCATTTATCGCCTGAATAATTTCAAAATAAATTCCTTCATCTCACCCAAATCCGCCCGTGGCTTGTAATATAATATTCGCGCTAGATGTACTTGTCATATCAAAAATTTTGAAACGAACTTCTTCGTCCCACATTTCGTTCGCGTGGAAAATATATATGGAAAAAAAGTCAAGCTGAGGTTCAGTTTGGCCGTAAGGGGAGCGCGGGACCGGACGCACTAAGCGTCACCTAGGTACACGTGAGAAGGGAGAGGAAGGGAGTGAAACGTTAAAGAGCCGAGTCTTACTGCTTCGATTACCCAATGGAACCTCCCTCTGCACCCAACTGAAAAGAAATGGGTTCCCTCACCGCTTCAAAGGAGGAAGATCGACGGGAAGAGGACTGGGGGAGGGGGGGAGGTTACTGGGAAGGGAGGTAACTGTGGAGGACGGGCAGAGAGATAGAGAGGGTGTGGGAGAGATGTTGATGAGACGGGGTTGTAAGATGGGGATGGAGGAAGAAGCGAAGGAGGAGCGAAGAGACGACGGTGCGCTCGAGGGGGGCGAAGGAAGTCGCCGGGTTTGAGGCGGGGGGGTGTTGGGATCGGGAGAGGTGCCTGGAATGGCTGCTGCTGGGAATGGGAGGCGGAGTGAATTTGTCGGGGAGGGAGAGAGTTGCATGGAAGCTGAGAAGGTTATTCTCCCCTAGAGTACCTGGTTTCGGGGGAAGTAGGGTGACGCTTGGAAAGGGGTAGATAGGCGCTGCGTGGGGGGAGAGCCCGGGTCGGTTGCCCCTGGCAACGCTAAGAGAAGCGGCCACGGAGCAGGAAATGGGTCGGCTGAGGGGTTGGTGGGAGCGGAGGGGTGGCAAGGGGTGAGAGGTTGTGGGTGAGTGAGAAGGAGAGGAGGGCGAGGCTGAGGGGAGGGGGGAAGGTTAGAGCTCGCGCGCCGTCGGGCGAGAAAGAGCGGTCGAGGTCTTTGGGGTCATGTGTACGATGAGCGCTTAAGGGGAGGGAGGAGGACACAGGAGCGTAAGAGAGTAGCGGTCGTTGTAGTCTGCTACAGAGGCGGTTGGCAGAAATGGCCGGGGGCGGTGGATCTCAGGAAGGGTGTGCGGTGGATGAAGGCAAGAAAAGTATAATGAGAAGAGAGTCGGGGGTTAGCCAGACAGGGAGAGAAGGGTGGACGAGTGAATTAGTTTCGAGCAGAATAATATGAATGTAGAGATATACGTGTGCTTATTTAGAGGTGTGTATGTGTGTGTGTATATACATATGATTTCGTCGAATTAACACGGAAGTGTTGAATAAAAAAACTTAAACAGCAACAAACAATAAACCATTAATATAGTATTCAACCCGAAGGTCAATTTGGTAGGTGAGTTCACCCAGTGCTAAGCCCGACGACGTGTGAAATTCACACATCAGGGAAGGGAGGCCAGTTCCTTTCCCTGTGGCGGTCTGGTTTCCAAAGAGGATATGGTACCCAAAAAATCACACAGCTTGTGTGGAGCTTCAGGTGCCCAGAGTGCCTTACCCGGGAATCGAACCCGGGACCATCCGGTCAGCAGGCCAACGCTCTACCCCTGGACTACCGTAACAATATAGGAACACATAAAAAGAACACTCACACGTTATTTCTTAATAATTTCGACGGAATTTAGCTCCGTCTTCATCAGAAGAATACTATCAGCACTACTGTTTCTTCTGATGAAGGCGGAACTGAATTCCGTCGAAATTATTAAGAAATAACGTGTGAATGTTCCTTTTATGTGTTCTTGTATTGTTTGTTGCTGTCAACCTTATATATATATATATATACAAACTATATATACATATATAAAAAACTATATATATATATATATATATATATATAATTGTAAACTTGCATAGATAGATGTATGCTTACCTTTGCAACATATTTTGATTTCTTGGGAACGTGTCGTGAGATGAGTGAATTCCCGTATGGTATAACTTCATTTCCCAATTGTATTCTCCCTTAGTTCCTAAGGGAGAATCATTAGCCTTTTTCTTATTAATTATTGAACTTTTCCAAAACAAATATTTTCCTGAGATGCACCTAAATATAAAATTGGCAATTTAAGGTTTTGGCAATACTAGAAATAGAACCATTTCAAAATGTAAAAGTTATTCGTCTTTACTGGGATTGGAATCCGGATCCCTTCTTGTCCGACCAAGTGCATTAGCCAGGCATGGTACCTAGGCATCCTGTTCAATTGCGAAATTTTACGAGAGGCTCGTAGGGGGTTTAAAGAAAGAGTGATAAAGCACTCGGCCAGATATCGATAGATTCAGGTTCAAATTCTGTTCAAAGTTAATGATTTTTACCATTTGAGTTTGTTGCTTCGTAATGCGCATTAGCGGATGACTTTGTTGAAGGTTATTGTGGCGGCATCTCCCACAGTTTCTTTGTATCAGAACCAGTATTGCCTTAATCTGATTTCAATGTAAGATTCTGAAAGTTTTTATGCTTCTGAATGGCGATATTAGAGATTTCTGTCAAATTTATTCCAATGTACCGCCATCTTACTGGAGTCAGAATTTACCGTTTTACAGATGAATCCAACTAAGTCAAATTGGTTCCGTTCAATTATTCAATTTTTTAGAAATGTTTAAGACATCGGATGCATAGTTTGTTCTTCATTTAATTTTTAAACAATATAATATTTACCAATTTTTTTCGAAAAATATATATCAATCCATCTCAGCCCAATAGTGGTTCAGTCGTCTATTTGAATGTTCATGATCCTTTGTAATGAGTTCACAGATGCAGTTTACGTACAGAGACGTTTAAGATTGATTACTATATGTGGAGCTTATTTTGAGTTGACACTTAAAAATCGAAAAAAAACGCACATTTATTTTCAAAAATTGTAGTATTGTTATATATTTAATAAAGATGGAATTATATAATTACTTAATAGGCATAAAATATTAAACATGATAATTGTGATTAATAAATTTTCTAACTTTTAAACTGTGGAACTAGATCGGACGATAACCTTGCTACCAATGTGAAGTACTTAACGTACACCATGGAAAGAATTTTTTTTCGTTAAATTCTACTTTTTTTGGGATTAGTTCCACATGTATAATTAAGGGAATTTCAGTTCTTTTATTTGCTCATTAGCTCTCACAGTGAGTTTTCGTACTGAATTCCTTCGTCCGTCGTTAAGGAAAACGACCTTTTGGTGGAATATCTCAATACGAGAAGTTTATATGGGGAAACTAAAAGTTACTCTCTCATTGTACCTCTCTCTGTCTCAAGTACTTGCTTAGATGTTCGCGTCGAAACCTCTCTCTCCTAAAGGTGTTGGCTCTTAGCTTTAGGATTAATATTCGCATTTCATTCAAGATAGTAATTAAGACATCTCCTCTGAAATTAGAACCTAATCCTTTGAAGCTTATGAGATAGATACTTCACTTTATTTCACTTTTATAATCGTTTATCAAATATTGTTCATTCCCTGCCGAATAAAAATTCAGGTCACCATAAAGTTTTTTTTTGCTGTGATCCAATTGTTTCACTGTATTTGGGACACAGTCTGCGAGTGTTTTGGAATTTCTTTCGGCATTATTAAAATAAATGATCACGGAGCGGAAAAAATTACCTCCAACTAATTCGAAGAGCATTTAAAATAGATAATTGGGAGATGAAAAGCGATCCCAACAAATCAACAGTTACTTATAAACCGTGGGAAATGACAGAGAACAATATTTAACATTTCATCATTGTAAATGTACGTTATTACCCATGCCGCAAAAGTTTTACATTATATTCCAGCAAATATGCTCCAAACATAAGATGGCATTCCAGTATGTAGAACCGGTAGTAGTGATTAGATAGAAAATCATCTAAATTCTTGAGGTGTCTGATCGATCGCGAATCCTTAAAGAGATTCAACGCTGTTTCGTAGGCATTTGTAATCATCGTAGACATCAGTAACTTTGGGTTGAGTAAGACGCGGTCGGTTAGCGCTCAATAAATTTTTGTAAGACCTCTGCTATAGTCCTCAACCTCATGGTTAGTTGAACGAAACTCTTCTCTTGTCTCGTATAGTCTGTCTCTTCATATGCTGGTAGTATGCTGAGAATTTCATATGTTTATTATTTCATTGATGTACTTCCTTCTTTGCCGACCTCTATGGTTTGTCCAATGTAATTGGCCCCTAGATTATTACTAGGAGAAGATTATGGTGTCTCATCACATGGCGAATTAACGTAGTCTCTTCCCTAACAGCCGTATTCCTGAGACTTTCCTTCCCTTGCCTAAACCCTAAACTCTACGGTTTCAGGCTTTACCTTGTCAAAATATCTGATATGCATATTAAAAGATTTGTTGTACTTCTCCATAGACTTCAATTTTAAGGTATAACACGTTTCAACGACTTTCGGCATCACCAGGTAAAAATATCATTTATATACAGCACTGGAATATATACGTATAGGACATAGGAGTTGCGAGGTTGCGATAGTTGGGGGTAAAGGAAGGGTGGGATGCTGAAGGTTGGGGTCGGGGATATTTGTGTAAGAAGGGGTGGTGTTGTGGCTATGACGTGGCACACGGGTGGGGTGTAGGGGTGTGGGAAGATGGGGGTCATCAGATGTGTTGAAGGGTTGATTTTGTTCTTCCAGCAAGGTTTATTCCTCAGAAAGGAGAGGGTAGGGTTGAGGGTACAATTACTCGTTGCAATGTATCGTTTTGGGGTCTGCCAAGTGGCTTTTTACCTCAATTTGCTCGAGAGCATCCGTTTTTAATCTCTTGAGGAGAATATGCAGTATTTCGGGGAAATATTGTTGTTGTGGTTGCATTGTATGATGTGTTTTTCTGAAAGAAATTTTGCAATTGAGGTTTTTTGCAATTCTATGAGGTGTTTTGTATAGTCTGCGTAAAAGTACAGAAAACCTTTTAATATTGTTATCTATTCAAAACATTTGAGAGCTTCCCTTCCCAGTTTATTTTGGCAATATTCCTGAAACAATATTTTTAAAACGCTTTGAGTGTTTTCTTATCTACTTTCGATGTCTTAATTGTTTTGTAACCATAAATTCTCATGCTCCAGGCATATGTTTTGATTATTTTTTCTTTCTTCGCAATTCGTTACGATATTTCTGCTAGTCAGAAGCGACTCGTAATTTTGTGAAGTAATTTTCTATTGGGCTATAGTATTCTTCTGTCAGTTTCTGTTTCGATCAGCCATTTGCAGATTTCCTAATGCAAAAGTAAGCGAGCTCTATTAGATCGTTCAGAAATTTAGGAACCACAAATATCATATTCCATTCAACCTTGTCGAATACTTTTTGTAAGTCATAAATAACTCAATATAGATATTATGATCTTTTTAAAGTATGTTCTCAATGATAGTAATAATATCACCATTCGTGTTCCCATTTCATTTTTTACACAACGTTAACTTTTCGCAAGTAAAATTTTTGCGTCAATTTTATCCGTGCTCGTTTACAATTGATTTATTATAAATTGAAAAGCGGAGATTTTAAGCTGAAACTGCTGAAATTTTCGAAGGTTGATTTTTCATTTTTCTTCCGAATAATAATGTATTGTTTTTCAATCCGTATGTAGGTTATAGAGATATATTTCACTTAAAATGTATTGCGTAATGAAATAATAATAATTATTAATTAGTCGTAGTTGCAAAAAAATTAAGACTAAAATAATTTCCAAGGCTCAGCCTAGATAAAATATATTTTATAAAAAACTATCAAGAATACAATTTAAATCTTAGCAACTATAGATATTTCTTATTTAACGGGACGGTTTTTTTTGTATTTTCAAACTCAATCAGCCCATATGTCATTTTGTAATCACTCCCTACGACTGATCCGCTAACACACATTATGGCCTTTGTAGACACGTTTCAGAGCACATAAAACACATTGAGAAGTCAATTACTCTTTATTGAGTAGTAAGGATTTAATCCTGGCTACTACATTATTAAACCCATAATGAAGCCGATGGTTAACTGTTCTGTCTAGAAAACATTAATCACATTTTCAAAATTAAAATTTTAACGGAAGCCGCTGGCCAGTTGAAGAGAAGAGTTATAAATGTCAGGACGCATGTATAATACATTCCTGATGGACCCGGAGATGAAGGTGTAAATTAAGTCATTCCCGCCTTTACCGTGATTCATCTGAAGGGGTTTCCTCAAGTCTGTAAGGACGGGGCGTATGCAAAATAAATCGCAGAAAGAAGAAGGACTGGAAGTCGTATAAAGTTATTGGCCGTTTCACAGAGTCAATTCGGTTCCCATTCAATCTGTCTCTGGGGTTTAAAGATGAACGATCGATAAACGGTACCGAAAAAGTCCTGGTGGCCCTTCAATAGTATTTACTGCATCTGCTAAGCTGAATCAGAGTGGTTTCAGGCCAAATAAATTTCAATTTTATGCCGCTGACTTTCTGAACTGAATCATTAAATCCCGTTCTTACACATGGAGTATTATCCTGGAAAAGACGTCAAGCCATTAGAATAGGTAATAAATATACAAGATAAATAGGTAATTTTCAAAAATTTACTTCTTTGAAGCGAATTACATTTAAATAACTATAATATCGAGAAGATATGAACGTAAAAATCATGATATATAGATAATGAAGTCTTAGACTCCGTTATACCAGTGAAACCTAAGTTAGTGCAAAGAACTGAATCTGTGATTACTCAAAATTGTTCTTCATTTTGAATATGTTCACAACATTATGCGCGAAGTTATAAAACGTGAATAATTAGTAAATAAGTCAGCCAGTAGTGATTACGAATTCAAATTTCAGTGCAAAATTGTCGTGTGAAAATACAGCTAAAATTTCTAAGTGTTTAGCAATGTGTCTGTCATGTGATCATTGGAAAAAAAATTTCTTTACTTTGAAAAGATATGGAATTTAAAGAAAAAAACGATCTCAGAGAAAAATAGACCATAGATAAAAAAATGTAAAGCTTCATTTGGGAATAAGCTAAGAAATAAATTAATATAATTGGCGTTTCTGATAAATTAGGTGAAATTAATTAGAAAAGTAAATTTCTTAAATTATTCTTTTGGATAATTATATCTTTGTAGTGTTCATAGGACAATTCCTTACATTTTACAAGTGTGCATTGCCAAATCAGTATCTTATGCCAAGTTTTTACAAATTTCAACGTACGAAAATTCGAATTTAAAGTACGGAGTTCCTTTTTATAAAAAATAAATTGCTTTAGCCATATACTCGAATATTTTTCTATCCTTTTGTAATGTCTGACGGAAAAATCAAATGATTTAATAGGAATAATAAGTATGAGTATACAGGAATTCGTTTTTCTATTCCACCGACCTCTGAAAAAAATATTTTCGTACAAGATAGAATATATAATAAAAGAAGAAATATTCATGTATTCCAGTAACACTAGTGCTTACCAAAATCAAATGAAGTCGTTTTACAGGTTAGGGCAATCATTTTGGAGCGCGTTCTGCTTCAGGCATCGGTCACATCAAGTCACCGCCGAATCAATGGCCGTTCCACCGCAACGGATTAGCGAAGTGAATTTGGAGAACATGGAACAGAACGATGGCGTTGAGGGCGGAAAATTCGAATCGCGCCGGCGAAGGGTGATAGACGATGTTATAATGAGTAAACTACGACCATGGTTTTATCAATTACTCAATATGGATACTATTATTCTTCTGTTTGACAAGTCTGCATAATGGATGGAGCCATCACGAAGTTGGTTTGGTAGCTTTGTCATTTACAAATAAACACAACAGTGGATACGAATATTTTCCCGGTATTCATAGTTTCTCGATGAAATTTTCGTCATTAAACCAACGAAAAGTTATTCAAGTGTGTCATCTCCTGTGGGAAAAGCGCTTTGAAGTCTCAAATAAACATTAATGTCTTCGTTTCTTGGGATCTTAGAGCTCTCATTGTAGCGCAACGATGCGATAAATGGAACGAGAACCAGGGTGCATTACTGCGACCAGCGCGTGAAACGGAATGAAGCCCGCATCACGATATCTATGGGAGAAATAGTAAAGTGATATTTCCCAAAATTCTCACAGTCAGGTCATATGTTAGGGAAAAAATGTGTGTCCGAACTTTTCTTTTATGTTTACAATATACTTCAGTATATTTAATTTCCTACCATAATAACACAAGATATCAGAATAAGGGGAATCAGTTTCATTCAATTGGTCAATAAGTTTAAATCTTTTTTTATTTATTTTGTATTCAGAGATTCTTCCGTTTTTTTTACAAATTAAACGGCAGGGAGAGCTGCATAGAATTTGATTATTGTTAGAAGTGATCTGCCGATCAATTTTAGAATTTTTATGTCATCAGGTTCAAAATTATCAAGCAATTCCTTGATTCACTGAGAAAGTTAGGAAACATAAATTTACTTTAAAGCATTGCATTTCATTAAATCATATATGATTTTTAAAAAAGTTTACGTCCTCCTCAAGACATCTATAACGGTCATTATACCTCGTTTAGAGAGCATTCTCCATTTTATGACTGTCTTCAGCACTTCATTGCCTCACGCGATATCTCCTCCAACAGCTTTTCCTGCCTTCGACTTTCGCTCGACGGTCATTTTTCTTCCCCTAACATCCATAACTCTCTTTCATTTGTCTTCCTTTCCCTCCATTTTGTCATCCAGCATTCTTCCTATTCATTCTTATTCTCATCCAAAGGTGCATTTAAAAAAAACCTCAATCTGCGCTTAGTGTCTCAATCTTTCTCCTCAGCATCCATGGGCACGTAACGCTACGTTCAGTTAAAAAGATTTCGCTTTCTTTTCTTCTCCTCTTAAGCTAAGGAGCAGGACCCAGTGCTTCATTGGTACATGCAATATTTCTCCTAAGGTCCTTACAGCCATACACATTTTCGTTAAAGAATTACAAGGCAAACAAGTGTACTCTTCCCATTGTTCTTTGCCTAAACATGCAAACATGTCTTTCGGTTTGCCTTGTCCCCTTTCCGTTTCTAGAACATCTTTTTTATGGAATTTGTAATAGTTTATCTTCATCTCATCACTGATACTCTGATTCCGCAATTATTTTATAATTGAATGAATGTCTTACGTGGCGTTTTACTTCCATGGATCGCTGGTCCAAATCATCCTGTTCTCCGGATGGAGGGGTTTCGGCGGGAATGTCGGTCTGGGAGAGGCCTGCTCTCTCAACTGTTTAACACGCCCAAGAGGAGACCGATTTTAGTTCCGGGGGCCTTCCTCGCAAATTACGGATGTGTGTGTGTGTGTGTGTGTGTGTGGGTGGGTGTATGTAGGGAGGAGGAGGTCACGGGTGGGATGGTTGTCGGTCCATCCAGTCTCCTCCCACCCAAACACTCGTCCCTTTTTCCCCACCTTTCCGTCTCTCTCTCTCTCTCGTTTCGTTGAAGTGTGAGGAGGCCCAACCGGTCCGCTCCGTCTTCGTCAAACCGGAAGGGATGAAGAAGGAATGTGAGGGATGGAAGAGGGTGAACAGTGAGGGGGAGGTGACCACGAAGGCGGAAGGGAATGGGGAAATGGGATATGGCAGAGGAGGAAGAGAATTATGGGTGTCTGAGTCAGAAGGAAGTTTAAGAATTCAGCCCAGGCATGTCTATGTGAGACGAAAGGGAAGTGAATATAAAAACTATGGAATGGAAAACGTGCATCATTTTTCGGCGATAATGAACCTATAGTTTTTTCTAAATATTTGAGACATAAACTGTGAAATGTGAAATTACCGTGCTTGATATAAAAATTCTGGTCATCCTGGAAGAAGGTATTAGACGTTATTAAGGTATTACGTTATTAAGATGTAAACGGTATTAGAGATATCGTTAGACGGGTTTTGGGAAATATTTTATAAAAAGCAAAAACAGTATTTGGGACCCTTGGGAGAGAATCTGGCAAAAAGAATTAGATAAAGCCCAGACGAAATTCGCCAAATTCGTTAAAAATTGTTATAGTAAGAACACAAGAATGACAGGACTCTTAGGGGATTTAGGCTGGGAGCCCCTTGAAATACGGAGAGAACAAGCGAGACTTAGACTTTTAGAAAGATTCAGAACCAGCGAGTTTAACGACAACACTAAAGGAATTGTAATGGCCCCACACTACTTAGGTAGATCAGACCACAAAGGTAAAATAAGGCAGATGGATTCCAATACAGATAGATTCAAATACTCATTCTCTCCCAGAACAATCAGAAATCACAATAGTAAGAAACCGAAGTCACTTTAGAAATAGTAAAAACATTTAATTTACAAGTCGAAAAAAAATTAAACATCGCAAAGGCATCAGGTATATTTGTAGGTGTATGTGTATGTTAGTTGTTAGATTGTGTGTGGGATATAAGGGTTTTTGCATGATTGTATAAAATGTTTTGTTTGTGGCTTCTATACATTTATGGCTTTTGCATGCGGTTTTTTTCTTTCTTAATTACGAGCGGTGCCCTAACACCCCCCGCCATACGCTCTTACGACTGTTTGCAGAGTATTAAGTAGATGTAGATGTAAAGATGAGAAAGACGTCAAATTCGCCGTAGTTAGGTGACATTTGGCATACGCGGCAAGTATCTGGAATCGTTGGGAGGCAATTTTAATTAAGAATTTGTTAAAATTCTTTGTGAAAATTCGCTATGTTTGTTAAAAATTGCTACGAGGAGAGAGTAAGCGCAACGAATGTGCTGGTGGAATTAGTTTGGTACCCTTTTGATTGAGGAAGAAAAGAGGCAAGACTTGACTTTCAGAAAGGTACAGGGCACCTTAATTTTCTTGCGACGCCGACGGAATTATTACGGACAACACATTATAGTATGTTGGCAGATTCGACCACTGGGATAAAACAAGGGAGATACAAGTGAACACATCATCACAGACAGACTCAGGCGTTTGTCTTTCCCACGCAAGACACACAATCACTGAATATGGACCAAAATGTGACATATTATTTATTGTCATTTGATCCCCGGAATCATTTAACTAAGAAACGACTTTCGGTAAGGATTGTTTGTTTCAAACAAATTGATTGCTTTTGTCTTCTCTGGAAACATCTGTTTCAGCACAGCATGCTACAAGACTGTTTTGATATGCATTTTTTATCACTATTTATTTAATTAACATTAATTAAATAAAAATTATTATAATTTCAATTAAAAAATCAATGTTCTGTGATATTTAGAGATGAAATATTGAAATAATGAAATATTTGACAAAAATGAGTAACTTTCGCTCCAATGCCTAATTTGTAATTAATTTGTTTGCATTTTTCTGAGGCTCAAGCAGTCATTTAGATTTAAGCTAATGATCAATTAGGATATTTCTGTAAAAGAAAAACTAAAACAAGGTGTGGAAGACCTATGCCTCTTTCACTCATACAAGTTGTTGTAATAGCTGCTAGTTTCGTAAATATTTTTTAAATAAAGGTTTTTGAAATATTAGTCTTCCGGCTAACTTTGCTTTCGCGATATTAGTAAATCATTTGTTGTTCGTGCAATCAGTTACATTTCACTAACTTGTAGAAAGCCAGATTTGTATTTTTAAGGGAAATAATGTATGTTGTCCGGAAAGATAGGCCGGCCCTTGTGGTTGAAATACAAGCATCTTGCGTCCCATTGGATCTATTCCACGTCGGAGACAAGAAGTACACTATTTTTGTGGCTTCTTATACTTACCGATGCGTTCATTCTCCATGAACAAATGAAGTGGGTATTTCTTAATTGAAGTACACTAGTCACCGTAGTACTAGGAGGTTTTCATTTATCGTAACCAGATAAATCAACCTTGGAAATATGGATAATTTCAAAGGTATACGTTACGTTTTTTCCAACACCTAACTAAGCACCTATCAGTTCCAAAGTCGCTTGCTTCAACCCAATTATTCTTCCCTATAATGAAGAATGGACTTGAAGAATGGTGAGCAGTTCATTTATTTGATACTTCTTATCCAAATGTGTTATGGCTCTCCATTTTAAAAAAAGAGTAAACAATAGATTGTTTATGTGATGTAGTAAAAACTCCGATAAAAATATATTAAAGCGCATTGCCGTTACAATGAAGTCAGTTATTTTTTTATTCATTATCGAAGGAAATTCACTACTAAAAAGACGAGAAAAGTTGTATAAAATAATAACCTTTAAGACCTCTGCATTGAATAAGTACATTTCATATGGAGTTGAAAGCAATAAGTACATTTGAAATCATCATTGAGTCAAAGAAAGTTATTTTTCAATGATCGATTTTAACAAGTGAAGATTTATTTACGTATGTGGCACTACTTTTTTGGTCCATTCGTTTATTTGTCCAATTAAAAGAGTATCTTTGCAAGATTATTTTTCATTGCTTAAACTTTCACTTGGAACGCATTCTGGGAAATGTTTTTCCTGGCAGAACATCTAGTGGAATATGTTTGAGAAAAGATTGGAACATGTTTTTTTCTCACTTTGAACGCTTAAGTCTGAATACGTTTTTCGCCCAATGTGAGTCGAATGACAAGGGTGCCAGCGTTATGCGAACATTTCCATATGCGTACCGTTTAGTCGATGGTAAAGAGTACAGCGATTAAGAACGCACGGGACAAGGATTGACCACCTATTTCACCACCTTGAATGGAGGATATTTAAGGCAAGGAGGGTCTTATTCCCATAGGGATGATTTTACGGCCACAGAAGGCGCAACTAGTGGGAGTGTAAACCTCATTGAGTGGCAAATGCTGGGAGTTCCGAACTTCTGAGGCCGTGAATAAGTGTCCAATAAATCCCTT
This sequence comes from Hetaerina titia, assembly GCA_037158775.1. Lineage (NCBI taxonomy): Eukaryota > Metazoa > Arthropoda > Insecta > Odonata > Calopterygidae > Hetaerina > Hetaerina titia. The sequence continues at coordinate 54,830,468 of CM073776.1, read as the reverse complement.
GACCGGCGGTTTTCTCCGACTCTAAAACAATACTTTAGCGTTTGCAGCGAACGCCAGACGGATAAACCTCTTTTTTCTTTCTTTTCCTTAAATGGCCAGTAAAAACAGTCAAGCTAAATCACGCCAGTCTTTTTTTGGAATTTTTACAGGTGTGAATGATAAAAAAAAACTATTACAATGAGTGTTAATTATTTATTTATAGCCTTTTATGCGTTCTGGTATATAGATATCTAGGTATTATTATTATTATTATTATTATTAAAATGTATATGTGCAAATAGACAAATGTCAGGTGGCACACAGGTCCCAAGTGTTACAAAAACTTGCCTTGGAAAAATAACATGGTTTCTGAAATACAATCAACATCACAAAAGATAATAAATGAAATCAGTCAGAAAAAAAGAAAAAAAATACACTTTAAGGAAATTTCCAAACACCAATCTGTAGTACATACAAAAAAAAGAAAATCCCCATTTCATTAACATTTGTTTCCCAATCAACAAGAAAAAAAATTAAGCTGTTACATTTAATTTTATACAACACATCAATCAAATGATTACAGAAGTTGTTTACATCTTTTCTTAAAAGTTTGGCCTCTGTTAGGAAAGGGTTTTAAAATTTTTGCAGGTAAATTGCTCCAATCAACAATTGTTTTATTTAGAAAAGAAAATTTTTTATTCGTTCTTTGTGCCCGGCATTTTACCTTAAATTAACGACAAAAACGTTTCACGATAAAATACCTATAATATTGGTGTAAAAGAGGCCGAATGTTAAGAAGTCGAGTATATCCACTAAACATCAAATTAAATTACTAAACTATCTATTTTTAATAATATTTTCTATCTCTTAATATTACTGAAGGAAATAGGACGGGTGGGTTCTAGAATTTAAAGGGATTTGACCTCGTAATGTTTCAGAAATCCACATGTTTTCTTATGAATATGGACGGCTACCATTTCAGGTTTTATTAACAAAATATAAAAATTTGCTTTATGAAATATTTCTGTAGCTGTATCACCAAAGGGAAATATGTTGCGGTATTACCGACTGTGTGACTCAGGGAAATAAAAAAACTTAAAATCTCGTTCCCCACCTTCTCATAAGCTTTACAGAACGCCCGTAAAACGTCGTACATAACGAGAAAAAGCCCCGTGCCAGCTTACTCGTTTTAATGGATACCTGAGGAACAACAGGACGATGAGGTAAACCACAGGACGATTTTATGTACGGAGGTAGCTGGAAATAGTAGTTTGTCTGGCCATGATAGAACAATCCTTCATTGTTCTCTAGTCACTGTTAATTCCCTTACCCCCTGATAGCTTCACTGCTTTACGACCTTCTTAATACTTAACATACTTAACAAGGAAACAGATCATCGAATCGATTATATGGAGCATTGATCTCTACTGATCAGAGACACGGAGTATGACGATCGCTGCCCAGCGAAAAATAGGAGCATAAAGAAGAATGGCGTAGATCAAATGAACGGGCAGAATAGGAAAGAGGAAGTATATAGAAAAATGAGGAAAAGAATAACGGATTAGTCAAGTAAGATCTGGTGCTGATGGGCCTCAGGGATGATGATGATCATCATCCCTGAGGACGATGCACGGGTCGAGCATCGAAACGTCGGTTATCATGGAACCCCTGACCCGGTGGAAGACCCGAGAAAACTTCACCAAACGGATTAGTTAGATATATAATCAAATGTAAAATTAAAGGGAATATTACTAGGTCGGTTAAGTAGTTTAGGTAGGTTTCTATACCTTAGGCTCCGGTTCTGATTCCTGGAACCTACCCTGAAATACTCGTCCGTGACATTGCCCCGTTAGTGGTGGGACATACGTATTAGAACGATAGATGCAAAGAAAGGCAGACTGATATGTACTCTATAGGTACAAAAGCTCAGCGTAATATTGGGTGTTCTGAAATGACCGAGTTTGAAAATGGAGTAGGTGAGTTGCGATGTACACGATAGAATCTTTCAAAATGACAAAGCGTGGGAATATTTAAGGAAGGAAATAGAAAAACCAAGTTTCAAAGGAGAAAATGACTACAAGTTTATAGTAAAAATAAGATCAAAATAAATAGAAAAAGGTTTTCATTTTTAAATGCAAGTACTATTGAATGGAAGGAGATACTTGGAGGGCTAGCTACTAGCGACCTGAATCTATTGTCAATCAGGTGGGAATTTTTTCGTAGTAGAGATTATTGTTTAGATATTTTCTGTGTGTATAGTTCTTGCCTGATCTAATTACTTTTCGCGAAAAAAATATATTGGAGATGTTCATTTTATTATACCAAGTTTGATTGTGAAGCTAGGGATATCTGTGTGTCACATGACACTTTCTATCTGTACATGTGTATTTTAATCTAAATGATAATAATAATGAGAGAGTTTGCGTAAAAACTCTCCAACCCAGAAATGCACACAACTCTGGACCGATCGAATCTTTGCTATCGTAGTTTTTCATGAAATTATTAGTTTACTCAGCAGCTTCATATGCACTGCGATTATTCTTGTATGTTGACATGGATAGGTGAGACAATCTACGAGACATTCCCGGACAAGGGATGATTACCGATTGCCCTAACTGTCAGTCATCGAAAAGGGTACCACGGGGCATATTTGTCTAAAGAGAACGGGAGGAAGATTGCGGCAATGCTAGCCAAATTTCTGTCTCTATGCCTTTCTTAAAGTGGTTGAATTCACTGCGCTAGTGGGGACTGCATGTCGTATATTTTTATATTAGGTAATCTACAGTTTAAGGTAGGTTTTAGGATGGACACAACTACCAAATAAATATTTTGTAACTCCAAACAAAACCCAATCCAGCAACCTGCTCTACATCAGGTCCCTCTTCATCTCTGTGTACTTGTTTCCTCCTTTCATCCCGTCCAACATCCCTATCCTGTTCCTGCCCTTTCCTTGCTTGCCCAACATTCTCCCCTCTATTACCTTCTTCAACATTCCACTACCGCTCAATACGCCTTTCATCCATTTTTCCTGCCTCCATAGGATTTTTCCCAACAAACCCCTCTCCTCACCCACCATCTCTAGTACTTCCTCATTTTTTCCCATTCGGTCCATTTCACTTTCTCCATTCTTCTCCACACCCACATTTCAAAAGCCTCCAATCTACGTCTATCCTTCTGCTTCAGAGACCACGTTTCCGCGCCGTACATAGCTACGCTCCATATCAGAGTTTTTACGAGTATTTTCTTAACCTCCCTTCTCAACGTCCCCGTCATGAACTTCCTTCTTCTTGAGGAAGCCTCCTTGCCTAGTGCAATTCTTCTCCTTACGTCCCTACTACTTTCACCGTGTTGGTCCAAATATTTTTGAGATACGTAAGCCGTTCTACCTGCTCTATTTTTTCCCCTCCTATTTTAATGCTTAGCTTAGCCTTTTCCTTTCTGGAAAATCGCATAACCTTTTTTTTATTAATATTGATTCTCATCCCATATTTATCGCACTGAACTTCCAATTCACTCAGCAATGCTTGCAACCCCTTGGCTGACTGAGCAACTAGTGCTTGGTCATCAGCAAACCTAACCGATTTTACGAATTCTCCTCCGACTTTCATTCCTACCTCCAGTTCTTCCCATGCCTCTTTAATCATTTCCTCTACATATACGTTGAACAGTACCGGTGACAATGGGCAACCCTGCCTTACACCTCTTCCTAACACTGCCCATCCGGACTCTCCGTTCCCCACTCGCACCTGAGCAGTCTGAGACATGTACAGGTTGCGGATCAGTCTCCTGTCCCTCCAATCCATTCCTATTTTCTGCAATACACGCATCAATTTTTCCCAATTCACTCTATCAAACGATTTTTCGCAAACTACAAAACAGGCAAATACGTCCTGATTGTATTCTATATTCCTCTCGATTAGTGATCTCATTACTGCAATGGCATCCTCTTCCTTTCCTAATCCTAAACTGATTATTCCCTAAGTAATCATTTGCCTTACTCTCTATTCTTTTGTTGATGATCCTGAGAATAACTTAAGCTGCGTGGGATATCAAACTTATTGTTCTCTAATCCTCACATGATGTAGCATTTACCTTTCTCGGAATAGGAACTAACACTGATCTCACAAAATCTTCCGGCCAGATTCCTTCCTCATAGATACTACGAATTAGTCCATATATGGCCTTCTTCCCACCTTTCCCTAACCATTTCAACATTTCTACAGGAATATTGTCCACCCCCACAGTCTTATTTGCTTTCATCTCCTTTAATGCCCTTTCTATTTCATCGTCGAGTATGCCTGGACCTAAGCTATCTTCTTCTACGTCATGTTCCTTTTCTATGTCTAACCCTATCGGCCTAAGTTCTTTACCATACAGTGTTTCTATATATTCCTTCCATCTCTCTTGGATGTTTCCTGGTTCAACTATTATCTTACCCCACTTATCTTTCACTGTTAGCACAGATCTTGCCTTCTTACCTCCCGATAATAACTTAACGTTGCTGTATAGAGCACCAATTTCACCCTTCTTCTGTAAACTTTCCATATACTCGCATTGTGTTTTCCGCCATTCTTCTTTTCTTGATTTGTGGCCCTTCTCAATTTATTGTTTAACTCTTTGTACTTCATTTTGCCTAACACTGTGCTTACATTCTTCCATCTTCTTTCGTATAATTTAGGAGACCAAAAATTAAATGCCAATTAACTCAGTCGCCGAGGCACTAAAAAATAAATTAATAATTATAGAGCTCCTAGTAGTTAATTTAAAGTAATCCTTCGGTTTTAAAAGCGTTCGGAGGAAGTCCTTCGGTAGCAGAAGAATATACAAATCACTGAGGGTTTTCTTAAGTAATCCCTTACGATCTGAACGACGTAGTTTACAGTATTTCCTCCTTCAGGCCACCATGTCTTCCCTTCTCACAATGCAGTTCCTATTCTTTTCCTAATAGTCTCGACTTTCTCCTGTCTACCACGATTTTCATTATCCCACGAGTGCACAAAATTTACCCCATCTTTCCCATATGCACCTGCGCGTAATACATCTTCGTTTGCATCATCTCCTTCTCAATATTACTTTTCTCTGTCCGTATCCATGCACGCATCGAAAAACTTTTCATTCTACTCTCATCCTTATTTCTTATTCTCTATATAATAAGGAACTAAGTTATCAAGAAGCAAGCTAGTGATTTTGTGTTTTTTTTATGTACCCTCTGTCGCGAATTTCTTCTTCTTTGTGAATTTTTATTTTGCTTATCCAAGTTTTTTTTTTTAAAGTCCTCGCTACTACGTCGTTTTTCATATTTAAAATGACCAAACTACCTCTTGAATTTATACACTCATACTTTTATGTTTGCAGGTGTGGAAGACGTCTCGTAATAATAAAGAAATGAAAAATCATTATTTCAATCGCGAAAACTTTATAACTTTTCTGTGCTCGCGGATCGCATAATTACCAGGAAATGTCTGGAATTCTATGTAGTCGTGGTCCTTTGACTTTTTTACTTGGAAAAGCTTTACTGTACGAATGTACGAATCAAAAGATATGGGAAACATAAAGAATATTGCAAATGCTCTTTTTTTTAGCTCTCAGATCATGAGATGGCTAGGGTATAATGCCGGATTAGGTCCGAGGGGATAACTTCTTCAAGGGAAGCGTATTGCTGTACCATAGAGAGGTTCAAAACCATCCAAAAAGGCTGCCTTCACCTCATGAAAGGAATCGACCGAACAGGAGTGATTCCATAGGTTCAGTCTTCCGAAGACTTACATCCTCTGTCCCTTTCTTTCCAATGGGAAAGCTGTTCCTTTTTTTTTACCTCTCGAGGTAATTTTGGACGGAGGTCCTTAGATCCATGCGACGCGAAGACCTCTATTCCCAATTACATTAACGGGGAGGATAAGAATTTAGAGAGAGGGTAGGGAAACGGCGGAATGAGATTAAGAAGCCTGAGAAGGAGAGGGATGGCTTTCTTTGGGGAAGGAGGAAAAAAGCCTAGGCGCTCCTTAAATATTATCATGAAGTGCTAATGGAGAGATGGAGTGGATAGAAAAAAATTACACGACCCCTGATCCCCTTCATCTCCCCATCACACGGCTACCGGTTTATTCCTGGCTCGGGATTCAGTTTCTACGGAAAGAAGGGTCGTTAATGCCCCATAGTTGGTTGCCTTCCCTGTTCGTTTGATCTAAAACTGCTCTTCAGTAGGTAAGGCGAATGCGGCTATAAAGAAGTTAGTGAAACCTTCTTGAATAGGCTGGAAATTCATCAATTAGTAACATTCCGCACTTTTTACTATTAATGTAATTCAAAATGGTTAACAAAATGTCCCACAAGACGATTCTATCCCAGTTAAAATTCACTTAACTCGCTAAACGAGCGCGTAAACTGTGATAAAATTGTCGGTAACATTTTGTAAATTACTAACTATATAGCTATTGGTAGATATAACTTTGTAAAATGCACGTATCTATCATACTAATGTAAATTCACTGCACAAAGTTCTTCCCAACCGTCTAAAACCGGTGATTACATACCATTGCACAGCATTCATCTACATCTACATAAATACCCTGCGAGCCACCAAAAAGGTGTGTGGCAGGGGATGTAGCACCATGAGGGAAGGGTATGGGTTGAGGGGGTTGTGGGTTAGGTGAGGAAAGGTGGGGGGAAATCGTAAGAAAAAATAGATACATATATACATATACACATATATATATGCACGCACACACATATATATATGTATATATATATATATATATATATATGTGTGTGTGTGTGTGTGTATATATATATATATATACATATATTAAAAAAAAATATATATATACACACATATTCTCGCGCAGTCCCTAACCTGTACGTTAATACTTATTGTAATTAAGTATGCCCTGGGGTATTTCGGCTACAATTACGGCATTATATTGGTTGAATCATGTATCAATTCAATTAAAGGTGAAGAGTATTTTTTGTCATCGTATTATTAGTATTTTTGTGCCTGGATCCTAATCAAAAAGCACTTTCGATTACAGCACACTTAGGTAAAGTATCCACCGTCCTTTTTACATATGAGTGATTGCAAATGTATTGATCCACTCATTGCTACATGTTATTTATTTATTTATTTTTATTTATTATCGACTTAATTGGGCGAGGTTGAGACTAAATAGTCTCTTCTTCCACCTAACCCTTACATTACATACATTACATTGAAGACAATTACATACAGCCAAGCCCTGGATGGAGAAAAATCCACCCAGACGGGAATCGAACCCGTGACCTCTCAGTTGGTAGGCGAGGACGTTACCCCGCCGTCACCGGGGCCGGCGAAGGTAGGTATGACATGTGGGTGTGTGGATGTAGGTGTGACCGCATGTTAGGTATGACTTAAAGAAGTTAGGAAATAACGTTTACAGATTTCTTATACGTATAACCATAGTTTTACTTTGTAATTCGCTTTATTAAAGCTCTACCAGTTACGAGTCACCTTCTGGTATATCTCGAATGTTTCTTTAGAGAAACATATCGACAGTATTGACTTCCATTATTGCGGTCGTATCAGTTGCCAATGTTCCGCTAAGAAGGAAACGTATTGACCGTCCTTTTCGGAAACGTAATTTATCTCCATAGGTGGATTTAGAAGGGTGTTCTCGTTCAGTAATAAATGTCATGGCCATTGCCCTTTCCTTTTGAAAAATGTATCCTTTTCCATCCTACTCTCACTTTCTCTTCTTATCCTATTAGATCATATTTAATGTGATTGTACATTTTTCATATCGAAAAAAATATCAAAATTTAGATGGCAATCTCATTTTTAAAAAGATATTTTTTTTTACTTTCGTAAAAATCAATTTTCACAGGAAGCATTCCCCGATGCCTGTGGACAAAAAGCGACGGGCGACATTTCGAAAAGGACACCTAAGTTGCCGGCGGTGGCTTTTATTTCATTTCAATCCTTCACATTCTTTCTTCTTTTCAATTTCTCCAAATGGCATCCAATCCTCGACTCACCCTGTGGTTAAATGAGACCCCCGAATTGGGATGCGGAAAGGGAAAGGTGGTGTTAAAAAAATCGAATTAGCGACGGGATGGAACCCGACATGAGTCGAGAGAGCTCCTTTTGCCTCAGGGGTAAAATCCCAGGACGGACCGCGATTCCCCTGCGGAATGTGGTGTGGGGGTGTGAAAGGGTAGGCGGAGAGGGAGGGAGGGTTTGGAGGGAGCTAGGAAAACCTCAAGCGCACACCGCTCCAACACCGTGCTTTCTGTTACAGAGCTTAACGTTCTAGAGGTATCGACTGACTTTATAGGTGGTTTGGTCATGAAATTTCTCACCCCAAGGATTTGGCTAGTGGAGAAGATCAGTTTTGAAGCTGGGACTGCCGATAGGAGTGGTGGGTCGACTGAAATGGGGCTGGTACTCCTTAGGGGGGCAAGGTTCAAACCTTGGTCCAAGCATGCACATTGGGTCCAAATCCACACCGTCTTAAGGGTATTGAGTTTCATTGATATTTCTAAGGAGGGAAGGGAGACGATAATTGATACGTTAAAATATTCATTTAAGGGAACATTGTGGAGGGTGGCATGTTTGGGGACTGGTAGAGGGGTTGATGGGGAAGGAGGTTTGCAGGAAGCGTGGTGATTTCTAATTCGGATTTTGAGGGGTGTGGTTCATTGTCAGACGTAGAAAGAGGAGCAGAGTTTGCGGTTCAAATGGAATGTTATATTAAGGGATGTGCGGGAGGGAGAAGAGTGAGATGGGAGAAAATTGACCGGCTGTAAAGGGAGTCCAGGAGTGGTGCAGATGAGACATGTTTTACTTTTGTGTCGATTCTATGGTGTCGGTGTGGAGGATTTAGATAAGAGTATAGTGAATTTCGGTGTGTCGGATAAATTGATGGGTTGTTTTAAAGTGCCTGAGAGGAATTTAGATAGTATATTTGTCGTTGTTTTGTGTTTGCTTATAATGTAGAAAGGTCTTTTAGGATATGTTTGATGGACCGAATTCCTGGGAAGTAAACTGTACAGAGAAAATGTGTACGATAATGTCTTGGGTATGGATTTTGGAGGATTTTTTATTTAAAAGGTATTCTGGGTATCCATTATCATCTGATTATGGAGAGAGTTTTGTTAATTGTTGAGCAATTTATCAAGGAAGTTTGGATTGTTACAATTTTGATGAACGAGGATGGAGAGGAATTACGGAAGGGAGCGTTTAGTTTGCGATGGGTGGAAGGCATAGGGGAGGCAGTGTTGTTTATTAGTGGGTTTTATGTGGACATAGATGTGGAAATTTTATTTGGTAAAATATATGTTGACTTCGAGGAAAGTGATTTCAGAGGAATAGTTAGTTGAGGTAAAGAAGAGATAAGAGAAAGCGGTGTGGGAGGAAGTCAATAATTGAAGGGAACAAAAGCTATGTGGCCATAAAAGGAATACATCGTCTATATCTTCGCGTCAACGCAGTTGTTTAAGCCATCCAGTCAGCCCAGGGATTGGAGACATAATTATTGCACGAAATAAAGGATAGATGCGTGAGTTATGGAATTATGATAAATAGCAAAGCAACGGCGATAATAGTATTCGGAAAAGAACAGGAAGTTTCATATAAAATCAAAGAAGTGGTCGAAAATCACATCAGTTTAAACAGCTCATTTGTTTGGGAAGTGTTTTGGACTAAAACTCCAATGGTATCAAAGTACAATAGATATATAAAGATCTTTATTTGGGCGGAATTGAGACCAAAGACTTCTTCCATTTAACCCATCGTCGTATGCATATTATATAAACCATAAAATTTATAATTACGTGCATACACATAAATATATATGTATATACCGACAGACATAATTAGGAGAGAATCGACTATAGGTACTCAAAAGTGTAGGCGTAAAGAAAATGTTAGCGAGGCCTTCAATACTGAGAGTACCTATGCATGGTTTATACATCTGAAGATCAACTTGGCATACTTCTCCTATCGATCTGTTGCATGGTTTTCCTGTGTAGAATGGTTTTTTATCACGAATTTTCCACCCAGTTCCAAAGGCTCATAGCGGCTCCAATAATCGCGATTTATCAACCAGGTAAATACCTATCTGTCGCTTGAATTATGAGATCCATTATCGTGTCTCTGGTCTCGGTGGACACGGTGATATTTCGAGGGTCATCAAACTCTCCCCATCTCACCCCAACATCCCTCTAGGGGTTCGAGGCCTTCTACCAATCCCTCGGAGACCCGTTGAGACCTCTCGGGTCATCAAGTTTCTCCCTGCGGTTAATTCGAATGGTTTTTGTCGCATATTTTCCACTCTCTTACCTCAATTCCTGTCCTCAATCGATTTTCGTCTCAAGGGTTGGAATGTTATTCAGCGTAATTGCTAAAGGAAAAAGTTTTCGCAATAGGAAGTAAATGAATTTACCCCCGAGTGAATTAAATCTTTGCGATGTGCTGCCCGTTGCTTTCTGCGTCTAGGGACGGGGGCTGGTTCCAGTTAAAATTAAATAAAAGGCCAGTAAAGAAAATAACTCACGTGGTTACTTAACTTGGTTAAGCATAAGAATTTTTTATCATTGAAACTATGTCCAGTTTGGGCAGGGGTGCTGCACAATTTCGTGAAATAACGGTAACGGGGAATCCATGAAATCAAAAAAATATTTCATGGTATACTTGTCATTCAATGTTAAATATGAGAATAAAATTGTTTCGTTGAATATAAATTTTTGTAAATAGCATTATTCACTTCTATCGATTGAAAATAATTTACTACATTACTTTCTCACCAGACCAAAATGTACTTTAGTCATGAAATCTCGCTTTTTAATCTATGTGGGTCATAATCGAATGCGGTTCCTAGATTTTTCATTAGCCCAAACTTGGCATGGAATTGAATTCAATGCATACACGTACACTTCGGCATTTATTTTCCATTGCAATTATTTTCGTAAAAAATTATTCATTTAAAAAGAAATCCTTTACGAAAAACATTGAAACATCTTTAAGAACCTCTGGGAAAACCGTAAATTTGGGTAATTGTTGATTTACTTCATCAACACTTTATTGTTGCTAACTACTAACTAATTTACGAATGTCATCACATATTACTTGAAGAGCCTTTTGCTTATTAATTTTTTCACGGTAAAATAAGCGCGTACTTACCTAATCCAAGCATATTTTAGAAAGATGTGATCACATCGTCGCAATTTGCGGAAAACCCGATTTTATTTGAAATATTTTAGTACTCCTGTAGGGTGTTCAGGAGAAGGTGAATATACCCGAGACTAATATTCATCCGAATATTTCAACCCATAATGCGGTCGGACAATGTTATTCTGATTCCTTACCGTTCGTGGAAAAATGGAATCTTCAATATATCTGTTCTAACCTTAATCTCCTTTATTTTATTGACATGATCTCTCATACCGTAGTAAGATAGGGGTAATAATAGATTTTCAATATCATTGCTGTGTCTTTGTTCGCTAGCACTATCTCGCTTCTCCGTCTACATTACTATTCACATCTGTGAGACTTTCGTTCAACTCATTCTATTCACAAGGAAATAGGTACGAGGAAGGGAAAGTATATATATATATACTCGTATATATTCACTTTCCCGGAAAAGCCACAAACGTGCACAATGAAACTCACTAAATAGTCACAGCAAACACAGAAACCAAAACACACAAAAGAGGGACTCATTAGTTCTCGAATTTTCGGTGGTGCAACCACCTTTCTCAAGAGGAATTAGGAACCTAATTCCTCTTGAGAAAGGTGGTTGCACCACCGAAAATTCGAAAACTAATGAGTCCCTCTTTTGTGTGTTTTGGTTTCTGTGTTTGCTGTGACTATTTAGTGAGTTATATATATGTATATATATATATATATATATATATATATATGTATATATATATATATGCATGTATGTTTATATATGTACCTGTGCCCGTGTTATATATATTTGTACATTATTTTTTTCAAGCATAAAGTTTTTTTTGGAAACAATATTCTTCTTAACAGCCTCATTAAATAAAAAATGCAACGTCCAATTCATTAGTGCTCAACGTAGCATTTGTAAGTATTTATTTCGCTGGCCTTTCGAAAATAATACAGGAGTTTAATTTCCGGATGAAAATTAAGATATACGTTTATATTAAATTCATTTTTATTACATTTAATTTTAATTGCTTTTTACGTTAGCTTGTACGGTCTCTTTTGAAGTCTCTCAGCTTAAAATTGATATTAAATGTCACTTAATTACCAAAAAAGTGACTGAGAACTTTTTTAAAAATATATATTGATAATTTCTGTATTTATCTTCCGGTTATATTTTGTTCATTAATCACATGATTATCATTCATTAATAACATGACATTGTACGAAATAATATCACCTTCGTTTCTTTCATTCTCTAACAAACCGTTGACAGAAAAAATGGAATCTCCGATCGCCATATGTTAACCTCTCTGAACGCCTAATAAATGGATACAATATTTTCTCACCCTTTCCCCTTCCATTCATCCGCTGTGGCTCAACTGATATCATATTTAAATTAGTGGCATCACAAATTTGAGTAAATTTTATATTTAGCAATTCCTATTCTACTCAAATTCCGTCTTATAATACTATCAGAGAAAAAAACCTTAGGTTACACGAAGTTACATTGACAAAACGCGTATAAGTGAAACGCTAAACGTGAATATTGTTTCATAAATATTGAGCAGTCACAACAAAAAGTACGTTCCTAACTTGCAAGGAAGTTTTTAACTTTGTGTGCACGCTAATATATCCTTGAAAGGAAAAAAAGAAAATGTATGAAAAAAATATTGTTCAAGACATTATTAGGAACAAATAAATTGAAAAATGGTTATATAAGCCTTGATGAAGAGAATGATAAGTTTATAATTAGCCTTATCCATTGATGTTATTGAATCAAGCATCCAGGTTTCACAGTTAGGTATTATCAATATTTGGTAGTTTTGCCGATCGAAATAGCGATTTTTTGTCCACATACTCCCGCGATAACATTTTCGATACTGAAATTGTATTTATCCACTTTTCATGTATGGATACTATCAAGGGCATGAAATTCTTTCCAGAAGATTGTGCCAGAAAGCAAGCAGCAAAACATTTTATTTTTAAGGGGCCTTTCTAATTATCAGTGGTTGCCTTGTATTCCCATCTTCCAATCATCTAGGTCGTTGCAATCTTCCTCTCCTAAGCCTTGATTCCTCATCATTAAAGCTATTTCTGTTGTTCATGTTTTTCTAGACTCTCAATCTTTTCTTTTTCCTTGTGGGATCATTTGAACCGAGTTATTGGCCACATTTCCTCATCCATTCTTCGAACATGGTCATAAGATTGGAGAAATCGTCTCTTTATTTTTGTATTACTGATTCGTCCATGCCCATTATTTGTCTAATACCTTCATTTTTTTTCCTTTCTTACCTGAATGTTCTGGAATCTCTTCTTATCCTTTCCCTCCTCACAGTTTGTAAGTTACTTTTCTTGAATTCATCCAAAGTCCATTTCTATATCTCATAAGTCAATGTGCTCTCCACAATTGAGAGAAAGAATTCTTATATTTATTTCCTTATATATAAATCCTCTCCATTTGACCCCATTTAACTCCTCGAGCTAGAATAACTCACTATGTATTGTACACATCATTTTCACACTTATTATTGAATGATGTAACCTAAATGCTTAAATCTTTTTACTGCCTTGACTGTCTCTTGAGTCCTATTGCTGTCTTTTCCATCACTCCTACCACCAGGTATTCGGTTTTTTTCGTGTCTACCCAAAGTTCTTCTCCTTAAAATGTTTTAAATAACTCTCTTATCAAAAACTCAGCATCTAGCTAGCTTTGAGCAATCAATTTCTGGCGTCTGCATACAATATACAGTATATTGTTCCTTACCTAAAGGGGATGGCCGTAGCTTTACAGGATTGATTTCATTGCTCCATCACATTCTGCACATATATTTTGAAAAAGGTGAGAAGATATGCTACATTCTTGTCGAACCCCTTTAGATGTTCGGAGAAAGGCACAGGGCTCCGTTTATATCCTACCTGTTGCTGGAAACTCTTAATATACTCGAATTAAAAGTGGTACTAGTTTGGATCCAATACCAATTTCCTCCATAGCTTTCAAAGTTGGCTTACAGGTACAGAATCATAGTAAACAGCCAAAATTAGTCGTGCAATTGTTTGCAGTTAAAATATTTGGACAAAATTAAACAAAAAATTAATCCCGTCTGCTAATCCAATTCCATAAATACCCAATCCTGAGTGAATTGCTAAATGTGCACATACCTGCAGACGAAGAATAAAATCACTTTTGCATGACATGATATGAAATAGATTTAGATAGAGATTTTTTAATTCAGAGACTCCTCGAACACTAATGCCATTAATTTAACTGCTACACTTCAGTAATTATTTTTTGGACTCTTCTGTTGCCAACACGTGAACGCGTCTGGAAGATTCCAGACGTGTTCACTTACCCTAGCATTTATCACTCCTTCTCAAAGTGGCGATGCTTTCGAATAAGCAGCATTAACAGTTGTATCCTACTACTGGCATATGAAGTGCGATGCTTGTGTAGGTTTTGTGATTAATCAATAATCCATACAATTGTGATGATTAATTAATCCATTCAAAAGCTACGCAATTATACGCGAATTTCACTAAAATGATGATGTGATCACAATTAAAGAAAAATCCGTTGAATTGCCTTGCTCAGGTCTGCGGAAAGTCTAATGATTCGGACATCATCGGCACCCATCACATGAATTAAGCGGTGAGGAGGATGGGGATGGGGCGGGTGAGCTGAAAACGCACGACCTCAAATTGGAGAAATTGACAAGCCCCAGGCGTAACAAGAGTAGAGAGGTCATATTACCCTAAGGTGGACGAGATATGAGAAAAATTGAGGATACGATCGGCATTCGTCGAGAAATACGATATAACCCTTCAAAGCAGGCATTTTCGCCCTTAGGGAAAGTTGTTTGTCTCTTTTTGGGTCAGAGTGGGGGAAATCCTTGTAATTTTTCAGCATTTTCTTTATTTCTCCGTCCGCTTTCTTTGTTTCTTTTTTCCTTCAAATACAAATGTGATGGCATTGTTCTATTTTAATTTACGTACCAACTCTCTTACTTAAGAGATCGATGCAAAACGTGGGCCATCGAATTTTTCTTCAAAACTCTTTGTTCTTTACCTCAGGAACTTGAAATTCATAAAGAATTGTGCATAATTACTATTTTAATCCCATATTCCTACTGAAAAATTTTATTCGTTCTCCCAACGCAATTTCTTTTGTTTGTTACATTTTCAGCATAAATAGCGAGCAAGAGGAGAAAATATATTCGCATTATTGCAAAGATAAATACCGTGAAACGAAATACGGAACGTATGCACACGATAACTAGTACTTTTAAGTAAGTAGTAAGTTTTAGGAAGCCCTGAAAGACATTCTGGACGGCTATATGCGCTCAATTTTATGCATTGTGCCTTGCGTCTTATAATTTGAGAGTATTTTAATACACGTTGGCAGATGTGATATCTTTTGAGTGCTCAGGATTGATAATCATAAGGATTATACTTTATCACACATAATTATAGAATCAGTAATTTTCCCGGAAACTCTAAACATCTGGTCATGAAATCTCAAAAAAAAACTCCCTCCTAGTGTGAATCCTTGTTTCCCCGACGTCATTTCCCTTTCCACTTCGTCATACCACTTAGTCCCATTAATGTTGTCGTAAAAGCCCTTACTCCACCTTCCTCCTCCTCTCTTATTCAGCACACTCGATTCCCCTTCGGTCTTCAGTACCCCCAGTGCCTCTCAATATCCCCTCCGTCCACTTCCACCTCCCGAATATCCTCCATCAACTTCTTTGCCCCCACGATATCGAACGCTTTGTTTGTCCTGCTCTCCTTCCAACGTATTTTCTCTATTATCTATACAAGCATCAGGAAAGTCACTTACTCACTTATTGTCCCCTTAACCCATAGACCTGGCCCAGAGAAGCTCTTCATTAAGTTCTCTACTCATATTTCCTTCAGATCATTTTCCTGAGGATCCTGATTATTGAAGTGATCCGTACATTTGTTCGGTAAATTTGTCGCAAAATTTTACTCATTTATTTAAGCATGTTTTATTCTCCCTCGACAACTAATCGATAATGCTTTTCCTCTTCGAAATCAGATTTTTAAAAAATATCAAATATTAAGGGTGGTTTCGGAGTACTTTTTCCTAATGATGGTAATCATTTAATTCGGTTACCTATCCGGGCGGTATTTTTCTCCCCCAAAATCATTAAGTAAATGTTTACCTTTCTGATATCATACGGATTCATTGCAAGCACAGGAGGCTCAGATATCAGAAAAGTAGTCTTGTTCCACCCATGAGTCGCATATAACTCGCTTCGCACAAACCAAATTTCATTTATTCTCTTTTTAACTTCTTGATTAACAAGGGGATAGGTATTTCTTTTACTCCAGGCATCACGAACAGTAAAAAGTTAATCCCGATAAGCAAATAAGGCACGCCGTTTTTTTTTTAGGTTTACTCACAGTTTGGGAGGTTAGGAGTAAACTCCTAGGTGGTAAAGGGATCCGCGCTTATCTGGGCGGTGTAGAGTTGTGTCCGGCAGCAGAGTGGTGACCCACGGGCATTATGAAGTTATCAAAGTGCCCACAGTCTGTTATCAAATGAGGCTTTCCTCCGCAGGATTCACCAGGATATGGTTTGGTAATGACGGCAGAATGAGGCGATTTCTGTTCTGTAGATTTCGCTATAAATTGCTACCACTTCAGCAAGGCTGACGATAGCTCTGAACTTTTAAGTAGTACGCATTCTAAGCTAGGTCAATCTGATGTTGAAAGAAATAAAAATCGATCATTTGCAAATAAGAATATGCATATTTTCGTCTCTTCAGAGATGTTGTCTCGAGGCACCAAAGGTGGATCCTGTGCTGGCGTTAAACTCTGATTTTAATATCATTCCCGTTCATTACTATGTTCACACGAGAATTTAATTTGCAGCGTCATACATTTGCACTTAACAAAATTGACGTAAATTAATCTTTTTCTGAGATTCATTGATTAAGTCTTTTGTCACATCGAACCTATTATGAGTGCCGGCATAGATGAAGGGCTAATTTACCCATTAGATTATCATGATATTTTTAACTTGTATTTTGTTCATTCAGGAATTCGGAGCAAGTAGGGGTGTCAAGCATTGCTGAGTGAATTGGAAACTAAGTGAGATAGATATGGGATGAGAATCGATATTAATAAAACAAAGATTATGCGATCTGCCAGAAAGAAAAAGGCTAAGCTAAACATTGAAATAGGAGAGGAAAAAATAGAGCAGATAGAACAGTTCACGTATCTCGGAAATGTTTTGGACCAACACGGTCAAAGTACTAGGGACGTAAGGAGAAGAATTACGCTAGGCAAGGAGGCTTTCTCAAGGAGGAGGGAGTTGATGCCGGGGACGTTGAGTAGAGATGTTAAGACAAGACTCGTAAAAACTCTGATATGGAGCGTAGCTATGTATGGTACGGAAACGTGGTCGCTGAAGCAGGAGGATAGATGTAGATTGGAGGTTTTTGAAATATGGGTGTGGAGAAGAATGGGTAAGGTGAAATGGACCGATAGGGAAAAAAATGAGTAAGTACTAGGGATGGTGTGTGAGAAGAGGGGTTTGTTGGGAGATACCCTATGGAGGCAGGAAAAATGGATGAAAAGCGTATTGAGCGGTAGTGGGATGTTGAAGAAGGTAATAGAGGGGAGAATGTTAGGCAAAAGAGGAAAGGGCAGGAACAGAAAAGAGATGATGGATGAGATGAAGGGAGGAAAGAAGTACACAGAGATCAAGAGAGACCTGATGTAGTGTAGGTTGCCGGATTGGGTTTTGTTTGGAGTTTTGGAGACAAAATATTTATTTGATAGTAGTGTCCATCGAAAAACCTACCTTAACCGGTAGATTACCTAATAATAATATATATGATGGAATAAAATGATATCACTAGAAAATATTTGAAGGAAAGGAAGTTAATAATTAATGAGGAAACTTTTAAGGTCATCCTGTTCTCCTAAATTATCATACATTCCGACGCTAATGAGTCATTCCTTATAAAAGTTTCAAATTGAGCCGTGTAAACTGCGTGATTAATGTAAAGCGCTTTCAACGCCGTTCAGCCCTACCTCACCCAAAATCTGGTTATTCCTCTGCTGCAATGATGTGCAATATCATTGCGCTATCTGTTATCAGTCGGAAATGTCCGATGTCAACTTTGATAAACTAGTTTTTTTGGCTAATTTTATAAAAGGTACGTGTGGTATCATTTCCGTCCGAATTTTTCATTTTCAATCTTTATTGAAGGGCATTCCTTTCTTGTCTCTTTGCAAAAGGAAAAATTGGAATGGAAATTTATGAAAAAAAATTGTATCGTACAACTAAAAACTGCAATGAAAAAGTGTTGCATCAAAATGGATAGGGAGAAAGTCGATGGTTGGTCACGGCATGAATCATTGACCGCCAAGATTAAATTTCACCTCTCAAACAATCACTCGTCCAGAACGGCGAGGGAAATTAAATGCGTACGTGTATCCTTGCATGTAATGAACCACTTGCATGCATCACATTGAGGTGTTGCAACATTATTGTCTTATTGGTAGTTAAATGCAAAATGATGGGTTTCGGACAGACCCTGAAGATCATTAAACTGCGGCACTAAAATGGGTGAACGAAACATTGCTATATCCTTTTTCCTGTATTTTTACTGTTTCAAGTCTTCATTGTCCCCTTCAAACTTTAATGCTTTTAAATGTCATTTACACACCTAAACATTTTTTTAAAAATACGGTAAAGAGTGTGTAATGACTGACTGACTGATGCTTAAGTACTGCGCCGTTTGGCGCATTTTACACCGATACCCAGCTATGCTGATAAACGGTTGTGTGATATAAGTGGCTTAAGGGCGAAATTAAGCTAACGAGTATACTATTTGGTGATTATTAGGATTCATTTAGACTTGTTTTTGCACGTTTGTATTTAAAATGGGGATTATCAGAATAGTCCCATAAAGGTTCTATGAGAGGGTTACCAGTATTTCCTATTGCTTGCTGAAATGACAAGGCTAGGTCTCTTAGATAGGTTGGTAGGTTTGGTATTTTGAGGTGTAATCTAAATTCAGATCAGAGAAAATCAGAGTGTGTGATCTAAATTCGACATTTCAATATTATTAAACTATGAATCTTTAAACTTTGGAAAAATTTATCTCGAAACCTTCCCTGACAGCTGTGCCAATTTTTCGGACAAAGTAGTTCTTAATTGATATGAAGTGGGAATGAGATGTGCCAGGGAATACGTTGGAATTCTCAAGATATAAGCTTCACAGGAAAAGGTATCTCTTAATAAATAGGTATTACTATACATCGAGAACTGATATCTACTACATCTATTGGCTTTTCCGGAAGCTCTTTTAAGTTAAAGATTCACGTGCTCGGTAAAACTTTTTAGCTATTTTCACAAAACTACCACTCGAACACTGCGGTCTTAGAAAGTTTGAATTACCCTATCCGTATTAAATTGAATGGTGGTTTAATTTCATCAGCTGTGCGTTTGGCATTAGTTTAAAACCGTACCTTTATTCCCATGTGAATAAATATTTGCTCGCCGTAAGGTGGGTTTTCGTGTTTAAATGTGTGAGTGTGTGTATATATGTGGGTGTATAAATATAAATATATATATATATATATATTTAATAAACTACACTATACATATATACTCGCCCCGCCAATCTATCAGATCTTCTAAAATCTACCAATCCACTTCTTAAATCCTCGCCCCGTTCCAAAATCACTCCCAGACCCTGCAATAAATCTAGATGCAAAACATGTCCTATTTTCCTAACCAGAATCCCATCCCTCTCCCACCCGCTCTTTAACTCTCTCCCACCAATTCCCTACTCCTCGTGTACCTCCAGCAATGTTGTCTACCTACTCAAGTGCCAACTTTGCCCTGCCTTTTACATTGGACAGTGTACCACACCCCTCAATAGTAGAATCAATAATCATAGAGCCTCATGCAACAATTCCTCCCTTATTGGTATGCTCCCAATCCCCAAACATGCCTCCGAACACAACGCTGCCTTTGACCAATGTTTTAAAGTATCCGTCTTAGCATCCCTCCCACACTCAGACCCTCCACTGAAACTCAAAACATTAGAGCTAGCTTTCATCTGGCTCTTGGATTCCTGGAATCGCCCAGGTATTAATATTAGACATTAATTGCCCCCTTTATGCATATAATTCCATCCCCCTCCGCCCCCAACAGCTTCCATATCATCCCCCCTTTTTTAAAATTCCCGCGCCATACACTACCCCTCCAAACTCCTCACCTCGAATGCCTTCCCCCCTTTTTTCCCCCCTTTTCCTTTCTTTTCCCCTCTTTTCCCCTCTTTTCCCCCATTTCCCCTTCTCCTTCCTACCACTGCTTTCGGGCCCTCCTCTGCCTCAGTTCTGTTCCTAATTCCTCTTGAGAAAGGTGGTTGGACCACCGAAAATTCGAGAACCAGTGAGTTTTCCCTCTTTGTGTGTTTTGGTTTCTGTGTTTGTCATGACTATCAGTGAATATACTATAAATATATATATATATATGTACATAAATGGATGTGTATATATATTTATATGCATATATGGATGTGTATATATATATATAATACCGCCATATGGCGAATAAATATTCATTCACATTGAAATAGAGATAAGGAAAATGGTAAAGGAACACATATAAAGGACGAACACAAGAGAGGTGGGGATGGCGGATGTGATCAGATCACGAATGTAAAAACATTTTCCTCGACCAGGACTTGAACACCGGATCTCTCCACTTGCCGGGCGGATGCTCTAAACCACCTGAGCTATCGAGGAACGATACTTTTACACTGAAATCTGCAATCTTATAAAGCGCCAAAATGCTCCGAATCATAACCCAGAAGATGGCGTTAGGGAGCTGTTACACCCACCAAAGGAGAAATTGACAAACACAAAAGGAGAATGGACAGTAGGTTAGCAAGCATACGACATCATAAAGGATAGGAACGGTGCGTTTCGTGGCACGCATAGTATTTAGATATATAAGGAAAGGGGAGAGGAAAACACATAAAAGACCAACACAGGAAAGGTGGGGAAGGAGGATTTGAGCAGATCACTAATGTAAAAATATTTCCTTATCCGGGAAAAATATTTCCTTATGTGTTTTCCTATCCCCTTCCCTTATATATCTATTTCTATGTGTGAAAATAATATTTGTTCGCCGTCTGGCGGGATTTTCGTGTTTGAATGCATATATTCACCCTTGTCTGTAATATCTAGCTTCTGTTACATTAGGATCACCCCGTGTTGATTGACCTATATCTTTCCTCTTTAAGTTCCCCAATAAACACAGAGGAAAGGATTTTCTTTTCTGTCTATTGGTAAAAGCAGAATAAAGCTGGTCTGCCTGGGTGCCTTTTCCTATTCAACTTAAAGCTATTTGAGCCTTTGCTTTCGTAGTCACTTGGTCAGAGATATATTATTCAGGAAAAGGAAAGAAGGTGAATAAGGATGGGGGTATATCCGAGATTGAAATTAATTGTTTCGCGTTTCCGAAAAAAATGTAAATGTTTTTTTTAGCCGAGGTGGAAACTGTATCCATACCTGTTTGTAGCTCAAAAAGATATCACAAACGTCGCCAAATATAGAATTATTAGAAAATTTACTTCCGTTATTAATTCGCTGGAATGACTTTATAAATCTACGATTTAATAAAAGATAGTTATGCCCATCCAGAGCATATGTGCTTAGTGAAAAAGCGTTGAAAAGAACTGGACTGAATCACAGTTTTTCAAAAATATGATGTCTTCTACTTACGGGTAAACTTACAAAAATGAGCGGTCTGAATGAGTAACGAATTCATTTTCAGTATTAACTGTTGATTCGGCTCTTCACTTTCTCAAGATCAGGGTAAATAAATACGGGATTCATTGAGAATATTCCTTTAAAAAAGCAATATCTACGAGTAATATCAATGTCCTCCGCGGTTAAAATCCCAAGACGCTTTATCCGCAGTGCCTACTATCGAGGAAACCCTTGCAGATTTGAATGGTTTTCATGGTGAGTGAGATGGGAAGAATGAGTTTCCTTTGGGAGGATGATTAAGGAAACATGATGAAAGCCGAAGAACAGGGAGGGAAACGAACTCAAGTAAAGCCAGCATCTCGTACCTGAAAAACGGGCATCCCGTCAAATCTCTCCTCCCGGACAGAACCAGTGGCCACGTATCTTACGGAGGAGGGTGGGAAGATGAGGGAACGGGGGCGTCGGCGGGGGTGGGAAGGAAGAGGCAGGTTGAGGAGCAAGTGTCAGATGGGGATTAAGGGTGTGAGATGGGAGGAGGGGTGGTGGAAATGGAATTATGGTTTACGAGATTGAGCCCGAGAGCGAGCGAGAGAGGGGTAAGGGGAGCGTGGAGAGAAAGGGACGAGAAGTGAGTGTGGAGGGGGAAGGTCGGGTTGGGCGACGTCGTTTGGTGGGTGGCATACGGGCGGTTGGGGAGGTTTGGGAGGGGGAGGGGAGTGAGAGAGGTGGGTGGGATGGAGGGCGTTATTAGCGGACGGGGGAGGATTGGGAGGGGATGATTGTTTTTTTGGAGAGTGGTGTGGTACGGTGGAGGGAGGGAAGGGGGATGGATGGTACATTCATTTCCGACAAGGAGGTTTTTTAGGATGGTGATGTGAGAGGGGAAGAGAGATGTTGATAGCGGGAGATGGAGAAAAATCTAAAACTTCATTCAATCAGCAAAGAGGCGGGAATTTCCGCCGGAAGAATTATCCAAGGGACCGAACCTCTCAGGCGGTCTTGAATTTCATTGGCAGAGAAATGGCTGAATTAATTTCTGGGTAATATTTCGTGTTAATTTTTTTTAAATATTTCAATGTCATGGTTGGGTAATATTTTGTTATTTTTAGGCCTGGAATAAAAATTAACGGCCGTAGTCGTTCTTATTTTCATTAATGTAAGTAAGAGCACGTAGATTAACACTAAAATAGTGTTATTTTTTTAAATTATAAATTGCCTCTCTTCCTCTAAAAATAATTCTAATGGCGGGAAAGTATGCTGTGCCATACCTATCGTTGGTCTCTCTTCTCGACGGGACATTATGAACCAATTTATTTTCACTGTCCCACTAAATTTCGACCAACGTACACCCTATACATCATTTCATGAGACTGCTTCCATCATTGTGCCGGGGATTTCACGTGGCATAGTAGTAAATTAATATTAATGTTACACCGTACACTAATGTTTCCTCCTCGGGAGATTAGTTCATGAAATAAACGGTTGATAGGGGCACATATGTCTTGAGACTGGAGGGTTCTACAAGTCATTTTTCCATGTCGTGGTTGGAAATCATGATAGAAGTTGGGGATATCTTTAGACAGTAGGAGAACGCTGAGAAATTACAGCAGAATCCGCGTATATTATCCTGTGTTCACTTACTGTATATACTGGTGTTTTCGAGGGAAATTTCTCAAAAAGCGATCATGTGACAACATTCCTAAATTGAGGTGAATTACGAAACGGCTTATCTAAATGACACAGTTTGAGACGTGCGTACGAGAAACATGGTGGAAAAACTTCATGATGAAAGAGGATATTTTGCTTTTCCACATAAAATTCTACGTGAAAAAGCAAAGTGTCTTCTTTCATCGGCTTATCCTAGGATAAATGCCGAATGACTAGTGGTTAAGAAATCACAGCACGAGTTCCCCATACTACCTAACGGGAGAGTATTACCACAATATACAGTGGAATTTTTGTACCTATACAAAATATCTGAGGAGGTTTTTGCTCCGAACCTTTGCTTTAAATTCTTCTATGGTTTCTCTCGAAAATCGTATTGTTCTTCAACACGGGATACAATTTTTCTGAAAGGGCCAATTTTTCTCGTAGCTCCAAGGCTTTTAAAATTTAGTAACGTCTGAAGCCTTTATTTATAAACTACATTGAAAAATCATGGGGGGATGAATGGAAAGGTCACCGCTGCCACGGACTGTCACATCTGGTCAAGTTTTATAAGCACTTTACATTGAATTACCACTTTTTTTAACCTAATCTTTCAATTGACAATTATGATGATAGGAAACTATATAATGGAATAATTTACTTTCTAAGTGCAGATACATCCAAGTGAGGACCCTAATAAGAAATATCCTATATTTATGTTGTACTTACTTGTTAAGGGATCTAAATTTTTGGCAAAAGCGAGAAAATATTGTACGTGAAAAACGCTTTGTACCAAATTCTCGAATTAGGTGGCAGTTTATAACAAATAATTGCTAAAATGTATGATATATCTGAATTATCTCAGGGTAACTTATTCTCTTATAACATGTTAACGGACAGCTTTGAGACTATTTTATTACTTTTAAAGCATATGTATGCCGTATAAAAATTACTATTTGAATTAATTAAAGGCACATGCGTATTTGTAACTGCATATTTGCTTTAATTTGGCCTTGCATACATGACAGAAATTTCTTTTGGGCGTTTTTTTTTCCGACGAGATTATTTTTAAGATAAAAATCCTGCGACATGTATAAGAATGCATGAGTCAGACCCAAGAACTCAATAGCACTATTTTTTGTTAATACAACGTACATAAAACCACGACATGAAGCAGCTTTTGCGATGAAGTTTTTATTTAGTTATTCTGAAGTATATGTCATATATGTTCTCATATTCATTTTGGTGAATTATATACGTGCCTCCCCTAGGATAAGGATAATCATAGTCACTTCGCATTGGATGTTTTGGCACAGCTCATATCTTTCATATCTCCTTCCTTAGAATTTCAATAAGATTATTTTGTTCATCCAGATTTATGGTTAGCTCTATTATTTCCTTAACTAATTCCCGTTTTCTAAGTTAACAGTCCTATTGGTTTTATAAGTGATAGGCTTTCGTTTAAGGTTGTTAACTGGTAATGGATAACCTACATTGCTAACGGTAATGGATTGCTACATTGACAACAACCATCTAACACGACACAATGTGATATCCTACATTACAATAAACCATTCTTTAACCCCGATTTCCGTCATTCTGCCTAACATTACTATTATCTACCTATTCTTACCATCCTCGTCTATTTATCTCCCCTCTATTATTGTCTTCAGCAATGTATCGTCAATCAAATGGCTTGAATCAATTTTTCTTTGTTCCTCTAAAAATCTCCTAACAACCCTCTCCTCTGTCATGCCGTGTACATCCTAGTTTGTTTTCCGCCACACCCACATCTTAAGAGCCCCACAAACTAAGCTTATCGTTTTGCCTCAACAAACAAGTTTCAAATTCGTAAAGAACAATTCATTTGTTATAAAAATGTTTGCAATGGAAATTCAGGTTAAAACAGTGTCTCATTCGTGAATAATACTAAAATATTTCATTAATACATTAGATAAATTTGAAAGAAGATTTGAAAGATATGTAGGAAAAATACTTTCATAGAAAAATGAACATCGATTGAATGCTTGGATCAATGTGGACGGGAGTCTCTCCTAACACGAAGGGAATGTGTGTGAATAAAAAAATTTTTTTAATAATATTGCGCCCTTGACTTTATCGGACATCGAACATGTCGGAATACCATTCTGCTCTTTCTGGACGCGAAAAAAAGTGAAACTTTGAAAGTAAAACTCACACAAAGGAAGATTCATTGAAGACTGTTCAATTAATGGGCACCGAAACCCGACGGGTTCGAAAGGTCGCAATGAACGCAAAGGGTGTCGCTTTGATAGTCGCCCCGACCTATTTCCTTATTCCCTTTATCCATCAAGTTCCTTCTTGATTTTTTTTCCTTGAGAACGTCGCCCTTTTTCCTCGCCCATTATTGCCTCGTGCGGTATTTACGTGGTCGTTCCGAGTTCCACCCTCCCCCTCACAGTCGTAGGGGTGGCACCCACTTTTTGGACCCGTTAGCGGTGCCGAGTGTGCCAGTTCCCCCCAACGGGACTGAAGGGTCTCTCCCTTCCCCTCTCGCTCTTCCCTTGCTCCACCCTCGCTCTCTCTCTCGAGAGAGAGTGGTCGAGAGGTCCTCGAAATAGTTTCCCAGATCGTCCGTGCTCCGTTCTCCGGCAGAAGAGGGTCTGCTTTGACGAAGAGCAATCCTTTTTTTGGTGATGACCCTACGTGCATGTGGTCGCGTGATGTAATATTGGTCTGACGATACACATCAATTTCCACTCGATGTACTAAATCTCGTGATAATCCCAATATTAGAACGGGCTAATATTTTCTATTAAAAAGAGGAGCAAGTATTTTCATCCATAAGGAAACAGGTTTCTATCGATGAAATGAAAACCAGGAATATGGTAGAGCATAGGGAAAATCGATGGATACATTGAATGAAGATTTGATAAAGAGATTTTCAGGTATGAGGTTTTTTCAGATATGGGCGTGGTGGAGAATAGATAAAAGTTGGGCAGGGAGAAAGGCAAACGCTGAAGTTTCGGATAGGATGGGCCAAGAGAGGAAACACTGGACGAAATTCTAAAAATAGGCGGAGAAAGTAGGTGGAGTAAGTAGTGAATGGTAGGGTGATGTTGTAGGCGGGAAGAATGTTGGTTAGGTTAGGGAGAAGAAGGGCTATAATAGACTGTCTGGACATCGTGAGGGCAGAAAGCTTTCACGGAGAAATAAAAGTAATAATGTAAGTGAAGGAAAAGGGAAGTTCTCGCGATGCGCGGACACAAATATTAAGAGATCCTCCAATGCCCCTACCTCTAATACGCAGAATACCTTGACTAAAAGGAAACAGGTTCGGAAAAATCCAAGTTATCCATCGTATTTTTAATATCATTGATATGTATATTGTTAACTATCTCACCGGCCATATAAGTCACAGCTGACAGACCCTTAGGTGGACATTAAAATCATAAAATTGTATTTGTAAAGATATCATCTAAATGAAACTTACAACAGATTTCGGAATTAATCTGAGATATAATTTAACTACGAAATCCAAACTCTGGTATTCAGCTTTGACGGAATTTATGGGCTACGTTCTCTGAGACAGCCAGAATTCATTCGGTAGGTTTTTTCTACCTGTTTAAAAATTCTCACCATCCGTAGTTTAGACGCTATGATCCACGGTTCAGAAAAAAGTCCGTTTCACTAGAGACGGGAAGAGCGCAAACGGAATGCACTCTAGCGTTACGAAATGGACGAAAGAGTACCAGAGATATGGTGGAATAGAAAGACACAAAGGAAAGACGTAAATAAGGGAGACTCAAGAGAGAGGAGTAATTGGAAGAAGAGCTAAAATATGAATGGAGAAGGGAATGAAGTGCACTCGACTACAAAGGGCCTCTTCCGGGACAAAAGGTGGTATTTAATTGGCTCCCTTTTTGCTCCCCTTAATCTCGACATGATTAGAAAAGTTATGATTGATTCCATTGAAATCATCCCTTGCGGATTCTTTAGCACCCGTGGGAAATACCAAAAAAAAGGGTTGTGATCTGGTGCTCCTCCATTCAGGGCAGGAGCACAATTAAATGAGAATTCACCGTGGAGACATAATTAATCAACAGACGTGACTAAGCAAAGAATCAGCTAGAACTGTTTTACATCAGGCTTTCGCAGTAAAGTTTGAACCACTAAAAGAAATGATACATGTTAGTCCATAAGTTAGACAAATCGTAGGGGCGACTTTAAAGGGTATTGTGTAGACGTAGGTGTCACTCGAGCTTGACTATATTATTTGGATTTTGTGGATTGTACCTGATGATGCTCTAATGGGTTAGACCAGTCGTCTTTCAGCAACAAATGTGTTTTCCCTCTATAAAGTTGAAACATAAAGTATCAAGTAATTGAAGTGGATATTATTGGCCCGTTAGTTAACTTATGTTCTGGGTATTTACATTCTTACACATTTATCTTAAATCCAGTCGATAATTTTTGAAAAATATTATTATCTCTTAAAGTAAACAATTGCTTTTTTCAATCCCATGTCATTGATTAAGTTTATCCTGCATAAATGCTTCATATTATTTTTTTTAAAGATTTCAGCGACATTATTCTAAAGAAAATATTTACAGCCATCATAATTCAACGAAGCATTTTTTCTGTGTCTACTTAATTTTTTCCTCGGTTTTTTTTCGTCGAAATACTTTTTTATAAAGAACAAAGATGTAAGATGTAGACCAAATATGCAATAATATCAATGGGTGGTACTTTGCCAATTCCAATAAAATTTCTATTTGCATTTTTCCTTCGGTCAACATCATACGTGATAACATGTGTCAACATCTTCACGTGATAACATGAGAACATTTGGAAAGATACCCGATTTGATATTTTATTTCGATCTATTTTAGGGAAGAGTTCTTCATTTAAAATACCCTTAAAATACGTACATGTAAACGAGTAAATGTGCTTCAGTTCAAAAGTAGCATCCCTCTTTTGAACTTTCCGCTTCGTATACTTTCGAAAATTTTGAGAGAGACGGATCCGAAATCCCCCGAGGGAGTCATAACAAAAGGACTCAACGATCTTCGACGGCGACTATTCCCGATAAAAATAAAAAGAAAAGAAAAAGGCAGGATTTTTTTAGAAGGCTGATCGACATTTCTTCCTTTCCATTGGGTTTTTTCCCTCCGGGAAGCATTCTCCTCACTATTTAAATCTTCGTCTTAATTCTCCCTTCCCACACTCCCATATTACTTTTACCGCTTTTTAAAACTCCGGTGGCTTCCAGAAAAGTAATTCACTGCATGGAAAGAATAATCCCCGTGAATAGTGCGACCCTTCCTGCAGGACTTATGTTTATCGTTAATACGTCTCGAAATGTAAATAACCTTTTTTTGAGACTTGCGGCTTCTGATATTCACACTTTCAATTTAAGACTCCTTCATTGATTTTCTAAAAATGTATTGATAATTCGGGATATTCAGTGGCATGATCCACATTTGAACTGGGGACCCTTTGGTCAGTTGCCGAACGCTCTACCCATTAGATTGTTAATCCACTCCCATTAGTATACTACTGTCATAAGATGGAATAATATCATAGTCAGGAAGTGCTGATATAAATTCCTTTAATGTAATTATCCCAGCTTTTCAAATTCCTTCGGTAGTCTACTTTCTCTATGTTACTCGTACTTTATGTACATATATGATCAACCAACTTAAGTTTATACTTATTTACTTACGTCGGCCTCGGTAGCTACGGGATGACGTCCAAGTCTGCCAATCCAAGGGTCGCGGATTCGATTCCCGCCTGGGTGGGTTTTTCTCCGCCTAGGGCTTGGGTGTATGAAATCTTCTCCATTGATGTAATATCTGTAATGTAAGGGTTAGGTGGAAGAAGGGACTATAAGTCACAACCTCGTCCAATTTATTTATTTTTATTTATTTATTATCGACTTAATTGGGCGAGGTTGAGACTAAATAGTCCCTTCTTCCACCTAACCCTTACATTACATACATTACATTGAAGACAATTACATACAGCCAAGCCCTGGATGGAGAAAAATCCACCCAGACGGGAATCGAACCCGTGACCTCTCAGTTGGTAGGCGAGGACGTTACCCCGCCGTCACCGGGGCCGGCAAAGTCTTTAGATCAATTAGATCAAAGATTTAGTCCAATTAGATAAATAAATAAATAAGTTTACAGGTTTTTTTCAAACCTTAAATGATAAATCCTAATAAATTTAAATAAAATTTAGTAAGAATCAAAGTATTTCGTGAACCATCCGTTCATTGTTGGAAATCTGGTATCTTTTAATAAGGCACTTATTTAATGAAGCCATTAAGCCATTATTAAGCTATTTATAAAGAGCCACTCTGTTTATTTTGTCAAACGAAATGAGTTGTAAATAATTTCAGACTGGATAGGTTGCTCATTAACTCAATCATTTTTTTCCAAAGGGTCGGGACCTCCCTTTGATAATACAAAAAGTTAAGTGAATGTTTTGTATTCATTGTCTTTATCGTGATATCTCGTCGGGCGTGTAAACAATTATTTTTTTCTGAGTTCAAATGTATCATTTTAGTTTTGCCATTCATTCTTAACAGATGTATGTCTCAAAGCGATTGGTCGAAATGAAGTTGAATAAGAGTGGCTTACGGGCTGTTTATTATTATTCAATGTAATTAATATTTAATATAATTAATTATAATTATCCAATGCCACTGTTTAACGCTTCCATTTTGGGTTTGTCTCGAGGCATTATCGAATGTTCAACTATTTTTTATATAAATAATAGACAACGTAAATACATATACTTGCAGATAAGAAAGAAACCTGAATGAGAAAACTGATTTCGTTTGAAAAGGGAATGAGAAATCACCAAAACAATTACATTTTCAAGGTTGACTTGACAGGTGAGAGTACAGTACACGCATTTATAATTTCCTGATTATTTTATTTATAAAATTTTCCACGCAGAAAAATGTTTCAAATTTATACTATCTCATAAAAAAAAGATGGAATCGGAAACTTTGATTCTTTCTGGCAGTTTAAATAATAATCGTAGTGCTTCCAAAAGAATTTTACAATTTTAGTAACTGCCGCTTTACGACGTTCTCTAAAATATGAATGCCTTTATGAAACCAGTGTGCATTAAACCATTGTTTAGTGAAACATCTCGAGGGAATGGAAAGATTTTAAGGGTTTTTTTTCAATCCTTGCATGTTAAAGGAAATGAGAGAGTTATTCTTTTGACGCCCCTTTTACTTCAATTTGAATCCCTTGCTGAAACGAGAGCGGAGACATTTGAAGGGTTCTTTTAATTGTCATCCACCCCATTCCTCCTCCTCTCTCTTGGTTTCTCCTTTTCTGTTAGTCCGCCTTTTGTCACAACACCAATTAAAAGAATTAAAGGTCTTTTTCGGGTGTGAAGTTTTAGAGAGCATTCTCGCGAGTCGAAGCGAAAACAGTTAGGAGGATCTCAAAAGCAAAGAGAAGCGCAACATGCAAATGGAAAGATGACTAAAGGGATAGTTATCCCTGGAGAAACCTGATACCTATTCCTTTGAATTTCTAAGGGAATACTGCGAGACACCTAATTTGCAGTTCGCGAAATCTCATGTTGTCATCCACGTTTTATTTTTTGAACTATAATAATACTTGGATGGACATCACTAGTTTTTCACATTAGGCCACCGGCTTTTGATTTCTCTTCAATTAAAAACACTTAATTACGAAGAAAGCTCGTTCTGCCAAATTCCATTCCGGGTTGATAATTTATGGGAAGGACGAGCACGATTTTTAGGATTTTGCCGAACTGTTAGTAAATGCAATTTTTAACGTTAAGGATTAGGTATGGGCTGATATGACCTGATCTTCGAGGTCATTAGTAGATTAAAGTTAATATTTTTTTAAATATGTTCTAGACGAAAGTATGATTGAAAACGTCCATTTCATTTGAAAGAAAGGAACGATTAAACAGTGAGATTGATTGAAGCAACATAAAGTCCGTGTGTGATGATTTTTAACAATTATGAGACGTTTATTCTATACATGGAGTGTTTGATGCTGTGATTTTTTAATGGGAAATATTTCACATTTTCTATTGTAAATTCTAGTAGACGCTTGACTAAAAAATCCAATTTTTGTATTTATTTATACATTTTATTCGACAAATTTGTTAAATAAACACCCATTATCTAGGATTTTCGACAATACTGTTTCCCTGTATATATGTTTCATCCACCGGAAAAGGGTGACGCGATTTGTCTTTTTTACCTCGCTACCAATGTTGTTAATTTGTTTCAATTCTCCATCGATGCTACAAAAAAGGTAGACTTGGAAGTCTACTTTTTTGTACCTTCCACGTAATTATGTAAGAATTTTGTCTAGGATTTCTAGTCTTGCAGTTACCACTTAAACTCCATGAGATGTTAGCAAGCTATCACGTCGGTCATAGAAACCCTTAGAGTGCACCTTTCTCTGTGGGTCGTCGTGCAATCAAAGGCGCCATGACATTTAACGACCTCCTCAGATGGAGGCTGTTTATGCATAGCCCCGTGTATTCACAGGGAGGCACTTGGGCGTGTTATGCCTAAAGACCCGGGCGTTCAATACCGCACGGCGCCAAGTTACTGGTGGACGTCGTAAGGGTGTTTTTGTCCGCTACGCGCGCACCAAGTCCTCAAATCAAAGATGTTGTTTATGTAAACATGTCAGCGTTACTCTCACAAAACAAGTGGAGTATTTCAACGCGGAGAAACATAAGCAAGGACCTTTTCTTTAGAACCTTCAAATTTCTTGGAAGACACGTATTACTTTAATACGAGTCATTACTTTCGTTTATCTTCATCGCATGCCTATCATACTGATTCTGTAGCTCCTTAAAGAATTTTACTTACTTTACGAAACCTTAATTACTTAGTTTTACATACCTCCTCTTTTCCATTGCAGTAAAAAATATCCTACAATTCTTAGATTTTAATTTATTTTCCCTTTGTAGACTCACTATTTTTCCCACTGTATTTTCCGTTGAATGTTTTTAAAAATATTTATACATATTTTCTCCAACCCAACACTATTTCTCGAAGTATTTTTTTTCATTATCACATCTCCTTAATCATTAAATTGAATTTTGTGACCACTTAATCCTACTATGCATCCGTTCACTGGAACCATGTCATGCGTCAATAATTGATCAATTTTAACATGCTAAAATTAATTATAATTTTAATTAAATGACTTCTTATTAATTATATTAAATTATTATTTTATAAAATGATCAAAGTTGGCATTTATTCCTACCAAAGATAAGGAATAAAAATAAGTAAACCAAGGAAAAAATATTTTTCGCCTAACTTTTAATAATCAAACCACTTTACTTTTCCACATAAACTTAAAAATTAAAAATTAATGTTTCACCTATTTTAGTAGTCATTTTTAACCTAGATAAGGAACAAATATTTTTCTTTGTTTGTCCAAAGTAGCCTCGTATGCTGCCATCCGTTTATCTAATTGCATATCACTTTTATTGTCCTTCTTGTTCCTAGTATCCCGTATTGCATGCGAAACATTTGGCAATGTTTTATCACATTATATTACACTTAGATGTCATATTGCATGTACCGATTGTTATCATTACCTGCATTATTTTGAAAAAGTAGTTTGGTTCTACAAGCCTGAGGTTGAATCACACTATCCTACAAGCCACCGTAGCGGTGGCTTGTAGGATAATAATTAGATTTACTTTTGAATGAGTGATGATTTGGGTTTACATTTTTTGGAAAAATTAATTTCATTTCGACCTTTTCTCCTGTCAAATATTATATAGAAACTTAAAATTCCGTGGATCTTTCAATTATTCGTGAGTTACATCTAAAAATGCGTCATTTATTGATTAAAAAATAATCACAAAAGAAAACGAAAAGATGTTCATATTTTTTACCTTACAAACTTTATATTATTATTTAACTTTCAAGAGAAAAAAATAAATGTCGGTTAAAATATATCTGTTAAGGAAAATAACCGTATTACGATCGGGGTCTTATTTGGTAATTGGGTTTAAGTAAGTGAAAGGAATCTTCTACAATTATAAGAAAATATGCATAACCGATACTCATTTATTTTCATGATTATTTTATGAGGAAACCGTGGAAGGAATTACGAGTTCAGCTATTCACCGGGGAAGGTTCATATTATTTCTTTGGCCATTAGATATTTTGATTAAAGAGCATGTCCGGAGCATTATGAAACCTACTCGCTGATTCATTAACGTTGTCTTCATTAATCCAGCATAGTAACGTATATTATGTATAATACATGTTAGTATTTGTTGTGTTTCGAATTGCAAAGTCAGAATTAGATTTTATTGATATGTTTCAACTAAATGTGTAAATTCTTCTCACGACGGGACTATTCGATAAAAATATGTTCACTCAATTTTTAAACCAAACTAGGGTGTGATTTTATTTTTACTGAAAAATGCTTGGAAAAAAATTAGGTCGCCTCAAAATGGAATTCGAACATGGGACTGCGTCCGCAATCGATTCGATGGAGTTTTTTGCATGAGCAAGCAAAGAATGTTGAAAAATGTTAGAGCACCGTGTCGGCTTTTCAAGTGGAATTTTCGGCAAAAGTTTGGCGCGTATGCAAAATGATTTCGACGATCGCACAACGAACAAAACAGCTCGCTTCTCATTTTCAGTTCTCCCTGGGACAGCGAGGATACCAGAAGTTGAGGAATATTCTTTCTTTTTGCTCTGTCAAACCCTATCCTGGTTAGCGCTCTGCGGAGATCGTTTATGGAGTTCACCGATGTGAGGCTGAATGCATACGATATAACTTTGGGAGTACTATTCTCTTTCGCGGCTTTATTTTTTATCCTCTTCATCTATACCCTTTCCTATATATCCTTTCTCATTTTGGCGGTTCCTGGCGTTCTCTGGGATTTTTCGCTTTCTTCATTCAGACAGTAAACATGTCTTCCGCTGGTGAATAGTGGTCTAACTGCAATCATTAACCACATTTTTAAGGAATAAATGGCTGGAAAGGGAAAAAAATAATTTTGGAAATTCTGCTCCTACTACGCTTTGAGGTTCTTCGTTAAATAATTTAATTTTTACCGGGACCGTGTTTTATTGGTGAAATATGTCGAAGGGTGAGGTTTTCTATTCCCATATTCTCAGTAGGTAACGTTCATAAGAGTAAATAAAACAGTTTCTGGCGTAACTTGGTGGAAAATCTTCATACTGACTTTTAATAATCAAACCACTGTACTTTTCCACATATTAGTCGAATTTTAATTTCAGTCAATGTAAAATCTCACATCACTATTTAAAATTTTTGGTTTTCCTCGCAACTGATTAACGCATATTTCATCTTTAAATGAGAAATGATATTATTTTTGTCATTTTTTTAAAATCATAATTTTTCTGTTGTACATTATTCATAAATTTATCGAAATAAGTAATTTTTATTTCGCTCAATATAATTATTATTATTATTAAAATGTGCATGTGCAAATAGACAAATGTCAGGTGGCACACAAGTCCCAAGTGTTACAATAAACTTGCCTTGGAAAAATAACATGGTTTCTGAAATACAATCAACATCACAAAAGAGAATAAAAAAAATCAGTCAGAAAAAAAATACACTTTAAGGAAATTTCCAAACACCAATCTGTAGCACATAAAAAAAAGCAAATCCCCATTTCATTTACATTTGTTTCCCAATCAACAAGAAAAAAAATTAAGCTGTTACATTTAATTTTATACAACACATCAATCAAATGATTACAGAAGTTGTTTACGAGGGTCATCCGGAAAGTAGTACCGTTCGTGCCGCATGAAGTGCTGACGACGCGAGTAGCCGCTGGACGAGGTCAGATAGCTTCAGTGGCTTGTCTGCCTTCTCTGAGCCAAGTTGCGTGACGCTAGCATTGCCTGTGTTGTTTCTGTGATTGTTTACAATGTTTAAAAAAATTGAGAACGCCGCCAGTTGTGAAGTGAGGGCAGTGATTAAATTCCTCAATGCAAGAAACGTTCGCCCATGTGATATTCATCGCCAATTAAAGGAGGTGTATGGAGACAATGTAATGGACGAGTCACACGACGATGAGCGTTCGGGGAGACCGTCTGTCATTACAGACCAACTGGTGAGCTCAGTTGACGAATTCGTGAGGAACGATCGACGCGTCACAATTGATGACATCTGTGAGCATTTTCCCAATGTTTCTCGAACAATTGTTCATGAAATTGTTAAACACCGTCTGCATTATGCAAAAATTTGTGTAAGATGGGTCCCTCGCATGAAGAACTTAAAGAAGGAGTGACCCTGTATCTCAATGAGCTGGCGGCGAAGGACTATGCAGCAGGAATACAGAAACTTGTCACACGTTATGACAAATGCCTTAATTTGCTTGGAGATTATGTTGAGAAGTAGTTTAAAGTATCCTCTTTCAAATAAAATTTTTTATGTTTGTTAATATTTACTTTTGTGTCTTTATTTCACGAACGGGTACTACTTTCCGGATGACCCTCGTACATCTTTTCTTAAAAGTTTGGACTTTGTTAGGAAAGGGCTTGAAAATTTTTGCAGGTAAATTGCTCCAATCAACAATTGTTTTATTTAGAAAAGAAAATTTTTTTTATTCGTTCTTTGTGCCCGGCATTTTACCTTAAAATTGTGGTCATTTCTCCCTATAAAATTCGGGTTCCCCGCCTCTTTCCTTAGATCTGCCCAAGCCTTCTCCCCATTCAGAATGCGGAACATTCCACAAAGTCTGCTTACTTTCCTTGTAGTTTGTAAAGGTTCCCAGCCCAGCGTTTTTAGCATGTCAGACACACTATCCATCCTCCTATGCTTCCCCACTACATATCGGGCAGCCTTTCTTTGCACATTTTCTAGTTTTTTGATTTGTTGTATCAATGTTATTATTAGTTTATTTATTATTATTAGTTTATTAGTTATTATCAATGAGGAACATAGTATAATTATCAATTCTCAATCAGAATTCATGAAATTATATATGCTCTATAATATCGCTATTGTTTTAATCGCATTTCTTTTCAAGTTGACCTTCAGAAACATATTGCATCAAGTGCGTCCCTAGAATAATGGAGCATTTTGTATCCCTTCCGCTATACCCTAAATTCGACTTTTTGCTCGAACCGCTTGGCCTCTCTCTTTTCGGGCATTTTCCATATTTCACCAAAATGCGACAAAAAATGAAATGGTAAAGGTCCCTAGCCTACTCAGCGGGCCCTTCTAAAGTTCTATTTTTTTCAGTCTCTTACATTTTTGCAGCGGAATTAGTAGTTTTCCATTGCGGAGCCCTTTCCAAGGGGACGAAATTTCCATGTGCACTTGTCCCATAATTTGGATAATACCAACAAAGGTCTAACTGGCGAATTGATATAGATACTCTAAAATAAACTAGGATAGTTTCACTCGTTCAAAATGAAAATCTCTCCTCTATCGTCTAAGAAATTCAATACTTAAATTCGAATATTCAATTCAAGGTTCTTAGAGTTAAGCATCAACAAAAGCAATTGTAAAGAGCGAAGTACGTCTTGAGTCCAAATCAATAACGTTTTCCATGCATTAAATACCGTTGTTTGTTTCAATATGCATAGTTTTGGAATTCATTTTCATAAAAAGAATTGCACAGTCGTTATCCAATTCCCTGGCTTATTCCGTGGAGCAGTTGTCATCCTTGCTCTATCGTGCCTCGTTCTTGTTTATGGATAGTACTGCATTGCTAACGCTGATTACTTTACTTATAAAATTTCAAAGAGAAAATATTGAAACCTTTGAGTCAGGTTAACTTATTAAATGTACGTGAATGCTTGCTCAGTCTTGTTTTATATCACAGTCATATATAAATTCTGATACTATATACTCAGTAAACAACCCACCCAGGTGGTCTGAAAAATTTCCGATCTAACAAAGATGCCAGACATTTTTTTCTGAAATTTTATGAAATTTTGGAGGCCGGAAACTTTTCAGAATACCCTTGAATATATATTTTTTCTGCAATCATTTATAATTGGTAAAAATTACATTTACAATCTGAAATAAATCAATGAATGATAAAGAATAAAGAGATTAAAAAATAAATTAAACGAACACATGAGCGCAGAATTGTAAATGTGCTACGTAGAGGAACTTAAGTTGGGAACGTTACGCGGCACTGTTTAAACTCCAAAAAAATAGCACTCTACAGTTTTGGTGTTTATGATGAACCCTCCAGTAATTTTAGAGTTTTTATTGCAGTCCTTAGGGTCGTCCTTAAAATATTTTGGGCTACGTCTATGATTACGATCCTAAAGCGTCATTTCCCATATTGATATTTTAACGAATTTTAATTTTATTTTCATGGGATTCAATTAACTTCAATATTGTATTATTTGCATCCCTCTCAACATATAAGATTACCAAAAACTACATACGTACTGGTGAATGAATAGTTGCATAGCTCAGTGCATTTTATCGCCATTCTGCGATCAAATTGAGACCACTGTCCGTCAGCCCCTATCGAAACGTTCTTCCTGTTTGGTGACTGTGCCGAAAATCAAAACCAAAGCCTGTGAGGCGAATGTCCATCATTGAACCACGGCGACCAGACGTCGGCAAAATTTTAGCAGAGGTCAGAGAGTCACCCAAGACCGGTTGGTGTTAGCGCTCCACGCTACGGAGGGAACGGCAAATCTCTAAATGTATAAAAAATATCTAGTATTTTCAGTCGGTACAATAAAGGAAAGAGCAATCTTACCAGAGAAAAAAAACGAACACCATTTCGTGTAACTTAAATTGTGGGCAAACAAAAAATGGTCCCCTGTGAGTTGTTCATTCCATTTTTAATGCGAAGTTACGTAAGATTCTAAACTGTTTCGATGAATAATTAATGGAAAATAGTTTAAATGGAAAATTTAATTTTCCATTTTTCCTGCCGAATAAGGAGCTCGTAAATCTATAATCAAAAAGGACAGGTAAAAGATATCTTTTCAGTCATCAATTTTGTCACAGGGTTGAGGGGTTAATTTTTGGGAAAAGAAAAATTTATTAAAATCATAGTAGTAATGCTTGGAGCAGTGAGCATTTTATCCTATAGTACTGACAGAGCTTTACTTTTGGTGGCATAAAAATAGACGCAACTACTTACATATCCATGTGACTATGCTCACTAGGACCTAGAACAAGATTCTAGTGGAGCAATTTCCGTAATTTTAGTACAAATGACAGCATTCTGAAAACTATCATCTCGTTTTTTTCTCATTTCGGTTCAAATCCAACGAGAAATGGCCTCATAAGCTCAGACACCTAAAATCGTAGTCTGCAGTAATGTCTGCCCATGCTATAATCGAAGCGGGTCAGATTTTATTTCCCGTTGCGTGTTTCCCAGTTAATGCAGATTGAAAGGGTATAAATGGTAACCCATTAATATTGATGTTCCTACATGAAACGTGAAAATCCATTGTCGCCCCTTGAGGATTGCAGTAGAATGAAAAAAACGCCATTGACTTCTCTGCTGAAGGCACTTCAATTTAAACAGAAAACAATGTTTAGAGGAATCAATGGCATCACGTTCTATACTGAATAAAATCACTTTTGAAAAGAAATTTTATTAAAGGAACATGATATAGACATTATTATTAGATTATCTATCGGTTAAGGTAAGTTTTGGATGGGTACAACCACGAAACAAATCTTTTGTTTCTCCTAACAAAAGACAGCCCAAAATCTTACTCTTCATCTATGTATACTTACTTCCTCCCTTCATCTCGTCCAACATCCATCCTCTTCCTGCCCTTTCCTCGTTTACCTAACATCCTTCTTGCCCTTCCTTTCCCTTAAGTCTTAAACATCCCACTACCGATCAATTTGCTTTCCGTCCATTTTTCCTGCCTAATTATTCCTCCCAATAATCCCCTGTCCTTGCTCACCATGCCTAGTACTTCCTTATTTGTTTTCCTTTCCGCGCATTTCACCTTCTCCATCCTTCTCCAAACCCACCTTTTAAAAGCTTCCAATTTACATCTTTTCTCTTGCGTCAGTGACCACGCTTCCGCACCGCACATAACTACGCTCCATATCAAAGTTTTGACGAGTCTTTTCTTAACCTCCCTACTCAACGTCCCCGTCATCAACTCCCTCCTTGTGAGAGCCTCTTCATCTAGTGCAATTCTTATCAAGTTCCTACTACTTTGACCATTTTAATCCAAAACATTTCCGAGATACGTAAACTGATATAGACACATGAAGGTTATAAAAGCATTTGGCAATTAACGGTAGACTGAATGAGTTAAATGTTTCCCCTGATGTAAATTTGGAAGATTTAAATTTGAATATTTTAATGCCCTGCACGATATCATAAACATTCAGGAGAATAAATCAACGACAAGGGAAAGCTAAGACGATAATAAAGGGGAGAATGTTGGGAAGACGGTGAAAAACAAGGGAGAGAAGAGGAATTTGATATAAAATTGAGAGAAGTAGTCAGAGCCACGAATAATTTATTGCAACATGTAGGATGCAGTTTAAATATTACTTTGGGTTAATTAGGAGTTAAAAATTACAGTAGTCTGTAGTACCTGGATCCATCGAAATTCTACCCCAAGCCAGTAGATTGGTATTTATAATATTAATCAGTCATCAATATAAGGAGGGTCTTTCACAATTAAATTTTGATGCATAGTTACATATTTTTTGGAGCGCATTATTTC
This sequence comes from Hetaerina titia, assembly GCA_037158775.1. NCBI lineage: Eukaryota > Metazoa > Arthropoda > Insecta > Odonata > Calopterygidae > Hetaerina > Hetaerina titia. Next base: position 54,790,251 of record CM073776.1, on the reverse strand, counting down.
CAATAGAGGTATGTCTTTCTTTGGCTACTTTTAATTGAATTTTCAAGAAAATTCTTGATAAAATTGCGATTATTTCTTTAAAAAGAGATAATGGAGCAATATGCATCATAATTTGCTCAAAACTGTTGTCATTTTCTGTTTTTTTCAATGTTTTAATATATATATATATATATATATATATATATATATATATATATATATATATATATATATATATACAGATTTTACTTTAATGTATTTTTTATTTATATTAGCATCATTTGCTTCATAACGGAATTTTTCTGTGATGCTCACACCATAGAGTCAGTTTACCTATGTACTATTTTATGTTTCACATAAAAGCGTGGAGCCTAGTGCATTGGGACAGTGGCCTCCTGTGATCAATTATTGATTGAAATTAAATAGTCGCTCAATTTCTTACTTGACCTACGTTCGGGAGAGGGGATTTGACCAGGTGGTGTATAATTCAATTTGCCCTCCAGACTTAAATGTGTAAAAGATCAAATCAATAAGACGACCACAGTTTTAACGCAATACTCCCCGTTTTTAGTTTCTAAGAAAATGGATAAATGAAAAGTATTTACGTTGAGGGTGTCTTTGGGAACGTGTCGGCAACGTAAATGAAATTTGAAATGAAGAAATAATGTTGTAATTATAAAAATAATGTTGTAAAATGCACTACCCTAATTTTTGAGATTTTTAATGAGTCCATTATTTTTTATTATCCTAGATAGTTATGAGGTCACGTCGAAATCACTAATGTATTCTACGGCTAGAGCACGTAGTTGAATTTAAAAAAAAAAAGGCTGAACTCCTTTCATTTTCGACTCGAATGACATTTTGAAAATAAATTTGGGGAATTAAACTAATTTTTGATTGAGTACTTTTGTTTTTAATCGTTCAATAATTAGTTATATAATCAATTCCCTGAACTCACGATTTAATTAAATTATGCCAGCCTATCAATTACCTAATCACCCTAATTTTATAACCCCCACCCTCAATTTTATGGGATTAATATGACTTGTTGCTTGTGGGTGTCGGGAGAACTTCGTCGTTCAACCAACTGGAATATTCTTTAAAAACATTGCTCGAAGTCTCCTCCGTTACTCAATGAAATATATTTTAGTTCTTATTTTTTTCCATTTAGAATGAATTTTACCTCCAGGTTAATATTTTTATGATTTTATGGTGAATATAAATTGTTTATTTTAAATCCCTTCAGCATGCAGTGCTGCTACCTCAATAATTCATTTAATGGGAAGGTTTCTGTCCCGAAAGTCTTCATTTCACCCTCTCGTTATTCTATATAAGAGTAAGAATACGCATAAGAAGGTACGATTTACCATTCCTCGCAAATTTTAAAAGAGGAATTTGCGGAGAATAATTGGTTAGACGAGTTCGACCCGGGAGGCGAGCCATTATGTTAAACAATGCCGATGATCCACGATATGAAACGCATCGCGCCCAAATGGTTATTTTGTCATACCACCGCAAAAACTATGTAAGTTGTCTAAAAGAACCATCAAAAACCATTGAGTTTACATCAATATTGGGCACCCATTTCTTTTGCGTTATAACCACGATGCCAAAGGTTCAGTTAGTCCTATTATTTTCTACTTTACTTTGAAGGCATTTTTCTATGCAAACATAGGTACACACACGACTTTAGGTGTCAGCTTTTTGTCTCCCAAACCTGTACGGGGATGCACGTATTAACTGATCGTAAGCGAGGTGTATACGATTTTACTCAGCTTCAGGGAGTAGACGCGGTATATCCTCGACTCGATCGTGGGAGAATGAGTGACCTAAACCTTTTCTTTGGAAAAAGAAAATCTTTTATCTAAAAATCTTTTTCTCTGGAGCGCAGGGTGAGAAACTACGCTCGTACATCAATGTGTGTCATTATCCATAATTGATTACATTTGATGCATTCGGGTTATCGAAAGACGCTGCAAGAATTAAATTTATCCGACATCGCGTAAATTGTGCATTCTCTGTAGCTTCAAAGCTAACACAGAAATGTATGTTGCAATATCTATTTCATATTTTGTGCCTTAAGAAACTTCTAACGATCGTTCAAAATACAATGAGTTTCGTCAAGTACCTGAATTACTTTTCATATCTTGAATTTTCGACAATTAAGAAGGTTAATTTATCTCTTCATGTGGTTTATTCAATGTTTGATCAATATTAGCCAAAACTCATTACGAGTAAATGTAATAAATTTAAACAAAAATACTTGAATTAATCAAATTAATGATTTTAAATTTAAAATGGAAAATAAAAATGAAATAACAAGCAGGTAAACGCAAGCATGAAGCTGTTAAGTGTAACTTATCTATTTTCTACGGTCAAATATCTCCTTTAAAGTATGCCCTGTTGGCCCGACTCACCTTTCTCAATGGTTACCGAATAGACTCTTTCAAAGTGGCAATAAATTTTGCACGTTGGACAATTGAGCACATAGCAATCGTTGTCATACTAAACCCTAAAAATTAATATTGAAAAATGGTATTTAGGAAGTTATGTAATATTTTGACTGAATAAAAACTAACATCTATACTCCGTGGGTCGCGGTAGTCCAGGAGGTAGAGCGTTGGACTACTGACCGGAGGGTCACGGGTTCGATTCCCGGGCAAGGCACTCTGGACACATGCAGCTTCACCCAAGCTAGTTGATTTTTCGGGTACCAGATCTTCCTGGGAAACCATAATCGGAACAGGGTATGGTTTTATGGTTTTTATCTATACTCCAGCCCGTCAAAAAAGGCTAAGTTTCGTTGGACGTATTCATTCATACGTTCCCGCTTATAAACGTGATCGACGGAATGGAACATAAGTGTTGCTCGGAAGGAAGATTCAAACGGCTGAGAAAAACACATCTCCGTTTCCTGCAACCCCGTTATTATTGGATAATCAACGAGTTGCAAATAAAGTCACCGGAATATGTGTTGTGATAGCAGCAATAACGTTTTGTTATATGTGAATGCAGAACGTGGCAGCACCGCTTGAGTAAAATATTAATGACGTGTGCAAGGGTTCGGTCGAAAGTAGAAAATGAATGTAACAGGATAAAAAATAAGAATCGAATAGGAAATAACTTCGTTGGTACCATTTTATTCACGCCAAGCATTTGCCTCAAAGTCACTTTGTTGCAACTTCATATATAATTTCACAGAATATGCAACTGCCCTTTGCTGTCATTAATCTTTTAGCTGCCGCAATAGCCCTTGAACACTTTGGTCTCCCGTTTCCCTTGAGTGCAAGGGAAGCGGGAGACTTACGGTTGGTTACCTAGTTAAAATCGATTGCCTTCGGATCAAGGTTATAACTTTAATCGAAGTAGCGGTGTAGCCACTATTAGGTCAGCCAAATACCGCAGGTTTATTTTTACTGGATACAATAATACTCCCTATAATTCTCACTTATTCATTGAAACTCTGTTGCATCCTTTTATTGAGTACTCTTTGCTCATTTGTTGAACATACATGCATGTAGACCTTTGGTATGTAAATTTTGGTGCACGCATGCTTAATATCTCAATAGTGATATGTACAAGTACGCACTCACAAGGTCACAGACACAATCATAAACACACAACTAATTACATACGAGGGTAAAATTTTTAGAATAACCACTTAACATACCCGTGTTTTGTGGATGAATCCTCGGTCTTGAGTTGCTTGCCATCTAGTGAGCACTTTGGCCACCTTACGTTGTCCACTAGCCCCAATGACTTGGCTTTGTAAATGATCATAAGTAGAAGAAGGATGTGCCTTTGGCTCAGTGTAAAGCCCTTTTTCTAGCATATTAAAGCTGTCTCTTTATTTACACGTATCCCTTGATTTTAATTGTAATCAATCGTCCTCCTACCCATTAAACACGTTCCCATTTTTTTTATTTGGTAATTTTATTTGTGTGCAAAGCAGATATTTGTTAGTAATAATTATTATTGCATATAAAATAAAATGCACAACAAAACTTTTTAAGTATTTCAAAAAGGTTCTTCGAAGTGGTTTCTTCGACAGGATTATTGAGCCCCAAATTGTTTAATAAGAAATACTCTTAACTAAAAGACGTGTTCCCTTAGCTAAAAGAAGTACCAAAGATTTCCAGCCTCTCTTCTGTGATAATGTCTTTTGAAACCTGCCGTAGGAGAAAAATTACCAGTTTACACTAAAATGATCCTAAATTTCGTATTACCGCTTGTGCCAAGTTCTGAAGGAGTGGGAATGCCTTGTCACTCCATGAACCACAGCGGCGTTTGGAAAGGCTTCAGAGAATCTAATTAAAACCTTTTTGTGAGTTTCCTTGTGAAGCATCCTCTCTCCCGCGCATCGACAAAACCACTACTGAAGGTTTCAAATTCCCAGTGGCAATGAAAGTCACCAATGAAAAATCAAAATCAGCCTTTCGGTTGATTACTTTGATGACGGTAATGAATTTCATTTAGATAATGTACCTCTATGCATATTCCTCTATTTATATTTCAGGTTTTAAGAAGTATAATTTATTGTTCTCTCATATTTATTATAGCCATTATTTTTGGCTATCAAATCCAAAAGTATAAAGCACAAATATCTTTTCTTTTATTTTGGTTGGTTTTTTTATAATTTACTCGTCAAATCAGGAAGTCCATTCTGCTTCTGTGTGTATGTCTGTGTGTATATATACATATACACACATACGCACAATATATATATATATATATATATATATATATATATATATATATATATATATATATATATATATATATATATATATATATATATATATATATACACACACACACATTCAAACACGAAATCCCGCCATACGGCGAACAAATATTCATTCACATTATAATAGAGATAAGGAAAATGGGAACGGAACACACATAATGGACGAACACAAGAGAGGTGGGGAAGGCGGTTGTGAGCAGATCACAAATGTAAAAATATCTTCCTCGACCTCGATCCCGGTTAAGGAAATATATATTTCCATATAAACACATATGTATACAAAAATATATTTATATACATGAGGAGCAGTCAACTGAAAACCGAACACCATGTACAACAACTAGTCCGCGCACCAACAATGATATACCCAACAACTACGTCGACGAAGTTCTCCTTCTACAGCTACATTTATATTTACTGATTTGTTTATTTATATATACACATATGCACTTGCATATATATGTATATATATATATATGTTTGTATTTATTTTTATTGATACTTCACCGCGTAATAAAAGCTTTTGAACAGGCATTGAAAACTATTAAAAATAAATTGCCGTGGGCTTCTAAAGCTGTAGAGCGCAGCATACGCACCATTTGCCCAACATTACGATATTTCCTTGCTCATCTCTTTAGATTCTCAACTTTCTCTGCATCGTCCAATCTGCATCTTCCTTTCCCTTCCCCAATCAACTGACGTTCTAACTTCTATCAGAGCCTACAACCTCCCGCTACTTTTTCTTCTGCCTCCAATTACGCTGAACAACTTCTCCTTCCCGATTCTGTACAACATATATATTCGTTTGCCTTCCCCTATGCATATTCAGATGAATATCCTTATCTTTATTCATATTCACTTCCCAAAAATCCCCAATCTACACTCATGGTATTTCCCAAAGAATAAGTTCCTGAGCTGCATGACACCAAATCCCATATTAAAGCAGTTTGGTCGATAAGAACGAGAGGACTCTGCCATCACTTGGTGTAACTTAGTTATATTAGAGTTATATTAGTTATTATTATTAATTACTAAATAAGAACCTATACACTTTAACTTAAATCTTTTAATTTTACTATCCGGTTTCAACAAATGAACAAAAAGGTGTTAACCTTATGATTGCAATATTATGTTAAAATAGGTTTTCGAAACCAAAATGTTTTATTAGAAACAGATGTAATATTATGGTGTACAAATGATATTCCATCACAGCTCCCAACAATTGAATACATTACTTTAGGTAATCGTTTCATAGGATTTATATTTTTAAATAAATGGAATATTAAAAAAATGACTGTTTTAAATGTATTATAATTTGGTTATATAATTTGTATATCCTCATGCTAATAGCAATTGAAGAAAAGTTTTTTACATTGATGAAAACAATACTTTTTCTTTTTATGTTGCTTTCATTGAAGATTCATTTCTCTGTTCCATAAAACATCCATCCTTAAAGGAATAGCAAGAATTCAAGAGCTCTACGGCCTCTAGGTTAAATAATAATAAGGGGGAAAACTCCACTGGCCGTAAAAAGGCCGTTTTACGGCCAGTGGAGTTTTCCCCCTTATTATTACTTAAAGGAATAATTTTGCAACTCTATATTCAAGTGTTATTTTCACACTCTCTACATCCAATTGATTGATTTCATCAATTAAGGACACAGATTCTCGTGCGTCATTCCCTTACGCCACATTACTCACCATCTCCGCCAATGATAGGGACAATGAGTCTTCTAAGCTGCCCATCATTAACTCATGAACCTATTCCGAGGGCCAACATATTTTTTTCGTATGACCTGGTCAAGGTTCAGAGGGGTTGCGTGGCATTTAAAATATGGACAATATCCGCCTGCAGCCAGCCCTCTTCGATTCACAGGGCAACGCATGGAATTCTTCCACCTCGGCCTGGGTACAAAGTGTGACCTTTAGAGCAAGGAGAAGATCAGGGGAGAAGGAAATTTCGGAATTAATAGCTTACAAAACCAATTAACGCAGGCGCTCAACTGATTCGCGTTATGAGGTAAAGGTTGAGGGAATCTCCACGTAGTTCACCACCAACTCATCTGCATCAGACACTAATCCAATAGTTCGAAACTTCAAAACATGGATTGGTGCTGATTGACTAACATTCATCAATAGGCCATGATGGCTAATTAATTCTGTCCAATTGTACCGCTTGAACAGGAGCTGTCTCTTAATAACCGGTGCGATAACTAGATCATATTAACTATAGTTTATACTTATCCGTTTTTACGCTTCTAATTTTTCTCGCGCGGGCAGTCAATAGGACTAATGAGGTAAAATATTTGATGGTATTAATTGGAATCGTCTAATACGGTAGATGATAACGCTATCAATATCCGCTAAGGTAAAAATAAAACTTAATCCCGGGAAGAGTTCGGATCCACGAATAGCACGGTTAACCGGACACACCCCCAAGTTAACCCCACGGTTAACCCCACACACCCAAGGAATTTGTGTTGAGAACAAGAACAATGGAACTCAAACGCAAGTCCTCTGTTATTTCGCGCAACGTTTCTTGTATTATATCAGCTCACATATTATTGCAAAATCGATACTGGCCATGATGATTTTGACTTTTGAAAACCATCCTGGACCGTTAATAATGTATGTTGAAAACGGGGTCAAGAAAATAAATAAATATTTTGTGTGGAATGATCAAGTGTTTCAATTCCTAATTAATCTATTCCACAAAGTCACACCTTAACAGAAATTAAGTGTGGATATGAGTTAGAATGGGAACTTGAAATAGTATGACAATATTGAGGGCAGGCAGATTAGAGAATATTGAGTGAGAGATGGAATGAGGAAATACATATATTTTTGGTTTATAATTCTAAAATAAAAATAATATTTATTTCCGAAAACAGCACTTTGGCATTTACATCGGACTTTAAACAATGCCACAATAATATTACAATTACGTACACCCAAAACGAAGTCATTCGCCAGATGTGCATCAGTACAATGCAACTATTTCAGAGTAAAAAAAAAATTATTCGCCTTGACCGTAGCCGTAGGATTGTAGGACGCCTTGGTAGCTTAATTGGCTAAAAATCTCAGCTATATAATTCTAAATAATCAGGTCATCGCGTATAGAAGCGCAGACTATGAGTTCATGTTTTGTTTTTACTTAGCCTTCATATGGCTAACCGAAATATTTGCTTGCTTACATCACATTACTTAATGTCACATTATCTTCCAGAGCACTTCTCTTAATCGGATTTCACCCTTGAAATTACCTCCGGGTTGTGAGTGGCAATTCAACCGTAAGAAATTTTCGAACAGGTGAGACCAGCGCAAGGTTGGAAGTCCGCCGACCTCCTCCCTTCTCGCTTCCCCAACAAATCCAACAACTGCTTCTCGAACCTGTTCCACTTAGTCAATTCTGCATGACCCCAATTGACCTCTGTTGACTTCGAGTGGTCGTACACATGAATACACATCTCTCTGAAGTTTACGCGTCTTAGATGTACATGAATTTCTCGTTTAATCGCCTGGACAGTATCTTTTTTGCATCATCTAGGTGTTTCAGAGATATTAGTAGGACTGTATTATGATTAGGAACATATTTAGTAACAGCGTTATTAATGCACAGCTTCCCGAGATCGGATGCTGATTCGGATCATTATGTACTAATGATGAAGTGCAAAGTCAAATTCAATGGGATACAACAGGGAAGATGTTTGAGGAAATGAAATCTAGAAGCATAAATCAGAACGATAAGAAAGGAGTATCAAGAGGCAGTAAAGAATATTATTAGTAACGACAGGGATACGGGCGTTATATAAGCAAAAAGGGAACATAAATAAGGAATATCGAAAACCGTCAACGAAAATATGGGAGTAGTAAATGGGGAAATCATAAATGAACGATGGGTTATAGAGTGATTAGGTAGTTAGAAGAGAGAATGTAAATGGAAGACTATAAACCCAGAATTAGGTGGAAAAAAGTAATAAGGAAAAAAATTAACTGAGGCGGGAAACATATAGGATGGAAGGAGCGTGGTGAAATACGCAGTGCGAGGATATGGGAAGTTCACTAGGAAAAGTGGAAATTAGTGCATTATACAGGACGGTAGAAACACTGTCAGCATGTAAGACGGTAAAACCCTTGCTTTTCATCAAAGATAGATTTGTAACAAAGATATTATGTTACTCAAGAAAATTATTGACAGTACCGGGAAATATTCAAGAGAGATGATAAGAATACATAGAGGATTCATATGCTAAAGACATCAAGCCAGCAAACGATGACATAGAAAGAGGAAATGACGTAGATGGATCCCCATCTACGTCATTTCCTCTTTCTATGATGGCTGATAGCTGAAGTCTAGTGTACCTTATTGCGAGATAGAAAGGCAATAAGGCAATTAGAATGAAACGCGGCGGTAGATAGCATCCACTTTGAACTACTTAGTAGTTTAGATAGACGTGAAAAAGAGAGTTTTTTGGGGCTAATTCATACATTTTATTCGTATTCCGAAAGATTTCGTCAGATAAGGGTTAGTTCCATCCTAAAAAAGGAAAATAAAATCATATTTGAAGACTATAAAACAATAAACTTCATTTTCTACACAGCTATGGTGATCACAGGATCATCATTTAATTATTTATTTAATGTCTTTCTTGGGTCGATACTGAGATTATGCAAACCCTGCTTCCAACCCAACCCCTTAACATTACATTTAAGTAAATTCAATTACCAACAACCGTGCTTTAGGTGAAGGAAATTTACCCCTTTACTCACTTAGGCAAGAATCAAACCCACGACCTCAAGGTTGACTGGTGATAACGTTACTCAGCCGCTACTAGGGTCGGCGGATCATTATGGTTATGAAAATAATTATTTAGGGGACGAGAAATTTGAGTTTAGTAAAGATAAACGCGTCATGCCATGACAGCAGCAATGAGGTCACTAATAAAAAGGAATACAATCAGGATGTAACTGTTTGTTACGGTAATTTCGAGGTGTTCGTAAGAGTGCATTTGGTAGAAATATTGAATGTGCGTACGAAAGTCTCGAATTGAAGAAAATAGTGGTCGATTGCAGGGATAGGCGACTTATCCACGACGAGTTCTTCAAAGACACCTTAGGTGCGAGTGACGGATGGAGAATCGGGATGGCTAGGGCTAAGAAGAGGTGTGGGACAGGGGTGTCCCATTATCACCTGCGCTTTTTGAAAATTGAGACATTTTTCATTCCGGATTTCGTAATAATGGGAGACGATTACGGATTTACCAAATGAAAAGTAAGAATCATAATCCCTAGAAATTAGTTACATTGTGGGAATGTGACCAAAATAATGCAGTTGAACAATATTCGATTTCGTATTCAGGAGGCTGCTTTATTATACGAGGGCGTATTGAAATGTAAGGTCTCCTATCTTTTTTCATGGACAAACAAATTTATTCTGAAGTTAGCGTGCATCGTTAGAAAGGTTGAGCATTTAGCTATTGTTTTGCATGGTCGGTTTAACGATCAATCACTTTTCCAGGTAAAATTTCGTGACAAACATTAAGTATAAGAAAGTATGTTACGCATTTTTAGGTGCATCAATTTATTTTAACAAGAGATTTGGCAAAATATAGTTGGGTACCGACTGGATGAAGATGAGCACAAGCGTAATTAGACTGGTGAAACAATAAATGCTTTGTGTCAAAATATCATGCGCGCATCAGGAGTACAAGTTGTACGAAATGTGTGCGATTAACGGAAAAATAGGCAATATTTTGAATTAAATTAGATTTGCAAAATTACGTTTAAAGAAGGTGACTCTTCCAATTTATCAGCATCGCGTGAGATTTAATCTCTTCCGCTTTAGGGAACCCTGGCTTTTAATGACCGGTCAATAGACCAGAGTCTCATATCGATGGAATGAAGCTTTGAAGTGGCTTAAAGAGCACCTTTTCTCTCACCTTTGGTGGTGATGATGGAATCAACGCCCATGCAAGGGTCCATTCAGCCACACCAAAACTGTGATGCAAGCTAGTGAACAAAGCTGACCTACTCTCCACAGGGGCAAAATTCAAACCACGTGCGGATGAACCACGAGTGACCTTAACTTATTTGAGTTTTTATTAAAGGATTTTAACTAAGAGTACTAATTGACCTCCTTCTGACTGGCCATTGAATGTATTCGATTCCCGATCAGGTCTCACAAACAAGTCCCAAATCTGTTCCTCCTGTTCAGAAATATCCTGCAAAATATATACAAAGGGGATTCTTCTATAAATACGTTGCGACGAAGGAAGTCATCGCCTTAAAATTCAAGAGTTTGCATAGGCATTATGAGATCAAGACCGGTTATTGCTTGTTTTACCCTCTTCATTGCCAAATTCTCTTTAAATCAAGCGTAGATTCCCGCAACAGAAAAATTAAATACTCCCACGAGCTCATTTTCACAGAACCTCGACCGTATAATCGTGAACTTGTGACTCTGCTATTTTTATATTACTTACTCCGGTTATAAATCTGCAGCCGGATGCACCTTATCCGGTTTTGGATTAATAAACCTCATATAAATATTTGATTAATTTTTTACTCATATCCATTCTTTATTATTTAATATACGGGAGTCGTCGACTTTGACGCAAAGATAATCATCCATTTAAAATATCATCACGGGTGGGCATGTCAGCGCAAATCTCTCACAAATATGCAGCAGGATTTATAAAGCTAATCCGTTGGCATTTATTTCATTCAAGGGAGAGACTATGGAACGCTAAATGTCAGGACAGAGGATATAAGTCAACATGATTTATTGATCGAGGCGAAGACTTTTGAAATATTATCGTGAAATATGTGCGTCACATGGACAATATCAATTTGTCTCACCATCACTAAGGGGAAAAGTGATTGTCACCTCATGCAGTAGAAATGAATAATATGTTTTCATTTTAATATGTACGTATTAGGGAGTTGGCATCAGAGTTTAAATAATTTTGCATGCAACATAAAAGTTTATGTGTACTTACTATCGATGTAATAAAAAAAAACGCCGGGACCGTAAACTTACCCCTCTTCCTTATCCACTGTTATACTTCGCTGTACTCTTCCTCCCCCACCTCCACTGAACCCACAATACCCATTGGACCATATATTCTTCCTCTCTATTGTCCAATCACGAGGTTTCCCCATCACCCCCCTCTCCCTCCTAATGAGCCATTCTTTCAAACCTCCCCAACGGAATTCTTATTCTTCTCTGAAGAGGCCTGCTTTGCAGACGAAACACCTGGTGTTCTATTTATTAAAAAAATCAAGTTTACGGTCCCGCAATTTTTTGTTTACATTTATTCACGACCGTAGCTACGTTTCTTGTATATTTAAACTTACTATCGAGTTTTTATCGTTGAAAATGTATTAAATATTTAAATAAGGAAACAATTTAAGTTTGGAAACACATAGGTCATCCGTTTAATTTTAATCACCGATGTCATTCGACATTAATTTGTAAATTTGTATAATGATGTATATTATATCATCACTTTGTTCTCCGAATACGACCTCTTCACCGACCCCTCCTAAAGGTCATACATATACAGCACTCGACCTTGTCCTGGATCTTTTCTAATCCTTGCCGTATTCTTCACTCCGCAGTAATCGTCATCTGTGCAAATCCACTCAAGGTGCGGGAGATACTGCTGGCGGCCGAGGAGTTGAACATGGTGAGCAGCGGGGAGTACGTCTTCTTCAACATCGAGCTCTTCTCGAGGTGAGTGAGTGGCAGGTCTCCATCGGGCTTTGTGGTCCCGCGAGGAAAATAAATGGGGTCTGGATATGGATTCACGTGTCGTTAGCGTTCTCGAACGGAAAATAAATGATTTTCCGTCGCCGGATGGGATAATATGACGGGTTTAAGTTTCTTCAATCGTTCGTTTAATCATCTAGCTAATCCTCACGTGACGCGAAATCGAATTGACAACTCCCATCCAGTCTTGTGGGTAATTTTAACGACAGGCAAGTTACACACGTAACTCTAATTCAAGGATTCGTATCCCAACTCGGATATTCTTCCTCTCTATTACAATATGTTGGTAGTTCTGCAGGTCCGGCTCCTTTGATCTTGACCGAATTTGGCTTTTGGATGGACTTTGATTGAAACACGTTCAAGTCTTAAGAGTAACCTGAATTTGTGCTAAGTTCCACACACAGATTAAAATATTTCGTTTGTAGTACAATTAATATTGCATAGCATAACTTTGCGTTTACATCGACGTTAATTTGGTAATAAATGTAGTGGGATAGAACGGAAAAAATCAAAATTTCCGGGAAAGTGCTGGAATATGGCAGATTTCAAACTAAAAAAAAAGATCTCGGTTCCGTTTGACGGTAAATTTAAGAGAGGGAGTTTAACTTCGTAGCTCTAAAAATCTGAGTATCAACATGCATCACTTTTAGAAAACTGCTTTGATCTTAATGTCACAAAGGCACTCGGGTCAAATTGGTGACCTGCGTATTTGCTTACAAAGCAATTAGGGCCATGTTCTCAGGAAGATTTTGTGTCACGCGACCAAATATACGGAGTCGAGTCGGTGTGGGCACACTAGCGGGTAAACTTGAAAATCTTGTGCGTGTCGAAAAAGTCATTAATTATGAATAATACTATGATAAAAATTAACAATATAAACATGCCATATATCAGCCTAACTCTGAAGTACTTGGACCGAAATACCTGCATTTTGGCGATGTTTATCGTGTCACGGAATACCTATGAATTGCAAATTTAAAAATGTCTCTTGGTGTCTTTACGCAATTTTAAACATTATCATCGTTACCGTGAGCATATAAGTTACACTCTCTATAGCACGATGTCGATGTAATATGACAAACTGCCATCAAGTGAAATGGAATCTCCAGGCGTTGAAAAATCAAAACTGCGAATTCTGAAGAGCTAGCCGCAGAATGTACTCCTCCTTCTACCGTAGGTATTTTTCGCTGTTATTTAATAAAAATTTTGTTTATCTCCAATTATCTATGAAGCTTTTGAAAGAATTATTTCAGCATGCCTACTCATAAATTACTGACAGATTGTTCGGCTTTTTCCTTTTCTATATTCTTTCTGATGTAAGCTTTTATTAGAAATGCAAAGAATTAAACATATTTCCAACAGCGGAATGAATTCCCTTGCTTCAATAAGTAATTGCGGTAGACTTTTTATTTTACCTTGTGGGCAAATGCGATGATCCAGGGCAGAACGTTGACCGTGAATAAGATGTGGACATGTTGATATTTCAACGAATTTCAGGAGCTAATTGTTTTTGATGTAATTGCAATTTCGTAAATTGTCGGAGGATGTTTGTATTTTTGAAAAAAATCTCGATATAAAGAAACCACTGGCCTTAAAACGCCGTAAACGATCTGCTTTTTACCCAAATTCTTTTTCTAATAAAATTATGGAAGAAATGAATTATCGGCGTGGTAATTTGATGTAAATTGGGAAAATGTAGAATTTTGTTTTTCATATACACAAAAATATCCATATTATGCACAATAAAATGTAGTAAATCCGAAAATATACGTTCAAAGGAGGATTTTCACGTTTTAATCGCCTTTAGTTTTTTGTACTGGCTCTTATGAAACCTCAAAGACGATCCCGATGATTCATCCGGTGTTAAATGGTGAAAGTCAAACTTAAAAACTTGTAATGCGATTATTATTGGAAATTTTCAATGTTTCGCAAACTTTTATATTGATTGAAACCAGCTTAAAAAAAACTTTGTGTCTTAGGAAAAAGTATCCTTTGATGGAAGCGAACATCATGCCATTTGTAATGATATTGTAATTGTGGTCGGTAATCATAATCCATTCATTGTTAGACACTTGGAAAATGATTGATCTGAATTCGTTAAACAATAAAATTACTCCTTATGAATAAGCTATTAGTTTAACTTTTACATTAGCTTGATACTTGTCTCAGTTTTATACAAGTTTCATCCCGTCATATTTGTTTGAAACTAATTTTGATAAATGAAATGGTTCAGGAAAAATAAGAGAGCCTTCGCAATGAATAGTACCCGCATCATATTTGTTAGAGACCTCCCAAAATCTACCTTTAATAGATATTTAATCTATGAATGAAGTGAGAAATATTTTTCCGAAGGAACGTAAGTGTTAAAAGCTGGTCTTTCTAAACTTTAAAAGTCTTGTAAAGTGAGATGACACGTAATCTCTTTAAAATGACGCTCATACATAACTGCAATACAAAATCGATCCTGAAATGTTGACACTAGGTTGGTGATAATATATCCCAATTTATTTAATCTATCAGTGTCATGAGTAATTTCGGTATTCTGGTAAATGTATGGAATAAGTTCGCACTTATTTTTAACCTGTGGTAATAAAAAAACTGACGGAGTGATTTCATTTTCAAAATATGGCGTTATTCATAATTTTATCGAACACTTGGATAAATTTAATCTGAAGCTTTACATTTTAGACTTGAATCAAGTGTACGCGCACATTTCAGAACAATTACGTGTATCCATAGGTGCGCAATCACTGCGTTTTCTCCCTTTCGTGTGTCGACGTGCACGCTGACACAAGGAAGGAAGGTCACGACCGTAGGAAGGACGCCATAATTGTTTTACCTCCTTTCATTGCCCTTTATTTTCTCTTCAGCCTTCGTCCGGGTGACAAGCCTTGGAGGGACCCATCGGACACTGAAGAGAGGAACATGAGGGCAAAAAAGGCGTACGAAGCCCTTCTCACAGTCACTGCAAGGACACCAAATGACTCCGAGTATAAGAGGTAAGCAGGGTTCATAAAACAAAAATACATCTACATCTACATAAGTACCCTGCGAGCCACCAAAAAGGTGTGTGGCAGGGGGTGTAGCACCATGAGGGAAGGGTAAGGGTTGAGGGGGTTGGGAGTTAGGTGAGGAAAGGTGGGGGGAACCTGTAGGAAAAAAAATATATATACATATATATATATATATACACACATACATATATATACATACATACATACACACATGTATACACATCCTCGCGAAGTCCCTAACCTGTACGTTAATACTTATTGTAATGAACTAAGTCCTGGGGAATTTCGACTACGAGCATTCTGTTCCCTTATCGTTCTTGGAAAAAATGACATTTTAAACCTGTCAGTCTTGCAGTCTATCTCTCTAGTCTTATATTCGTGATCCCTTCGACCGTAATACGTTGAGGTTCGTATTATATCCTTGATGTCATCGGAAAAGGGCCCATCTTTAAATGTTTTTAATAAGTTTAATCTATATTGGAAACGCCGCTGTGTAAGAGAATCCCAACCTAAACTGTCTAACAAAGTGGATACGCTGCTGAGTTGGTCATAACAATGTTTGACAAATCTAGCCCCCCTCCGCTGAACTCGATCTAATTCCGAAACCAAATTTATGTTGTGAGGATCCCATATACTGGCAGCATACTCTAGGTGGGGCCTGACCAAGGCAAGGAAACATCGTTCTTTCACCTTTTCGTCGCATTTACCTAGCACTCTTTTCACAAATCCCAATTTTTTATTAGCACGACCGCATATTTCTCGTATGTGTTTTCCCCAGGACAGATCGTGAGTAATTGTTACACCCAAGTATTTAAAGGAATCTACCCTCTCGATATTGGTTTGTTTCACTTTGTAACTATAAGGGAGGGAATTACTCTTTTCCCAAAAATGTATTACTACGCATTTTTTAAAATTCAATTCCAATTGCCATGTATCGCACCAATTTTGAATTGCATCTAGGTCGTTGGCTAACACGACTCTGTCTTCGTGACTTCGGATGTCCCCATAAATTACTGCATCATCGGCGAAAAGACGGAGCTTGCTATTAACTACGGTACTGAGGTCATTTATGTAAATAAGGAAAAGGAGGGGGCCTATGACACTTCCTTGTGGTACCCCCGACGTGACCTTGACAGTATCGGATGATACACCGTCCAGGACGACT
This sequence comes from Hetaerina titia, assembly GCA_037158775.1. NCBI lineage: Eukaryota > Metazoa > Arthropoda > Insecta > Odonata > Calopterygidae > Hetaerina > Hetaerina titia. The sequence continues at coordinate 54,773,576 of CM073776.1, read as the reverse complement.
GTTTGGACACGATCACTTAAAAATTGTTTAATCCAGTTAATAATACTTTCGTGTATTCCATAGGTTTCCAATTTCGCCAGTAATTTGCAATGAGGGACTTTATCGAAAGCTTTCTTAAAATCTAGGAATATCGCATCAACTGGAATATTACTTTCACCGGAGTTTAATACATCATGTACAAAAAGTGCGAGTTGAGTTTCGCAGGATCTACCCTTACGGAAGCCGTGTTGGTTATTAATTAATAAATCTTGGCTATCGAGGTGCCTCATCATGGAACTAACAATGATGTGTTCAAGAATCTTACAGGAAATGGAAGTCAGCGATATTGGCCTATAATTACTGGGGTCCTCCCTGTCTCCGTTTTTAAATATGGGTGTTACCGAAGCTACCTTCCAGCCGTTTGGCACGCTTTCTTCTGCTAATGATTTCTTAAATATTATATCTAGATATGGGGCAATTTCAGCCGACAGTTCTTTATACACACGTGCCGGTATCTCATCAGGTCCCGGAGATTTGTTGGGGTCTATGTTTTTAAGGAGTAATTCTATTCCGCGGGTGGAAATATTGATTGCTTCCATTGAATGCTGAAATATTTTCGGAAGGTTCTCGGGTGTATTTTGTGAGGATATGTTGAAAACACTCTGGAAAAATGAGTTTAATATGTTGGCTTTATCTAAACTACTCGTTACTTTATTCCCCTTTTCGATATTCAATGAGTTTACGGTGGACTTGTTTCCCTGCACTTCCCTGACGTAGGACCAAAACATCTTTGGGTTATCGTTCAAATGTTCGCCTAATTTTTTCCTTTTGAATTCCGCTAGCGCCTTCCGGAAGGCCTTCTTGGCAGTGGACCTAGATGCTTTGTAGTTCTGTATGGTTTCGTTGATTTTATCAGGGGAGGAATCTTTAACTGCATTTTTCATTCTGGCATGGCACACCCTTTGCCGCCTAAGAGATTTCCGTACTTCAGAGTTGTACCATCGGGGTTCCTTATTCTCTTTTATATATTTACTAGGTATGAACCTCTGTATTGCTGAACGTGTTATCCTAAGAAAATTATTCCAAGTATCCTCGACACCACTAGTTTTGCTTAATTCGTCAAATATAAAAAAAGAACTATTTAATTCACATTTTAAGCCATCATAGTCCGCTTTATTGAACAAATACACCTATCTCTTAGGTTTGTTGACTTTATCTACACTTAGAGAAAATTTAGCGTTTACAGCCCTGTGATCACTGATTCCGTCAACAACTTCTATATTTAAGACCTTTTCGGGTATATTTGTGGCTAACAGATCAAGAATGTTCTTTCCCCTTGTTGGTGAAGTGACTAATTGATGTAGGGAATTCGAGGTGAACGCGAATAGGAGGGACTCGCATAGATCCTTGTCTTTACCTCCATTTGCAAAATATGCATGAAGGAGGCTATGAACAGGATTCATAGAACGTAGGCCAAGCTTGAATTGGTGAAGAGGGTTACACGTAAGTGGACTGTTATTACTTTTGTATTTTGCTATGTCAGTTTAGTGTACCTGGTTAATATTTGGGACCATTGGAAACGCTAATTAAATGATTAAGACGAGTTTGGGACGAGGTTCGTGCAATATTATTTTTTAAATATTTGTTGGAGAAATAGGATTTTTTTCGGTCTCATGTTTAAACAAGGCTAGATTTTTTCCAACCACGGAAAGAATACCAAATTATGGTTTTTATAAAGGTAGCGCGCTGTCGAATTTACTTCTTGACACAATTTTTATTTACAAAAGGTAAATCATTGAATTTCAGGAGTACATCTGATGATTAAACTATAGGATAGGATACATTACGGTTATAGCCAATATAATAACATAAATATTAGTATGGGATGAGATATATTTTCCACCGCGCTATTCGCTCTCAAAAAAATTACATCTGAATTCTATTGTATGAAAATCTTATTTTAATCTGCCTTTTACTAATGCAACATAAATAACTTCGTGGCTATCCACGACCCTTCAAGTATTAAAGGTTCTAGAGATGCCCTCCCTCTTTTAAGCTGTTGACAGGATGGTTGTCAAATGAACGTTGTCACGTATGGAGTCTCCTTAATTTTTCCCATATATCTCGTATAAATTAATTATTTTTTAATTCTCATTCGCCTTGATTTGACTGCAAATTCCAGAGAGTATGATGTTCAAAACGGGCTAAAGAAACAAAGAAATATATCCGAGTTTAATTAAGGCCAGAGATGGAAACGGTACTGAATAAAGTAACGAGGTCAGTTGCAGCCATTCTTTTAAATTTGTATGCAGGTACAACTATGAATCATATTTAAGAATTTCAAGAGGGCTGCTGTTACTTTCAATCAAATTTTCAATGAAACCTAGGTGATTAGTTATGAGTATGTGATGAAACATTCTTGCGCTCTATTCATTCCTAAAGTTACCATTTTAACCGAGGTCGGTGCGTTTACATGCGGATTGCCAGGGAGCCTTCTCAAAGCTGCAAGTCAGTGTACAATTCCTTGTAATTTGAACCCTCGGAGTCCATTATCGTGAAAATCAATGGCGCAGTCTCTTGCCTTCATATACGGCATGCGAATCTGAAAGCTTATATTATATTTAAGACTGTATCCAAGGAACTTGTAAATCGACTCGAAGCTATGATATACGCGCCTCAAAAATTTTGTCCATTGGCAAACCAGATACGTATGTACGTATCAAAAAATAAGAGTATTATTTACTTGTATTTTACATGCTATGGTACTTGAAAGTTTTGGATTTTTTAAACTTTCACCTTCGATATTAATAGTTTTCGACCACCAGAAACAGAAAAAAATTACGTCGAAACTGATTTTGAGTGTCAGGTGTGAGATTGAGATAAAATAAAATAGGGAGTGATTAAGTTGTATTAATTTAACGATTGCTTAAAAAAAACGGCATGGTCTGTCCCAAAAAAATCAGTGGAAAAAATCTGTGGAAAAATTTATTGCGGATCAAAGTACAAATTATTAAAACTCTTCAACACAGCACCTTTTTGCATCAACGGTCCGATGTCAGTGCCTCTGCCACTCTCCTGCTACGCTTCCTGGAAGGTTCCGACGGGAATCTCGTTCAGGCACCTCGTCACGGCCTCTTTGACATAATCCAGTAGTCCAAAATGGTACTCAAGGGCTTATACGGGGATCTTACTTAAATACCCATGTCTCGTCACCAGCAATCATCTGTTCTAAAAAATTCGGGTCACTTTCACCGTGGTCCAAGAGGTCAAAGGCAAGATTGTCTCATAAGGGTATTCTGACAACACCTCGGGGACCATCTTGGCACTCCATTCTCATGGCTAAATCAGCAATAATTAAATGCACTGCAATTTTCTGAATACTTCTTCGTACTCTTCTGCTAACATTCTGACACTTGGGGGTCAATCATAATGGAGCATGTGTCTCTTTTTTCGCACATTTTCATCACAATGTGATGTTGATGGATGACCAGGGCATTCCTATCGTCAACCAACTCGTTACTCTCCCAGAAAATCCTCTGCAAGTAGATAACCATCACATGGGATACTTATCCATCGCCATAAGCATCCTTAACCATGGCCATGGTCTCCGAACCTGATTTCCCTAGTTCAACATAAAATTTTATCGCATTTGATTGCTTCACGGTAATTGGCATCGTGAATTTGTGGCACGACCCTTGAACAGGGGTTCATTCTAGCAGAGATCCTTAGTTTGTAATTGCCCGCAGACAACCGACTCGTGTCTTGTTGCTTCCCCAAGATTTCTCACCATTTTACCCGCTACAAATTGTCCCACTCTTAATCGTCCGCTTCGCTGGGAAAAATCGGAAAACTTACTTTTTGGGATAGGCCCTATTATGATATTATGATAACATTATCAGGAACGCTTTTTGGTATGAAACGATTAGAAGTGCAATATACCTAAAATAAATAAACTGTACTGTTAACTCGGTTACTCTTTATCAGTCATTATGGTCGAACTACCTGCAATGTTGGTCGCATGTCGAGCAAGTGAGGCCTTCGCAGTCTCTAGTTCCTTTAGTGCTCGAAGCCACAATCACATAACAAAAGACTGATGTCGTGACACTTTCCGCGCGTCGTCTCGTTTGCCGACTCGCAAGACATGAGATGTGAGGGGAAAAGTCGAAGAAGGTCGAGGTCAGTAAGAATCCAAGCTGTCCCGGAAATGATCAAGATGTAGTGAGGATTTGTATGTATCCGGTGCAACCATGATAAGATCATCCCGTGGAAATTAAGACGGCGAGAGCGCAGAGTTACGGTTACACCTGCGATTCAGCTCGTCATGAAGTTCATCTAAAAATGTATATTTCACACACACCTTAATGGGGCATACAGAAATTATGTAATCATTTCTCTCTCTCTCTCTCTCTCCTTTGCCCCGCCCTCCTTCCCTGTGAGATGTCATAGAACTCACCTCCTTTCCACGTCTTACGTAACGTATTCCTTCTTCCCCTTTCTTTTTTTTCCTTTCCGCACTCAACCAGCGTTCTCTCTCTTCTATCATGACCTTCATCATCTCACTACCGCTCGTTTGGTTTTTTCTATATTCCTCCACAATATAATATCTTCTTTTTGTTGAAAAAAAGGTGCGAATCCAGATTTAACCGGGTGATCTGTGCAAGTGCAGTTACATGGAAGAGGCATGCGTCCAATTACAAAGTAAAGTGAGTCTTACTTGATTCATATAAAAAATCCGAAACACGCTTCGAGGACGGAAATTCTTTCGCTTAACTAGTTTCTTTGTTCGCGAAATGTTCATTGACTGCCCCGGTGAGTGAAGTCTCACCTTTACCGGTCATTGTACATAAGAAACGCATGGCATTGAAGAAAGAAGCATGGCTGAGGTGGAAGTGTGGTTTGCGAGAAGAAGAAACTTAAACCTAGGAATAAAATATGTTCTCGAACTATTCATATCACGAATATCGTGTTGTAGCTTTTTCCTCCCACAAGCACATAACTTAAATTTTACCGTCTTCTGTTAAAAGACTTACTTTCTTTCGTAATATTCCACCAAGAACCACCAAACCGCTTCCGTAAATATTCACGTGCAGCAGCTGAATAGTTTCAGACGTGCTAGTTTAATTATTGAGTTTCCCCTTCGACCTTTGAGGACCTTTCGCCATGGTTACGCATTGTAACATTATAATATTCAAGTGAACAGAATCAGCTACCTTGAATCAATCGCTGGTCCTCACATAGGAACAATAATAGTTGGCAGTTAAATAAGACATGAATGTAATTTGATTCAGCTGCAGTAAGATTCCTGAGGAGTTTTGCAAAATTTTTTGGGGAATGTTCCGATAGCTTTGAGAATGGAAACAGGTCAGACAAACAAATGTTCCAAATGCTTCCGACTTGAGATGAAGAACTGGTTCTCAGTCGGAAACGTACATTACGAATAAGTGCCTCTCAACCTCTTAATTTTTTTTGAAGCATCTAAAATGTCTCGCGTGTTCCAATCCATTTCCAAGACTTAGAGTGCTCCAAGACGGCATTATCGACGTTTCTGGAGCAGTCGAGAACACTCCCAAAATATCCTAACACTTGGCAGCTCATGAGAGAAAGCGTCCGGGTACTAAAAGGAAGTTTATTTAAATGTTTTCTGAGATTTTTGAAGAGAAAAATATGCATATTAAATGACTTTAGCTTAAAGGTTGAACAAACATTTCGTTCCAGCTCGTGTACTGCTCTTTTATCTCGATGAGGAATTATTCTCTCGGCTATTTGTATAGGTTGTGATTTCGTTCTGAGTAAAAATATTCGACTAAAGTTTGGCGAAACGTGAAAGGAATATCCTTCACGAGTAGTAAATGCGGGTTATTGTCACGGAGTTACAATTTATCCTTCATACTCTCTTTCTATCGATAGCTGAGGTTTTGTACGTTTCGCTAAATGTGAGGGCAAAGTAAGATATTAAAAATATCTTTCTTCCTTATCTTAACTTTGATTCCTTAAAATCAACTGAAATAATTAATTTGAACTAAAACAAGCTCTGTTTAACGATAATGTACTTACATACGTGTTTCTACATACAATACGATACGTGATACGTGTTTGGGTGTTTTCCCATGTGGGTTTCTACTAGGTGAGAAATGCCACGTTCACCCTAGCTTTTTCCACAAACCTCATTTTTTGCTTATACTTTTCTTATCCTATTGTTTCTCTCTAATCACTGTCTTTTACTATGTGTATGTTTATATGTGCTGGTGTATCCGTAATATTTTTGTGCATACGTATGTATATATTTATGTGTGCGTATATATATATATATAAATTTAGACAGTAACACACAGCACGAGAACACATAAAAAGAACACTCTTATCAATTATCAACACTCTTATCAAAGGAGGTTAGGAAGGGGGAAAGGGAGGCCAGAGGGGAGCGGAGATGGAATAAGGAGGATGCGAAAATGGTAACAAGCGACACAGAAAACTAACAATTCATCCACAGATACCACAACACCCATGACCAAGGTACTCACCAAGTCATCGTAAGGGCTTTATAAGTCAAAACCCAGGACAAGGATGACAAAATGTATGCGGATGAATAAATTGTACCACCACCTCGCAAGAAACAAATCCACCTCCATCCACCACAGCCCCCCCATTTAGTGAACGACATTGAGACCCGGAGGTTGATAGGCTTTACACAGCTATATTATTGTGAGTGTTCTTTTTATGTGTTCTCGTGCTGTGTGTTACTGTCTAAATTTTTTTATTCAACACTTCCGTGTTACTTCGAAGAAATCATATATATATATATAGTCATATCTTATCTTCCAAAGAAGACGGAGTTCGAGTCCGTCGAAATTATCAAGATATTATTGTGAGTGTTCTTTTTATGTGTTCTCGTGCTGTGTGTTGCTGTCTAAGTGTTTTATTCAACACTTCCGCGTTACTTCGAAGAAATCATATATATATATATATATATATATATATATATATATATATATATATATATATATATATATATATATATATATATATATATATATATTCCTTTACTTTCGATGTTAAAATTTGTGTCTGTTAATATGTATTTATGTGTATTTATGCATGTATTTTATAAAGTTTATACCTTGTATAATATGTATATGACAATGGGTTAAATGGAAGAAGGGACCATTAGGTCTCAATTTCGCCCAAATAAAGTCCTTTATCTATCTATCTATACGTGTGATCCTAGATCCTAGCAATCCTCGATCTCTTGTTAATTTGTCAAGGTTTTTTTACTGGCCTTACTTTATTTTATATTTCTCGTCTTATATTTTTACAGTTTTTGAAAATTGTTGCATGTCTCCTTTTATTTTCATCATTTATGATTCTTGGAATATGGGAATGTTATTCATGACTTTTATGGCTGCTGTTGTTGATTCTTTTTCTTTTACTTTCCCTGTTCCTTCTTGGCTTTGATAACTTTAAAATTTTGGATGGTTATTATTTTTTGCTGTACTTTAGCAGCCTTCTCAGGTTATGGTTTACAAATACTTTGTTTTTAGGATATATCTTGAATTTCTGTTGATAGGGATTACTTTTAGTTTTGTTCTGACAACTTTTTGCCCTAGCTTTAAGTGGTTTATACTTTACGTTATAACTGGTGGAGTATCAAGTGCTACTCCATCTATTGGAATAATTTTATTATATAAAAATATCTAGTGTAATTGAATCTTTATTATTATTTTTAAAGATTTTATGTGGGCTCTGAGAGACCAGTATTGGTATTTTGCGAACGCTTTAAAAAACTAATTTCTTCTTGCGATGCCTCTTTCCTACACCAGTCCAAAGTCTTCCTCCGGTCTTAGTGCGATTAAAAAAAAACAATTTACCGTAAATTTGGCGTAAAAATGTATGCACAAAAAACATTCATATTTTTTTGGAAGCACAAAGTTTTTTAACTCGATATACGTTGCTGCCTTGTTTTTCAATTTTGATTTCGCAAACTTCTTTGAAAGAGTAGAAAGAGTAAAATGTATAGACCAATATAATGTATATCTATAAATTTTTTAAACACGATCAACATACTTTTCCGTAAATTCCAGCTTTCTCTGCCCCCTCTACTGGGAAATCAGCAGTACGTCTTTTCTTAAACCCCTTTTAATTTTTAACTCGTGAAGTTTATAGCTCACTGAACGGTCTCCCCTTACATGCATAAACATCCGCTTACGTGTAGAAGAGATGATCCAATTGTTTAACGCGTCTTCTGGGATATTCAAATTCCTTCTTTCTATATAGGTTCTCAAAGGAAGTGAACAGGATGGCCCGGGAGAAGGATGCTGGAAAAGCTGCAGCGATGAAAGAGGCAGCAGAAGGGGACAAGAACTTTTACGTCACCAGTCCAAATTCTTCAGCAAATAGGACGGAGGAGAACGGGGTAAGAACATATGCCAATTACCGACTCTTATGCATGCAAAAATCCAAGAATCCATTAGATTGGAATAATCTTAAAATTGATCATTGATGATTAAGGGTTAGACGTGAGCCCAATAGCTGAGTATATATTTGTTTTTCCTGAAGACACTAAAAATCAAACTTGGTTCTGGAAACCGAAATGAATATAAGTTGTTTAGCAAATCCCTAAATCTCTCTCTACTGGAAAACTTCAATTTTGGAGAGATATGACGGAGGCACGATTCCTCACGCCTCGCGCTTTGGAATCTCGTGAAAAATGGAGGTTTTTATTACGTATAATAAGTGTAAAGATGTTAAAGCGTAAATAAATCGCTAGCACATAAGGCAACGAAAGGGTAGTCACGAATGTGCTCAACGCATGACATTCATGTTAGTGAAAACTGTCTTTCATAATCCCCTCAATTCTGACATTAAAAGAATTCTCATCCTTGAACCCTTTTTTTTCAAATTATTCTTAAGATGTGCTCAGAGCCCGTTTATTCGAGTTCTCTTAAATGATCACAAAAATATTTCTGCCTAATTAAGTACAAACGGAAATGTATGACTGTAGTTTATCAAAGTAATGTTCTATCATGTATTGTGTTAAGTTTTTATTGTTAATTTTTGCAATTCACGGACACTTCACTTTAAATTATGATCGTAATTGATAGTAGATGGATGTTTTGCGTCTTCTGTCAAGATATAATGAATTTGGTTTTCTATTTACAAGTTCTTGTCTTGCATCAGTGTTTTTTCACCATATGATTAATATTATTATAATCTTAATTTGAAATTAAATTTATATATATATGTATATTAATGTATATTTATTTATTTAAATATTGGCTTTTAAATCGTAACCAAATAGTAGGTGGCATCAAGCGCCTTTGGGTATGTCCTCCTAGTCTGCCTTGAGTCGGTGATTTTCCATGACTGCCCGAACGTTGGCAAACTCGAGGGAGAATTACATGAAAGAGACTTGGCTTCACCCTGCTTACCTTCTTTTCACCAGAGGCATATGTCGTAGCTCATCATCAGAAACCCCGATTTTAGGAGACTCTAAACAGAACTATACCAATTAACTCTTCACTTAAAAGGGTTGTGATTGCTATAATTATTTTTCTATGTGTATAACCTCTTCACTCGCTACCAACGACATTTGAAGTATGAAATCCTCGGTCTTCATACAAGACCGAGAAAATGGTTTTTTAAATTAATCAGGGTGACCAATTAGTCGACAAAAATGAGGAAAGTCGGAAAAAATTCGGGAAATGTATCATTTCTTCCAAATATTTGGGGACAACGGGAGAAAAGCACCAAATAAAAAAAATAGTTAAGAATTTGATATCCCAATCGGGAATATTATATGTAAATCTGGAATTCTCGACTAGAAAGACGCCTCTTTCAACTGTGACATCGATTCTTGTCAGACGTAGACCAGTTCCGGTCTTAGTAAGAAAAACTTTAACGTTTCCTGCTATTTACTAACTTCAGCGATACTAAGTTACACGCCAGGCAATGGAATATGATTCATATAAAAATACCTAGTCAAATTCCAAGCAACCCGGAGAAATATACGAAAAAGGGTGATACGTTAGTCGGGAAAAATTCTGGAATGGCAACACACTAAGTAAGTTGCCACCTAGCAGTTATTTCGTGAAATCATCACGAGCCCAACATGACTGTGAATGTCGCTGTTGGCTTGATTTTTTTTATACCTCTTGTGAACGTAAGTACTATTTTGGTCATCCCCGAGTCAAAATGGGCTCGTTTTCCTTCCTCACACAGCTGACGTTCCCTCTGTTCGCCCCCAGGTCAATTTAAAGGGGGACTTGGTCAAGGCCGGCGACGGAGATGACGAGGCAGCGCCCGTGTCCACGTTCGTCACAGCCTTCTACGACGCCGTCATCCTGTACGCACTAGCGCTCAACGAGACGCTTAAGGCCAACGGCACGATCCGAGACGGCGAGAATATCACCCGGAGGATGTGGAACAGGACGTTTAAAGGTGAGGGACGTGGGAGCATTTCTGGGGCAGGAGTACCATGCCGCAGGCGGGGGTAAGTAGCCCAACTAAATCAAGAGTATAACTTAAGAGTATCGAGAATTATTTCAATTAATTCCCCATAACAGCTATTTAAGGGGGAATTTCAATTTCCGTCATCGAATGGGAGAGGTTTCCGCTAGGGTGAGTGATCAGTAGTCCCTCAGAACGTTTTGTGCATTGATTTACGTAGAAATATATAACCAAAAAGAATCGATGAGTTATGAGTCATTCACTTAATTCTTGTGATTTGAGACATTTCATAGCACAGAAGCAATTGGTTATCGGTATGGTGCGGTGGCTCGTGTACTGGCTTCCCGACCCGAGGGTCTGGGTTTGAATTCTGCTAGTCTTAAAATTTTTCTGAGGCATCCCTATTATTAAACTGTGGAGAGAGCGTTTCAAGTGGAGTATGCCTTCCGTTAGATAGGACTTAAAATTCCGTAGGAACCAAGGGCGTCTTCCTTCAAAGAATAAGCTGATTCCAATGCCAGGTTCCCCTTCCCCCTTCTTTTATCTTTTATCTTGAACTTTCTATGGATCTCTTCAAGGATTCATATGACCTCAGCTGTCGGTTCCCACTCCCCTAATAACTAGTTCAACCACTACGTGTCACTCCATGGAGAAGAAACATGAGTCAGTCGAAAATTCTTTCGAAATTTGATGCTGGAGTCAAATTCTAAAGTTAAAAAGGCGTCAAATTGAAGAAAAAACAGTGCACGGTAAGAACTAGGGAAGAAAAATGAATTACGCCTTTAGCACGGTAAGAAAAAGAGCCTTTAGACGCAATATTTTCAGTAGGAAAAAAATTGTAGAGGAAGTCCTTCGCGGAAGACCAAGGATCACGTAACTGTCTACTAAAGACCTATTAGATCTTAAGAAACCTAGCATTGAGAGAGAATATATATAGGAGAATAGAACTGCACTCCACCGATGATTGGGTTGACATACTGGTGACTTAAATTCAAAAAGAGGTGAATTGCTTTAGTGGGTAGAGCGTTGGACAACTGAGCGGAAGGCCCGGGTTTGATTACCGGAGAAGCCTCTGAATAGCCTCCTCTACACCCCTAACAGCGTGATTTTCTGGTACCAGATCTTTCTCGGAAACCATAAACTGCATAGGGAAAGGAACTGGCTCTAGGAGAATTCCAAACTCACCTATGGAATTAACTTTCGGGTTGATAACTGTAGGGTGTGTTTCGTACTGGCTTCCCACCCAGAAGGCCCGGGTTCAAATCCCGGCGGCGTCGAATATTTGTCATTGGTATCACGATCCCCACTTGAGGTGCTTTGTAGGGGCCACTTTGAGTAAGTACACCGTCCGTCGGATGGGACTTTAAACTGCGCACCCTTTGGCGCCTTTCGTTAGGAGTAGGCTAATGCCGACGCCGGGTTTCTCTCCACCCTTCCTCCTTTCCCGTCCATCCCTAATGACGCAAATGACCTTAGTTGTCGGTCGCCTTCCCTAAATACTACTACTGTAGTGTGTGTTAATTAAAAATACAAAAAGTTTTGACTTATAATGTTACATTTTAAATTTAATAAAGGTGTAGTTTTTATGCATCACTTTAAGGATATATCATCATCTTGTTCTTCGGATTTAATGCTCAATTTTCTCATTGAGTCAACTGTCAGTGCCTTCTTCAAAGCGCGCAAGTACTCGTATTCTTAATTGTTCGTGCTATTATGGAGGCAGGGAAAAAAAGAGTTCGTCCCTTAGCTGATGACGACCAACCAATTACGCGCATACTCGTTTCCTGGATTCGTCACTAATTGTAGATGTTAGGATGCAGGAAAATCGGAAATTTCCTTCGGAGTTTTTGTCCGTACTTATTGAGGAATCTAATGAGCTGAGGGAAAATTTTCCTAGCCGGAGGTGCCCTTTAACGGAAGATTGACTGTAGTAGCCATTAATAGGGAAAGCCTCCATTTGAAAAGGTATCAGTTGCAGAAAGTACACGGAGGTAATTTAAGGCTGGGTTAAATTACGAGGGAGCGGAAACTCGTCTTGTTGTTATCTGCCTACTCTTAGGGAAAAATTGCCTAGGGATCAAACAGTTCAAAACGTCAAATCGAAAGGAATTTTTATTTCATTTTCATTCATCTCCAAGCATCATTGAAGAAGAGATCGATAGGCAAACGCAGAATTCGCCAACTCGAACCCAAGACCTTTGCGTAGAAAATCCAGCATGTAAGCCTCTGTAATTATCCACTCCCCGCAGAAATAAGTCGGCCACTTTGAAATATTTAATGTAATTATACGCACCTGGTGAGTATATGAAGGGAATTTAAGATAAAAATGATAGCTCCCGTCCCTTTTTTTTCCTGAAATTTAAGCTAATGAGTCGGAAATGTCTTTTGGGTCTGGAGTTACAGAAAAATTGCTTTCGGGGATTTCAGAAATTTTGTTTCACTAATGTCGCAAATGGAACCCGTTTTTGCTGCGCTAAGACCCTCTTTTTGTTAGAATATTTCTCGCTTCCGTTGATGGTAATTAAATTTAGAGCGAATGAATGTTTTTCGCATTTTTTCAAACGCCTTTGTAAGATAAGAAACTGGTGAAATGGTAGCATTTATCTCGTTGCTGGATATACCTTTCCAAATTACTATCTCAGTAATTGAATTTTAGATGCACCTAGGATTGAGGTCACTACGCACCTTGGTAAGAGAAAGCCGTGTGATAGTAGGGAAACATGGCCGAAGAGAAATTGAACCCCGACCTTTTGGTCAGCTGACCAGCTTGTTTTCATTCGGACTATAAACATTTTTTTTCTAGATGTTTTTTGTTGTAATATTGTTTGTATTTTACCAAAAGTAATAATGGACTGGACTCTTAAAAAGCATATTCTTGTCAGAATCAGTTTTTAATTATTTTATAATTTTAATGAGAAATATTAATTGGCCAGAGTGAAAATATATTTTATTTCTATTTTTGGTATTTGATTCATGAAATGTCCCGTAATGAAGACTCAGATGGGCGATTCAACACAATAACGAGAGACGTGTGGGGGAAAACTTTCGCAAAGATTACTTATTCTGGAAAACCAAAATACTATATTCGCGCAATTGACCTAAAATATTCTTTGGTCAAATAAATTAAACCACGCACCAAAAAGTACACGGTGCGTAAATTTGGAATTGAGAATAATGATGACTCCTGGCGCACATAACATTTCCGTTACATTTCGAATTTGGCCCAAAAATGTTACTTAAAGATAATTAACCCTTAAAAACCTTGAAATGAGCTATTTCTGTCATCAAAAATTAGTTTGACTGCTTAAACTGCTACCTTCAACTGTTTAACTGCTAATTTGTCAATTGTTTTTATTCCTGTTTATCATTCCTGTTTGTTGTTCATGTTTTTATTTCTGTTTTGATCATTGTTATATCATTGGCATTTGGATCGAATGGTTAATTTACGATCTGATAAATTGGCTTATTTTTTTTATTAAAACAGATTATACTTCTTCTTATCTTGTTTTGTTCATTCACTTCGTGATTGAATATTTATTTTGAGAAAATTTATATATTCATTTTTTCTGATCGCCTTTGTCGTCACAGGTGTAAAGTTTTATCCCTAGTCTATGTACCCGTATCGGGATGCTTCGAGGGGAATTTAATTACACCTCAGTTCTATGCTAATTCCAACTCTCGGGCGAGTAGAGTACACAATTTCCATCCAATGGCAGTGCTACGTTAATCGCATTACAAAAGAAAGTCTCTTGTATCAGACATACAAAATCAGAAATCGTAAAAATGAAAATTCATACACATTTACCTGTGAATGAACACCAAATTCATCCCTTTACCTTACTTCATGAATTTTCATTTTGTGAGTTGCAAATGGAGAGAGATTTTGGAAGTTGGCTGTTGTAGAGCAGGACGGTGTAATTTGATATCGGCTTGAGGCCCACTAATGATGAAAGAGGTTTGACACCGTAACATTATTTCAAAGCTTAACCGTGAAACATGGATTTAGGCAAAAAAAAGTGAAGTTTATGTATAAGGGATGAGTACTGATCTGAAGATGCTAACAATAAAGCTTGTCAAAATTATATGACAGGTGCCAATCGATCTTAAGACGATCCGTTCATCTTGTGTAGTACTTTATCAATAAAACAGTTTCTGGCGTAACTTGGTGGAAAATCTTCATACTGACTTTTAATAAAATCTTTACCGGAAATTGACCATCAAATACCGAGATGTCAGGTGGGCTTTTTGCAACATTGTATTGACCATATCCTTCCAGCTAATTATATAATATTATCCGCCTCAAACCATAGACTTTTAGCCCCCCTCTTCTTAGCTCAACCAATCCTACCAAACTAGCCTAATTATCGGAGGTGATTTTAATATTCCCACAATAGATTGGGATTCGTACAATTTTATAAATGGAGGTAAAGACAAGGATCTATGCGAGTCCCTCTTATTCGCGTTCACCTCGAATTCCCTACATCAATTAGTCACTTCACCAACAAGGGGAAAGAACATTCTTGATCTGTTAGCCACAAATATACCCGAAAAGGTCTTAAATATAGAAGTTGTTGACGGAATCAGTGATCACAGGGCTGTAAACGCTAAATTTTCTCTAAGTGTAGATAAAGTCAACAAACCTAAGAGAAAGGTGTATTTGTTCAATAAAGCGGACTATGATGGCTTAAAATGTGAATTAAATAGTTCTTTTTTTATATTTGACGAATTAAGCAAAACTAGTGGTGTCGAGGATACTTGGAATAATTTTCTTAGGATAACACGTTCAGCAATACAGAGGTTCATACCTAGTAAATATATAAAAGAGAATAAGGAACCCCGATGGTACAACTCTGAAGTACGGAAATCTCTTAGGCGGCAAAGGGTGTGCCATGCCAGAATGAAAAATGCAGTTAAAGATTCCTCCCCTGATAAAATCAACGAAACCATACAGAACTACAAAGCATCTAGGTCCACTGCCAAGAAGGCCTTCCGGAAGGCGCTAGCGGAATTCAAAAGGAAAAAATTAGGCGAACATTTGAACGATAACCCAAAGATGTTTTGGTCCTACGTCAGGGAAGTGCAGGGAAACAAGTCCACCGTAAACTCATTGAATATCGAAAAGGGGAATAAAGTAACGAGTAGTTTAGATAAAGCCAACATATTAAACTCATTTTTCCAGAGTGTTTTCAACATATCCTCACAAAATACACCCGAGAACCTTCCGAAAATATTTCAGCATTCAATGGAAGCAATCAATATTTCCACCCGCGGAATAGAATTACTCCTTAAAAACATAGACCCCAACAAATCTCCGGGACCTGATGAGATACCGGCACGTGTGTATAAAGAACTGTCGGCTGAAATTGCCCCATATCTAGATATAATATTTAAGAAATCATTAGCAGAAGAAAGCGTGCCAAACGGCTGGAAGGTAGCTTCGGTAACACCCATATTTAAAAACGGAGACAGGGAGGACCCCAGTAATTATAGGCCAATATCGCTGACTTCCATTTCCTGTAAGATTCTTGAACACATCATTGTTAGTTCCATGATGAGGCACCTCGATAGCCAAGATTTATTAATTAATAACCAACACGGCTTCCGTAAGGGTAGATCCTGCGAAACTCAACTCGCACTTTTTGTACATGATGTATTAAACTCCGGTGAAAGTAATATTCCAGTTGATGCGATATTCCTAGATTTTAAGAAAGCTTTCGATAAAGTCCCTCATTGCAAATTACTGGCGAAATTGGAAACCTATGGAATACACGAAAGTATTATTAACTGGATTAAACAATTTTTAAGTGATCGTGTCCAAACAGTCGTCCTGGACGGTGTATCATCCGATACTGTCAAGGTCACGTCGGGGGTACCACAAGGAAGTGTCATAGGCCCCCTCCTTTTCCTTATTTACATAAATGACCTCAGTACCGTAGTTAATAGCAAGCTCCGTCTTTTCGCCGATGATGCAGTAATTTATGGGGACATCCGAAGTCACGAAGACAGAGTCGTGTTAGCCAACGACCTAGATGCAATTCAAAATTGGTGCGATACATGGCAATTGGAATTGAATTTTAAAAAATGCGTAGTAATACATTTTTGGGAAAAGAGTAATTCCCTCCCTTATAGTTACAAAGTGAAACAAACCAATATCGAGAGGGTAGATTCCTTTAAATACTTGGGTGTAACAATTACTCACGATCTGTCCTGGGGAAAACACATACGAGAAATATGCGGTCGTGCTAATAAAAAATTGGGATTTGTGAAAAGAGTGCTAGGTAAATGCGACGAAAAGGTGAAAGAACGATGTTTCCTTGCCTTGGTCAGGCCCCACCTAGAGTATGCTGCCAGTATATGGGATCCTCACAACATAAATTTGGTTTCGGAATTAGATCGAGTTCAGCGGAGGGGGGCTAGATTTGTCAAACATTGTTATGACCAACTCAGCAGCGTATCCACTTTGTTAGACAGTTTAGGTTGGGATTCTCTTACACAGCGGCGTTTCCAATATAGATTACACTTGTTAAAAACATTTAAAGATGGGCCCTTTTCCGATGACATCAAGGATATAATACGAACCCCAACGTATTACGGTCGAAGGGATCACGAATATAAGACTAGAGAGATAGACTGCAAGACTGACAGGTTTAAAATGTCATTTTTTCCAAGAACGATAAGGGAACAGAATGCTCGTAGTCGAAATTCCCCGGGACTTAGTTCATTACAATAAGTATTAACGTACAGGTTAGGGACTTCGCGAGGATGTGTATACATGTGTGTATGTATGTATATGTATGTGTGTATATAAACATATATATATGTATATATTTTTTTTCCTACAGGTTCCCCCCACCTTTCCTCACCTAACTCCCAACCCCCTCAACCCTTACCCTTCCCTCATGGTGCTACACCCCCTGCCACACACCTTTTTGGTGGCTCGCAGGGTACTTATGTAGATGTAGATAGATGTAGATAGATGTAGATCCTTTCTTTCCTCCCTCCTCTTCCCCTCCGCCCAGAGATATGTATATATACGGTGTTGGACTTGTCAATTTTTACCTGATGATGTTATGTTATAACGAAACCTGGGTAGTAAAAATTAAAAAGTTTATGTGGAAAAGTAAAGCTAGTAGTACTTTATCGTTTATTTTCCCCACGAGATCGGGTAGAAGGAGATTTTGCGCGGTTTCTTAAAATCATTACCCATAATGTCCTATGAACTCTTCCGAACAATTTGATCACCACAGTAATGACCCAGTGATTGGTTTTGAGAGGTCATTGTAAGGCCCATCGCGTACTAAACACTTCCGGTGAATGAAATTTTCGCGACAGGTTAGGTTTCCTGTCTTGATCGACTTCCCCGTATCTTCTTCCATAGAGTCTTCCATCTTCCCCGATACTTCCATAGAGTATCAATGTATATGTAGAACAACTCGTTAATTGAATTTCAACAAAGATTTCAGTTCAACTTTAAATTATTACTCAAAATGAGAGATCGATAAAACTCACATTCGTGTTTCAAATGGGGAGTTAAGTTCGACTCAATGCTCAAATTTAAACTACTTTTAATACAACCATATTAAATTTCAATTCGCGATAAGAATATCTTCAAGAGCATACCTACATTATGTCTATCTAAATCATGGAATGATGCAGATGTTGAATAAAGTCTAAAATTGGAATGCCTATAGCAGAATTTAAGTCGTTCTTTGTAATTCCACTGCTTTGTTTTTCCTATTCATATTTATTTTGACTGACTACGACTATCAAATATGCTCACGCTTGGCAAATCTCCTAAATGGTGGCTATTGGAAGCAAATAGACTCGATTCTAGTGTCATTATTTATCAATTAGTCTTCCCAACCACCATACGTAATCAACAGAAGTGACTTCATCGTTAGCAAAGGGATATGGAAATGGCTAAATGTGAGAATTGACATGTTAACCAAGCGTGAAATAAAAAAAAAAGTGTAAAGCAGATTCGCGAACGGTGAAATTTAAATTGAACCATAAAATTAAAACGTATTAAGACTAATTTTGAGCGCAATTACTTTGAGACTCACATTTTTTACAGGTGAGCGCGCGCACGAACACAAAAACTTACGGTAGTTGAGAGAATTTAATGAGATGAACCCAAATGAATGCGTCGCAACATAGGTCTGAATTATTAATTGTGATCCTTTAACTACTTGTTGATATGTATTCGTTTTGCGAATTGTTTGAACGTACAGCCGAGAGAGGGCGACATTCAATACGTGCTTTGAACATGGGGGAAAGAGAATGTTCTCTATGATATTTTTTTGCTTAAATTCATACGCTCAAGAGTTTACACCCACTTGAAATAAAAGTTTTGGTTATCTCTTCTGTTTTGTTTTTTCTCAATTTCTCTCTTTTCATTTGGAAGATATGATGCTGAGTTCGGCCAACGTCGGCTCACTTCCAGATCGGTTCTTTCATTTTCAGACTGAGCTGAACGATAGAATATCCCATAGTGGATTGCTAAATAAAATTATTTGCAATTTGAAATAGTGCAAAGTATATGTTTTATATGCATCATAAGTGAAAAACTTATACAATTCGTAATTAATTACGAGTAAAGTAGTTATGGAAACTAAGAAGCTATTTCGAATTAATGAATGACTGATGGTAGAATTTTTCCACTTGATAAAATTTATTTTACGACCGGGTATCGATGTCTTATATCATCATCAAGTCCACATGGACCTGATGATGATGTAATACATCGAAACCCGGTCGTAAAATAAATTTTATCATGTGGAAAAATACTAAAATCACAACCACGTCACGCCTGAAGCTACTTAATTTATTTTGGATTTGCTGCTATTCGCGAACTGAACTGAAATTTAATTTAACGTGATGCTGAATTGGATTATGCAAACATCAATTCCCTTTATGATCAAATTAAAAAATTCACCAAAAGTCATATCATTCATCATTAGCAACATCTTCAATTAACTGTTAACTCCATTAGTATTTATTATTAGGTAATCTACCGGTTAAGGTAGGTTTATGGATAATTTTTCATGCATTACTTAGGATACGTTTTACATTGTAGCGGACATACGTATTTTATAGAGTATTAAAAACAATTAAATTGTATCTCTTGGAACCATTTATAACGCTTTTTGAATTTTATAGGGATTTAGAAAATTACAGGAAAACGTGCAATCAACGATACTAATGTGGCCCCTGTTGCAAGAAAGAACTGCAATAAGCTGTTTTTTTAAATTATTATTAGGTAATCTACCGGTTAAGGTAGGTTTATGGATGGACACAACTATCAAATAAATATTTTGTAACTCCAAACAAAACCCAATCCAGCAACCTACTCTACATTAGGTCCCTCTTCATCTCTGTGTACTTCTTTCCTCCCTTCATTCCGTCCAACATCCCTATCCTGTTCCTGTCCTTTCCTCGTTTGCCCAACATTCTCCCCTCTATTTCCTTCTTCAACATCCCACTACCGCTCAATAAGCCTTTCATCCATTTTTCCTGCCTCCATAGGATTTCTCTCAACAACCCCCTCTCCTCACCCACCATCTCCAGTACTTCCTCATTTGTTTTCCTTTCGTTCCATTTCACCTTCTCCATTCTTCTACACACCCACATTTCAAAAGCCTCCAATCTATGTCTATCCTCCTGCTTCAGCGACCACGTTTCTGTCCCGTACATAGCTACGCTCCATATCAGAGTTTCATTTAAGGTATTATACCTATCTACATCTTTCATCCTTCTTCGATTACTATGTTTCCACTCTGTACATAACTGCGCTCCATATCAAAGTTTTGACGAGTCTTTTCTTAACATCCTTACTTATTGCCACTTTCATCAATATCCTCCTCCTTATGAAAGCCTCTTTGCATAATGCAATTATTTCCCTTACATCCCTAATAACTTCACCATTTAAGTCCAAAACGCTTCCGAGATACATTAACTCTCTCACCCGCTCTAGTTTTTGCCCTCCTATTTTATTGTCGAGCTTAGCCTTGTTCTTTCTGGAAAATCGCATAACCTTTGTTTTATTAATATTGATTCTCATCCCATATCTATCGCACTGAAACTCCAATTCACTCAGCAATGCTTGCAACCCCTTGGCTGACCGAGCAACTAATGCTTGTTAACTCCATTATTAGTAATTAAATTGAAAAAGTGAGTCAAAAAATTTCATCAAATTTTTGGACCTTTACGACTTGTGCAAATATCCCATAAACAATTTTTTTCTAAGGTTTCTATGCTACCGTAGATGGTAGTCCTGATTCGGGCATCCGGAGGTTTTATTTTACCATCCATGGCGATTTCAGGCAAACTCTTCCTAAGAGGGTTTGGGGGGGGGGGAAATCTTTCGATTCTTGGCACATCCCCCTTACCCCTAAACCCAAGAAGTACCGAACTTTCTTCCGTCGCAATCGCCCCATCGGTCGATTCACCGATCTTTGGACCCCAATTCGTTCCGACAGCTCTGCTCTGAGACGTCCTCCGGGCGGTCCCAAGGTGGCCTGAAGGTGGAAGAGGTGGGGAGGGAGGCAAGTGAGTGAGGGAGTGAAAGTGAGGAACAAGAAGAAGGAGATAGCATGAGGGAACGTTGGGGTTGTGGAGACGGAGGGAAGGGTGGGGTGGAGGTACGATTCTCTACGCATCGAAAATCTGAAGCGGGATTCTAAGGTCGGTGTTCACAGCGCGTTCACCATTGTTAAGTTTTCCTCCTCGGGGGTTAAAAAAATAAAAATACGCATGGAAAGGGAGAGGTAAGAATCTTGCCTTTCACCATCACCAAATCCTCCTCCTCCAACCTTCATCACGCCGGAGTATCGCCAACAAAAGGGCCCGGCGCGAAGAAATCTTGTCACCTTCGCGAGGAAGCTTCGATTGTTACTGGCTCCGTCAATAAGGCAACCACCACCACGGCTCTTCTATATAGAACGCGTGGCCATTCACAACTTTTTCCTCGGGTAACCAGCCAAGCAGCCACCAACCCACGTGCCTCGCTTAAACCTTACCCCTCCACCCCACCATCTCCCCACCCTCCCGCTCTAAAACCAGTCTTCACCTTAGGGGATGACGTCACCCCGGCTCCGTTGAATAGCCGCGCATTTTTCAAGCGGTGATAAAAGGCGTCATTAAAAAATGAAAGTAATCCTTTCAAAAGTGCGAGGCTAAGACCCATCGGAATCCGCGAGAATCGGGACCTCCTTTCAAATCCAGGGGGTACTTTCACCTCTTCGGTTAAAAGGCCAAGTTACCATAGTTGCGCCGTCTCCAATGTGTTAAGGGTTCCTTAAGGAATGCGATTGATGAGAAAACCAACCCGTGCGATTGTGATAGAGGGCGTTGGGTTGGCTCTCCGAACGTTCTTCGGCTGTTTTTTTTCGAAATTCGATTGAATTTTTTTTTTTACAATTCACGGATTGAAAATCTGAACGCCAGGTCGTAATTACTCTAGCAATAAATCACGTGTTCTTATTGTCAACAAAATTACCTTCTCTTGAAGCAGTCAATGTGCTTAGTGAAATATATAATAAGTGTTCGTGTGATGGCGTACCTGATCTATTTTTGACGTGGTAAAGAAGTAAATGCTAATATAATATTAATATGTACTAATTATATACATTTGTATTATATATATCAAAAAAGTACTGCTAGTAATAAATCAATTGCGCTATACAGGGTTCGTCCGGAAAATAAGTGTACTGAGCTCAGGAAAAAAATTTATTACACTTTTACATATCTTAAGCTAATATTCCTCAAAATAGGACCCTTGTGAGTGGATACACTTGTTCCAGCGGCGTTCCGATTCCTGGAACGCTCCCGCGAAGGCATCATCGGGAACCTCTCGAACACACGTCGTCACGGCCTCTTTGACGGCGTCCAAAGTCCCGTATCGCGTTCCTTTCAAACTCCTCTTTATCTTCGGGAACAGAAACGTTCTCTAAAAAATGTGGATCATTTTTGCAGTGATCCGCAAGTTGTGTCGCGATTTCCAAACGATTGAGTCTTTGATCATCACTGAGCACTTTCGGCACCAACTTTGCACAAAATTTTCGCATCTGTAATTGGTCCCTAATAATCTCGTGCACTATTGCTTTTGGCACATGACACTGCTCTGCTATCATCCGAACTCTAAGACGACAATCAGAGGTCAGTACATTGCGAACTTTTCGCACATTTTCGTCGGTGAGTGTCGTTGATGGGCGTCCGGGCCGTGGTTCGTCGTCGACCTCTTCTCTGCCCTCCACGAACATCTTGTGCCACCGATAGGTCATGTTTCTGGACATGGCTGACTCCCCGTAAGCCTGGTTAATCATACCGACAGTTTCGGTAGACGATTTCCCAAGCTTTACCGCAAATTTGATGGAATAACGCTGCTCCAAAAACTTCGGCATCGCGTTCCGTGACGTGGGTCGAGCGTGGGGAGGTTCGCGTTAACAGAGCTCCTCACTACACCACAGCTCAGAGCCGACTGCCTTTTTCAGCGTCGCTTGCCAACATACCTTCTAATCGCAGCCCGTTAGAGCGGTGCTGGGCGCGCCTGGAGCGGCGGGAAAAAATCAGTACACTTATTTTCCGGACGAACCCTGTAGATATAATACACATTACAATTACACATACAATTTCAGTACAAGTAGACTACAGAAATCCTTTTGTTGCCCTATTTTCCGTTTATGAGTCCAATATTGATGTACGAGGAACGTTTTAGTAATTAATAAACTAAGAGGCCAATACAAAAATGTGAGCATAGATTATAAAAAAATAAACGCATCAATTGTAAAATTTAAGAATTAAACTAAAGGCAATGGTAATATACAATATTTTGTCACTATTGTATTTACAATGAAGTACGCACGAATATGTTGAAGGTATAGACAATACAATCATTCAAAATAATTATGTTTAGTTCATTGTTATAAGTTAATTTTAATTATTAAACCTAATTTTTCCTAAATTTCAAGAAACTGTAACAGTAACTTTAACGGAGTCACCCGCTATGTGTGCATTGTAATGCAACAATTTCAGAGAGTAAAATTCATTCGCCTTGTCCGGGATTCGAACCCGGATCCCTCGATATCCGGCCGAGTGCTTTAACCACTTAAGCTACCGAGACGTCCTGTTACACTCTGAAATTTTGGGGGCTTTAAGCCCCAAATTAAAGTCGTAAACAGAAATGAAAATAGATAGCCAGTAATCCCACTTCCCTTATATTCTCTGCAAATATAATTCCGTCTTGATTCAAACCCTGTTTCCCATAAAAGTCGAGATGAATTTCCGTCCAAAGCCTAAAGGAGTGTACGAAATATCCATTTTCAACAATATCTTAAGCTTGAAGAACCCACCTTTAGGATCTCATTCTATGTGTATTCCTATCCTATCCAGCCTTTGCGATGTTACGAATTGATAGGCTTCAACTGATAAAAAACCAACAGTTTCTCGATTGTGAAACAATTTTGCTGTTTGCTCTGTGACAACTACGTTGAAAATAAAATCGGAGGACAATCTACATACTCCAAGTGTTTGTGCCAGTGTGCAGGGGACCTGCCGTATAAACAGTAGCTGACATTACGGGTAAATCTTATACCCAGAATTATACTGGATTCCAAAATGAATTACGAAGAATGTGAGTCCTCACTGAAGGGAGCTATGATAGGGATGATTTTGTATATTAAATGCCTTGAAACTCACCTGACGACTTTTGTGCAACAGAAGCATGTGTTATAAGCGTAATTATTGCAATAATTACTTTGCTAAGCAAGGCTTGTTAGACCAACAAATCACTTGCTTTAATCATGATTGATTTTACTTTCGCATTATTAAGTATGGGCAATTAAAATTAGTTTTCGTACCAATACCTAGCAGTTTGTCGAGCTGTTTATTTATTATCTAAAGCGCGTTGTGAAGAAAATATAAGGAGTCTCTTCTTTTTTAATGCGTGCGTGTTATTTTAAATTCTCTAAATAAAAAGGCTGATACATTTCGAATAATTTTTAAAATTTTTAAGATAGGATATTCACTTAGGTTCTGTACATCTTTATTTTGAGTACCTAAATAAGTTTAGTAGACACCCATAGTACGCAAAATGAGAATATTTTTGCAATCTGTAATCTCTGTTGTTTTGGGTTCTGGGAAATTAAATGACAAACAAAGGCTGACTTACCGAAATGAGAGGTAACCAAAGATATCCGGAGATTAAAAATACATAAATATAAATAATTTCAGCATTCATTCACCATTTTGTATGACAGAATAAATGGCTGCTGGAATTTTACAATGGTGTTGTAGGATTGAGTTTGCTTTGATTCAGCATTGTAATAATTGGCAATTAATCTTCGTATTGCAAAGCTAAATATGTGGCAGCGCCGCATTAGTCGTGTAAATTCGGAGTACGTCGGCAAAATTTTTATGCTTTACCTTGAAATCCGTTGCTACAGCAATGGATTTCAAGGTAATTTAGTTTATTTAGTCAATTTTATTGACATTAGTTAAAAAATAATTGTTAATATTTTAAATATTATTATTAAAACTTACATGTGCAGATAGACAATGTCAGGTGTCACACAAGTCTCAAGTATTATAATGAAACTTGCCTTGGAAAAAATAACATGACATATGACATGGATCAATATCACAAAAGATAATAAATGGAATCAGTCAGTAAAAAAATACTCTTAAAGGAAACTTCCAAACACAAAACTTTAATGAAAAAAAAGAAAATCCCCATCTCATTACCATCAGTTTCCCAATCAACAATAAAATAATAAAAATATATAATAATGTAATCATTGTAGTATATCAGTCATTCAGTAGCGAAGAACGGTAGGGAGTATCGTAGGAGTTTGAAGTTCGCAGCATAGGAATGAGAATTACTATTTTCCTTTTCAGCGTCTTTTTCCAATATAATTTCCATGCTGCGCCTGAAGCATTATTGTGATCCACATATAGGTTGCCACTCATAGTTTGGTGACTCTGCTGTCTTAGATTATAATCGTCGATGAATTAATAGGTCTCAGTGATTTATGCCCAGTGAGAGGCTTCGGGCGTGACACTTTGACTGATGCATCATGAAAGGCCGTAAGTCATTGATCCACGGGAGACCCCTTCACGTCGTTGGTGCCGCGAACAAGTGGGACAAAACCTTGAGACACCGAGTGGCAGGATTCTAAGATGATACAAATGAAGAAGGAGTGAATCGGGTGGGGTAAACCACATATTATGCGACAGCCAGAGAGGTTATATAGGATATGCCCAACTCCTCTTCCCTCCTCCCGCCCCCCCCCCCCCAAGAGAGAGACACGTTAGCTCTGGCGTTTCAAATTTGAAAGTCAAATCAAGCCATTAGCAAATCCTTTAAGGGGCGATATCCTCGAGCCAAAATTGAAACTTTATGAAATCTTGATTATTCCGGCGAGATTGAAATGCAGGGGCTATGAAGAGGGAAAAATCTTCTCCGTGGTTATAAGAAACTCCTCTAAGGTTCGCAGCCCTTTGCGCTAAGAATTGTACGGTTATTAGTCGCATTCCTTTCTGTTGATGATTTGTGAAAAATGTTCTCTTTCGCATAAATATCCAAAATCTTGTTTCCGCTATACTTTCATCACTTGGGACATACGAAAATTTCAAGAAATCCGTGGGAACTCTTTTGAAGAACACATGTTTACTTTTAAGGTAAAGTTATGCTAAATTAGAGAGATATTACCGCTAAGGTACAATAATCGGGATAAATATAGGTAAATTTCTCTCTAACATGGAGGGCCAAACGAAAATTCTAACGCAAATCCCTGTATTCTTAAGTTTTGTTGGGCGACCATGTGTTAAAAATGTTAATCTAGTATTGACATATTAACAAATAATATAATTGCTTCCTTTCAGCAAATTTAGTTTAATTAATAGGTGAAACAACGATTTATATTTCTTCAATTTCCTGAATTTTTACGGTACCCTTGGGCTCTAGTCAGACGGATGGAAGTGTAAGAATGGATTGAAGACCAATAGCTATAGTACACCGCAGCTTAAATGGTCATGGCTTCAGTTTAAATTCGTTTAAATCCACCGGATAACCTTGAGCAGATTTAAGGTTAACATAAATTGTATGGAAGATCGCTATTCATTCTCCATCAAAACTTGTTAATCTTTCAGCTGGAAATTCCGACTCGTTTTATTACTAAGTGGGTCGCGGTAGTCCAGGGGGTAGAGCGTTGGACGACTGACCGGAGGGTCCCGGGTTCGATTCCCGGGCAAGGCATTCTGGGCGCCTGCAACTCCACCCAAGCTAGTTGATTTTTCGAATACCAGATCTTCCTGGGAAATCATAACCGGCACAGGGAAAGGAACTGGCCCCCCTACCCTGATGTGTGAATATTCACACGCCGTCGGGCTTAGTACATGGGTGAGCTCTACCATTACCTACTAAACCGACCTTCGGGTTGATTACTGTGTTTATGGTTTATTACTAAAGTCTTACTTGGGAATACTAACGCCTAATGTGATATAATATATTATCATATAATAATCTACCTAAAATGTATCAAAAATGATAATATTAAATATATTACAATTAGAATTGGAACTGAAATAGGAAATGGACAGTTATTATTATGCATCCACAAAATACCCTGCAAGCCCCCGCAAAGGCGTGTGGCGGAGGCGGTAGTCCTATTCATGCGAAAACCTTTTTAACTTACACACTTGCAAATACATATGCTACCAACAAGCATACACATGTGAATATACCTGCAAATATAGTTTATTCCTACACAGCGTTTAATCTCATCCTCACTTGTAAATCGAATGTCTTTACGATTTCTATAATAAATTTTGTTTCTTGATAATATGATTTCTGATTGTCCGGAGAAAGAACGAATATCTGTACATATCTGCACTGGGGTCTCTCTCTCTTATCTTATCTTTGTGGTCTGACTTACTTAAATAGTGTGGGGCCATAATAATACCTTTAGTGTCATCGTTAAACTCATTTGTTCTCAACCTTTCTAAGAGTCTGTCTCGCTTGTTCTGTTCGCATTTCAATCGGCTCCCAGCCTACTTCCCCATAAAGACCTGTCACACTCTTCTTCTTATTGTAGAAAATTTTGACGAATTCGGTGGATTTTCTCTATTTTTTTTGCCAAACATTCTCCCAAGGATTCCAAATACTTACGACGCATTTCAAATGTGGCCTATCTTGAGCGTAATAACACCTCTCTTTTACTTTCTCATTGCATTTTCCCACCACCCGTTTAATGAAACCGAGTTTCTTTAAAGCGGATTCACATATTGCCCGGATATGCTCTCCTCATGTAAGGCGTGGTGTTAGAATTGCCCCCAAATATTCAACTTGATCTACCTTAGTTAGCACTGAACCTTCTTTTTCATTATTTATGTCCTGCTCGTCACTTTCTTTGTTCAAACATTCCAAATCGGCACAATTGCATTTATTAAGCACTAATCTCCATACCTTGCACCATCCTGACCTCCATTTCTTGCACCATTATCTCTAAGTTTGCAAATAAACTGAGGTTGCTAATAACGTATCAGCTCAAGTCATTAAAATATATTAAGAATGTTCTAATGGGGAACTAGAGCCACCAGCACTATACGCGTATACACGTGAGAAGAAAAGAGCAGGGACTGCAGAATAACAAGAGTAAAGGCCTTCCAAAAGAAGACAAATATTTTCTCGCAGTAAAAATCATCATCAGTATTTTCAATCCTAGGATTGGTTTATTGTAGCCCTCCATTCGCCTCTATTTAATGTCAATTCCCTCAATCACTGAAACCTTTTCTGTTTTACGTCTTTTTTTAATTTGTCCTATGTACATGTCTCTTGGTCTTCCTCGTGTGATCTTTCCTTCTATTTTTCCTTCTATTATGTTCCTAATCAATCCATTGTGCCTCAATGTGTGTCCAATTCATCTATTTCTCCTTTGCCGTAGAGTTCTCCATCTGGGTCTATCCTCTTCTGCTCTTCTATGTACCTCCTCGTTCCTCACTTTGTCTGTCCATGTAATCTTCAGCATTCTCCTCCAGCACCACGTTTCAAAGGCTTCCATTCTTCGCTGGTCCACTTTTCCAATGTTGCAAGTCTCGGAACCATAAAGCGCCATGCTCCACACGAAAGTCTTGACGAATTTCTTCCTTGTTTCCAGCCTGAGCTTCTTTGAACATATTAATTGCCTCTTCTTCATGAATGTGTTCTTAGCTATTCTTCGCTTAATGTCGGTCGAACTTCTTCCATCCCATGTTATGATGACTACCCAGGTAGATGAAGGATTCCACTTGTTCTAGGTTCACCCCTCGAATTGTGATATACGCATTCAGCTTCTCTCTTCTGCACACAAGGATTTTAGTTTTCTTCTTGTTAGTGAAAATATATATTAATAAAATTAGGAAACATTTTATCTAAGCATAAATTTGGAGTCAACTTCTTTGCAAATGCAGGACTTGGACGACTTAAGCGTCACTTTGAAGAAGATTGTAAGCTAAGGAAATCTGCTGTTAACCGTCAACTATGAACGTCGATTGGCTGCATGTATGGTGCAGTAAACAGTCTTTACGAAGCAAAAGAAAAGAAAAACGTACATTGGAAAACAATTTAGAAAAGAGACCGTAAATTTGTCGTCTTCTGAGTCACGAGATTATAGGGTCAGTGATATTGGGCTTAATAAACTGTCTTGTTGTCAACCGTCCAACTTGATGCCTTATGTGAAATCCGTCGTTTAACATAGTTCGCTCCGATTCATTAATTATTTCAATAATGAACTGAATACTTTTTATATTAATGTTTGTCGAACTGGTCTAAAAATCATGATAGATATGAAAATATTAAACAGTAAATTTTAGGTGTCGACCTAATTGTGGGCACCTTGTATTATCCATGAACTTCAATCATATTCCAACCTATTTACACTGAGCGTACCATTGATTAAAAGATTATAAAAATCCAGAATAATCATTTCATACCTATCTATCATCAGAATGGAAACGGAAATTTTACATCAACAATGTAAATTTGTGAAAAATGATTCAGAGTGGGCGTGAATGTCGATATCTCCGAATCTGATCTATGCTCATGCATTAAACAATGGCCTAGGGTAAAAATATGATCACTTCTGTCGGCGGCGTTAGTTTTTAAACGGAAAGTCTGTTTTCGTTCAGACAATATTCCTCTTACTTGTAAATAGCTTCTTGCAAATAGGCAAAAACGAGATATATTATTATGCCGTGGAGTTAGTTCTAGTTTACAAGGATCATAGTTCTTTGAGATATTTGAAACGTTGTAATTATGCCTTAAAATTCCAAGGGTTTATCCATTTTAATCTTGGGGCACAAATATTCCACGACAAAACAGTTAAAATAAGATCTGTCACCGTCCAATCCCGATGCTTGAACTCGAATTACCTGCAGTTGCAGGAGATCTTGCTAGATTAACTGTAGCCGAGTCAACCGTTGCTGTCCACGGAAATGCACGGAATTTATAATCGGAAACTCCATACTTTGGACCGGAATTCAAATACGGATCTCTAGATCCTCAACCTAGTGCTTTAGTGGTTAACTTAAACTCTTTCCATCCCCTCTCCTCCACCATTCGTGTTCGCACCCGCTGCCATGCACCGCTGTTTGGCTTAAGTGCGCATGTGGATACAGTGCATGTAAACGTATCACTTTCATATTTTTCCGTCCCGCTTCCTTCACACAATATCCCTGTCGCGGCGTAACTCCTATCCCCAAGATGTAAAATCAGTCCTCTCACACACTATCCAGCGGGAACAAGTTTAATTTGCTCGGAACGCGATTAATTAGAGTTGGGAGAAGAGGAAAGAGACGACTACTGTACAATTACATAGTCTCTGAGGGGGACTTGGAGAGGCGCGCGTATTATTAGCGGCGTTTAGCGACCTTTAGTGAGCATTCCACTCGGAGAGTGGAGGTAATTGCAAATTGTTACGAGTTCTCCTCGCCCTCGGCCCGATGGTTTGATGTGGATGGTGGGAAGGGGTGGAATTGAAGTGGGAGGGAGGAAGAGATGAGAGAAGGGACGACGGAAACGGAGGTCCTTGGAGGATTAGTTCTTTTTATTGTATCATTTACACGTACACAGTGACCTCTTTTTTTACCACCACGACCCCTCGCAAATTTCAGCTGTGATTATATTCGATACTTTGGCTAACGAATAAGAGGCTATGCGTGTATTTTATTCACTGTTTCTTCGCGTTATACGAGGTTTGTTCAATGGATAATGGGAATATAAGTTATTTGGAAAGAATTGTATTTATTCGTCTGTATCAATGTAATCCCCTTCGAAATTGGTCACATTAGATAATGCCACTTATGCCTGTGCTTTTTCCACTCGTTGAAATACTCCTGGAATACGATCGTTGGTATAGCATTTAGCTCTCTCATCGATGCGTTTTTAATCTCATCTATGCTTGTAAAACGACGACCATATATGTTTTTGTTTATTTTTGGGAACAGGAAAAATTCACACGGGGCCATATCTGGCAAAGATGAAGGCTGGGACATCATTTCAGGGCTGTTTTGGCCAAAAATTTACAAACACGCAGTGAGAAGTACGAGCAGGTGCGTTATCTTGGTGTTTTTAATTCCATAAATTGTTACACCCCAAATATGGCCGTTTTTTAGTACTGTTTAAAGAAAACGGCGTAGAATTTGTAAGTAGTTTTCCTTATTGATCGTTTGACCTTGTGGGAAGAACTCGTGGTGAATTATGCCGTGCACTATTAACTAAGCGAAATCAAAAAATTTCTGTTACCTTTTGGAACACAACTAGTATGCCAATGTTTCGTTTCATAAAGCTAGATTCTTAAGGGCTACTACTAAAGATATAAGGCTTATTCTCTCCTTAGGGTGTGTTCGATGGTGATGTACAAGTATTTCGCAAAGCAAAGTATCCCAGGATAGGGTTCACGCAATCCTGAGCGTGGTGTCTAGCCGTTCTCCCTCTAGCTTAATGGATAAAGCTTTTTGCTTTCTAAACGCACTAAAAAAAGAGAAAAAAGCTCATATTTCAGATACGTGCATACATATACATATTTGAAACATGAGCATTATGACATTAGTATTTGAATTCATCATCATTCATATCATAATTTATGCATATTTATGTGTGCATTGTTTTTAGCAGCTCTCGTAATTATCCTGTTAACGGAAAGTCTCTTTATTCTTTCGTAAAGTACTAAGTTCATGGCATAATATCAATCTCGTAGACTGATAAGAAATCTGAATTTTTGCATCTGTGCCAACCAGATCATTTATAGATTAACGGTTTAATTTTATTCTGCACTTCTATTTTTTCCCAAATGTAAGTCGGGTTTCAAGTCATTATTTGTGACCTATAACACCACACTTGATGTAGTACAGCATACTTAATGTAATACATAAATCATTTTGTAGACGTCACCCCTCACTGCATGACTTGTGATTTAGTTTTAGCTGCCATCTGAGTCCGGATGGGCAGTGTTAGGAAGAGGTGTAAGGCAGGGTTGTCCATTGTTACCGGTGCTGTTCAACGTATATGTGGAGGAAATGATTAAAGAGGCATGGGAAGAACTGTAGGTAGGATTGAAAGTCGGAGGGGAATTCATAAAATCGGTTAGGTTTGCTGATGACCAAGCGTTGGTTGCTCAGTCAGCCAAGGGGTTGCAAGCATTGTTGAGTGAATTGGAGGTTCAGCGATAAATATGGGATGAGAATCAATATTAATAAAACAAAGGTTATGCGATTTTCCAGAAAGAAAAAGGCTAAGCTAAATATTAAAATAGGCGGGGAAAAAATAGAGCAGGTAGAGCAGTTTACATATCTCGGAAGTGTTTTGGACCAATACGGTCAAAATGGTAGGGACGTTAGGAGAAGAATTGCGCTAGGCAAGGAGGCTTTCTCAAGGAGGAGGGAGTTGATGACGGGGACGTTGAGTAGGGATGTTAAGACAAGACTCGTAAAAACTCTGATATGGAGCGTAGCTATGTACGGCGCGGAAACGTGGTCACTGAAGCAGGAGGATAGACGTAGATTGGAGGCTTTTGAAATGTGGGTGTGGAGAAGAATGGAGAAGGTGAAATGGACCGAAAGGAAAACAAATGAGGAAGTACTAGAGATGGTGGGTGAGGAGAGGGGTTTCTTGAGAGAAATCCTATGGAGGCAGGAAAAATGGATGAAAGGCGTATTGAGCGGTAGTGGAATGTTGAAGAGGGTAATAGTGGGGAGAATGTTGGGAAAGCGAGGAAACGGCAGGATCAGGATAGGGATGTTGGACGGGATGAAGGGTGGAAAGAAGTACACAGAGATGAAGAGGGACCTGATGTAGTTTAGGTTGCTGGATTGGGTTTTGTTTGAAGTTACAAAATATGTATTTGATAGTTGTGTCCATCCAAAAACCTACCTTAACCGGTAGATTACCTAATAATAATAATATATATATATATATATATATATATATTAGCTATAAAGCTTAAATCATCTACAGTGTGAGTGTCCTTTTACGTGTTATCTATTTTATTCTGTGTTCTATTGTGCCGTCCAAAAGTTACATATATATATATATATGCGGGTCGCGGTGGTCTAGTGGGTAGAGTGTTGGTCTACTGACCGGAGGGTCCCGGGTTCGATTCCCTTTGGGCACCTGCAGCTCCACCCAAGCTAGTTGATTTTTCGGGTACCAGATCATCCTGGGAAACCATAACCGGCACAGGGAAAGGAACTGGCCCCCCTACCCTGATGTGTGAATATTCACACGCCGTCGGGCTTGGTACTTGGGTGAGCTCTACCATCACCTACCAAACCGATCTTCGGGATGATTACTGTGTTTATGTAATAATATATATATATATATTATATATATAGACACATAAATATTGACAAACGAAAATATATTCATTATTTATTTGGTCGTTTAATTAGCTAAAAACTTTTGTCATCCCCAATAATAACAAGGAACCATTATCGTGTGTGATGAACAAGAGACTTTCGTTTAATTCATCTCACAGGTTAGAGGAGCGAAAGTGGGCCGACTGGTCCGGGGATCACGTTACCTCCAACTCCGGGGAAAATATTTTTCAGGGAGTGGGATGAGAAGAAAGGAAGAGATGGAGGTTAGAGTGAGAAAGGAAAAGTGGGAGGGGGATGAGGGCAGACTGAAAAAGAGTTTAGAGGGAGAGAGAGGCTGAGGAGGGAAAAAGAATTCGGGTAAAACTTTGGCGGAGGAAGTGAGATTGGGAAAAGAGTGGGGATGGGCCGCCCCGGGGGTGTTATGGGCGAGTGAGTGTTGAGTACTGAGAGACCGTGAGAAGAGTGAAAAAAAATTCACTGAGATGGGTGAAGAGGAGGGGCTTAGATGGAAGAGAGAAAAGAGAATTTCAAATGTGGAAAAAGTTGTTGGGAATGCTCATGTGATGGAGAGTCGGGGAAAGTGCGGAAAGGTAAATGATAAGGGAAGGATAGGAGGCAAGGGGAATCGAAGGAGCAAATGCTAGGTGGACGAGGGAACGTGAAGTAAACAATGATGTGTACGTAAAAATAAGTCACAAAGAAAAAAAAAGTACATCGAGATATCTTTTTGATAAAAGCATTGTTGTAGAAGGAAAAAAATGGCCGTGATGGTATGAATCTTTCAAATTCGTTATTAAAATTAAACAAATTGAACGTTATATCCCGCAATGCAACCAAGAAGAAAATTGTGTAATCTGAATGTGGTGAAATGAGTCTCTCGTTCATAAAAAAAGACAGAGAAGTTATTGCAATTAACCTTTGGCGATTTGAAAAGCGCTGAGCGTGCGCATTCGATGAGCGATCCAATAATACGAAATTCAAGTTTAAAATCCTTTCAGCTTTGATTTTAGAGGAAAGTTTTTTTTTACCAACCTCGACCAAGATAATATTCCGCAACAAACAAGTGACAACCGCTCCACGGAAGACTGCTCGTGGGTTTTGTTCTTTGGCATTCCTATTGGTTCCGTCTAAATAATCACAAAGATTATTATAAGCTCCGGGCGCACTCAAATTATTTTACTGAGGCCAAGTAAAATGTTTTGGCAGTTGCTGAAGATTAACCATTGAACGTTACGATCGGAGTTTAATCGGATCCCGTTTATGTTTTCGTATATTGGCCAGTCTTTAGAATGTTTTCAGCCGCGACTATTGAAATTAATAAATTTCCAAGGTGTATACGTGTATTTCATGATTTTAACAGCAATGTAATTACTATTTGTACCAAGCAACATCACTTTCAAGGCCTCGAGGTTGAGGGTAGCTCAATCTTCATTAACCTATCGTGAACCGATGTTAGCTAGAATAAATTTTGTAAATGACTTCAGTGAAACTAAAGGTTTTCCTTGAACCATTCCTTCACTCTCAGAAACGCACCCAAAACACAAAACTATGTCGTACGACAAAAAAGACAACACCATTCAATCACTTACCCCTATAACCACAATCGACAACGAAACCCTACTGGGAATAAAGTTTTGGTATAGTTCCACATTTCTCCTTTCGCCCTAACTTTTTCAATCGGCAAACTTTTCTTAGGATTGCTCTAAAAGGTTCAAAGGTAATTGAAAAAAAAGCCCATTTCATTTAAGAGGCGAAAGAATCAAGGCACTTTCGTCCAGACATCTGTCATTCTGGAGGCCAAATTCAATGTTTGCAACAGCGTAGATTAACCAAAACCTTGGAGCGATGTGGAAGCCATCAACTTAAAAAAGGAAGAATATGAAATGGAACTGATAATAACAATAATAAAGGCTTTATTTGGGTGAGATTGAGACTGTGGCTGTCCCTTCTTCCATCTAACCCATCGTCAAATGCATTCAATGAAAATATAATTACATTTGAGTGCTAAATATTATGAAAAATAACTAGGTAATGAAAATCGATATGCAATAAATATGCATGAGTACAAATAGTGTAGAAAGATATACACAAATGTGGGAAAAACTAAGGAATAAGGATAGTGATAGTGATAGGACGTAAGTATAATGATAGAAGGTGAAATGAAACGTTTCATGTATGCATTTGAATTGCACATATCATATCAATGTTGAAAGCAAATTCTTTTATTTTTTCTGAGATATCACCGGCAGTACCAATACTGGTGATGAGGAAGATAAAACATCCTGGTCCCTATATGCATGTAATTGCCCCCAAAAATAAGCATATTATTTTAAAAGACGCACTCGAAACTTGACTTGCGTAAAATTTCAATAGCGTGAAATATTATGAGAAGAAATCGGCCGAGTAAATTCCGGGAATGACATTTCCATGTAAGGAAACGGGAGTGAAATGCAAAAGTACACCGAAATATCTTTTCATCTTCTATTCATAGTTATGCCCTTTAAATCGGCCGGGATAAACTTTTATTTGTATTTATTTATATAATTGTATTTATTAAAATAATTGTATTTATGGGACATTAATCGGGATCAAAAGAGAGGTTTTCAAACCTGTTGCTGGGGGCGATTATTGAATATCAAATGATCAACTAAAAGAAGAGGTGTAGAAATACACTGAAGAATTAACCAATAAAAGACCGTATGGAGTGTAACATAGGAACGAAATGCCGAAAACTCGGGTCACAAATGGTTACAATTGAATTTGTAAGGGAAATAATAAAGAAGAGAGAGTATCTTAATACAATGGGCCACTTGTATTCACTAAACAGAGGAATAAAAGAAACAGGAGCGATCGGAACTAATGAGGGTTAGCTAGGAATAGGAAAGGGTGGAGTTCCGTCGTCAACCTCCTGAATCTTCGGATTGAATATTTAATTAATGAATAAGCGATCGTGTGCCGGGAACTCCTGGAAAAATTAGTCTCTTGTAAGAGGAGTGATTTTAAAGGGCTAGAAAAATAAATAAGTTGGACTTAATGAGTTTTCAGGATGGCAATTAGAACACATTTTACGAACTAAAAATGGCAAATTTAAAATTAACACACTTGGAGAATGGTTTGAGGAAACAGGAGGTGGATGAAATGACAGTGGGATGGAAATGTCGTATTTAACCGTAAGAATAAAAATCTAGCAATAAAATTTTTAATGCTCATTTTCCCAATGGGACTTATATCCAGAATGAAATCTTGGGCCCTATCTTCCCCAATTTTTTTTATTTTCCACTGTAAATATTAATTTGAAATTCAGCTTACTGGGAAGGATTTTCTTTTGTTCCACCTAAATGACAAAATTGTTTTCCTGAGCTTCGGAGAAACTCATCTTAATGAAATATTACTTACCATACTTAGATTCTAAAATTGAAATTAAAAATAATATTGGAAAGGCTTATCAGCGGATAAGACCTACACGGAAAGAGCGAGGACGAAAAAAATCCTCCTTTTACATTTTAAACGAATGGTGGGTCTCTTTATCGTCAAGCAGGGTAAATTACGTAAGAAAAATTACCCGAGAACATTCTCGTCCTTTCCTTTCTTCCATCTAGATTTTTTAATGCTCCGAGGGAAAAACAAGTAGGTTTGAATTGCGTCACGAAATCTCATTGATCTCAGCGAGAATCGCTGATGATTGCCAGCGGCCAAAACCCAACGAATCCGGCCTTGAACCGCGACATTCATGGTTGGTTACACCAAAATGAGAAACTCTCGGAGGGAAAAATTTTTCGGGATCCCCACAGAATCTCCTCGACGTCACCGGAAACAATCGCACGACTCCCGCGAATTTTAACCTCGCTCTCAAGAAATTACGCGGAGATGGCACGATGGGAGAGAGGGACTGGAAAGCGGATGGGCGACGGAGAGGAGAGATTGCCGAATCATCCGAGGCAGGACGACAATTGCCTAAGAGGGCCCCTCCTTCGCTGGAGTAATTGAAAACAAGGGCGGAGGGGGGATGGGGAAAAGGGCTCGGAGGATTCTCTATCGCCCCCATTCAACCCGCGCGGGGGATGTAAGAAAATTGAGGACGGGGAGGAGAGAAGGGAATGGAAGGAGTACTGGTATGGATAGAGCGGAGGGGAGAGCGAGAACAGGAAAGGGATTCTAGAAGCAAAGCCAGAGAGAGAGAGGGAGGAAGGACAATTAAACTGGGGAATAAAAGAACGGAAAGAGAGTGAAGGAGTGAGGGCGAGGGGGGACGCCTTGTGTGGGAGAAGAGATGGAACGTTTTTGGGGTTACGTGTAGAGGGACTGCGGGTGGGAAAAGAGGAAACTGAAGTGTGGCGGAGGAAAAGAAAAGGAGGAAGGGAAGAAAACGCGGGCACAGACAGGAAAAGGCTTTCATCCGGACGAATTTTGAGACGATGTGCGTGTTGGGGGGGTGGGGTGGAGGAAGTTGAGGGGTCTCCTTTAATTTAACGCATCGCCAACAAGGAAAATATGTAAACAAAAAAAATATGACGAGGGGAGGAGTGGAAAACCGGATTGGTGCGAGACGCGGGTGGAATAAGGAAGCTTCATAAAAAGCGATACACATTTTGAAGGAAAAAAACCCACCACTGGGAGGCGCTGAAGTTGCAAAGTTAGAGAAAAATCCTCGAGAAGGAGACATTTAAGCTGAGTACACATAATCGATAAATAAACGGTCGATTTATTGGTAAACAACGACGATTTTCATTAAAATCAGTGATGTTTGGCCCCTTTCCGAGGAGGGCCGAAGGATCGTACTAAGGTCGTGCACGTTTTAATTTCGTCCGTGGGGCGTTGAAATGTATCGCTGTAAAATTAATATTACGGCCACCGCCTTAATTTTCACCGTTCCCTCGATGTAAAAACAATCTTTATATTTGTTCAAGTTTTATAATAGTATTGATAATTTGATATGAATGTAAATTTACACGACCGAATTGAAGAAGCTTTATGTTTCTAATTGAAAATGACCGTAAAAGAGCATCTCTCTGGCCAATGAACGTGAAAATTTGGGTTTAAAACCTACACATGCCATTAATTATTATTGAATGGCAACAAAATAAGAATGAAATGAAAAGTAGATAGTGGAAAAGGAAAAAAGGGTAAAGCTACTAATTATTTTACTCCTACAATGCAACATTTTCAGAGTGCAAAAATTATTCGCCTTGACCAGGATTCGAACCCGGATCCCACGATGTTTGGCCGATTTCTTCAGCCAGTTATACCATCCAGGCGTTCTCTAAAATGACGAAATTTTGGGAAATTCAAAGGAACATTCAAATATGTTCTGATGAAATACCATACATCGCAGCAACCTCACAGGCTTTCGTAGTCGTACGCATTGCGCCACAGTCCACGAAGTAAAAGCCAACTTTGAACACTAAGAGTGCTTTACGTTTGACAAATATCAAGAAATTGCGGAAAATAGCAAGACATTAACCGTTTCATGGAATCTTACTCATAGGGTGTATTAATATGTAAACAGCATGATGTAAAAAGGTTATTCAAATAAGTAATTAACAGGATTATCAAACAGGGCAAAACCTAAACAGCCACAAAGATAATTTTGAAGAATATATATTCAAAATAATCTCAGTAATAGTATTTAAAAGAGTGGATAAAACCCAGACTGGTAATTTTAATTGTCAATTATTCCAAGTTTCTAATATTCTCCTCATTTTTGATTCCCAATAGAATATTACATCATAATCAAAAGTTATTGTAAATGACCCTGTGAACATTATTAAAATCTTGTAAGCATTAATGGAACCTGTTTTTAGGCACCTCAACGACTAAGGTTATAATTATGAAGCTAGTATAAGGCAATTCTACTGAAGCCTAACAATCCAGACCAATGAGAGATTAAAAACCATGGGTTTATTCGAAATTCTAGCTTACCATACTTTGTGTGCTACTAGAGTGATGTATTGATGCTAAAACACCTTCAGTGTAGATAAGACTGTAAAACGCTTAAAGCTGGCGTCAAAGAAAGTACTGAAATAATAAAACAAGTAATTACAAATGAAAATATTGACTCAAAGAGTTTTTAAATAGAAAAAATCATTGGAAACAATTATGTTTTCAATAACTTTTTGAGTAAGGAAAATTGTATTCGTGGTTGAATTCAAAGCACGGTAACCTGATACAGATAAAAAAAACTAATAAATGTATGAACTATGGAATTAAAAATGAATTTGAAGAACTATAATTAATATTGAGTCTTGAAAAGTCAATAAAGTAGATAATAAAATGTTTAATTAAGGTTTATGAATGTACAGGGTTCGTCCGGAAAATAAGTGTACCGAGCTCAGGAAAAAAAATTATTACACTTTTACATATCTTGAGCTAATATTCCTCAAAATAGGACCCTTGTGAGTCGATACACTTGTTCCAGCGGCGTTCCCATTCCTGGAACGCTCCCGCGAAGGCATCATCGGGAACCTCTCGAAGACCTCACGGCCTCTTTGACGGCGTCCAAAGTCCCGTATCGCGTTCCTTTCAAACTCCTCTTTATCTTCGGGAACAGAAAGAAGTCCGGTGGTGCCAAGTCCGGGTTGTAGAGCGGGTGCGACAGCGTTGCCACGCCGTGCTTGGCCAAGAAGTCCGACACGACAAGCGCGGTGTGAGACGGCGCATTGTCGTGAAGCAGATGTTTTTGATCGCTGGTCGGACGCGGGCGACTCGTTTTCGAAGCCTGTCGAGCACTTGGACGTAAAATGCAGCATTTACAGTTTGTCGGTCAGGTACAAATTCGTAGTGGACGACTCCCCTTTTGTCAAAAAAGACGTATTTGTCAAGACACTAATTTTCCGGACGAACCCTGTATGAAAACGTTACTGGGAAGGAGTGGAAATTAGCACGAATCGATTTAATCGATCGATCAGATTTAGATCCTAGTGGCGGATTAACAAACAAAAAGAAAAGGGATTAAGAGGAGGGTAAAGAAAATTATATCCCTTATCGTAGAATCTCCACGACGAAATGAAATCTAATGAAATCCTCTTCCTTGAGTACGAGTTCAGAGAGAAAACTTTAATGACGTTTCCCAAACATAATATAATAATTTATTATAATTAATGCAGCAATTTTATTCAAAAACTTTTGAATCCATGCATTATTTTCTCGAAAGGGGTCTTCCTATAAAAATGTACTTTTTGAATCAGTTTAATCAGCTAAATCAACTGAAAAACATTATTAAAACCGGATATTTGAAGTAGAACAATCTCTTCCCAAGGAAATGAAATTTAAATAATCGATTTCAGTTAAAGATGACCCCTAGAATCTAGACTTTCTATCAGGGCCTAAAAAGTGTCTAAATCCTGCCTTCATAATTATATAATCTCTCATCACCATCGAAACATTTCACTCCTAAAATCGGTTCACTGCGGCTCTTCATTCCTCTCTATTCAGTGTCAATTTCCCCTGATAGATTTATTTCTCTTTTTTATGTATTTCTTAAATTTTCATATTCGATTGGCATTTGGTCTTCCTCGTGGAATCTCTTCCCTTTAATTTCCACTGGGGCAGGGTGTCAGATGCCGACGTTTCGTTGACCAAATTCGTCATCGTCCTCAGGGCCTCAGGGATGATGGAGTTAATCAACTATTCAATGCCCTGAGTAGGGTGACGGAGTTGCTCATTGAAATGTCGGAATCTGACACCCTGACCCGGTGGAAAATTCGTGGAGGCTTCATCGCAATCGTGCACGGGGTAAACCTCAAATCATTCATTTAATTTTACATTTTATTACTTTTCTCACTAATCCGTAGTCCTCTTCTCCTCTTTTCTTCTGTACACTTCCTCTTTTCTCATTTTTTCTGTCCGTTTAATTTTTAGCATTATCCTTTCGTACCATGTTTCAAAGGCTTCTATTCTCCTCGGGTTCGCTTTTCCAACGTTTGATATCTCTAATCCTTGGTGCGCCATAGGTAATAAGGTGTATTTAAAAGTAGGGTCTCCTATTTTTTCAGGGAAAATCAAGTTAATCTCAAATTTCCTTACATCTTTGGAAAGGTTGTGCATTTAGCTATTTTTCTACATAGTTATCTTGACGATCAATCACTTTTTGCATCCCTGTAACCAGCTTTTTAATACCGGCGTACCTTTCTCCCACCGCATCCCGAAGCCAAGAGACGACTGCCTCGTCTGACTTGAATTTCTGTCCCCCAAGGTGTTTTTTGAGAGCGGGAAACAAATGGTAACCACTGGGGCAACGTCCGAGGGCTGTAAGGAGTGTGGTCGATGATATTCCAGCCAAATTCATTGAGAAGGGTGGTCGTTTGACGTGACACATGTAGACGCACATTGTCATGACGCAAATACACTCCTTTGGTGAGTCTACCCCCTCTTTTGTTTTGGATGGCTCGTCGAAGTTTCTTTAGAGTCTCGGAAGAGCTTTCTGTGTTGATTGCTGTTCCTTTCAGCATTAAATCCACCAACAGAACCCCCTTCCTGTCTCAGAAAACGCTAGCCAATACCTTTCCCGCTAGCTTTTCTGTCTTGAACTTTTTGGGCTTTAACGAGGTAGGGTGACGCCATTGTTTCGACTGTTCCTTCGTTTCTAGAGTGTAATGATGCGCCCGCTTTATCTCTAGTCACTATCGAATCCATAAATCAGACGAGGAAGCACAAAAAGCAGCCGTCAGTTGGCTTCGCGACGTGGGGGGAGAAAAGTACGATTCCAGCATTAAAAAGCTGGTTAGAAGGATGGAAAAAGAGATTGATCGTTAAGCCAACTGTGTAGAAAAATAGCTAAATGCTCAACCATTCCAACGATGCACGCAAATTTGAGAATAAGTTTAATTTTCCATGAAAAAAGAAATAGGAGACTTAACATCTCAATACGTCCTCGTTCGTTTTGGCAAACTGCTTCCCTTAGTTTGATCGTTTCTTTTTCACGAACGCCTCCTTAGCTTGAGCTATTTATCGTTTAATGTTGGCCAAACTTCTTCCTTCCCAAGTTTGATGGAAGATAAAGTATTGCACTCAATTATAACCACCCAAACAAATGGAGTAGTTTCAGACGTGATGTGGTGGAATTAGAACATAATAAAGAACGGTTAGTAGCAATTTTCACTAGCGTAAAATTGTTATTAATCGTTCTTTACAACTATTCAAGACATAATTTAACAAAAATGAAACTTGATTTGCTTGATTCATATCAATGAATAATTATGAATATTAGTTATTTTAATAATAATTTATTTTTTAATTAAACAAGGGTATACGTTTTTAAGATGAAGGCTTAGTTAGACGTTTAAATACGGAAAAAACTATAGCAGGAGGAACGGTTGACCTATCTTGGAAGTGTTTTGGATTAAAATGGTCAAAGTAGTAGGAATTTAAGGAAAATAATTGCAATAAGCAAATAGGCTTTTGAAGTGAGGATATTGATGCAAGGGGCATTAAGTAAGGATGTTAAGAGAAGGTTCGTTAAAACTTTAATTTGGAGTTCAGTTATATGCGGCGCGGAAACTTGGTCATTGAAGAAGGATGATGGGCGTAAATTGGAGGCTTTTGAAATGTGGGTGTGGAGAAGGACGGGGAAGGTGTAGTGAACAGATAGGAAAGCAAATGAGGAAGTGCTAGGCGCGGTGGAGGAGGAGAGGAGAATGTTGGAAAAAATCATAAGGCCCCGGTAAAAAATCGATGGAAACTAATGATTGATAGTGGGATGTTGAAGAATAGAGGGGAGAATGTTAGGCAAACGAGGTAAGGGACAGAAATAGGATAGGAGTATTGGACGGAATGAAGAGAGGAAGTGTACGTAGATAAAGAGGGACTTGTTGTAGAGTAGGATTTTGGGTTTTGTTTTGTTGGGAGAAACAAAATAATATCTGGTAGTTGTGTACATCAAAAACCTACCTTAAACGTTAGATTACCTATAGTAAAATAAATATTATTTTAGTGAAAAGTATTATGTTTGGACTTTGAAGACCTAAGACATTTTAAAATTAATATTAGAAAAAAAGATGAAAGATCCATCTGGCTGACTGAGCTTTTTGAGGGTCAAGTCACTTGCCACGAAATACGAAATATACACGAAATACCCCCCCCCCCGCTTGAGGCCGCGTCCGTGACGCTAGGCAACACACCAATTCATTTCCCTTCCGGAACATGAAGAGGAGAAAGGTGCCTAATGGCTTAAAGGTGATACGAAAATGTCCCAGGTCAGCGAAACTCGAAGAAATTCACTAGGGCTTAAACCTTCGTCTTGAACAAAATATCATTAACATGCACCCAAATAAAGACCCCCATGAGTTGGCGTTAACTTTCCTGATACAAAGTTGAGGACGTGAGCTGACGAAAAAGCGAGAGTGGTCGTCAGAGTTAAGGAAGAAGAGAACTAAGGTGGAGAAGTGTAGGGAAGCAAAAGGAAAATGAGGACCATGGGTTTGCAGGCAGAGTTCTAGGACGGTACTTGGGCCGGCGCCTCACGCGGAGCAAACTGTGGCGTCATTTGATTGTTATGGAATGCCCATGTATAGTGGAAATAAAATTCTGGACGAATCACGCTTGCTTGGATCAATTTAATCAAGTATGATCCCGTCCACGGTTTGATAAACGGTTTTTGTTCCTTTGAGAAACCATCGTCATTCGTTGACTGCACTGCTACGATTAGATTTGAAAACTTCTGCCCTCCCACACTGATGAATACGATGGACTTCGTATTTTTTTTCTTTCATGCCCTCCAGCATTTTGTTTACGCATCTATTGTCACACACTCGCGCATACAACACACACATATATACAAAACATATATATATATATATACACGTGTGTGTGTATATATACACACGAGGGTCATCCGGAAAGTAGTACCCGTTCGTGAAATAAAGACACAAAAGTAAATATTAACAAACATAAAAAATTTTATTTGAAAGAGGATACTTTAAACTACTTCTCAACATAATCTCCAAGCAAATTAAGGCATTTGTCATAACGTGTGACAAGTTTCTGTATTCCTGCTGCATAGTCCTTCGCCGCCAGCTCATTGAGATACAGGGTCACTCCTTCTTTAAGTTCTTCATCGCTGTCAAATCTTTTTCCTGCCAAAAAGTCTTTAAGCTTTGTAAAGAGATGAAAATCTGAAGGGGCCAAGTCCGGGCTATACGGTGGATGGTCGAAAGTTTCCCATTTGAATTGCTGCAAAAGTTTTTGTGTTATCCCAGCTGCATGAGGCCTGGCATTGTCATGAACGAGAATGACACCAGTAGACAATAGACCTCGCCGCCGATTTTGTATTGCCCGC
The DNA here is from genome assembly GCA_037158775.1 of Hetaerina titia. NCBI lineage: Eukaryota > Metazoa > Arthropoda > Insecta > Odonata > Calopterygidae > Hetaerina > Hetaerina titia. The sequence goes on along the minus strand of CM073776.1, from coordinate 54,729,034 downwards.
CGTAATTTCTTTAATGTTTCACAATACGCATTGGCATTAATAGTGTCTCCACGGGCCATAAAATCAATAAGCAATACACCTCGTCGATCCCAGAAAATGGTTGCCATGAGTTTCCTGGTGGACAGAACTGTCTTGAATTTTTTTGGTTTGTTTGGTGAATGAGCATGATGCCACTCCATTGACTGTCGTTTACTCTCAGGTGATGCATAACAAACCCATGTTTCGTCACCAGTAATTATGCGAGTCAAGAAAGAGTCTCCTTCATCAGAATAACGTCCCAAAAACGTCAGTGCTGCAGCCATACGCTTGGTTTTGTGCTCATCTGTAAGCATGCGAGGGACCCATCTTGCACAAATTTTTGCATAATGCAGATGGTGTTTAACAATTTCATGAACAATTGTTCGAGAAACATTGGGAAAATGCTCACAGATGTCATCAATTGTGACGCGCCGATCGTTCCTCACGAATTCGTCAACTGAGCTCACCAGTTGGTCTGTAATGACAGATGGTCTCCCCGAACGCTCATCGTCGTGTGTGTTCCCCCTCCCCATGTTGAAGTTGCGACACCACCGCCGAACAGACGACTCGTCCATTACATTGCCTCCATACACCTCCTTTAATTGGCGATGAATATTACATGGGCGAACGTTTCTTGCATTGAGGAATTTAATCACTGCCCTCACTTCACAACTGGCAGCGTTCTCAATTTTTTAAACATTGTAAACAATCACAGAAACAACACAGGCAATGCTAGCGTCACGCAACTTGGCTCAGAGAAGGCAGACAAGCCACTGAAGCTATCTGACCTCGTCCAGCGGCTACTCGCGTCGTCAGCACTTCATGCGGCACGAACGGGTACTACTTTCCGGATGACCCTCGTACATACATGTATGCAAATATATACCTGTACATATGTACAAATATAGATGATCTTGTCGAAGTAACTCGTAAGTGTTGAATAGAAAACTCTGACAGCAACAAAATATAGGTACAGATAAAAACAACACTCACCCCTTATTTCTTGATAATTCCGACGAAAGTTAGCTCCGTGTTTCTCGGAAGAAACGATAGTACTCAGTACTGATTACTTTGTTAAATAAAAATATTTTTTGATCTCGAGAAATATTATAATTTCAGATAAATTTGTTTTTTTTAAGAGTGTCATTTTTCTTCTGCTATTTGATCTCCAAGTTCCTTTTCCCTTGCAGTAAAACATTTTCTCTTCTTCTATCTCTTTTTGTCTTCATTCATGTTGGCTGCGTTTAATTCTCTTTCCACAGAAATCTGTATAGCTAGTAATTATGCTATCCTTATCCTAGAGGAAATTAAAATGAACTACAACGACACATAGAAATCAGTCAACAGTTGCGATGAAAGCAGGGAATCAGCTAAATTAAAGAAAGAAATAAGGCCAGGCTACTTATTATTTCCATTGATATTTTATTTTTATATTTATCAAGCAATTACCGAGATCAAAGTAATGATAAAAGGCGATGCACGAATCCAAGATGAAAGGATAATTGTGCTGCGACTTTCGGACAACATTACTGTACCCACTGAAAAGAAAGAATACCTTATGATGATACTAGCAAATACGGAGAAGTGGATGAAAAAGTTTCAATTCAAGGCAAATAAGAAAATTAACGGCTAAGGAATGATACGCGTGATGGAAGAAGCTTGATGGATATTGGAAGCATAACAGGAATGGTGAAGAATGGCTTCCCATTGGAGGAAGAGGGGTCTCTAACGGCAAACAGTACAGTGGAAACGATTTTTTTCTGTTTTACGCATGGGGTCTACCTTTCTAAGGTAGTCTCCATGCGGACTTCACCAATAAGAGCAGCAGATGAAAGGAAATTGGAAGCGACGAAAATGTGATGCTATCGAAGAATGCTGAAATCAAATGGATATACAGAGTAATACTTGAAGAGGTGCTGTTTCGAAGAATGGGAGAAGAGAGAAGAAAGTCTGTGAAAGATACAAGAAGATGAGATAAATTGATTGGAAATATTCTGAGGCACGATTTCTTACTTAGCATACGTATAAAAGATCTTAATTAATGGAAAAATGGAGGGGAGGAACGACGGAGGAAAGCCTAGGATGAACTAGGGAAATGGGCCATGGAAAATATCGGCGCAACGAGCTACGACGGAACGAAGAGATTGACAGGGAACAGCATATTTTGGAGACCAATTCTCAAACTACCAAATCGTGATTTTGATGAGTTCTTCAGCACTTTTCTAAAGTTAACGAGTGTCATCAACGAATGCACCCCTCTGGCATCACAGCTTATCTCATCGGCAGACCCTTACGTGCTTGTTTATTCTCCATGGATGTGGGCTCTCACAGCCCGCCCAATCTTTCCATTTACTATATTACCCTCACCAAATAAAAGTTTTAGATAAGATACCGCAATTACAACCCTTGCCATTCTTACTATTTCATGTATGCATGTACATGTAATTTTTTTTGCAACCGTAAAGCAGTCCATATCTACTAACAGCCACCTATTTTTGTGAAGTCTTTTTAATAAAATTTCCGTCATTATGTGACATTCATATTTGCAGTTACTTCAGAATAGGAAATATTATTCCATGTCTTCCTCAAACACGCATTTCCGCTTTTTATATCCCCCAGTGAGTCGCATATTTCTTTGCGGTATGCTCTACTTTCATAACCCAAAATACATCCATTTTTATTTCATTGGGAATTCTATTTTCCCAAGCCTAGTTGTTCTACGTGGTCGACCCTCCTTTTCCTTTCATAAAATGGATTTCAGTCGTTCTATTGCCATCACATATATTTCCAAAGGACCGTCCTCACGCGTTTCTCACATTTCTTTAGTCACTTCTTTCCAGTGATAACATTTTTGGCAATTGGTCTGTATGTATTTTGATATACCTAGTTATATTTTGTTTCTTATGGATTCCTTGTCATCCTTTTGTCATTCATATATTTAATCGCACTATTTGCATTGCGTCCACATATTTCTCTTCTATTCAATTTTTCTCCCATTTTCTCCCTACTCGTTTCTCCCATCGTGAAAAACTTTAATGCCATTTATTTATTTAGAAGCCCAGAATGATATCATGACATTGTGTACACGATATATCTACTCTTTATTACTCTATTCAAATAAATATTTTCAGGGGTATAACTCAGGAAAAATGGATGAAAAGCGTATTGAGCAGTAGTGGAATGTTGAAGAAGGTAATAGAGGGGAGAATGTTGGGCAAGCGAGGAAGGGGCAGGAACAGGAAAGGGATGTTGGACGGATGAAGGGAGGAAAGAAGTACACAGAGATGAAGAGGGACCTGATGTAGAGTAGGTTGCTCGACTGTGTTTTGTTTGGAGTTACGAAATGTTTATTTGATAGTTGTGTCCATCCAAAACCTACCATAACCGGTAGATTACCTAATAATAATAAAAACAAAAACAGCTTATGAAAGGAAAACAAATGAGGAAGTACTGGAGATGGTGGGTGAAGAGAGGGGTTTGTTGAGAGAAATCCTATGGAGGCAGGAAAAATGGATGAAGGGCGTATTGAGCGGTAGTGGAATGTTGAAGAAGGTTAGAGAGGGGAGAATGTTGGGCTAGCGAGGAAAGGGCAGGAACAGAATAGGGATGTTGGACGGGATGAAGGGAGGAAAGAAGTACACAGAGATGAAGAGGGACCTGATGTAGATTAGGTTGCTGGATTGGGTTTTGTTTGGAGTTACAAAATGTTTATTTGATAGTTGTGTCCATCCAAAAACCTACCTTAACCGGTAGAATAATAAAAAAAACAGCTTATTGCAGTTCTTTCTTGCAACAGGGGCCACATTAGTATCGTTGATTGCACGTTTTCCTGTAATTTTCTAAATCCCTATAAAATTCAAAAAGCGTTATAAATGGTTCCAAGAGATAAAATTTAATTGTTTTAAATGCTCTATAAAATGCGTATGTCCGCTACAATGTAAAACGTATCCTAAGTAATGCATGAAAAATTGTAATAAATTTGTTTATGATGTGAAAAAACTGAAACTGAATGTTTTCATTTTACATGTGCACACGCGAAAATTAAATTCAACCCTTTAACCGTTCTTAGTTGTTTTCCGATGAAACAAATTAAAAGGTATCTAAGATAAATATAGCCTTGGAGTTGTAAATAACAATCTTAAACTTTAAAAAAGCCTTTTGGCGATATTTTAGAGGTGTTGGCAACTTCATACCTTCTACGTACGTAGGATTGTAATTAGTCCCTTTTAAGGAAGACAACAGGACAGAGTTTTATCTCATATCAAAGCTTCATAATGTAATTGGAATTCTCCAGCAGTGGCCCTTGTATTTTCACTTGACACTTTATGAACTTCCAAAATCTCAAATATTGGTGACATATTTAGCTAGGCCCGTCGAATCTGTCTAATGATCTGCTTTGATGTGCTTTTCGATTTGTTTAAGCCGTGGCGCTCCTTGTGACGAAAATTTAATCACTGCTTCCGCAAAATGGAATTTTAAAGCAGAAATCTGTCGGCAACTCCTTACCCTTCGAAAAACTGCCCCACTTTGAGTAAACGTAAAAGCTTTTGTATTATTGCGCTTTAAATAAAACTTGTCCTCCCTAAACTGTTATCTCTTACCTCTGTGACGCATTAAATTTACCCGAGAGTACATTCCTCATTTTCCGTTTTCAAGTTTTAAATCACAGGGGTGATATTTATCAAAACATTGGAACGAGAAACGGTCATCAAACGTGGTGAAACATTTTAAGCCTTGGAAATGTTTTTAATTTAAATTTACTTTTTTATTATTGGATCACTGCGTTGATACACCGAAAAACCTCAGCTCAGGCTTAAGAGGGAGCGAATGATCTCAATCGTAGATACACCTGAAAATTAAATTACTACGAGAAAGAGAGCCGAGCTTATCTCTCAAGGAAATCAACGTAATTCGAAAAGCGCTAAAACTATCTCATGTGAAAAAAGTATTTTAAGTTTTTTTTTGCGGTCGACGATGATCCAAGACGTGAGTAGAGGATGAGGCTAATAGTTTAATAATTTTAATGGAAAGAAAATGAGAAATTCCGCATTGCTAAAATACATGAAATGGGCGAACAAGTAGCGAGTAAGAGAGATATTGAAGTCGGGAATGGTAAGAGAGTAGGAGGAGGAAAAAGGAAGAACGGATAGAATGAATTTGTTAGGATGTGATTTTCTCAGCAGAGTTGGATTGGCATATTAATGCATATGAAATCGTGTATTTATGTCATTGATAATATGAGGTTATTGTTAAGTATTTTTGTGTGATCTTTTTAACCCATGACTGAGGCTACCGGTATCATATTGCGATTGGGATCTCATCAAAATAAATTAATTGCCAAAAACTCTATATTTTACCATTGTATACATATGTATTTTGCGTTAAATATTTCGCATTCTCAACGTAAGGTAGGAGACGAATATCATTTCTTATTTCTCCGGTAGGTGAGTAATGTGTTGAATTTACTGACCGAAAAGGCATCAAGTAAATAAATTTCATTTCATGTTATACGTTAAACAAATGTTTTGGACAATCTAGGATTATCTTCTGTCAGAATTGGTTAATACACTCTGTTGAGGTGATCATTACTAGTGACTTTTCTCGTGGTCCCGTAATCCGTCACATGTAAAGGAAAACTAGGGAAAATTGAGTTTTGTCATATGTATATACATTTGGGAGTAAAAGAGCTTTTAGGTAAGGATATGGCAGCACGATTCCTTTTAATGTTTTATGATGCCATGAAAAGCTTCCCGATCCGCTCATCAACTGGTGAATACAAAAATAATAGAATATTAAACTTAACGAAAAAAATTGTGATGGGCTAATTTCACATCTTTCAGTCAATTATTTATGACTCAACTGACAGGAATTCGCAAATTTAACCTCGAATCTAATGTTAAATGAATAAAATACCTTATATAATAGATTCGGAGACCCCCTTTTTTCCGATTGGATCTATTTATTTAGTCTTAAAAATAGAAAATTAAGTTCTGTTCTCATCTCTCTGAACCCTCTTCCATTTTCTTCACTCTCCGTCGTTGCCCGAGTCCTTTCCCGTGCATCGTTGGTTGTCCTGCCGGGAATACTTCGGTGTGCGCGGAGAAATCCATAAAGGGTGGGATAACGTAGAGGAGGAGGAGGTAGGTTGGTGAGATACATTGACTCTACGTGGATATTATATAATACCGGCTAGGTTGGCTTGAGAAATTTTAAGGAAGTGATATGTCGTGGGTCGATAACACACACATACGAGGTGTGTTCAAAAACTAACGGGAATTTTAATTTTTCGGACAATAATATTTATTTATTCTTATATATTGATGTTGTCACCTTCAAAGTAGTCCCCAATGGAGATTATGCACTTGTGCCAGCGCTTCTTCCAATTTTCGAAAGACTTCTCCAACTCGATCTTTGAGATAGCCTTTAGTTCTTTCAGCGATGCGCTTTTAATGCCATCTACGGCTGTAAAACGACGGGCCTTCAAGGTTCTCTTAATTTTTGCAAATAGGAAAAAGTCACATGGAACCATATCTGGTGAATATGGAGGCTGGAGCACCGTTACAGTATTGTTTTTTGGCCAAATATTCACGAACAAGCAATGAAGTGTGAGCAAGTGCATTATCGTGGTGCAAAAGCCATTTTGGAACGAATTTTGCTGCCACGCGTTTCATACCCAAAACATTAGAAAAAATGCCATGACATGATTCAATCGATATGCCAACATCATCAGCGACCTCTCTAATTGTGATTCGGCGATCGTCTACAACCATTTCTTTCACTTTTTCCACGTTTCCATTGATTGTTGATGTGCTGGGGCGTCCAGGACGTTCGTCATCTTCAAGGTCTTCACGGCCTTCATGGAAACGCTTATAACACTCGTAAACTCTTGAGTTACTCATAGCAGGCTTACCATAGGCCTTTTTAAACATTTCACACACTTTATTTCATTTTTTTACGCAAAATTTATACAAATTCTTTGATCCATTCCTTTTAACAAACGAAAATTAAGGGGCTCATAAAACACGTCTAACCTTAGTGGCTGTCACAGACAAAGTCCACAATGAAAACAGCTGAAAGTTTTATCATACTTCAGAGGCATGTATACCAACATAATAAAAAAGTTTGACAATCGGACTCTCCAAGCCCGCGAAATGAAAAAATCCCTGTTAATTTTTTAACACACCTCGTATAACATATGGACGACATTTTCGGCGGACAGAATGAAAAATATCTGATATATGGGATAAACTCCATGGAAATAATTTTGATACATTTATATACGAATAGAAACAAGTGTTGCGGAATTCTTCAGTAGCATTCGCTTCTTGACGTCAATGGAAATACCGTCGTCAAGTATTGCAATATATCTTCGCGGAATCGGGTTATATCTTCCATATATAATAGGTTTTATATTCGTTAAATGAGATAGAGCCGATTTTTATAATGTGGTGATATGGAATTTGGCTATATCTTCCATACGTATATCATATGTTTGATATTGGTAAAACTAGTTTTAGACGATATTTATGATGTGGACGATAATTTCGATAATGGCATATTTAGCCAATAATTTTGGCCGTATCGACATATCGTCACCAGCTCATTTTCTATTTGATGTCGACGGTTTTATGTTGGAAAATTAATATCGCACCGTCCTAAAAGGATGGTTGAGGGAAAAGAGGGGGAAGAGCGGGGGTGAGTAGCTGAGCCGAAGCGGGAAGAGGAGAGAGTAGTAGGGGGATACGGTGAAAGGGGAGGACGTGTGACATAGGTAAAGGGATGAATAATGCATGAACCACGGGGGAGTTGGGTGGCAAGTAAGGAAAACTCTCAGGCCCTCTCAGGGTCCTCGGCATGGGGTGGAGGCGGCAAAAGTTGCGGGGTGGGATGTGGACCCGAGGGAATGAGGGGTGAAAGAGAGAGACCGTCCGACGGGGTGTTAAAGGGGGGAGGGGGACGCTTGGAGGAGATGGCGTTTGGTTTTGGGGAGGGGATGGTAGCTGATAAGGGAATGAATTTAAGGGGGAGGGGGTGGAGTGGAAGGGAAGGGCATACATTAGGTGGACGATTTTTGATTGAAGAGAGGCAGAAGCAATAAAAAAAGACGAGAAACGAAGTGCGAAAGGCAATGGAGGGAGAGGGGAGGGACAAGAACTGAAATGGACTTGAAACGATAAAAATATTTCAAGGGACTGGGAAAAAAATAAAGAAACGATGGCGTTAAGGATTGACGAAAGGGAATGACGTGTGGGGGGAGGGGGGAAGGGCGGTGTGTAGGAGATTCGAGAGTGGGGAGTTGAAAAGGGGAGAGATTGGATGGGGGTCCGGGGTGGGTGAGGGAAAGGTGCCCGGGGAATGCGGCCCCACTGTCCGCACTGTCTCTCAAACGTGCGCGTTCCCGACTCGCTCACGTTCCTCGTAAGGATTTTCGCTCGACGCAGCCGCAGAGCACGAATTTACCCGGGGTATAAAAAAAAATGTAGACGAATGCGACCCGCTCAGGTGCCCATTTGATGGGATTAGTGGATTTTTCATTCGTTAAAAATAAACGATTTAAAAGAGATTTTTTTTTGAACCGCGAATTCGCGCGTTTGGCAGAGGAAATACCCACAAAACTTTTATTTTAAATAAAAGAGGGAAAGAAAACATTTCATGTCCCAAATAAAAAAACGTCACGCTCGTTGAAGTAGCCGTGGCATCAAATGAAACTTCTGATCTTTCTGTCGGTTGAAGCGGAAAGAGAATTTTCAAAAGGCAATCTTATCAAAGTCGTAATACGATGATGCTTCCGTTATCCTTACATGCCCTACATCTAACCACTACCAAAAAAAAAAAAGAAGTTCTCGCTCATAAATCACTGCGTATTAACAAAGCTATTGCTAATATTACGACCTTCAATGAGTAAGGCATTCCCATCGTTCATTTGGTTTCGCAATTCAAGTAATATAGCTTCCACCGTTAAATATCGAATAATATTCCAACTGAGTCAATATAAAAATGTCGTGAGGAAAATATAGATCTCTGGAGTAAATAACAAGTACGTTTTTTACACCTCACTGTTATTCATTACTCATTAATATTGGCAAATTATCCCTTAAAAATCAAATAATTTTAAAGCTGTATCTTATAATAATTGCGTTTAAGTATCCGTTCCCACAGCCTGAAAATTTCTACTTCAGTTTGCAACAATAATAAGCTAATTTTACCCTGCATCCTTGTATGTCAAAGTATACTGTATTCCTCCGCGGCAATTGCATCATCTGCAATAATTCAAAATAAGTAATCGTACAATTTTATTTTGAGAAAATCTTTGGAAAAGGCATGATTATTAACGACTTGATTAATTAAAATTGAATAAATATCTTTGAAATTTCAAAAATTCAACGACTGCAATAGAATTTTCAACGACCGATCTCATTCTGCTTGTAGATTGGTATTCCTGACTGAAAGAAAATTAAGGGGGAAAAGATATCTCTCTCCCTTTTCATTTCCTTTCCTTTTATCCTTTATTCATTTCCACAAAGTTGTATGTACGTGTGCCAGTCGTTTTATTCAACTGCATTTAATTTCGAAAATATAATAAGGGTCCCTTCTCTTAATACCATGATGCCATAGGAATCTTTCCCATTTTCGTGGTCGCTCCCTTAACAGTAAATAGTAATAATGCGAGGGCTCATCTTTAAAACTAGAGTAACTACCGATGTACCGAGAAGTAGCAATTTTGGCAGCAGCATTTAGCAAACATTTAAAAATTGAGAATACAAAGTTGATACCTTAATAACACTAAAAGTATTTTCCATCAATGGCTTAATTTATAGATATGTACAACTGCCTAACTTTTATTAATTTAATTGCGTCTTTAGATTTAAAATCCCGTTAAATAAGTACTGGTATTGGATTTTGTTGTTAAAAAATCTTACAGTACTTAACTCAGGACTCAGGTGTCCTAAAAAAAATCAGAATTTATTTTTTTTTTAACCATTCAGTTACATTTAAAGATGTTCATATAAAGTAATTTATTTTCTACATTTTGCTGTACATCATTCAAATAGGGCGTCTTATATATTCCTTTACATTATTTTTATCCAGCTCTAATGTGCGTAACTTTAAAATTATTATTTTCTTACCTTCTGAGAATTAAAGCTTAAAGTGCTAACTGTTACTGCGAAAGAAAAACTGAAAAACGCGCACTGTCTGAGCCTTTTGTTCGCAAAATGAAATATATCTTGAAATTGAAAGTTAGTATTTGACTACATTTATATCCACATCATTTAAGAGGCTATTTGTTTCTTGGAGTTTGATTTTTTATATTAATTTGTGCAATGTAACATATCCTGTGATCGTATGCTCCCTTATATATTTAATAAGTTAAAATTTGTTATCTCGTGGAAATCATGGAAAGGAATGTCAGTTGGAATTTGAATTCATATGTTATGCTTACATTAAAATTATCTTTTATATCCACAAGGAGGAAGAAGTCGATAGGATGTATGATGAGTTAGAGGATATCATCGCGAGTGTTCCTGCAGGGAAACATTTGATAGTGATGGGGGATTGGAATGCGACGGTGGGCGAAGGAAGAGATGGTGATGAGGTGGGGGACTATGGGTTAGGCACAAGGAATGAACGCGGGGAGAAAGCAATTGAATTCTGCAGGAGACAGGGGTTAGTCATCACTAACACATGGTTTAGACACCACAAAAGGCGTAGGCATATAGTACATCGAAAATGCCAGGTGACTCAGAAAGGTATCAGTTAGATTATATTATGGTTAGGCACAGGTTTAGGAACAGTGTGATAAATTCGCACAGTTTCCCAGGAGCGGATGCGGACTCTGACCACAATTTAGTTGTCATGAAATGTAACGTCCGTTTCAAGAAGATAAGGCAAGGGCGGCGGGTTAGGAAATGGAATTTAGAAGCAGTAAATGGATTAACGAGGAAGGAGTATCAGCAGGCTGTAGAGAAAATGATGGATGACGGTAAAGAACTGAGTACTATTGAAGAAAAATGGGAATGTATCAAGAAAGGGATATTGGAAGCCGCTAAAGACACTATAGGAACCGTTAACGGGAAAAGAATAAGGAAACCATGGGTAACGGATGAGATGATTGCAAAGATGGATGAGAGAAGAAGATGGAAAAATGTAAACACAGAGTTAGGCAAAATGAGGTACAAAGAGTTAAACAATAAATTGAGAAGGGCCACAAATAAAGCAATAGAAGAATGGTGGGAAACGCAATGCGAGGATATGGAAAGTTTACAGAAGAAGGGTGAAATTGGTGCTCTATACAGCAAGGTTAAGTTATTATCAGGAAGTAAGAAGACAAGATCTGTGCTAACAGTTAAAGATAAATGGGGTAAGATAATAGTTGAACCAGGAAATATCCAAGAGAGATGGAAGGAATATATAGAAACACTGTATGGTAAAGAACTTAGGCCGACAAGGTTAGACATAGAAAAGGAACATGACGTATAAGAAGATAGCTTAGGTCCAGGCATACTCGACGATGAAATAGAAAGGCCATTAAAGGAGATGAAAGCAAATAAGGCTGTGGGGGTGGACAATATTCCTGTAGAAATGTTGAAATGGTTACGGAAAGGTGGGAAGAAGGCCATATATGGACTGATTCGTAGTATCTATGAGGAAGGAATCTGGCCGGAAGATTTTGTGAGATCTGTGTTAGTTCCTATTCCAAAAAAGGCAAAGTCTTCGTCATGTGAGGATTACAGAACAATAAGTTTGATATCCCACGCAGCTAAAGTTATTCTCAGGATCATCAACAAAAGGATAGAGAGTAAGGCAAATGATTACTTAGGGGATGATAAGTTTGGGTTCAGGAAAGGAAGAGGCACGCGTGATGCCATTGCAGTAATGAGATCACTAGTCGAGAGGAATATAGAATACAACCAGGACGTTTTTGCCTGTTTTGTAGATTTCGAAAAAGCGTTTGATAGAGTGAATTGGGAAAAATTAATGCGTGTATTGCAGAAAATAGGAATGGATTGGAGGGACAGGAGACTGATCCGCAACCTGTACATGTCTCAGACTGCTCAGGTGCGAGTGGGGAACGGAGAGTCCGGATGGGCAGTGTTAGGAAGAGGTGTAAGGCAGGGTTGCCCATTGTCACCGGTACTGTTCAACGTATATGTAGAGGAAATGATTAAAGAGGCATGGGAAGAACTGGAGGTAGGAATGAAAGTCGGAGGGGAATTCGTAAAATCGGTTAGGTTTGCTGATGACCAAGCATTAGTTGCTCAGTCAGCCAAGGGGTTGCAAGCATTGTTGAGTGAATTGGAGGTTCAGTGCGATAAATATGGGATGAGAATCAATATTAATAAAACAAAGGTTATTTTTATGCGATTTTCCAGAAAGAAAAAAGCTAAGCTAAATATTAAAATAGGCGGGGAAAAAATAGAGCAGGTAGAAGAGTTTACATATCTCGGAAGTGTTTTGGACCAATACGGTCAAAGTGGTAGGGACGTAAGGAGAAGAATTGCGCTAGGCAAGGAAGCTTTCTCAAGGAGGAGGGAGTTGATGACGGGGACGTTGCGTAGGGAGGTTAAGACAAGACTCGTAAAAACTCTGATATGGAGCGTAGCTATGTACGGCGCGGAAACGTGGTCACTGAAGCAGGAGGATAGACGTAGATTGGAGGCTTTTGAAATGTGGGTGTGGAGAAGAATGGAGAAGGTGAAATGGACCGAAAGGAAAACAAATGAGGAAGTACTGGAGATGGTGGGTGAGGAGAGGGGTTTGTTGAGAGAAATCCTATGGAGGCAGGAAAAATGGATGAAAGGCGTATTGAGCGGTAGTGGAATGTTGAAGAAGGTAATAGAGGGGAGAATGTTGGGCAAGCGAGGTAAGGGCAGGAACAGGATAGGGATGTTGGACGGGATGAAGGGAGGAAAGAAGTACACCGAGATGAAGAGGGACCTGATATAGATTAGTTTGCTGGGTGGGGAGTCACAAAATGTTTATTTGATAGTTGTGTCCATCCAAAAACCTACCTTAACCGGTAGATTACCTAATAATAATCCACTAGGAATTGAACGATTTCCTAGTCTACAAGCATAAATGGCCTAATTCATGTTTGTAGACTAGGAAGTCTGTCTAACTAGGAAATCTCTGGAAGATTATTAATCATTTAGTAAATTCATGCCATAGTTTTTTTGTTCAATATTTTTTGTTGAATAAGAAACGTATGGTATGAATTTACTAAATGATGAATTTTTTTACAATTTCCTTTTCTACATTAGTTATGACTGTAACTATTCGCTAACGAAGTAATTCTACTTCTGATCAAGGATATAAGAACTAATTGCCCAGAGGTCACGAAAACGTCTTCAATCATATTTGATCCCATTGTAAAACTATCCACCAAGATCCATAGCATCTATAACATCCATAGCATTAACATTTTTTTAAACATTACAATATTTTCACGAAAAAGTTAAACAATAGTTTATATTAACTCTACGTTAATTAAATACTGGAAAAAATAAGAAATCATTTTAACGCAGGAATTTGCGAGTACATTTATGATGCAATTTAATTTTTAATCATGCAATCTTAGGAATTACAGCACTTTTGGAATAGAATTAATACCGATTCAGTTATAATAAAATGATTCAAATATGATCATTAAATAAGTAGGTGCTTTTCTTCAAGCAAATTTTTGAAACCACCCACGTCAAAATTCATCAGGAAAAACTAATTTTAGTTCGTGGTTTTGAGAAATTTTTCTTAGTTTCAAAGTTTCAACGCTTACGCACAGCCTCCAAAACCCAGAAAAACAGTATCTCTTTCCATATGGTGCCACTTAATTTACGTTCGAAGTACAGAATTAATCTTGTCTGGGCTATGAAAATACATGAACTATATTCCTCAAGGGCAATCATTCATTCTCGCTCCCCTCTTTAAAATTTTAGACATCAAGCGCGGGTTTTCCTGATTAGTTCATCAACTGGAATTGCTACACTACTCGGGTCCTACGAAACCACAAAACGCTGCAAATTTATAAGTTCATCACGTAACGTGCCAGCGACTACATGGATCCTAATTTCTTACCATATGACTAACGAGCACATTATTTACTATGGAAAAATATTCTTGAAACCGCCAAAATAAACTGATAAATGTACGAGATGAATTCGCAACTATGTAAATGCGCCAAATACTATAGTAACGTCGTAATGTTGATTTTTGACCCAGTTCCAATTTAATGTGTTAAAAATCCAGATACTTCCGTTACTTTTTCGTCTTCTTTGGTTAAAAATCCCTTTCCAGGAAAATTATGATGGTATGAATGGTAGGGAGAAGTGGCAAAAGTTATGTAACGATGTTTGGTTCAAATTGAAGGCCACGTGAAGGAAGGTGAAGTGGGGAAATTCCAATTTCCAAACATCCACATTAATGAAAAGAAGCGAAGTGTCCTGCTACATGTTTTGTGCGACAATTCTGTTTCGATTATTAAATCATTTTCGATCATCGTTCAACAAATCATTGACTAACCCAAAAAAGTAAGGAAAAATGACTTATTCGAATGGATTCCTTCTAATTATGGCAATTCATACGGACTGGTGGCATATATGCCACCCCATTCAGCCACGGTGACGCCCTGAATTTATATACGTTAGACAAAGGACCTTTCATGTAAAGCACGTAGTTTCCGAACATTTTTTACCCTCGTGCGGCTCGAATTAACGTTTCCTAATGGCGGAAATCACCTCAGTTGTCGGCCATCCATCCTGATAACTGCTACCATCTGGTATTTTGTGGCTAATAATTTTGTAATTCGAACAATTCGAATGAATTATGTGAAGGCCCTCAATTGAATTTCAGTGATGTACCGTGATAAAACACTAAAAATCTTCTCCCTTAATTTGCAGGTATCACCGGCAATGTTACAATAGATGCCAATGGGGATCGAATTGCGGACTATTCCCTCCTCGACATGGACCCGGAGACCTATACCTTTAAGGTGAGTGGCAATTTCTTCCGCTTTCTCCTCCAGCTTAGTGTATCTTTTTATATTATTTCGAAGGCGTCTGTTAACTAACCGGTGGCTAGCGGCTACACTTAGCCGGTCTCCGTTAAAGATCCTTCATCTACTAACTTCGTCTCTAACGAAATTCCACAAGAACTAACTTTCGACGGCTTAATGTAACTAACTCCCTTTCGACGCGTAACTCTCGATCGCCAACTTTTGCCAACGTTGAGTTAAAAACCAAATCCAACTATCAGAGTTGACCATGATATCGATATCGTAACCAGTATCGCGTACACGTCAGTAAGCTTACTGGTCGAGTTTCTAATAAAAATAAGCCTCTTCTGGAACACGAACCAAGTTGCTCCAAGTTTAGCTTTTTTCCAAGTATTATCGATGGAATCTTTATTCTGAGGGGAAATCTTTACTGAAAGTTGGAAATAAAAGTTTGAGAACACCAACAGGTTTTCAATCGTAAGGCATTCTTGATGTTTTAATCCTATTAATCGTATTTATTAAATCATCAAATTATATTGAACAAAAAATGAAATGTAACATTACCTACAAAAGTGTACTTAAATGTCTTTCATTCATTGAAGCGTCTAAAAGCCCTTTGCTTTAATGAGGCATGATATACGCACCCATTATGAATTTTTTGAAGTTATTGAACACAAACCAAGCATTAATTATCAAACATATTATTGTATAAAGTTTGTAACTGCATACCTAATAATTATGGAACATTACCAGCTATGAGATCACGCGTTTATGACATATAGCACTGTGAAACCGTACAGGTTTTATTTTTGCATCAAATAACCGATTTATCTTATTGACTTAAGGGTACAAAAAATTATTTCACGCAAGCGAGACTTCCGATATTAAATGTTCGCATGGGTTGATGTCGTTGAAATTAAACTGGATGCTTCAAAAGGCTATCCTTTGTGTGAAGAATCGTTATTAAAGAATAGAGCGTGTCAAATATTTTAGATATCCTGAGAATTGAGGCATTGAAAGCGCATGACATAAACTTTTAGATCAATATAAGCTATGTGAGTTTAACTTTAACAAAGAAGGAATTAACATTGCATCACATTACGAGGTATGTTCAATAAATATCGGGAATTTGAGTTATTTGGAAATAATTTGATTTATTCCCATGTATTAATGTTATCCCCTTCGAAGGTACTATACACTTACGCGAGCGCTTTTTTCAATCGTTTAAATACTTCTGAAATCGATCGACCTTTCGATTCGATCTTTGGAATAGCATTTAGTTCCCTCAGCGATGCGTTTTTCATCTTATCTATGCTTGTAAAACGACGGCCCTCTAAGGTTCTCTTTATTTTTTTGGGAACTGGAAACAGTCGCACGGGGTCATATCTGGCAAATATGGTGGCTGGGACATCATTCAGTGCTTTCTTCGGACAAAGATTCACGAACAAGCAGCGATCTCTTTGAGCAGGTCCATTATCGCGTGAATGCAAATTCCTTTAATTGTTTTACCACAAATACGGGCGTATTTTCGTAGCATTTCACGCAAACATCGTTGAATTTGTAAGTAGTACTCTTTATTGATCTATTGCCCTTGTGGCAAGAACTCATGGGGCACAATGCACTATTCGAAATTACAATATTCCCGTTACGTTTAGAACACAAATCGTTCACTGGGAGGTGAGACCACTGGGAGAAGTTAATGGAAATTGACTGAAGAACTGATCAATTAAAAAGCTCACTTTTCCCTCGCAGAATATGAGACCACAGTATTAAGAAAGTTAACCCACGACAAATGGAACCGAATGCCATTAATCACCAATTACTCCAATGTCCGGTGACCTAAAACTCCGTGCCACAAACCCTCATGGTAATGTGAGGAGTAAGGTGTACTTGTGTTCAAATCTCTTTCATCACTCATTGGTTACATTTGGTTCCTTCGAAATAATTTCTGAATGTCCACCGGATTTAGTGCTTTCATTCTCTTGATTCGCCACGAAAAAATTATCTATGAATTTTCCTGAAAATAGGAACTCGTAAAATTTACGCAATTATATCATTGTGGGATAAACTGTGTGATTTAAGAAATTATTATATTTGTTTTTTTTAATCTATTTTTTCCAATTATAACATTGTATAGCAACGATCTGCATTAATATTTCCAAAGAGTATCTTTAAAAAACTGGTATGCAAAGTGTTTTGACTCTTTTGATTTTTTCATGAGTAGCATGGAGATAGAAAAATCATTATTCCGTCGTATAGTACGTAGTCAATATCCAAATTTTTCCAATTATTTTTTTTTGTCACAGGGAAATGAAATTTTGATTTCTCTGAGATGGAAATTTCACTGCTGAATAGTGCAAAATATAATGAGAAAGTAACATATCGAACGAGCCTCTTAGAATATATCCTTTCCAATTTATATCTGGGTAAAAATAAATCGCCTAATACGTTTTTAATGGAACATGCACCACTCATTACTGATTACTCAAGAAGAGAAAAATACATTTTCAAGCTACACACACATATAAAGTCACTTCCCGTGATTGTTTGCAGGATCCAATTAATGAGAACTCGTTTTTCGTCCTGCAAATTCCAAACTGAAAATCATTCTAATTTTTTCCTCGCAGAGAGACCCTCGCTTATTGGTTTAGAGGCAGCCACGAAAAGATTTGCGCAAAAACGATTTTGACGCAATACTGCAATCAAAGGCGAGATCAAGTTTCCAATTTTAATTGCAATTTCAATGTAGTTCACGGCGGCTGATTACCGATAATCCTCGGTCAAACAAATCCGTGCTCTCGGCTTGTACGTCGCCAGTCGCAGAATCAGCCAAAATTGAAGTTGGAAATAAAAGTATTAATTAAGGTCACAAGGATTTAGTTCAATTTGATCTCACGGTGACGTGGGCTGACTTGGTCAAGTATTTGATCAATGGTGATATAAAATGTCTGCATTCATCCCGAGGCCCATGGTCATTATACTCTCATTCTGTGAAAACAAAAAGAAAAAGAAAAATTGCGTGAGTGGTATTTTAATCCTCTTCTGCTTACGTGGCAAACAAATAAATTGAAGAAATCTCTAGATGAAAATAATATTCATTTATTTTTGCATAAAATTCCTTTGTCATGAACGACGGCCTTGCCATGGTTGAGGGGCTTATCACCATTCAAAAGGGGGAAAGGAGGGAAGGGAAAATGTATCGAATACTTTTATACCCTCGCATAGCTTTTTTGCGAATCAAAATAGAACTTTAATCTATATACAACTGTCCATAAATTTTAGCTCTGCTGGAAATAATACTAATTATTTCATCTCTGTTAGTTATTCCTTCCAATTTATCTCACAGGGCACCACTCCCTCGTTTCTCCTTCGACATTATAATTGGAACTTTCTTGTGCCGATCTTTATTAGTACAAAAAGTAGGATATAAAATATAAGTTATTTTTTCCGTTCGAAAAAAAAATATTTTTGTGAAGTTTCCATAAGTGTGAGTACGCTGTGAAGATGGAAAACGAGAGAAAATTCCTCGGTGGCAATGCAGAATGATCCCTCGAGTGATTAAGCTTCCTCATTTTGTACAATGCTCGTAGCACTGAACTTCTTCCAAATGTACATAGAAAATGATGAGATTTTTCCTTTGACTCGCAATCATAAGTTGATAAAAATCATTAAACCCTCGCTTGATATGCTACCAACTTTTTAGAGCCCGAAATGGCCCATAAAGCGCTGGCCAATGTTTTTGGTCACTAAATGCAACGTATTAGAGTTCAATGTCAAAAAAGTATGGTGGTCCGTATGTTGATAAGATGGTTGTTAAGATGGTTAAATGGTGAGATGGTTAAGATGGTTGTACAATAGAAGTCTCGGCTATAGAGTGGAAATAGGAAAAATTCACACGGAGTACATATCTGGCGATTATGGAGGCTGGGGCATCGTTACAGTATTGTTTTTTGGCCAAAAATTCACGAACAAGCATTGAAGTGCGAGCTGGTGTATTATCGTGGTGCAAAAGCCATTTTGGAACGAATTTTGCTGCCACACATTTCACACCCAAAAAATTGGAACAAATGTCATAACATGATCCAATCGATATACCAGCATCATCAGCGACCTCTCTAATTGTGATTCGGCGATCGTATATAACCATTTCTTTCACTTTTTTCCACGTTTTCATCGATTGTTGATGTGATGGAGCGTCCAGGGCGTTCGTCATCTTCAAGGTCTTCACGGCCTTCTTGGAAACGCTTATAACACTCGTAAACTCTTGAGTTACTCATAGCAGGCTCACCATAGACTTTTGTTAATATTTCACACACTTTAATTCATTTTTTACACAAAATTTGATACAAATTCTTTGATCCATTTCTTTTAACAAACGAAAATTGCCGAGCTCATAAAACACGTCTAACCTTAGTGGCTGTCACAGACTAAGTCCACAATGAAAACAGCTGAATGTTTTAATGTTTTATCATACTTCAGAGGCATGTATACCAATATAATAAAAAAAAGTTTGACAATCGGACTCTCCATGCCCGCGAAATGAAAAAATTCCCGTTAATTTTTTTAAACACCTCGTATGTCCTCATACTCCACGTCTGTACACACGCGAGTGCACGATTTGGATTTCCTGTTCCATGGCAGAGAGATAAAACCTCACATGGATTATAGAAAGTAATGTGTAGGGGATACATTCATAATTAATCTTAAATCGTAAACAGTATATAAATGCTTGCCATTAACGTATGTCATAAACGAATCGCACCCTTAAGACAATTTAAAAGTCCACAATACACGATTACGGTTTAATTCACGTACACGAGTACACATCTAATGTAAATAAGAATCATCGTTATTATTAAAGACCCCTTACACTCAGCGCATGGAAGAAACTCTCTCCAGAAACATTTAGGGTAATTTAATGGCAAAGGTCGTCCTGCTTGAACTTTAAAAAAAAAAAAGACGAATAAGGTATTGTCTTACGAAAAGCTGAATTGCAAAGCATACATCAACTAAAAGGGTTAACTTTGAAATTGTAACTTTTCCTTCGGTTTCATGAATTTCCTGATGCCATTCAGCGCATTATTTAGCGTAATTCGAGATTTTCTTTTGCTGTTTATATTATTTCGCCGTCCGGGTTTTGTCTGGTCGGTAAAGCTCTGTACTTTCAGCGCAAAGACCACAAGTTCAAGTTCCACCTCGGGAATGGGTATTTTATAACACAACCAATGAGAAGAGAGATATGTCAGTTGAGGTTAAGTGGCAACAGGGGTCACCAGTGGTGCTGACTGGTTACATTTCCCCTCTTGATTAGTTATTCCATGAGATTCCACGTAATTCTCAGGTATTATATAAGAGCAACGCAAAAAGAAATGTTTTTCTAACCGTAATACTTTTTTTAACTCCATGAAACCTCATGAAATGTCGATAACTTAAACTATTATCATTAGTTTTTTTTTTAAATTAGATGGATTAATCCATAAATATGGGGGATAATATGCTTACGTTAAATATTGCTTACACGTTCGTTTTCACTGTTGCACGTTCGTATATACGCCAAGTCTGGAGATGTGGCATGAAAAATATTTGTGAATTGTCTTGAATTCCAGCATTGGGTGTCGGGCATTCAAACTCCGGTTTGGAGTTTGATTGCTGTCAGCAGATCCTTCCAGGAATGGGAAATACGATCCAAAATATTGGTTTACCCAAGTATTATTTATTAAAAGTGAACCTCTGCGCATAGGTGAACTATTGTTGAAGATTATCCAGTCTGAAAATTTAAATGAGCAGATCGGTCACGCCTGAGTATGTCGTGACTGTAGAATGCATGTTACTCTGATCTTCACTGTCTCGAGCAAGCAAAACGGCCTTGCGAAGTTACGGATTCTGAGGTTTCTTTTTTTTTTAGATGTCGCGGTAGTAGCTGGTAACCGAACCTTTATTTCGCCATCAAATCTTCAATACTCGTAAAAGAGTTCATGGATCTTGCAGGTTTTAATTTCTCCCTTAAGTTGAATAGTAATTCGGAAATTATTTTTTCATTTTAAAAGTCACAGCTGAATTGCAAATAGCTAGGTCGAAGGGGCGGTCGTGTTTTCACTTGGTAGAAAGGATCTTTGAACCCAAAACATAGAATAAAATCATCATGTGGAAATATTCTTGCGAAGGAAGGGATAGAGATGAAGGATCTCAAGTTTTCCCGGCGTATGGTATTCAAGAATTTTTCTCGGGTTTCCCACCGGGTCAGGTTGATGAAGTGCACCGACGTTTCGAAGGCTGACTCTGCCATCGTCTTCACCCTAAAGACGATGGCAGAATCAGCCTTCGAAACGTCGGTGCACTTCATCAACCTGACCCGGTGGGAAACCCGAGAAAAATTCTTGAGGTATAGATAGGTTTTGGTGCAATATTTACCGGAGTTATTTGCAAATATTCTGTTCACTGGATCTATTAATGAACTGGGAAAATGCACCAATATCCAAATTATGGCAAAACAGAATGGCGTAACGGATTTTTGTGGTTCGATTAAATTCGCGCTAGAATAATTCATCGGTAAGGTAATTGAAATTTTCCTTCCCGTCTTTAGTTAATATTTGCCAGTTTGGGAAAGGAGATAGACTGTATTTATTTGCGCGATAATGCTGGGACAAAATCAAATTCTAAATTCATTAACTATTGTAATGAATATCATTTAATCAAGTTTGCATCAAATCCCTATTTGAGAGAGCGAGGATGCTGTGTTTTGATTGATGTTAAAATTTCTGAACGTCCTTTTAAAAATATGTACAATAAATTTTCATTTAACACCAATTTTTCGATCAAACTGTCAGCCTCCAGCATACATATCTATTATTACTTGCAGAGCACCCGATGGTGTGATACGTATGCGTTGAAACCGATCGAAATTTCAATGAAAGATGTGAAATGAAAATATTGCTTAAACTTAATAAAGATGTTAATGTAGGAATGAAATTTTCATAATTACTATTGGCCCTCTTGACTAATTTGAGTTATACTAACTGTATGCTGGATCTAATTACAAAATTGGAAAAAACTTTCTGTATTGACCTACGGCAATCTGTGAATCCGAAGGTCGAAAATTCGAGTGTCACCTCGTGGTTAGGTGTATGAGCCCCGGTAGTTTACCGATTGCAATGCAGTGCAGAAGAATAGAAGTAAAAGGTTATGCTAAAGAATAAGGGTAAAATGAAAAGGCTAAAGAATAAATGTAAAAGGACTCCTCGTTAAAAAACTTTTGAATACTATATTTTTTCCCAACTTTCAGCGTAGTATGTAAGGAAATATTTTCTTAAAAAGTGTCTGAACAACTCTTAGTCGGTAAATGAGATTTCGTAACAACCGTAGCCAAAAGACATTGGCTTGGGACGATAGTTAATATTTTAAAACTTACCGGCAAGCAAACTCCGCATTCAACATGAAAGAAAGCTTTCCCGAAAGATGTTTTTCTCCTGATTCAATTTTTAGTTTCATAAACTTCGGTGGCTCCGTAATCCCTGATCCATTCGCGATGCCCATTCTAATGAAAGCCCGGACGATAAGCTCCTTTAAGGAAGTTAAATCTTCGGGAAGTTCACCAAGACGGCTGTTAAATACGAGAAGAATGCCCATAGAAATAATTTCACCGGGGATTACGCATTGCAGTTGATATTTTTTTCAACCCGAATTAAATGATGGAAATACCGCCTGCTGCAAGATGGTGGGGTCGGTTATCTTTTCAGATACGGTTTTATTGGCAAGAATATTTCGTGGAAATGAGTCGTGATCACCTTATTGCAGCGGTTTCTAAAATATTGATGGCGCAGTAAGATGCACATTATCTCTACATAACGACGATATCTCATGTTCACATATTGTCTCATTTGCTTGACGGTAGTTAACTTTATTTTATGTAGAAGCACACGCCAGTCAATTGCGAGTAGTTTTTGTTCCGTCTGCACTCCAAAAGATAATTTTCCCTTACTTAGTGTCATATTGCATTGATATATTTGGAAATTAATTCAAATTTAAATTTCTTGAGAATGGTATTGCGATGTTTGATCTGAATAAAATACTTTCATGATTGTTGTCAATATTGATTCTTGCTACCGTGACAAAAATTAGCGTACATTAAGATAATGTTGCCATTTTCTCAAATTATTTTGCGGTTAATATTTTTCAAACGTCAATAATCATAATATCCTTATTTTTCCAGTTTTTTTCGGAAATATTAATGACAATATTCAGTTTTATGTTTAAAAACAATAAAATCACGATATGTAGCCACTCTGGTAAACCAGCGGTTGGATACCTTTGCTATTATCGTACATTTAGAATCTTTATTTTCAATTATAATTTATTCTTCAAAATAATGCAGATCATTAAATCTGTACAAACTAATGATGCCACTGGAAGTTTTTCCGTAAAAATAAATTATCATATTATTGAATAGATTAGTTTGTTTTCAACAGTGTCATTTTTTGTTCATACTGACACAAGTTTTTAGGTTAAATTTAATGAATATTGTATAACATGTAAACAAAAAAATGCCGAGACCGTAAACCGGCATTCTTTTGTTTACATTGATTCACGACCGCAGCTACGTTCCTTGTATATTAAAATTGTATAACATGATTTAATATTGTAATTAATTTTTAAAATTAGATTTAATATTGTTAAACAAGTATGTTCGAATTGTTTTTTTTCCGAATATTTATTTTCATATGTAGTTTTTCGACTTTTTACCTTATAAAAACTACTTTTCATTGAATTTTCCTTATAAAAAAAGAAGATTACGTTTACGTATCAATAGATGAAACAAGTGGGAGTGTCTACTAATGCCAACAGTTGAATATATTTCATCCGTAATCTGAGTATAGCATATTTTCAACAACTTTGATTTTTTTAGGCGCGATCAAATGTTCGTGCGTGAGTGATTTTGTTCTCAAAGTCAACTATTGAAACCAGATTCGTCACGATAACGTGTCTCTCCTTATCCCACAGGAGGTGGCTCACTACGAGGGAGCGACGAGGACCCTGGTGGACGTCCCAGGAGCCAAGATCCACTGGGCGGGAGGAAGGACCACGCCCCCTCCCGACAAGCCCCTCTGCGGATTCGACAACTCCCTGTGCCCCGACAACTGTGAGAATCGTTCAGTCTTTCCCCATGTACAAATGTATCCTAAACATCTGGAATAACAATCACTGGGTGGAAAGGGGGCATAATCCAATCTTCAGGATCATAATTAATGAGAAATATAGTAAGAAGCTCCTAATATCGATATTTCGGTGAAGAGATAGGAGTGCATTAGGACTTTAAACTAGGAAAACGGCAATGAAGTAGCACACCACCATATTTACTTTCCAACGAGCAGTGCTTACTGCAGTGAGTCTTCACAATTTCAAGTCCAAATACACATCCTTCTGTTGATAATCGTTCTGTGGGATATATATCGATAGAGGAGATTCTATTTCCCATATTATTGTATTGTTGACTATAGGATGTTCACCCCTTTCTATGTTAATGAACCAATACCTCACGCCCCTTCATCACTCATTGTTTTTGAACTTCGACTTCTCCCTCAAAATCAGGAGTCCGCATGTATTTTCAATTCAACAAATAGTCCTGTGGTTATTTACCATTAATATATAGGGCTCGGAATGGTGCGGAGGCTAACTTACAAGCTTCCCAGAGGGCCCTGGTTCAAATCCTAGAGACAACAAATATTTTTCAATGGTATCCCTACTTGAGGTGCTTTGTGGAGAGCACTATGGGTGAGTAGTACGTCCGTTAGATGGGACGTTAAACTACGGACCTCTTTGCGCCTTTCGACAAGAGCAGGCTAATGCCGACGTCGGGTTACCCTCCTCACTTCCTTTCCCATCCATTCCTAATGGCGCAAATGACCTCAGCTGTCGGTCGTCTCCCCCAAAAAATTACCCACTAATTTATTAATTAGCGTAATAGCCGTAGATAGTTTGGCTACTGAACGAAAGGTCTTGAGTTCAATTTAGGGGACCCTAGAGCACATCAGATAGACCGGAGATGCGTGATTTTCTGGTAACTAGAACTTACCGGGAAACTGTATGTGGCGCAGAGAGTGGACATGCCGGTATACGAGTATGTTAATTTCATTAACCGCTCCGTTTAATACTACGAGGTCGGTTATTCACCTCTGAAAACCGAACTGCGGTTTGATTACTGTTGGTGTTGAACTCCGGGAAACCTAGAAGAATATTATAATGAGCATAACTTGGAAAATTTGTCATTAAAGTTAGTTCATTGCAGGTAACGAGGCAGGAAGGCAAAAAAATAATCACTAAATTCGAGATGATTGATGCTGAGGTTCTAATGTTCGAGATAAAAGGAAATATGATCCACTAAGGCCTTTTTCAGATACGATAAAATATAGTAGAAACGATAAAAAAAACGATGGGCATCTTTCTTCCCTGCAAGGTCATAGCCTAAGAAAGAAAATAAGGAAGATAATGGTAATAAAAACTTTATATTAAGTAGTTAAACTTAAATTTATTCATTAAAGAGTAAATCACCTTTTCAATTCCTTTCATTTCTCCTTTTATTCCCTCACCCTAACATTTGCTTTCGGCCAAAGCTACTGAATTGCAATTAGTTTACATTGCATTATGCTATACCTTGTGTGTGTTTTTTCAACTTTCATTTAATTAATGTAATTAACGAGTAGATGGCTTAATAGGCATTGAAATTTATTATGCGACTGGTAACTTCTACTCTATCATTTCTCATTTAGTTAAATGGTAAATTACGACATATGAATTTAGTGTTATAATAATCCAACAAAAAAGAGCAATCTAGTTAATTTCAAAACTCTGGACATTTTGGCATGGAAAATGAATTTGGTAAATATCTCAGTCCTTCGAAAATTATAAAATATTTTTTCTAGCGTGAATTAATTAAATGTGCCAATTTTTTACCAATTTGATTTGCGAATAACCCTAAATAATACTGTATGTACGATTATATTTCCTTTCCATTTCGTGTTAGTATTTTTACCACGTGTTAATAATTTTCTAGCCTTTGTGAGTGAACGATCGGTTCTTCGGGAGGGGGGATGAGGAACAAATGTAAGAAGTATTGTTATACGAACCTCAAATGGGCGTCTAAAGAACATATACTTTATCCTCAATGATTTCCCATAGAAATTCCTGTCGCATAATGACTCTACGTAGTTTAGTACCGCGACGTTTCATTCGTCAAGCCGTCCACTCAAAAACCATTCTTTGTTTAAAGACCCAACAATTGATCCTCTGTTCCCTCTAATAGAAAATTGGCACCTGATTGACGCCGCCGGTTTAGATATTCTTCATTGTTGTTAATCTTTCAATTGTCTTTTCAAACATAAACTAGGGTGGTTTCCGACCTAACAAAGATACAAGACATTTTTCTGAAATTTTCTGAATTTTTTTGGTCGGACACTTTTCAGGCCATCCACGTAAATACGAGTCGTAGTTATAAATCCGAAATTTTTTTGGTTTTGATAGGCGAGGGAGGAGCTTAAAGCTCACCTCGCATCAAACCCTTAAGGGAAGTAAATTCACCATTAAGGTTCTTATTCATATCAGTTTTGAACGTAATGATTTTTATAATCCGATCAAATAACCGCAGTAATGAGCGCAAATGTTGGTTTGATAGATGAGGGTTGAGTTCACTTAAAACCTTAAAACCTCACGGAACGTGAAGATCACGCTTCTGGGTATGGGGGCAAATTCCTTTCCCTGTCCCGTCCGTTTTTTCCTCGGGTGGATCTAGTCCCCAAAAAAAATCGCACAGCTTAGGTGAAGATGAGGGTTCCCAGGGGTAGTAGCACCCTGATTTGAGCCCGTGACTTTGAGCTCTCAGTAGCCGAAAGTTTAACCCACTATACTGCTAAGCCGCCAAAACAGGAATGGATTCTTAACGAATAAGTCTTTCACTGACAATTAGTCAATGTCATCGTTGCGGAACAAAAAATTAAATTAAAAATCCCACAAGAGGAAAAAAAGAGCCAATATTTCGTGAAACGTTGGCAGTGAAATGCGCCAAACTACAGGCGCGGCAGTATAGGCAATGGGTTCAAGGCAACATTCCCCTGCTTTCTCAGCCGTGTGGTGTACCTAATCGTGATAAAATGCCTCTTGTCTCTTTCCAGCGCTCCCGGGATACGCCATACTCAGCATCGTGCTGAGCTCCGTGGTTGTCGCCCTGGCGATAGCATCCTTCTTCATCTACCGGTAAGAGCAGCCGAGGCGCATCGTGAACCGAACACGCACTCCCGACGCTTATCCTTTTCCCTTCCTCTCTTCTCCCTGCCGGCCTCAACCCCTTCCCTACTTCCCCTCGTACGGGAATTGGTGTCGTACGGAAAGGTTTCGAGAAGGCTCACCCTGGAATAAATACCTTCCCACAGGCGTAGCAGCATTTTACAAGGGCGGAACAAGTCCCCCGTCCGCGCCCTGCATTATTCATCGCGAGATCGAGCGCCCCGGCTCATTAAAAACGCTCCCCGAAATTCCTTAAAAGAGTGCAAATTATTTTCGCCTGTTATTTTTTTGCACGGTCGTCACTCTTACGCTTTCCGGCAGGGTGGCGAAGGAAGGATTACGCGAGACAAGAGTGGGACTTGGAATGAAAGCCCCCTTCCGAAATGAAACATGCCGCTTAACAACTCATCCGTGCTCTCCTGTCTAATGGGTCTCCCGCCCCCTTCCCGAAAAGAATACATACGTGATGGATGAATTGAAGCGAGAACGGAGACAAGGGAGCGATGTTGCAAGCTATTATAACCATTAGTTCAACGATATCAATCTATAATTTCCTAAGTTTCACGTACAATTTTTCATTGAATCTTTTTCGCCGCAGAAAAATGTTTTCAATTTTCTTTTCCCAGTATGTAGTGCCCGTTTAATTATTCGTATGACGATCGAAATGTGTTCATTGAAATTTTAAATAATTTTAAGTACTAAGTCATTCATAATATTTATTTATGTATTTATTTACATACTTCGTTGCAATTAGGCAATTTTCCTGGTGGCAACGGTCCAGTGTGATCACTGGTCACTCTTACAATGCACATACATACACACACAAGAAGAACAGATATGAGACAAAATGCTCGTATATTCAATGACACTTTTAAGATTACCGACCTCTCCTTTACCATCACACAAGGATTAGGTGTACACCACACGAGTACATACTACGCTTCGTCCATCTCCACACTTCGTCCGTACTCACGTACTCTTCAATTTCATATACCGTTCAAAATCGCGTCCCGTTAACACATTATTCATAGCACAAGTGCATACGGTTTTATCACGTACATTTCTCACTCACACGTTACGGATAATTATTTTAAGGAAAGCATACACCTCGTTTTAAATTTATTTAATGAATAAGATAAGGACTTAAAGATATCCTCAGGTAACTCATTCCATTCATTTATTCCACGATTGAGGAAGGAGTTTTTTTTAATGTTTGTTTTGTGCCCTCTATGTTTTATTTTGAACTGATGGTCCTTCCGCCCAATGTAATTTGGTTTGTCTAATCTTTCTGAGAGCTCCTCCCACCCCTTCTCTTTATTTACTATCTTGAACATCCCACATAGCCTGTTCAGCTTCCTTCTGAGTCGGAGCGGTGTCCATCCTAGTGTCTCTAACATTTCTGTCACACTATCTGTCCTGTTATGTCTTCCTAGAGCGTACCTAGCTGCCTTTCTCTGTACTTTCTCAAGCTTCAATCGTAGTAAGTATGCCAGGTTAAAACTACTCAGGGGTTGAATGATTACTTAGCCCCCCTACAAGTATTTAAATGCTATTTAAAAGTATACCAAAGCAGGTCGTCCGATGAGAAAACTTTTCGTCGAGTCGTGAACGAAAGGCGTGTGGAAATTCAAATTCACGGTTATTGCGGAACATGTGGCTGTTTGGAAACGTGGTCCATATTCCTTTTTGGGGGCTACCATGCATGATGATGTTTCTAATATAATGGAGTAGCGTTGTCAATTAATGATGCTGGTAATGGAAATGAGCAAATTGAGGTTCGCACTATCTAGGAATGCTGAGTAATTGTTCATTTCAATAGTTTTTTATTACTAGGCTGGCTACAGTTCATGTAATCATAATATTATTAGAAAATTTACGCGTTCTAATGAACAGGCGTCAATTTAGGAATATGATTTCTTAAAAAAGATTTTTTCTGGAGATAAATGGCTTTTTTAATCTTTTTTCTATGCCAGTTTTTTATGGTGAAGTACACAAATACAACCAGTGGAATTTGATGAGTGTATTTTCTCCATGAGCTAAATGTATCGGTTGGGGAGTATAGACATATAAAAATAGGATAAACGCGCATTAAATTTAAGGCGTGAATCAAAACATTCATGACGAGTTAAGAGAGACGGATGATGAGGCATATGCTAATTTGAAAGCGTAGCATTCCTCAGAGGTTTACTGTTTTAATCAAAAAAGAAACAATGATTCACATTTAAAAAATTTCCGGTCCTGAATAAAATATCTTATGGCAAAAGGTTATAGTAAATTAACGGCAGGTTCAATGAAAAAAAAGACCTGGGTATGTCAACGTGCCCAAAGCATATACAGAGAAGAAAAGGGTGTACATCTGGGTGGTAAAAATCTAGAAGTTGGCTGCCCTGCAAGCTGGCTCTCCAACTCGTCCACATTTCACCCCACCTTCCTCCTTTTTTATAACCTCCACTCATCTTCATCTTCACCATGTGTTCCCTTAATGAAGCGTTCGTCATCCGCTTCCCCTTCTTATCATGTAATATTTTTTTCCTTCGGAGGAACCCCACATCTTCCTCGCGAAGGCCCACATTTTCTCGTTGGCCGACCGACACCGCAGTCCTCCTCAGAATCCCTCGACCGCATCAGTGCCGTAATTACGATCGTTGGGCCGCCACCCACCCTCCGGGGAAGCAAATAAGAACGGGCCGCTCGCCTAAAAAAAAATTATAAAGATGCCTGCTAACGAAGACAAAGAATCTTAATTTATATTAATTTCAGTTTCGCCAGGGGTGGGAGTATGGTAGCGTAATTTTCTCGAGAGGATGAAAATCCAATTTATTCAGAGTACCCATGAGCATTAATGGGAGTGTCCCCTGGGAGTAGAAATCCACGGATTCCCGGTGCTGTGAAGATATAACGAATGTGCACAAGATCGCCAACTGGTCGGAGAAATCCGGAAACCGGGGAAAAGTTTGGAATTATTCGAGTTCGTCGAAAATTTTAGAAAAATGGAAAGGTGAGCTGAATTTTTGGGAAGTGTTGGATGTGCGAGGAAATGGTATCAAGTCTGAATCACGAGGAAAAAAGTGAAATTTACAATCGAGCTGTTTTTTTATACCAGTGACAGACGGAGCGATCAGGGATGATCAACAAAAATTCGCTGACAGATCCCGTGCACGTGGGAGAAAAATCTGGTAAAAGGACAATATAACTGTCGGGAAAATCGGGAATGGGAATCCATAAAATTAGCGGCCGCATCTGCATCGCAATTTTATGGACTTCGCCGCGATTTATTCTGTCCCACGAGCGTTCGCTACGGTTAACCTCGGATCTCTTTTCATGATACTGGGCCAATAACCCACCCCTTCGCTATTCCCAGGAGTGCATGAGCGCAGTCTGGTGGCATTACGTTGGCTAGTAACAATTCTCCTTCACGACTGGCAAAAGAATTATGAAAAATTAGGTCGATATCGAAATTTTACTTGCTATTTTTCAATTTATTATCCAATAAAACGATAAACGTCCATGCATATCTTTGATTTTCATTTTGGCAATGATGAAATCTTAGTTTTTTAAATTTGACAGAGCGGCGATCAGATTGCCCCGAGATTCAATTCTTAGTGCATAAACCCTACAGTAATTCCGAAAGTAATCCAAAGTGCGTGATTTTCTGGGTATAAAAACTTTATTGAAATTTATCGGGATTACAGGGGAAGAATCTGGTCTATCAAAACTGTATATACGGAGCCTGGAGCTCAGTAGAGCGATTAACTTAACTACATTAAACTGGAAAACTCGGGATGACGAATGAGATTTTAACATTCCTTTCTCGTCAATATTCGCAAATCTTACATTTAAATAATATCCCTTTATATATATACAGGTATATATACATATATACTTTTGTGAAAGTATCACGGGCGTGAATAATAATGTACATGAAATTATCACTAGTGGACAAAGACAAAAACACGGGAACACACAAAAAAGAAAGAGAACTCACAAGGTTTCGAATTTTCAGTAGTCCAAACCACCTTTCTCAAGGAAAAGAAGGAATTCCGTCCTTCTCTTCCTTGAGAAAGGTGGTATGGACCACCGAAAAGTCAAAACCTTTAAGTTCCCTTTCTTTTTTTGTGTGTTTCTGTGTTTTTGTCTCTGTCCACTAGTGCTAATTTCTTATGCATTATATATATATATATATACATTCAAACACGAAATACCGCCATATGGCGAATAAATATTCATTCAAATTGAAATAGAGATAAGGAAAATGGTAAAGGAACACATATAAAGGACAAACACAACAGAGGTGGGGATGGCGGATGTGAGCAGATCACGAATGTAAAAATATTTTCCTCGACCGGGACTTGAACACCGGATCTCTCCACTTGCCGGGCGGATGCTCTAAACCACCTGAGCTATCGAGGAAGAGTACTTTTACATTGAAATCTGCGATCTTATAAAGCGCCAAAGTGCTCCGAATCATTGCCCAGAAGATGGCGTTAGGGAGCTGTTAGACCCACCAAAGGAGAAATTGACAAACACAAGAGGAGAATGGACAGTAGGTTAGCAAGCATACAACATCATAAAGGATAGGAACGGTGCGTTTCATGGCACGCATAGCCAGAAGAAGAGACGAGCCACATTGGCCAAATACACATTCAAACACGAAATACCGCCATATGGCGAATAAATATTCATTCAAATTGAAATAGAGATAAGGAAAATGGTAAAGGAACAACACTTTGGCGCTTTATAAGATCGCAGATTTCAATGTAAAAGTACTCTCCCTCGATAGCTCAGGTGGTTTAGAGCATCCGCCCGGCAAGTGGAGAGATCCGGTGTTCAAGTCCCGGTCGAGGAAAATATTTTTACATTCGTGATCTGCTCACATCCGCCATCCCCACCTCTGTTGTGTTTGTCCTTTATATGTGTTCCTTTACCATTTTCCTTATCTCTATTTCAATTTGAATGAATATTTATTCGCCATATGGCGGTATTTCGTGTTTGAATGTGTATTTGGCCAATGTGGCTCGTCTCTTCTTCTGGCTATGCGTGCCATGAAACGCACCGTTCCTATCCTTTATGATGTTGTATGCTTGCTAACCTACTGTCCATTCTCCTCTTGTGTTTGTCAATTTCTCCTTTGGTGGGTCTAACAGCTCCCTAACGCCATCTTCTGGGCAATGATTCGGAGCACTTTGGCGCTTTATAAGATCGCAGATTTCAATGTAAAAGTACTCTTCCTCGATAGCTCAGGTGGTTTAGAGCATCCGCCCGGCAAGTGGAGAGATCCGGTGTTCAAGTCCCGGTCGAGGAAAATATTTTTACATTCGTGATCTGCTCACATCCGCCATCCCCACCTCTGTTGTGTTTGTCCTTTATATGTGTTCCTTTACCATTTTCCTTATCTCTATTTCAATTTGAATATATATATATATATATATATGTGTGTGTGTATATATATATATGTGTATATATATATATATATATATATATATATATATATATATATATATATATATACAGTATAGATGATTTCTTCAAAGTAACACGGAAGTGTTGAATAAGTGTATCTTATCTTCCGAAGAAGACGGAGTTCGAGTCCGTCGAAATTATCAAGACATTATTGTGAGTGTTCTTTTTATGTGTTCTCGTGCTGTGTTACTGTTTAAGTTATATATATATATATATATATATATATATATATATATATATACATATGAATTCGTGAAAAATGATCATCCTAGACTGACGTTAAGGCTGCCATTGATGCATATTTACTCAATCATTAATATCAATTTGTATGCTCGAGTGTTGAAGCACCAAATCCTCGACTGCATATTTTATTTAATGAGATGGATAGGCAGGGTATAGTTTCAAGGATGCTACCAGTACGTTGCATGTCCTAATATGAATAATGGTTCATAAATCTGCACAGAATTAATTAATTAATCCGAGAGCATGCGATCTTCAATCGATCAATAACTACTAAATATTACAATATATGTCGTGGTGGAAGGGCTTGTGTGTTCCGATGACCCCTAGAGCTGTGCTGGCGGGAGTAATAATAATTACTCCTGGAAGGGTCACCCATGCCAGATAGGTCGAAGGTTAGGAGCCAGACGAAAGGTAGTCCACGCAGCGTCTGTTCCTCAGTGAGGCGGCTGCAATGGCGTCTGACCCCAGTGGGGCGGCCATTAAGTGATGGTGTCACGTTAAAAACACTATTGAGAAAGGCAACGGGAAACCACCTCAATTATCATTCCCAAGAAAATATGATGGACGCAAAACAGAAATTGAGTCCTGGCAACTGCGGGACTCGGCCCAAGGGGCCGTGTGTCGTGCCCGGCAGCGGGGGAGGCAAGGCTTCCGCGGTCGTCATCCCACGAAATCCTTGCGGGGGAGAAATAACAGCAGCAGGACAGAAGATGCAGAAGAAGACGAAAGTAGTTAGAATAGGAACCTGGAACGTCAGGACAATGTTGAGGAGAGGCAAATTAGAAAATATTAAGCGAGAGATGGAAAGAGGTAACATAGATGTTTTAGGCCTCTGCGAGGTGAGATGGAAGGATAGCGGGGATTACTGGAGTGACAATTATAGAGTAATATACAGCGGCGGGGACGAGAGCCAACGAGGGGTTGCCGTAATTTTAAATAAAGGGGTAGGAAGAAGCGTAGTCAACATAGAGCAAGCGACAGATAGAATTTTACTCGTAGAGATTAAAGCAGAGCCGACGAACTTGGTCATTATTCAGGTATACATGCCACCGAGCAACCACAAGGAGGAAGAAGTCGATAGGATGTATGATGAGTTAGAGGATATCATCGCGAGTGTTCCTGCAGGGAAACATTTGATAGTGATAGGGGATTGGAATGCGACGGTAGGCGAAGGAAGAGATGGTGGTGAGGTGGGGGACTATGGGTTAGGCACGAGGAATGAACGCGGGGAAAAAGCAATTGAATTCTGCAGGAGACAGGGGTTAGTCATCACTAACACATGGTTTAGACACCACAAAAGGCGTAGGTATACATGGAAAATGCCAGGTGACTCAGAAAGGTATCAGTTAGATTATATTATGGTTAGGCACAGGTTTAGGAACAGTGTGATAAATTCGCACAGTTTCCCAGGAGCGGATGCGGACTCTGACCACAATTTAGTTGTTATGAAATGTAATGTTCGTTTCAAGAAGATAAGGCAAGGGCGGCGGGCTAAAAAATGGAATTTAGAAGCAGTAAATGAATTAACGAGGAAGGAGTATCAGGAGGCTGTAGAGAAAATGATGGATGACGGTAAAGAACTGAGTACTATCGAAGAAAAATGGGAATGTATCAAGAAATTGATATTGGAAGCCGCTAAAGACACTATAGGAACCGTTAAAGGGAAAAGGATAAGGAAACCATGGGTAACGGATGAGATGATTGCAAAGATGGATGAGAGAAGAAGATGGAAAAATGTAAACACAGAGTTAGGCAAAATGAAGTACAAAGAGTTAAACAATAAATTGAGAAGGGCCACAAATAAAGCAAAAGAAGAGTGGTGGAAAACGCAATGCGAGGATATGGAAAGTTTACAGAAGAAGGGTGAAATTGGTGCTCTATACAGCAAGGTTAAGTTATTATCGGGAAGTAAGAAGGCAAGATGTGTGCTAACAGTTAAAGATAAATGGGGTAAGATAATAGTTGAACCAGGAAAAATCCAAGAGAGATGGAAGGAATATATAGAAACACTGTATGGTAAAGAACTTAGGCCAACAAGGTTAGACATAGAAAAGGAACATGACGTAGAAGAAGAAAGCTTAGGTCCAGGCATACTCGACGATGAAATAGAAAGGGCATTAAAGAAGATGAAAGCAAATAAGGCTGTGGGGGTGGACAATATTCCTGTAGAAATGTTGAAATGGTTAGGGAAAGGTGGGAAGAAGGCCATATATGGACTGATTCGTAGTATCTATGAGGAAGGAATCTGGCCGGAAGATTTTGTGAGATCGGTGTTAGTTCCTATTCCAAAAAAGGCAAAGGCTTCGTCATGTGAGGATTACAGAACAATAAGTTTGATATCCCACGCAGCTAAAGTTATTCTCAGGATCATCAACAAAAGGATAGAGAGTAAGGCAAATGATTACTTAGGGGATGATCAGTTTGGGTTCAGGAAAGGAAGAGGTACGCGTGATGCCATTGCAGTAATGAGATCACTAGTCGAGAGGAATATAGAATACAATCAGGACGTTTTTGCCTGTTTTGTAGATTTCGAAAAAGCGTTTGATAGAGTGAATTGGGAAAAATTAATGCGTGTATTGCAGAAAATAGGAATGGATTGGAGGGACAGGAGACTGATCCGCAACCTGTACATGTCTCAGACTGCTCAGGTGCGAGTGGGGAACGGAGAGTCCGGATGGGCAGTGTTAGGAAGAGGTGTAAGGCAGGGTTGCCCATTGTCACCGGCACTGTTCAACGTATATGTAGAGGAAATGATTGAAGAGGCATGGGAAGAACTGGAGGTAGGAATGAAAGTCGGAGGGGAATTCGTAAAATCGGTTAGGTTTGCTGATGACCAAGCATTAGTTGCTCAGTCAGCCAAGGGGTTGCAAGCATTGTTGAGTGAATTGGAGGTTCAGTGCGATAAATATGGGATGAGAATAAATATTAATAAAACAAAGGTTATGCGATTTTCCAGAAAGAAAAAGGCTAAGCTAAATATTAAAATAGGCGGGGAAAAAATAGAGCAGGTAGAACAGTTTACATATCTCGGAAGTGTTTTGGACCAACACGGTCAAAGTGGTAGGGACGTAAGGAGAAGAATGCGCTAGGCAAGGAGGCTTTCTCAAGGAGGAGGGAGTTGATGACGGGGACGTTGAGTAGGGATGTTAAGACAAGACTCGTAAAAACTCTGATATGGAGCGTAGCTATGTACGGCGCGGAAACGTGGTCGCTGAAGCAGGAGGATAGACGTAGATTGGAGGCTTTTGAAATGTGGGTGTGGAGAAGAATGGAAAAGGTGAAATGGACCGAAAGGAAAACAAATGAGGAAGTACTAGAAATGGTGGGGGAGGAGAGGGGTTTGTTGAGAGAAATCCTATGGAGGCAGGAAAAATGGATGAAGGGCGTATTGAGCGGTAGTGGAATGTTGAAGAGGGTAATAGAGGGAAGAATGTTGGGCAAGCGAGGTAAGGGTAGGAACAGGATAGGGATGTTAGACGAGATGAAGGGAGGAAAGAAGTACACCGAGATGAAGAGGGACCTGATATAGATTAGTTTGCTAGGTGGGGAGTCACAAAATGTTTATTTGATAGTTGGGTCCATCCAAAAACCTACCTTAACCGGTAGATTACCTAAAAAAAAATTACAATATAGACACAAGGAAATATCAAAAATTCAGTCGGAAGAACTTTTGGGCATAGAAAGTTTTATTTTTTAATATTTTGTTAGTGTTGGTTCATATTTGACTGTAATTCTTAATGAGAACAAATCTTAAAGGCATAAGTTCTATTTTCCTTAATAATAAATTGCGCCGCCATGAAAACTTCGTTTTGCAATGATTGTGGCATGGATATAAATTAAAAGATAAGGCAAATCCACAGCCCTTTCAAAAGATGATTATATTTTTCAATTGTAATTGTAATTTGTTCATTCACCATAAGCATAGAATTATGCATGGCTTTGTCAATATATGTTTTACACTTCATTTCAGTAAAAAAAACATTATGCAAAATCAAAACAATATGCAAAGTACAAATACATACAATTTACAACTTTTTGGAATTAACACATTTCAGTTATACATTTGAAATGGTATACATTAGAAAATCATCTACACTATAAAATAATTTACATGAAAGTAGTTTTTTCACGGCACACTTGAATTTAAAGGAACTTTTGATATTTTTAATATAAGCAGGCAATTTATTGTACATAAGTATTCCCTGATGATCTATCCCTTTAATCGTTTTATTTACTCTGTGCTGACTTACATGGAATGCATTTTGGCTTCTCGTATTATGACTATGAAGGTCACAGATTTTAATAAACATGTCCTGATTTTTGTTAATAAGAGACACTGTTTCAAGAATGTATAGACAAGGAAGAGGTAAGATTTCTAGTTTTTCAAAAATAGGTTTACTGGGAGCTCTATTATTCGAATTAGTTATTATGCGAATAATTTTTTTAATGGGCTGCAAGTCCTCGAAACACAATAAAATTATCATATGTGGCACAAAAATATTCAAGCGTAAAGAAATTCTTGCGGAAGCGACCCGACAAGTGCTTATTTATTTCGCTTGTATGTATAGCTAACGTGCTGGCTCCCCACCGAGAGGCCCCTGGTTCGAATCCTTGGGACGACAGACATTTTTCAGTGGAATCCCGAACCTTACTTGTGCTTTGTGGAAAGCACTTTGAGTGAGCACGACGTTCTTCGGATGGGATGTTAAACTGCGGACCCCTTGGCGTATTTCAATAAGAGTAGGCTAATGCCGACGCGGAGTTTCTCTCCACCCTTCCTTTTCCATTCATTTCTAATGGCGCAAATGACCTCAGCTGTCGGTCGCCTCCCCTAAAGCTAAAATTAAAACTTGTATATATAGTCTTTTCTCGAGTAATTCCGTCTACTTCGATTATAATTCTGAGAAGTATGTCACCAGCTATTTCATAATCCCTATCGTTATGTGCTCGATTTAAAACTAACTCTACCGCGTACCATTCCCGATAGATGGAATGGTTTCAGGCGTCATCTTGTGGAAGCGATTCATATCGGAAATAAAATACTTGGTTATTCCACATATATTTTATTAAACACGACCACGGTTTCGACTTACAAACACGAACGGGTTTCGACCTGATAATGACTTTGTTAAGTCAAAACCGTGGTCCTGTTTAATAAAATATATGTGGAATAACTAAGTATTTCTTTTCCGACATTCCCGATAGGTTTAAAAAATCAATTTTGTGCATCTTCCGCTACGATGTAATATTTCTCGTTTTTTCACGTAGTTTGGTAAGAAATGCATGACATGGCTGGAAAATATTATATACAGTCATTTTATAAAACGTAATTATGGCAATAATGATTCACTTTTTCCCTGAATGGGTACATAACTTGAAAGAAAACCTTAAGAAACGAAAGCATAATAGGTATCAGTGTTTTTTTTTAAAAAAATGGCAAATTTTTGTCGAAAACTGTTGGACTACATAACTGTGATGTTTCATACTCATATTTGATAGAGGAAAAAATGGATTTCACAGTTAAAATATTTTTATAATATGAAATATTCAATCAGTTAAATCAATCTATTTCACTCAAATGCACTGCAATAATAATCTAATAGTAAACTTTATCTCTGGAACTGATGGTCACTATTTAACATTTTACTTCCTTCGTGTGCATACCTGTATAATATTTCAAATTCATGCGTAGTTAAATAAATCGGCTTATTAAGTAGAACTGCGGAAGGTTACTGCCTCGGTTGATCAACCGCAAAGTGTTATCAATGATGATCCTTTGTAGACACATTTTTAGCTGAGTAAACACGCGATTACATGCGCTTACTTGACTCCAAACCGGTACCAAGAAATATATATAACTGCAGAGACAGGGAAATTTTAAGTTTACAAAGCGTCATTCTTCCATGTACCCTTTCGGATGTAACCTGGACAATACTGTGGATAACATTGTTTATTTCAGTTGAGTAGATAAATATATTTTTATACAATATCCTGTAACGTCATTGAGGTATTCAGAATGAAGTGAAATAGATTACTTATCTGTATGTAAAAATACTTTAACATTACAATTTATCAGTCAGTCAGATAATTCATATCAATTTACCTATGCTAATATCACTCTTAATTTATTCATCTAGCTTTCTATAACGTCATAGTCGAAATGAACTGATTAGGGAATATTCTAATAAAATTCGGCAAATACATTCTAATAAAGAGAATATTTTTTGAGATCTACTTTCATTTTTATTCGTCTTTAATTAAAACCAGGATAATACCTGCACCGGGTATCTCTCCAATCTTCTCTTCCTTTTCCGTTTCTACTTTTCCGAAGTAAACCAGTTGATCTAACATTTAATTTCAATATTTGAGCTATTTCCATTATAAATTCTACCTGTGTTAACATTTACTTACATTTTTTACGAAAATTCCCACGAGTGAACACTTACGTTAGTTTTAGGAATCTTCATTTTTTCGTGGTACCGACTGAGCCATTTTAATGTCACTCCATCCTCGTAATTTATAGTATCTGTTAGTGCGCACACTCTCACAGGCTTTAGGTCCGGCAGCAGAGGATTGAAATCGCCACGTGTTCCAAAAGATTACTCGTATTCCGTGAAATATTAGCTCGTCATTTTTTTTATTTTGGAAGAGTTGGGTCTCATCTGCGCGGATTGTTTCAGAGCTCAAGAAGGGGAAGGGATAAGTACAAACTTAGAGGGAAAGGGTATATTGGGGTTCTGGAAGGGAACGACGATGCGAAGGCATTAACCAGAGATTGAAAACTAACAAGGAAGTAAATTACTGTGGAGGAAAAAAGGTCGAGATCCGTTGCCCGATGGCATTCATTTCGTCTTAATAAAGCCGTATTCCGGTTTTCCATTTTCCTGCTTCCTCTAAGACGTTCACTTCCCACTGCTCTTCCTCCCTCTCAAACGTGGAAACTCCTTTTTTTCTCTTTCCCTCCCTCCTCCCCCGCGGTGTCCTATAATTCCACTTCTTCCCATGACTTCATTGCATCAGATCTCCCCACCTCGTGGCCCATTCAGTCGGGCTCCATTTTACGCTCCAACCATTTTACCCTGAGTCCCATTTTACCCGCCCATTCCCTCCCCTTCCGCGCTTGAATTAATCTCATGACCTCACCACTCCATCACTGCACCCAAGCGCCTATTCCCAAACCTCTCTCTCTTTTACTTCTTTCCATCAAAGCTTTTTTTTATTACTTTTTACCATTGCCTTCTTATGCCTCTTCTGTGCTCCATTTTTTTTAACTTTGGTGAAAATGCTGTGCAAAAAATGGTGAAATGTTTTATTCACTAAACAACCAAAATGTTAAGCAAGATAAATTGCAATAATGAACTGTTTGCCATCCAAGTCTGGTGTTCCTTGCTTCGGGGCAATTTTCCTCCCATTCCTTTCTTCATTTTATGCCCGACATGTGGCATAATATACTACTTTTCCCTAAAATGTCAATGGCAGTGTAACTTTTTTCAAGTAATTTTTACCATAATATGATGCAGAATATGACTTGGGCATTGGAATTCATCCTCTTTGCTTATGCTCATCCACCTTACCAATAAAGTAACCTTACCACCCAAAGTACATTCAACAGAGGATTTTGGTGTCCCTTAATTTTACTCACCTCTACTCCTTTTTCAGATAAATTTCCTTTTCTTAAAATTATTAATCAGCCTCACTACAAATGTGATATCATGATTCTTTTCATTGCAAAAATAAATTATTCCTCGCACAATAGCTCCTCAAAAATTTGCAAAAACATTTTCACTGGGTCTTCCATTCCAAGTGAAAACTCAGTGTTTCCCCTGATAATGTAATTGCTTAGTTGATGGTAAATACTTTATTAGTATTTTCATACAAATTGGTGTTCATTGTCCTTTAAGGTTTTTGTACAATCCATTCATTTTAGTCTAAAAAATACCTTTTCCTATGACTGCATTTTTTTCTGAGAAAGGAAATTGATTTGGAGAAACTGTCTGAAAGGCAAAACTGTGAATGAAATAGGTAACTGGGTCACTGAAGTTCATATTCCACCTTTTTCAACACAAAAATTTGAACTTATCTCTAATTTTCTTAGCTCAGCCATAAGTCATAGCAGAAAATTGAATTTTTTAGGGTAGAATGTTTTTTGATTAAACTCTAATAGACATTAATTCAAATTATATTCAGTCACTCTGATTCCATAATCTCCTGTTGTTGTCATCATGGAAGAGAGATGAAATAATGTTGATCATCTATTGGTCTAGTTCAATTTCTACCTACCAGGACTTTTTGTTTTGGCGATAACCTCCAAGGATTAATTAACTTAGCACAACTTGCCAGGAACTAGGGTAAGAAGTATCAAGAAGTTTTTACTAAATATATTAGCAAGATATTGCTCATGAAATTTCAAAGTTTTCTTTTGCATACTTCTTAAGTCATCTTGGAGCATTGGTTGTGTAAAAGTAGCCCTACTTTGATTTTCATATGTTCAATCTACCCTTTTCTCTTCATGTAACCTAGTTCCCTATAAATTAGGCACCAGTTAGCCCATCAAAAAATACCTAAGGAACGTAATTAATATTTTAAAAATTTGTCAGTTTTATAAAAGGATTCATTTTTGCCCAGTTTAATAAATTAGCCCTTTCTTGCTGACAGTGACATGAATCTTGGGAAGCAAAATGGTACCAGATCATAAATTAGATTTCTCAATGCCAGATATACATCTTTACACTGAGACTAATGGCACTGGTATTGGAATACATAAAGGGCAAGGTTAAATTTTTTGGAAAATTTCAAAGAAGTAAATTGCATTTCAGCCTTCCAATGAATAACCTATAAAATTCCAAATTGAGAGAATATAATCTTATGAAAAATATGGGTATCTATTCTCAACATTATATTTGCTGATGTCTCCAAAATGCCACTTATGAGCTAATAGAAGTAGATTGCTAATAAAAGAGGTACCCAAATCTAAGGTCACAGATCAAAGTGGTGATAAATGAGTAATTTAGCAGAAAGCAAGATGTCAGGAGGAGGATAATGAGTGTGAGAAGCCTAAGTTTGACATTAGTTTAGACTTAACTCCAGATACCAAGTGATCCAGGACTTAAAATGACTGCCATTCCTCACATGTAGAATAAAGGATAATATGTAATGCATATTTACATGAATTTCTAAGCAGCTCTATTGGTGCTCACCATAGTCCTTTGTTTTTGGCCATATCTGCTCTTAGTTTTGCAACAGAGTGCCAACTACTTTATGCAACACAGATCTTTTGTCTGAAGCCAATATTGTCTCAGAAACTCTCTATTTTTTCTCCATTGGGAAATTTATATCATAGTGGACCACCAATTTAAATGAAAAGTTTTAGACTTCAATGATCCACTAGTGATAAAATATATTATATTCATTTTCAAATGAGGTGAGATATTAGCAATTTGGAACCAGAATCATTATAACATGAAAAATATCATTTTGAAAGGGCTTCATTCATACGAGACCTCCCTGAAATATCCAAAGTAAATCCAATGTCTTGAATATTATTTGAACAAGGATGTTGGAGAGAATTGAAGAATTATTTCCAAAAAAGTTGCATACAAAATGTCTTTGCTTGTGATAGAGGATGATTTCTGTTACAATTTTGTGGTGAATTGGCATATGGTCATTAGTATTGAACTAGTACATAATAATCTAATCAGTTCCAATCAAATTTCAAAATAAAAGTCAATGTGTT
Organism: Hetaerina titia; assembly: GCA_037158775.1. NCBI lineage: Eukaryota > Metazoa > Arthropoda > Insecta > Odonata > Calopterygidae > Hetaerina > Hetaerina titia. The sequence continues at coordinate 54,686,321 of CM073776.1, read as the reverse complement.
TGCTTATGCTGCAATTAAAAAGGGTAAAGTCATTGAATGTCTGCATTTAATTTTGGAATTTAAATTTAGCATAGCCACCTCAATTTTCTTTCAAGCCTAAAGAGGAAAATGGCATAAGACATCTGATGACCACCTGCCTGTTTCACCTGTTACATTAATTTTTTTTTTCGAGAAACCTTTTTTAAAAGATGGGGACGATTCTAAATCCTGATTAACCAATGAATTTAGCAGACTACATCAGCCTCTTCTCCTCACTCCCTTTCAGGCATTACAAAGTGGAAGCAGAGATAGCATCCATGACATGGAGAATCATGTGGACTGATATAATGCTAGTAGCACCCCAAGGGAGAGGAGGAGCTAGCGGACCCCGTGGGAGTATTCACAGCTTGGCCAAGCGTGGTAGCCAAGTGGTAAGCTGAAAATTTGTCACCTTTCATAATTGAAAATTTTTCTTGAAGCAAAGTTTACAGTGTTCATAAAAAAACATAGATCATGAATGGCAAATTGCTTGCAAACTTGCAAACATGATATCAGATACGCACAACCCTAAACCTGGTTCTTTTATTTCCAACTGTCCTAAAACATGAAACCTGATATGATTCTACTTCTATAATTGCTATGGTGGTGCAATCAATGTTACTCATGTAACAAATATACTCATGTAACAAATAGACTGCACATTATCCTGACAGAATGTCCCCATTTTCATGGCAATAATATGTGACCATCACTTTTAATATAAAATAAAAAGATTTATTGAAATGAAGCATATCCACTTTTTACCGCATAAAACTTCTTTGTACCTGTGTAACCCATAAGAGCTTGTAGAAACCCATGTTACATCCATCTTTTAATATGAAAATTGAAAAAAATCAATAAAGTAATAAAAAATAAATGGTGCATGATCGAGGTCATTTTTTTGTTTTCAGATTTTAGTAAGCACTCATATCAATAAAAAAGGTATAGCATTATTAAATCCTGATATTGTATGAAAACTATTCAAAACTGTTGCTATACTTTTAAAGTCAGCTTCTTCTCTACTAAAACTGGTACTTCTCATAGATTCAATCCTTATATATTTACTCTTCATGTAATCCTCGGGTTCAGTGGAGAAAATTGGGGAATCATTCTGTCACTTTTCAATGGAAAATTAAATTAAGTATTTCGTTTTCATTACATATTTATAATGAAGTTATTTTTTACCATTAGAAATACATTGCTCATTGTGATATTTTTACCATGAATATTTACATTTTTGATATCATATTCTGTTCTTTTTCATAAAACATGACTCAAGACTATGTATTCAGATCCAGACATCATCAGTATAGGCGATGGTAATCGCCAAGTATTCATCCCCACAGCACTTTACAAGGTTAAGTATCTTTAAACCCTAAAATTACCAAGTACTTTATAGTTCCTTCCTAGAAATGTTAAGATTCTCCTTCTAATTCATGCCCTGTTAACAAATAAAATTGTATTCAATTTTGCTAATGAGCAATTACACTAATTTGAAATGCTCTCACTATTCGGGTATAGCTTGCTTTCTTGTAGTGTGCATTATTAAATTGATTCTCGGTGCTGGGACTTTTAATTGCAATTTCAAATTGTCTTAAATCATAACATTATTGCACAGATATTACTTATTTCTTATATTTATTCTTGCCTGTATTTTCTTAAGTTAAAAAAAGAACAATATTCCTGAGTACAATTACTTTTTAAAATGTTTGTTGTGTTTTGTTGTTTCCAATTCTTGAATAAGGGTATCCACCACAATGAGTAAAAATGTTGTCAGCACTGCTTGACTTGTAAAGATTAAAATTTATTAGAGTTGCTTAAAACGCAAGAAATCTAACTGTTATTGCATTAACGTTAGCTTCATGGTAAAAGAGTTTAAATAAATATTATTGATTGCAAATATTTCCTAATGGACTCAACAGATTAAAAAAAAATACAATACCTCAACACCTATTCATGCATGTTACTTCATTGACCATTGAGAAATAAAGTAATATTGAATAAAATCTAAGTTCAATATAATATGGCTACTTTTGAAATTTTATTTTGCTAATTAGTATATTAAAATAGTTTACCTAGGTAAAATCTTTCATTTCTCTAACAGGGAAGCAAAGTGGCGATCAAAACAATTAAGAAGACCAGGATTGAACTTACAAGGCCAGTGCTTCTGGAATTAAAAAAGGTAAGTCCAAAATAAGTGTGAATTGATGAAACAAAGAGTACTTTGCAGAGTAACCTGTGGGCCTATTCCGGGAGCAAAATCATTGAGGCTTGTCACGCTTAACATTATTGATGTAAGCAAAGAAGGGAAAGGAAAATTACTTAGCTCTCACCCTGGAAAAATTATTTGCCTGTATGTGAGTCCCTCCCATGGACAACAACCTTGAAGTGGTAAAAGGGCTTGCATATTCCATTGACCCCAAGAGCTGTACTGGCAAGAGCAATGATAATTGCTGTTTTTAGGACACCCTACCAGATAGAGCGATGATTAGGAGCAAGACAAAAAGGGCACATGCACCTTTTCCTCAGTGAGGCAGCTACAAACCTGTCTGACCCCATTGGTGGAGCCATATCAGTGTTGCTGTCACATTAAAAACACTATTGAGGAAGACATTGGGAAATGGGGAAGACAGCTGTTAAACCCATGACAATTATAGATGGACAGGAAGAAGACTATGAGTCTTGACTCACAGGACCAGATGTCATGCCTGACAGAAGGACAAGTAAGGTCTCTGCGTTCATTATCACACAATATCCTGATGCAACCAATCTAAAGAGAGAGAAAAAGTATACCCCAAAGAGGACATCAATGGTTGGGGTAGGTAAATGGAATGCCAGATCAGTGAGGAGGATAGGGAAGCTAAATACCATCTAGAGAGATATTTAGAAAGGGGTATGGATATGTTAGGTTTTTGTGAAGTGAGATAGAGAGATTACTGGAGTAAGTAAAAAATTAATCTATAGTGGGTGGGAAGATTAAATACATAGAGTGACCATCGTAGGAAACTGGGAAGAAGTGAATTGAATAAAGAGCCAATAAGTGGTAAACTTTTATTGGTGTAATTAGAACTGATCTGAACATTTATGAATGACTAATCACTAAAATTTGATCATATGATCAAAAGGGTGAGTACCTTATTTTAATTTGGAAATGCCTACCAAAGATATCATTGCTTGCAGATTGGAATGTTTTTTCAAGGCGACATAAAAACTACATTTTCTAGTAAACATTTGACAGAAGCAAGTTGAAGACTCAAATTTTTAACCTAATCCAATGAAACTGTCATCACTCTCACCCTCCATAATCCTCTGCACCACAATGTGGCTTGTAGGGTAGTCATGTAGATTTACTATAGTGAGCTAGTTGGAACAGAATAAATCAAGAAATATTTTTTCATTAAATGAAGAACACAAGGCGTTTTTCCACTGTTCTTCATTTAATGAACATGAACTTCCACGAAGTTGAGGGAGAAGCCATCAAATATATATTTTTCCATTATTGAATCCATCATTCCGGGAGTGGTTGTTAGGCTTATAAGGTTTTCTGTTTAAATGGTATAATTGAATGATATATTTTAGCAACTTTGTATGCCCACCACACCTTTAATTTGGGGTCTTTTCAACATCTTAGAAATTTTGGCAGGTTAAAATTAAAGACTGATTAAGGCAAAGCCTGAGTGTAAGATGAATAGAGCAGTCTAGGAAAGGTATTTAATATTAAAAAATTATTGATTTAGAGTTGCAAGGGAAATAATAGGAAAGGTAAGCAAAAAATAAGTAAAATATTTCCATATTGAATGAGTATGTAATTTTTCTTAGACTTTATTTTCAAAATAAAGCCTGTGGAAAGAAACAAACTCATTTTATATGGGCATCAAACAATTCCACAAAGTGAAGCCTGAAAGTGTGAAGTATAAATATTTCCAATTTTATATAACATAATTTGCATTTTCAGTTGGTGTATGTTTTTCATGGAGTTGTATTCATCATGTTCAACTTTAAGTCTCTATTTTTAACATAGTTTGATTTAATTTAGTTACTCTAAAGTTTGGATTTTCATGGATTGTCTAATATTGATGTCTATACTTCATTTATCATTTAGTGTGACTCTTCTCAGGTCTTTACATCTTGGTCACTAAGAATCAAGTAGGGTAGAAGAATATACAGAGATTTAAATTACTGAAATAGGAAATTAACCTGAATGGTGAATGAGAGGACAAATGAACCGATAGGAAAAAAATCAGAGGCAAAGAGTGAAAATGGATCATTCAAGAAGCTGAAGAAACTATCAGGATAATTCAAAGGAAAATAATATCAATTACAACAGATAAGATAGTAAATTTATTAATTACACTTAAAGAGAATGGGTACATAGTAGTCCAGGGATGATGCGTTCAACTACTGACCAGGGGGCCTGGGCTTGATTCCGGGACCCACCACTCTGAGCATGCCTCTCTGGACAGCCACAGCTTCACCCAAGCTGTGTGATTTTTTTCGATTAACAGTGCTTCCTAAGTTGGCACAGGGAAAGGATCTAACCCCTGCCCTGATGTGTACATTTCACAAGCCATTGGGTTTAGTACTGGGTGAACTCTACCATCACCTATCAAACCAACCTTCTGGTTGATGACTGTGTTTATGGTTTTACTTATAGAGATATTATTTGGAAAAATTTATAATAAATATATTAGACCATTACTCAAGATATAGACAGGAATGATAATGAATGAAGATTGTTTGCATCCATAAATATTAGAGAGTAAGATTAAAAGAGTACCACAGGAAATGAAGGCAACGAAACCTATTGGCATAGATAAAATGCCAGTAAAATTATTTAAAGGTTCAGGAAAAAATATGAGGAGGAATTTTTGATGGTCATAGGTCTTATGAGAAACATCTTGACCAAAATTTTCTACGATAAATTTTAATATTTATTCTGTGTAAGCTAAGAATTGTGAATGCTGTGATATTATAATGAAAATTTTAACTTGCATGTGACATAGTTAAGACTAAGAACCTCCAATACAAGTGATAGAAGAAGATAAGTTCCTGCATAGATGAAGAACAATTTTTGGAAGGGGAGTGAAGGAAAATATTGTAGCTGTAATGAGAGCATTGTTAAAAAGAATATTATTATTATTAATATATAAACCACGTTGCAATTAGGCATTTGTCCTGGTGGCAACGGACCAGTCTGATCACTGGTCACTCTTACAAAGCACATACATACATACACAGGAAGAACAGATATGAGATAAAATGCTGTTATATACAATGTCACTTTTAGATTATCAACCGCTCTTTTGCCATCACACAAAGATTCGGTTTACGCCATAAAAGTACATACTACACTATAACTATAATATACTTGTAATATGATCTTTTTTATGCTTTTGGTGTTCCAAAAGCTTTTTAAATGGAGTTAATGAGGTAATTATGATGAAATAATTGCAAAATATAGGAATGCCAGATGGAATCAATGCATGAATGAGACTGCAATAATAGTGGATAGAGAATTCACATGAACTGAGACTAGTAAGTGAGTTATGTATTATTTTTCATTATTACTAGGATGTTTTGACTTGAACAGTTAGGTAATTTAGAAGACATGGATAGAGTAGAGTGGTGAGGTGATTGAAGTAGAGCAAGAAACTGATTAAGTCAGTTATCTTTTTATGTAATAAAGTTTCATATGGCCAGTCAGTGAATGTATATAATTCATTGAAAATATTACTGAATTGATGAGATGCATATTGTGATGATAAATTTAAATGAATGAATAGGAATATAAAGTTTAAGTTAAAATTTTTAGAGGTATAACATAATCACGGTAATTAATTTGAAGGTTGATTTGATAAGTGAGAGTTGAGCTCACCCAATACTAAGCTAATCAGTATGTGAAATTCACAAATCATGGTAAAGAGGTCAGTCCCTATTCCTATGCCCATGGTTTCCCAGGAAGAACTCTTACCCAAAAAATTACTCAACTTGGGTGAAGCTGTGGTAACCCAGAGGTATCACAAGAAATCAAACCTGGATCCTCTGGTATATATTCTAGTGCTCTACCCTCTGAAACACCATGTGCCTTCAGCATTAGGTACACCATAAACGACCTATAATACAACAGTTTACATGCGTTGGCATTTGCATGGTATGAAATAAAATATCTTTTAGTAGTCAGGATATTAGAAGAATAATTGTGTTGAAAATGAAACACTTGCAAATAAGAGGAAATTGATGCAGTTGTCTCTAAAGAAAAAATTAGGGACAGGAGGAAGATAGCTTAGGAAAATAGTCGGTTTTCTTAATATGTAGGTTAAAATCATTTTTATTTAATATGAAATAGATCTCTGTCTGGGTCAGAGAACTTCAGGGAATGAAGAAAAGGGGAAAAATATGAAGAGAGATGATGTAGTCAAGTGTGACCAGGGCAAGTTGATGGAAGATATCAGCAGGAAGTATGAAATATGAAGTGAGAAGATGTGTGTATTGTGTTTTGCCACTATACCACTAAGAGAATCAGGAAGACAACTTAGGCATTAGCAGGTAAATGACAACTGACCTCCCCTAGTTAGGTATGTGGCACTTGAAAACTGACTTCACCTCATCTCAGTTGGAGGAGGAGAGGGGAAAAGGAGATAAATGATCACAAGAGAATTCAGTAGCCGATGATTTTATTGAAAACATTTTAACACTGTGACATTGATTGAATACCCTACAATCTAGGAATGAAAAGGGTTCTAAAGATAGTTGTTTAAGGGAAAAAATGGATAAGTGGAGAAGAGGATGTGAATAACAGGTTTTCTGGATTCATATTGAGGGAAGAGAATAGGAATAATTCGTTGCAGAGAAGAATGGAGAAAATAAAATGAAAAATTTCTATGCAGGGTAGAGGGTGGTATATATTTTTTGTTGGAAAAATTTCAAAAAACCCTGAAAATTGGATGGAGGCTAAGTACTGTCATATAAGAAGACAAATATATTGGTTAAATGAAGTATACAGTGAGAATAAATAGGTTTTTGGATGACATCAAGGCCATAGAAAACATTTGTGTGGAGCAGAAGATTGACTTGGTGTAATATATTTCTTTATTTTCATAAATTTTCCTTAGATTGTCACAGCATAGTAAAATAGTTACAACATTAAATTAAAGCCTACAGCTAACCGGTTGGCTGCTGTTAGTTCATAATAGCAAAGAAGAAAATTGTATAAAGACAAGGGTGTTCATGTTGTTTAGAAGTATAGTGGAATTCACACAATATTTAATAGTTATCAGGGACGGTCTAAGACCTGCATATTAACAGTAGTCTAACACTAGCAAAAAGTAATTTGTTCTTGATCTGAAGGCATAATGTGTTACTAATTCAAAATGTTTTTTTTTGTAAAACTTGGCAGATGAAGGATCTCCACCACGACCACCTTGTGCGCTTCATTGGTGCTTGTGTGGATCCCCCTCATCATTGTCTCCTAACAGAGTACTGCCCCAGAGGCTCCCTACAAGATGTCTTAGAAAATGATCAGATAACTCTTGACTGGACATTCCGCTACTCTCTCATGCATGACATTGTCAAGGTGAGAATTACATGACTTCTGTGTTTTCCTGTAAACTGTTTATTTTTAATTAGAAATCATTGTTTTTGGTTGAATCTCATGAACACATAACCTTCAGCTATCAAACCTTCTCATAATTTATATCCCAATACAATTGAGCAAGCAATGCTTATGTCAGTGTTCAAATGATTGCATACTCGTATTACAGTACTTATCATGAGGTATAGATGAAAAGTGTCCCCCCTTTGAACTTTAAAAATTTACTTTTTTGAGAAGCATAGCTAAATATTTTTCAATTGTCCCACTTTTCATTTTTATGTGGTTCTCATCGAACAGCCCAACTTCTTAATTGAAGTGATTATATTAAAAGTATCTACTTTTTAATCTATTTAATTAAAAATTAAATATTTATTATTAAAAATGTGGTATCTCAGCTTGGACTTGAATTTATAAAATAGGATTAGTTTCCCATCATATTTTTATCCATTCATAAAATTTTCAAAGTAAATGACATTATGGATATTATCTATTAAGGACCCTCATGATATCTTATATACCCTGTAAGATGTTTTAATGTATGCTTGAGTGAACATTGTAAAAACTTCATTCTTGGAACTCATCCTTAATTAGAAATGTGAATAATTTTGAGATTTGAAGTTAATAAATGAAATATGCATATTTAGTTTAATACTTGGTGAAATATACTGCAAATTTAGAAAATATAATTATATTATAGCAATAAGAGAAATATATGTAACACATTCAGGCGAGATATAGTGGGAGTTTGTCATTATGAGAAAAACAAAATTTGCACTTTTCCACAGATTTATTTGTAACATACAATAGGTTTCAGTTCATCAAACCATCTTCAGGTACAAGACAAGGTCACAAGACAAGATCACGATAAGAGAAACACTATTAATGCATATTAACTATGATTGCAGAGCAGTCTTTGTCTATTGTGCCATTAAGCATTTGTAAAACACATGTTGTATGATTACATAGCTTGAAATTACTTGATGATATTGCTTGAAAATTGTAGTAGCTCATGAGAAAAATATGTATATATTTACACTGTAATATTTAGCTGACATAGTGAAGGAAAATTATAGTCTACTATTCTACTCTATTTTTTCAGTAAGAACTAATAATACATCCCAACAATAACACTTTGGTGCTGACCCTAAATGTAATAATTACTACTAGTTTTCTGTGTTACTGTTTAGTTTTAAGTATAGAAAGAGAACAGAGAAAAACTTATTAAAATTCAAAATCTTCACTGGAATGTGAATTGAATATATCAGAAAATAAGAAACCTCAATATTACATCTTGTTCTCCTCAAAGATGAATTCAAATTATGCTACATGATTCTCAATGATTTTACTTAAACATAACATCATATTTTCCTTATTTTTAATGACTCCAGTTCTATTCCTAGGTATTTTTCTTTGTCTAATATAATCTCTTCCTTTTTATAGGGAATGTGCTATCTTCATGCAAGTGAAATTCGTACTCATGGCTCTCTCAAGTCTTCAAACTGTGTGGTTGACAGTCGTTTTGTGCTCAAAATCACAGACTTTGGGCTTCACAATTTACGTGGAACACGTAGAGGAAATCCAGTCTCAAATCGTGATGGAATCACCACTGATGACTCTGAAGGATCAGATGCAGACACTTATGCCTTTTGGCGAAGTAAGCATTGCCCATGTTTTTCCTCAATAGAATTAATTTGAAAATCAAAACAATAATTTTTAAAAGGTGCTTAAAGACATGACATTCTTAGTAGACCCAATTAAAGTTAACAGAGATGCTAAAAAATCCACATCTATTGTCTGACAATCAAAGAAAAAACCACAGTAGTCAACTTGACGTTTACTTTAGTTGGTGAGAACAGAGTTCACATTGAACTAAGCATATGAAATCCACATATTAGAGTAGATGTACCCAGTTACCTTCACTACGTTGCCTGAGGTTTCTCCAGAAAGATTAAAAAATAACACAGTTTGGGCGAAATTCCTGACCTATTAATGTTATAAGAATATGGGGTGCAATAAATAGCTTTCCTCCATTGTTCCCTACTCTTGTAAAAAGTCATATGGAATACAATGTTTCTTATTTCAATTCCAGTATTATCCATAGTTTGCTAAATTAATGTTGAATATATTATGAATCTTCCTCAAATGTTGTCTTACCAAATACAAAATCCCATTTTTCCTCATCCTACCTTGATCATTGGCATCATGTTGCAAGTTTCACATGTACAAAATGTGACACAGAGTAAAATTACATTATGGACTGTATTAGGAATATCAGGTAAAAAAAGATGCAGGATAGCTCCTGTGAATTTTTCATTTTTTGAACTACATTAATTTTTCCAATCAGAAGATATCCTATGAAGAGTTAGTATGGTTGAAAAATAATTAAAATTAATTTTTGGTGTTATTTAATCTTTTCAAAAGACAAAGACTTATTATTATCTGATCTTCATTGAGTTTCTATTGTGTACTTAGCAGTATTTGTCTCAATGTTACCCATATCTTTCATCTTCTCCACCATGGTCAATAATTCTAAATCTTTGATAGTCTTCTTCATTTCAGCATAAAAAAGAGTACCACATTCATATTTTTATTATAATTTTCTCTGACATTTTGGTTGCTCTTATTTAGATATATATTCCGTACAACCTTGGAGTTTCACAAGAAAAGAAAATATCCCTTATCTCACGGGACTGCAGATCTAGGTACTGGTAAAATGACTTGTAACAGAACTGCACATGGTTGCCACATTATGTCTTGTAAAGAAATGCATAAGAGATCACAAGTTATCTTTGAGGACCTCAATAGTAGAGTTATTTTGATCAGGTGGGTCAACAACTTCATGGCCGCAGAGGTGGCAACATATCAAGTCATCCAGGATATTGCATCAGCACGATAATTATAAAAGACTGAATACATATTGTGAACATTTTTATGCATTGTTGGTGAGGAGAATATAATCATTATATGAGATGGACTTTTGGTAATAAGGAAATAATAGTGGTGGTGTTTATTAACATGGTTGATGGATATGTCATTTCTCCATCAGAGAAAGAGCTCTATAAATTAGAATTCCCGGGCAATGAGTTCAAATCTATTTTACCAGGCACAGAAATCTTTCACCCTATTATAGGTGGACTATCATTGCTAATGGAAGTGATATATGGCTCCAAGTAAGTGATAAAATTCAACATGGCTGTATCAGCCAAATGAGAGTCATGTGACAGAGCATCCCTTTTCAAGAATTATTTTTCCTCTGTGAATGTATGAAATGCAACATAGGGGTGCGCAACGTGTTGTTTTTGTACAGTGTATTAAATTTTTGAAAACGTTTGTTCCATGAGGTTTTCCATATTTTTCCTTGGTATGTTATGTATTATTTTATTACAGATTTATAACATTACATAATAACACCCGGACCACTTGGGTGGAAAGGGTATGTTTTGGAATAGTCAACCGGTCAAGGTAAATACAGGTATGTGATGGATCCACGGACCAAGCACCGACTGAATTTCAGATTTTCATTTTACGCTACAAGGATTATATAGAAGAGCTGTATGGTAAAGAACTTTGGCCACCAAGCTTAAAAATAGAAAAGGAAATTGGCGTAGATGAAGATAGCTTAGGCTTACAGATGTGTATACATAAATATTCAGTTTTGTCCGTAAAATTAAAGCTTCATGGGGGATATATCCACTATAAGAGCCAGCTATGGTGATAAAATAGGCATGAGACTTTTCTAAAAGGATTACTGCATATATATGAGTACCATTGAAAATATAGCATATATTATTGTGAAGAATATCTTTCTAAGAAAAAATAGACACTTAAGAAGATGACTGCAGATTGTATGTGCCAGTTGAGGCAGGTTTTACCTTGTCTGCCATTGGATATTGTTACATTTGAAATAAATGGTATGGCAATTTCTCATAAAGGAAGGAATTGAATATATTTTCTGGTAGCCAACACCAACAACAGCATAAGTGCTTAAAAATTTATCTCACTTTGTTTGGTTCAGAATCCATTTTTAGACCAGCACTCACTTAGCAGGGATGCTTGCTTCCTTTTAATAGAAATTACTTCCAAATTTACAGAAAAGATCAGCTTGGGCCATTCTGAGTCATTATTGTGACAATTAAATAAAAATATTCATGATTTGAATAATGAAAATGGTTTTGAATACTACATTATTTCTGTTCAGGTCTTCTCTGGACTGCACCTGAGCTCCTGAGGATGCCAAACCCTCCACCAGAGGGAACACAGAAGGGTGATGTCTATTCATTTGCAATCATAGTGCATGAAATCTTAACCAGGCAAGGACCATTTTTCCTTTCGTGCCCGGAACATCAACATTTCACTCCACAGGGTAAGTACATTTTATATAATGAATAGTTTTAGGCATAACTTTGTGGAGTTGTTGTTGTTGGAATGAATACTTTTAAAACAAAACTTCGTAACTCCTCATGAAAAATAAGCTTTATGCTATAGAGTTACAAAGTTTTGTTTTAACATTATTCATTGAGTGCATTTAATGTTTTATTTGCCACTTATAATTTCTAATTAATGATGAAATCCATTGGAATCTGGTTGTAACAGAGTCAAATTTTTGGTAGATAGAACAAAAATGCTAATTTTCTTAGATTTGCTGTTGCCGTGTTGTAATAGCTTGATGTGATAGTCAGGAAATAGGCAAATTTTAGGGCATTTTTCACTAACTTGAGCATAAAAATACTTTTTGGTGAGCATTCCTTCAAATAAAAATAAAGAAATTTCTTCCTACTGCTTGAGAGAGAAACAAAGAAATTGCTTGCAAAAATCATATGAGTTGGTGCTACCAATGCTGTCACTGAGTCGTATTTGATCTTATTAACCCCTGATTAGTTGCCTAGTTCTCATCTGATGACACCAATTTGTCCTTATGTCAGGCATCAATATCTTTATCAAATATTTGAATTATTAGTGTAATTCAGGGAAAGCCTAATCTTGAAAATGATTGTAAAACAATGACAAATAGGTAATCAATTTTTCCATACGTTTTCCAAAGAAATGAGATATTAGTAGTAGTAATTTAACAAAAGTTAAAGTAGTTCACAAAAATTCTGTAACTACATAACCTTTGGCAAAAGCATAATGAGTCGGGCCTTACATCTTTATTGGAATAAAAATTTACCTTTCTCTGCTAGTGAAACAACAGAGAACTAATTCCTCAATGGAAAATCTAAATTAGTTCCGAAAAGGTCGTAACTTAACCATCTTTACAATTTGAAGGACTGGAAGTTATAGACTGTAGGTTGCTCTTTTACCATTTCCTCGTTTAAAATTTACCGCGAAAGCCCTTGTCGGTCTGCAGTTACACCAAGGCTCAAGTGAAGGCGCCTTGTTTGGCTTACGAGTACGATATCTAGTGAATATCATACGAACTAACTCGTTCGGTCACACTGTCATTCAAATTGAGAGCGGGATATTTTACGTTAGGAGCAAGCTTCTACCGATCTCTCTGAATGTATTGGTGTAAAACTTTCATATTATACAAATAGATTCTTTTTTAAGCTTTATTTAGATCGTCGGACTGTCTGAATTCCAAGTCATCCGGGAAAGATATATAATGTAATATAAACGTCTTAATGATGTAACTCTATTAGAGAAACACTAGTTTCTCCTTACACACATAATTGGTCAACAGTTTATTCACTTCCCTTTTAAATATTTTAAGTTACTTCTCAAACAATTCCCTTGTTTTTTATAATTGGTCTAATTATTTCATTGGCACGCATATAAATGTCGGAAGGCAAAAAAATACTAGCAGGAACTATCGTGGTAAGAGTAGAAAAAAGAGAGTGTATTAGGTCAAAGTTTATCTGTCTTAATTAAAATGTTCTTCAGTAATATCTTTCTGCTTTCGTGCTTCAATCATATCATATCCTACATCATAACTTACCTTTTATAATCGATGTAGTGCTGTTGTAATGTTCATGTAATATTCAAGTGGGCAAGAGGTGGAAAATTTTTAGAGGTTTTCTGAAAACTCGGGAATTGAACCCTGATGCTCGGTGTAAGTATCTGAAAACTTATCCAACGATGTAATTTTATTTGATTTTGTTCTCTTCCAGTGGGTTATGTATAACTTTTTTTGATTTCTTTATGTAATTTTATGTATGTTTATTTGGAGGAGCTGTTTTCGGCAAATATTTACAACTCTGCGCCCACTACGAACGAATTTTCTTGTCTTTAAAGTATTGCATATGTGATATTACTTTATTTGACCAAGATGAATGTTTAAATATAACTCTCCTCCACTAATACTAAGCGTCCGATGGAAGCGACACATTATTGGCGTCCAGTAAGGATATAGCTACTAAAAATGTAAAATAAATACAAAGAAAATCGTCAAAGTAAGCAATTTTAGGGGTAGTGGTAGTTAAGGGGTATAGTCTTGGACTACTGACCGAAGGGCCCGGGTTCTATTCCCGGGCTAAACTTCTCTGAGTACCCTCACCTCCACCCAAGCTATGTGATTTATTGGGTACCAAATCTTCCTGGGTAACCATAACAGCCACAGTGAAAGGATCTGGCCCCCCTGCCCTCATGTGTGAATTTCACACGTCGTCGGGCTTAGTACTGGGTGAACTCTATTATCACCTACCAAACCGACCTTCGGGCTGATTACTGTGTTTATGTTTAAACAATTTTGTATTTATTTGGTATTATAAATTAAGTTTTCACTTTATATAAGTCGCAGCCACTTTTTTTGCTGATATCGGGTAGTCTTTTTACCAAATCCCTGAATTATCTCTATTTTGCATACATAATAATTTAAATTATATTCAAATATTCTCTTGTCAGGACAGTCTAAACGACGTGTTTAATGGATGAAACATGGTGGTTTATATGTTGATAAGCAGCATTATGGAAAGCTGACGAACCTGTATTAATAATAGCTCCTAGGTGTGATGTTAAAAGAGATGGTCATGTTTGCCGTAAGGTATATGTATTAGGATACTGCAGAAGAGATTAATGAAAAATTGGTAATTTTCCACGAAATAATTTATTTTGCGGAAAATTGCCTATTTTTAATTAATCATGATATTCCACCATGTCACGCCTGAAACTTCTCTTTACATACAGAAGAGATATTCGATTTTTAAAGTTTTGAGGCAGGCACAAAAACTGCTTCGATATTAACCTTGTTTTGACTAAAGGTCACAATGGGTAGCTTATTGTCCCATCCAATGGACGTGAAGGGTACACCTCAACTGCTTTCTACACAACATTCAACTAAGGATGTCCATCGTACGTAATCATCCACCCTTTCTTGATTTCTAACCCGGACCACTTGGGTGGAAAGGGTATTTTTTGGAATAGTCAACCGGTCAAGGTAAATACAGGTATGTGATGGATCCACGGACCAAGCACCGACTGAATTTCAGATTTTCATTTTACGCTACAGGGATTATATAGAAGAACTGTATGGTAAAGAACTTTGGCCACCAAGCTTAAAAATAGAAAAGGAAATTGGCGTAGACGAAGATAGCTTAGGTCCAGACATACTCGACGACGAGATAGAAACGGCATTAAGGGAGATGTAATCAAAGAAGACCTTACGGATAGACAACATTCCTGCGGAACTACTAAAAGGTTTAGGAAAATGTGTTAGGAAGAGTCTTTATGGACTGATTCGTAGCATCTATGGGGAAGAAATCTGGCCGGAAGACTTTGTGAGATCAGTGTCAGCGCCTATTCTGAAAAAGATAAAGGCTACATCATGTGAGGACTAGAGAACAATAAGTTTCATCTCCCATGCAGCTAAAGTTGTTCTCAGGATCATCAACAAAAGGATATAGAGTAGGGCAAATGATTACTTAGGTGATGATCAGTTTGGATTTAGGAAAGGAAGAGGTACGCGTGATGCCATTGCAGTAATGAGATCACTAGTCGAGAGGAATATAGAATACAATCAGGACGTTTTTGCCTGTTTTGTAGATTTCGAAAAAGCGTTTGATAGAGTGAATTTGGAAAAATTAATGCGTGTATTGCAGAAAATAGGAATGGATTGGAGGGACAGGAGACTGATCCGCAACTTGTACATGTCTCAGACTGCTCAGGTGCGAGTGGGGAACGGAGAGTCCGGATGGGCAGTGTTAGGAAGAGGTGTAAGGCAGGGTTGCCCATTGTCACCGGTGCTGTTCAACGTATATGTGGAGGAAATGACGTTTTTATAATTAAAATGATTAAAGAGGCATGGGAATAACTGGAGGTAGGAATGAAAGTTGATGGGGGATTCGTAAAATCAGTTAGGCTTGCTGATGACTGAGCTCTAGTTCGTCAGTCAGCCAAGGGGTTGCAAGCATTTTTGAGTGAATCGGAAATTAAGTGCGATGGATATGGGATGAGAATCAATATTAATAAAACAAAGGTTATGCGATTTTCCAGAAAGAAAAAGGCTAAGCTAAACATTAAAATAGGCGGGGAAAAACTAGAGCGGGTGAGACAGTTAATGTATCTCGGAAGCGTTTTGGATTTAAATGTTGAGATTATTAGGAATGTAAGGGAAATAATTGCATTATGCAAAGAGGCTTCCATAAGAAGGAGGATATTGATGAAAGTGGCAATAAGTAAGGAAGTTAAGAAAAGACTCGTCAAACGTTTGATATGGAGCGCAGTTATGTACAGAGTGGAAACATGGTCATCGAAGAAGGATGAAAGATGTAGATAGGTATAATAACTTAAATGAAATGAATTTATGTAGTATTAGTTACTCTGGGAAAATCTGGGAAAATCTAAGTTATTGGCATTCATATTTGAAATTGATAATTTTAGTCTTATGTTCAAAAATGTATTTATTTAAATTAGTGCTTCACTTAGACATCGCTCAAGGAGCTGGCTGAGAAAATGTGACCCATAAACCAATAAGAAAGAGAAGGAAGGAAATTATCCTGGAGCCTGAACAACTAAGCGATCGATTGGAAGAGAAACAAGAAAGCTTTAATGAAAAAGGAAGAGATAAATATAACCTCGCTCTCCTCACACCCAAGTGGTAAAGAATAAATTTTGTATCCAGGTATTTTCCTTCACCCAAAACTCTATTATTATCAGTGGTCTACCGGATATTATGGGGATTTTAGTGGACAGAGGGACAAAGGAATTCCACAGTCCAAGTCCCGCCTATCACGGACTATACTGTATACTCTTAAACTTCACATTACCGCAAACCATTTTTTAAACCCTATATTATCCAACCGTCTTCATTCTCTCCAAAATATCTATTCATTTCCTCCCTCTATCCTACTTATCCAACATTTTCTCGTCCATATTTTTTGTCACTCGAATGCCGTATTGTGTTATTAATGAATTTCTTCTCGCACCTAGTCAAAATATGTTTTGAGATCCAAAACAGTGCTTCATCACCCGCAAGTTGCGATTTTCTACAGTAAAATTCTCTCAAAAAAAATGTCACCACTGGAGTCAAAAATGATCTCGAGAAAACACTTTTTAAATAATGTTTTGGAGTGTATACATTGACTTTTGGTGTCATTATATGAAGTAATGTATTAAATTAGCATGCAAATCGTTGAACATTTTTGAACTATATTATATAGTAATCATGACATGCTTCTGTCCTTCATGAACCATAGACTCTGTGAGCGCTCTCTTTGAAGTAACAGTTAGTTGTGTATGTGATAGTCCATAGAATTAAGAAATAAAGTTCTTCCTCTTCTTTGTAGAACTATGAACTAATTGGGGAATGTATTCAACATAATAAACGATCTTAGAATACTGGATTAATCT
The DNA here is from genome assembly GCA_037158775.1 of Hetaerina titia. NCBI lineage: Eukaryota > Metazoa > Arthropoda > Insecta > Odonata > Calopterygidae > Hetaerina > Hetaerina titia. The sequence continues at coordinate 54,668,929 of CM073776.1, read as the reverse complement.
ACTCGGGGCTTTAATGTTTGAAGTGGCTGTGGTTTTTTTTTCCTGGGGGTTCGTCGTGGATTTGAGAGGGCTTGTCGTAACACCCATTTGCCATTTTCCTCCGTATTCAGTCAACAGATCTCTGGCGGCCTAGGTGTAATTTCCGTTGGGGAAATGAACGTATTCATTTCACCGTGCAACCGTTTTGATTGGGGCTCCAGGGCAGAAAGGCGACGGCATTTGTAGGGTTAAATTTTGTGTGCTACGAGGCGGGGGAAATATACGAGTGTATTTCGGTGCGCGCGCGCGCAAGGCACCAACTCCCTCCCCCCCCTCCCTCCCTTCCTCGTCCCCCGAATGCGAGCAACTGCTCGCTCCAAGTCGAGCGTTATTCACGCCGGTTAGATATCTGGAGCATGATAAAGGGTTTCATCATCAGGCCCCTTTTCGACGAAAAATTAATATTCCTTCTTTCTTAACCCTTTTTCGGGCAGTAAGACGAATCCTCGCGAAAATAGTTCGATTTCTCGAGTTTGAAGATTATGTCTCGCAATATAATGAGCATACTATGTCTCATAGTTTATATAATGAACATTTACGGCTTACGATTCGGAATTTGTAGCAGAAATTTGGAGGTGGCAGGCATCATCCTTCACCGTAATTCTCTCAAAATTCAATCACTAACCTGTCTTGAGTTATGTTTTCGCCTGAGGAAATCATCGCAATCAAAGGGATCAGAGGAATAATTTTGTGGAGGTGACAGAAATCCATACGATTGAAATTCATTGACTTATTAAATGCTTACTTTATCCTTTGATTGAAACACTGGTATCATTACATTAAGTAAAGTTGTGGAATGACTATAATTAGATCATTTAGTAGAAATCTGGAAAATTAGGAAGGTTTGACTCATTGGAAAATTTTAAAAAAGTCCTCAATAAGCTCGTATTTACTCCCTATCTACACCAAATCGGCCATTTTGTTTCTTTGAACATATCCCTATTCATGCCCTTAACTAGCTGAAGTACTTAGTCGTGAATGATAAAAAAATAGTGAAATAGACTCAAGTTATCTTCGATTCCATATTTCATCATCTGGCGAATAACTCTGAAGGAATATTGTTTATTTTAAAATGATTCATGTGATGCCGTTTGATTTCTCGTTTCCTACTATGTACTTGAAACGATATGATACAATATGATGAACCACAGAATTCTAGAATATATACCGATCTCTCTCGCGTGCTTGTTACAAAGCTAAGAGGCTGACGTAACGGAATAAAAACTCTCGGCAAGAAAGTGATTATGTTTTCTTGAGGTGGAAGTTAAGTCTTTATTTTTCACCTGGATACGTGCAAAAAACATATGGACCAGTATTGATCTCATCTAACGCCAAATATTACAATGACTGCAGACGCCTATTATGCAATAACTCAACTTAAACCTAGGTGAATAACTTAGCCACGCTTTTTGAACCCAGCTTTCCTTTCGTGATTTGATTACGCCTGTCTACACTTTGTCCCTTATTCAATTTAGTTTAGGTCACTCATCCGGCTCATTTCGTACGAGAAAAAGGAAATTAAGAATTCACACTTTGGTTGATTTGTGGTAACTTGATGGATGTGAAAACACTGAAAGCACAAAAGCAACATTCACAGATATTGAGGATTCGACGAATGAAAAACGGACATCAAATAAATATTAAGCGCGTTCTCACGAAGGATCTAATGTTAATTATAAAAAGTTATCAAGCAGCCAATAGCTTTATTATTCCAAAAATTTTGGAATGAGTTGCGCGACATCTGTGAAACAGTTTCCAGGTAATATCGTGGACTTGGGAAATATGGATTTGGCACCTTCGCCTTTAATTAAATAAGTTTAAGGTCTCATGAATGTGTTCATTGAAGTACTAGTAAAAGAATGACAACAATATTGTCCTATGCGTAGATAACAGTGTTGATTTTACTGTGACGCGAATAGTCGTGGGTATGTACGGGAATTTAAATCGATCAATACGAAATTCCTTTCCTTGCATTAAATCCAGATGGTCTAAATTGCCAATAAGTGTTTTTTTTTGTCTCAATGATGCACTCAGTAGTGTCAGAAGCATGCTCAGCTGTCCGGCACCTTTCCAAAGAAAATATTTCAGCTTCACCCCCTCTTCGTGACCACAACGGTGGCGCACTACAAAGGCTCCTGTTTGTCCTGTGATGATGTTACCACCGAATTTCTCCCCCCTCCCCCCCCCGGTACATTTAGGAGGGCAGCGAGAATAAGGACGTCGTGGGATACGACCTAAGGGCGGGCAGTATAAAAAAAAGGAACATCGACGACTCTCCAAAACAAAAGCGAAGATACTACGACGACCCCTCACGCGGATCCCTGGGAGAGAGCGATCTTTAAACTCCCCGACCACGCACTTAAAAAAAGAAAGCCTTTGCCCGTCCGACCCGGGCGTGGCACTCTAATCAAAAATTAGGATCAATTCCCCCGCGCGTGACTCCTCCCAAGATCTCTCTCCATTCATGAAATATTCCCTCGGCCTGAGAGTACTCCGAGCAATAACTCTTATTCTTGAGTCCGGGAGTGATAGGAGGAGAAGAAGAAGAAGAGATGTTCGCCTTTAGACTGGAGATGAGGCGGTGGGTGATGGCGGAAGGGGAAGCGATGGGAGAGAGGTGATGGGATGGGGAGACGATGGCACGAAGGATGCGTCCGATACAGGGGCCAGTGAGAAAGACGTGGGCGACCTCTGGAGGGGGAATGTCGGCTATAGACTAACCCCTTCGGTTCCCCCCTCCCACATACACACACACACAAACAATCTCCCCATCAATCTCCACGCGTTCCCGGAGCCACGCCTATATAGTATATGTGCTCCCACTGGGAGCGTAAAAAGGAATGGTGGGCATAGCGATTGTCTCCTCCCCCTTAAGCCTTGGATACCCTTTGGCTTCCGGAACTTGCCAATTATTACCAAGGGAAAGGAAAAAAAAGTCATCGAAAAGGGTGTCAAACGCCTTTGGAATTGAAGTAGTTATTTTTTGCATGAAACTATAGAATGTTGACCTCATTTTTTGGGTACGCGCGGTGCGGTCTCTTGTTCAGTTGCAAACATCGAACGACCGTGAACACGCCCTACCAAATTAACATGCTACTTCAACATCAAACTCCTCTGGTACGACGCGAAAGTATAGATTTTGTAAGAGGCAAAGTATGCCAAAACAGGATATCCATGTACCGGCAGAAGGTAGCTGATCTAGTGGTTGTTCAGTTCACACCGCGTACCCTAAGCTACTGTGGGCATGATTAAACATCTTCATTAACGACCGCGTTGTATATTACTCTGCTCCCAATACTCTCCCACGTAATTACAAATAGTCGAAGTTATTTTGGCAAAGCGAATACTTATAATTCGTCTCGGAAGTTGCATATTTTAACCAACTTGATTAAAACGTCTCTCATGTGAAATAATCATCTTATTTTCTAATTGGAATAATACGAAAAGTAATATTGGCAATTTTAATTTTATATGTTAATATTACTGATGAATCAGGAGTTTCTGTATTAGATCTACCAGTTTATAACTGGATATAGGTACTTTTGTTTTTCTGCTGCTAATGTTGGCGGCCATATGATACCAAAATTGGCTTTAAAAAGCATGCTTTTACCTTATTAAATATTGAAAGATAGTTGTTTGGTGAAGGGCATGATTGAAGGGAGAATGATGAGGAAGGAAGAGAAAGGAAGGCATTATAGCATATATAGCATGGACGTAAGTAGATGTTACGAAGAAATGAAAAAATAAATAATTTAGGGTAAAGAAATAGGAAATTCTCATGATATTTGGAAGTAAATAGTCTTCAGAGACCGTCCAACACCTACGTAAAAATATATAGAATACCTTGGACAAAATGAATCTAAAAATTAAACTTGCAAATTATTACATAGACAAACGTTGGTTATGTATTGAATAATGAATCATTATTATATCAGTCCTACTCAATAGTTAGAGGTAATTATTTTCATACGAGACAAAGGAAGTTTGCCAAACGTAGCAATATGGTTCGCTGTAAGGTTACACGCAGGTTATAAATTCCGTGCCAAAGCTGTGAGATTGTATGTTCACCAATAGAATTTGTAGAACAATTCACTCCATGGATTTCATGATTCCCCTATGCGCTCTGCATCCAGAGGGTAAGTGCCCACATCGTGTTGTTAGCAATTTGGTCACTCTACGACCTTTGCGCTGTTGCCTTCAATCGACCATTCGCAATCCACGGGAGTATTTAAACTTTAATGAGAAACGGCGACCTCATGTTATGTTTTGAACATTGCAAAAAGCTGTATTCAATGGGAGATGTCGGTAGGGGGGAAGGGGAAGACGATTAGCCCGCATTAGACACGGAGTATAGTGAAAAATAGTAATGATATCAGAATTTACTGAAGTTTTAGGGATGAGGTCGATTCTTAGTTCCCCATCGAAGGCAGGCAAGCGACAAAACAACATCTTTCCTCTGTCCCACTCATTCGCCGGCGACACCCATGACGACCGCCCTCGTCACCTCGTTAGCCCGAGCTTAATTTTTTATGGTTGAAAAGGTGGGGGGGGGAGGTGAAGGGAGAGGAGGGCTCGTCTCTTTTGAATGGACCTCCCTCCACGCCCCGATCCCCCATCGTTCCCTAGAGCCCCGAGCCATTTGCTTTTATTAGTCACTGCCGACTCATTAGGTTTTCGCTTCCGAACTGTTGACGCCCAGCGATGGCCCGAGTCGTTGGCGCACCCCACGGTGGTTTGACGGGAGCAATGTATTTCAAAGGGATTGTTTTCCTCGATAGGGAAAGCCTCCGGGGCGTCGACTGCGGCGTTTGCGAACGCGTGAAAAGAAGAGGAAGGGGTGCAAAGATTCGGAAGGGATAAACCGGCCCTACGGGGCTGACGATATTTTGCGATATATCGAACGAATAGAGCGATATTTTCACGGCAGGGATTGCATTTTGATGTTAAGCAGCCGATTAGTGCGATATAAAATTTTAAACGTCGACTTTCTAGTTGACGTATTGGATGACATCTACATCAAAACAAAACATTAAGGTGAAGACGACGAGGATCAGGTAGTGTATCTTTCGTAGTTATCAAATCAAAATTATATCGTATTTATAATGAAATCGGAGATAATTTGTAAAAGATTCCGCGGATGATTTGTCAAATTCGCATGTGGCAGTAAGACTTTTCTGTAAAAAAATACTGGGTGGTTTAATTTTTCCTTTTTGTGATCTCGAACTGGGCTAGGGAAAACTAATTTAAACATATCTTTACGCAAATTTGTTGCTCTTGTTTTATCCAGGGATAATTTATCCTGTCGGTATAGTTAAGGGTTCTAATTTTGTCGCTTTCAGTTGTGAAAGGGTGTACAGCAGCTACTTATTTGAAATTTTAATCAGGGTCTTGCAACCTAATTCCTCTTTAACTTCTAAATTTGACGCGATGCCAATTTAGGATGCTTAATCTACGCTATAAAATATCGAAAATCAATATTTAACAGCAAATTATTAGCTTTACACAATAAAGAAATGAGTATGTATGTAAAAACAATTGTGAAAGATCGAAATATTTGCCACTTTGTATCGACGTCTCTGTAAATGATGATAGAAAGAGAGTCAAAAAAAGATAGATTGCAAATTATTGGGCCAAAACGTATTGTCCACCTAAGTATGCTGTTGTTATGTAGCACAAGTTCGATTTTCTGTATAAGCATAACGTTTTCGACGCATCGATACAATACAATTCTACGATGAGAGAAAGAGCGTTCAAATAGAAACACCGTGGACAAACTGATTCAAATCACAGTTCTAACGTTAGTGCTCATATGCGATGTGTGACTTTAATACGATATCTTTTTTTTTCAACATAACGATAACGATGCATCGATTCGACACACATTTACGATACTCATTGCACACAGCACAGGCCTGGTAACACCCCCTCCCCCATTTCAGTTGCCGAGTTGTGGAAGGCGTTCGAAAATCGAGGTCATCTGTGCTATTTGTTGTCGTCATCACCTTGGAAAGGGGAGGAGAGGAAAAGGGGAAACGATGGAAGGAGAGAGTGCGGAGCCTCGACTTAGGTATTGGCCTAATCCTAACGAAGCGCACCAATTGGCCCGGCCATTAACATCCCATCCAACGGACTGCGTGCTGGACCCGTATATTTTCCCACGCGCCGCCAAAACAGCGAACGAGGGCAACGCATAACTTCCCATTACGCGAGCCGACGCGTAATATACGCTACAAATGGATCGATCCTTGAAAGTGTTATGAGAATAAAGTTAAGTGCCCAAAGGTTATAAGAGGAACTGTGATGGAAGTTTCCCTACGGCATATGGAGAGTGAATGTTGCCTGAGGGAAGAAAGCGCGAAGGAGAGGAGGCGGAGCTGAATGAATCAATTTTCGATAAGAGCACGAAATTTCTCTGGAGGCACTTCTGGTGCATAAAGGCGCTAAAAGGAAACGCCATCAGTAGGATGTAGTTTTTCGGCAGTGTAACCGAAATGATTTTTTTTAGAAATATTTAGTGCTCGCAGAATGTAAATAAGCAAAGGTTATGAAGGTTTTTTGAGAAGTAGATAAGGTTAGTTAAACATTAAATTAGGAGGTGATAACGTAGATCCGGTAAAACAGGTAGCCAATCTCGAATGTGCTCTGGACCAAATTGGTCAAAGTAATGGGGACAAAAGAAGAAAATCTTAATAGTGCAAAGATACTTTCACAAGGACGTGGGCATTGGATTATTAGGACGTAGAGTAAGGATGTCAAGAAAAGTCATATACATTGATAAGGAGTGCGGTTTTATAGGGTGCGGAAACATGTGAGCATTGAGAGTTTGACCAAGGTTGATAAGTCAATCACGTGATTTCAATTTGTTTCTGATCGAGAATTGCGTAAGTTAATAATATTTTTTGGAATATTTTGCAATTGCGAAACGCACGCCGCTTATGATTTCCATAAATGTAGTCTAACGTGCCATTGTTGAAAGTAGAGAAACATTGACTCAAGGTAATAACGCGCAGATTGGAGGGTTTTGAAATGTGGGTGTGGAAAAAGGATGGAAAAGGTAAAATGAACAGAAAGGGAACCAAAATAGACAGTGATGAAATAAGAGAGGGGGATGTTGGGAGGCAGGAAAGGGTGCAGAGCATTTTGATTGGGAACGGGTTGTTTAAGCGATGGTGGTGGGAACATGGCAAGCTAGGTAGGGGTGGGATAGGGGTGGGTATATTGGCGAGAATGAAGAGAGGAAAGAAGCATGCAGAATTGAAGTAGGATTGATTTTAGCGTCGCTCAATGGTAGGACACTTATTGGCAAGTCTGTGTTTCTCTAAAATCTACTTTAAACAGTAGATTATCGATAATAAAATAAATACACGCACGTCATCATCATTACTCAGCGAACTAGAATATTATATACATTACTAGAATCATTTTGGTAGGTAAGGCATGGAAATTGAAGATTAGAAAACGAAAATAATGAGATCCTCAAGAGTTAGAAAGGCTAAGTTAAATACTAAAGTTTGTGGAGGACACCAATTAGAAAAGGTAAAACGGTTCACCGTTGAGGGAGTGTTTTGGATAAAGATAGCCAGATTAGTTGCGGAATCCAAATAATTACGTTATGTAAAGAAGTGTGTACGAAGAGTCGGGAGAGTCGATGGAAGACAGCACAAGTAAATATGCAATGAAAAGATTCGTGAAAAGTTTGATACGGAGCGCATGGTTGCATGGATTGGAAACTAGGGCGTTGGGAGAATAGAATAAATCTGGATTGGAGGATTTTGAGGTGTGAATGAGGTGAAGACTGAAAAAAAATGAAATTGGCGAAAAATAAACAAAGAATGAAGTTTTAGACATGATTGGGAAAGAGAGTTGGCTGTTGGAGAAAATCGAAGAAGCCAGGACAAGTGGATGCAGCGGAAACTGAGACGCTGAAATCGGTAATAGAGTGTGGAGGAAAAGAATGGACATTTTGGATTAAATTAAGGGACGTAGGAAGTATGGAGAGATAAATAATGCATTATTATTATATGTAAATGGGATTTAGGGATGTTTGGTGTCATGTCAGTTAGGGTTTAGGATCACAGTAATATGTAGTGCCATAAAATCCCACCATAAGTGGTTAGACCACTACAATATTAGCGCACACAGATCTTCATCCGTTGTCGAAGCTAGGACTTGTCCAGTTCACTTCATTAAGCGATCACCTCCGAAACCTCAAAAATATCTCTCAGCACCAATACAGATCAAACTCTTAATTAGTATATTTTTTACGATTGATTGAAAAAATCGTACATTACACGTACATTCCTTTCAAGTGCATTTTGAACGTGGATTATCCTCAATTGACCAATAGGAAGCTATTTTTAGAAGCTCGTCTAGTAGATCTTGAAGAAAAGTTATTCACTACTTTTACTTCGGAGATTAGCATTTCACTTCAGCCACCAGCAATACGCAGATCTAGCGTGATGCATCGCTTGAAAAGTAATTGCTGACTTACGTATTTTTCTTTCAAGGATGAAGATTTATGGTAGAAAGCAGCACTTCTTGGCATCGGAGCTAGTTTCTCGATCGTCTGCTTCATTTTTTCCAAGCTGGATAAAAGTGAATTAGAACGTGACCTTCAAAGAAAGTGAGAATGGAACTTTCGCAAGTATAGTTCTGGCGGAATGGGACATTAAACAGACTTAAGTCGTTCAGCTAAGCATGAGGCATTAAGCGGGACCTTGAGCGGAACACTAAACTTGTAAGATTTTGTAGAGATACAATGTGTAAAACTAGCGATTAATTTCGAAATCGATGAAAATATTGAGCTCCAATCCTGTGCTATTAAATTAAGACCAGCGGTCGCTCTTCCATTCAGGTCTCAAGAACCGCAAAACATAATTTTGAAACCCATGAATCACACTTATGATATATTCCAAAAATATACTCAAAGGTCTATGATTCTCATACAAATTACATTTTTTTAACACGAAATTGTATTTACATCTGTTTGATTATAACAGATTTTTTTTAATTACATCAAAATTATTAGTGTGATTTTTGTTATTTTTTGTCATCCCTCTCGCGGACCACCACCAATTGGTGACCCCTGGATTTAGACTGCAGGGTGAATTAAGGGAAACTTTGACTTAAACTTTGACATTAGAAACGGGATGAATAAAGATTAAGACTCCACGAAATGGCACAATAAAGTGTTCGCTTTCCTCGCACGAAATCTACAATCAAATCAAATGAACTGCTCTGAATATAAACAATTATTAGGAGAGGTGACCGATTGCAGAGATTTTTTACGCCTTCAACAATTGGCGGGCGTGTTGAAATTGCAATTATACTTGTAGAGAGCGGCGTAAATGTGGAGAGGGATCCGTTGTTGAACGCGGCCGACTCTTATCGAAGGAATTCAAGGAACAAACATAGTTTAACGTCCCAAACTACAACTGCTGCACTTGTTGAAGTTCTCCTCACGCTTTCTTTGAAGGTCACGCTCTCGTTCATCCCTCTTGGGAAGTTCCCTCAGCGTAGGCGACCGAATGCTACAGAAAAATCCGCCACCGCTTTGATTTGAACCCGGACTGATCGTATGGGAATCCCCTGAGAAGCCAAAAGGACCCTCTAAATGCACCATGACGATCCCTTTGAACATGCCAGCCATTTACGTTTGCCAACACTCGTGATTCAGCGACTTTCTTCCCGTTGTCCCGTCCCTTTTACTCTGTGAACAAATCACGAAAAGGCCTCCTTTTAACTATTCTACAGTGACTTCATCAACGGTTGGCGTCCCAACGTCTCCTCCCCAGTCTCTTTGGGTCAGGTCACATGAAAGCGTTTCAGGCGCACGCATGCGCAGGACGAGCGTAATTTATGCGTGGAGCGTTTACCTATACGAGCTTCGCCAGAACGACTCCACTTGAGGCAGGGCAGGTGGGCGACCCTTTTAATCTCGGTCGTCCCTTCCTGACCGCACGCTCCAAGAGATTAGGGCCTGACGGTCATGGAAAGGTCAAAAATGGAACGCAGTATATAAGCAAGGGGGCTGTTTGCGTTGATTTATATCGATCAGAATATCAATAGGAACATGCATATTTGAAGATTCTTTTCATTCGGGAAATATTAGATATTTTTTTAGTTTATCAATTGGAAGTCTACTTTAAGTCATCGAGCTGGAATATTTCTGTGCACGACCCACACGGCGCGTGGGGTCACGGGGGAATTGAAGAGATTATAAGGGCACCTCCTTAAGTCGGGGGGTCCATTCTTCCCCTGCCACAAATACGTACTTCATTCAAGCCGCAGTTTCAAGCGTTCAAGGGATGGCGAGTGAAGCTTTCTCGTAAGTCTAGTCGCGCGAAACTTCACCTTTCAATCATAACTTTTCCGGTTTTCTCCACGACGCCCTATCTACAGATATTGAAACGCTGTATAAATCTGGCTTCAGTTACAGCCACGTAGCTTGATGCAGGGGAAAATCATAGTAGCATGTCGTTCGAAATATTTCACATTCCTGAAAATCTGAGACCGTAATTTCGAAGTGAAAACTACCTCCGCCCTTCCGATATGATGGCGCTCGACCTCAGGCGTACGAGTGTAAGCCTCGATGCATTAGACAATGCGAGCTGATAGCAAAGTAAGAGAGAGTTATGCCTTTATTCCTAATTATATTGGCAATGTCGACTGTTGCCACAAAATGGGTGAGTTAGATTGTCGAACTGATAGATTCAAATATTCGTTTTACCCGCGCACCATTCGCGACAACAATAAAAGGGGTAACAGTCAATAAAATAATAGGTACACGCTGTCGAAAATAGGGGTACACAAGATCAAATTCCCACAAAACGTTCTCCAAGTCTAGCGTCCTAACACTCCTCGCCCTTGTACCAGGTGGGGAGTAGATGAATGTACGAGTATGCAGTTGCATGTTTGCCTGCTCTCTTTAAATGTATATTCTTGTCCTCTTTGTGTAGGCACAGGAATAGCTATTTATTTATTATTATTGGGTAATCTACCGTTTAAGGTAGGTTTTTGGATGGACACACCTATGAAATAAACATTTTGTGACTCCCCATCTAGCAAACTAATCTATATCAGATCCCTCTTCATCTCTGTGTACTTCTTTCCTCCCTTCATCCTGTCCAACATCCCTATCCTGTTCCTGCCCTTACCTCGCTTGCCCAACATTCCTCCCCTCTATTACCCTCTTCAACATTCCACTACCGCTCAATACGCCTTTCATCCATTTTTCCTGCCTCCATAGGATTTCTCTCAACAAACCCCTCTCCTCACCGACCATCTCTAGTACTTCCTCATTTGTTTTCCTTTCGGTCCATTTCACCTTCTCCATTCTTCTCCACACCCACATTTCAAAAGCCTCCAAGCTAATAACCATGTAATTCACGTAATATATGCAGTCATGTTGCATGGTTGGTGTTCGGTCGCCCCCTTTCCACATAGTTTTTGGTGGGTCACGGTGTGCCAGGTGCATGAGGAAATAGAGGGAATATATGTAGAATGGCTGATGACGTACCACCTCCTGCCACACGTCCTTGCGACGGCTTGCGGGGTATTATGTAGATGTTATTTAGGCGTCACAGTATATTCTTCGTTATAACATAATCTTTACGATGTTTCCACATAGTTTATTCGTTCGTTCACGTAATACGAAGACAAGAAAAGGGGATTCCCCGGCAACGACGAAATGTTGTCTGTAAGAAGTTGATGTAAGAAGGGAGAATAATGGGAAGACGGTATAGAGGAACGAAAATAATAAGACTTTTGAACATCCTGAAGGTTGGTAGAAGTTACGGAGAAACCAAGAAGAAAACAGTCAGCGCAAACAAAGCGAAGTTTTTGTGATGCTCAGAAGAAAGCTGTCGTTAAGGACTATCCTTTCCATTAATAGTCAGAATAACTTAAATGAATGGCTGCATTAGCATGAAACTGGAGCTGGAGACGACGTTCACTTCCGCTACTATGTTACAAATCACCGAGGGGACAGAGGGGATAGATTTATTCAATTTTATTTTTCAAGATTTAGCGCCATCAACCTACATCCACATAAATATTCCACAATCCACCAAAAAAGTATATGGCAGGAGGTGAAAGCATTAAGACGTAAGTGTTACATCAACAGCTATAGTGAGTGCTTCCCAGATGCTCGGGTAGGAGAATCCCAAGCTGTTTATTTTTTAATGATAACCATTTCTGTCGTGTCGTTAGGAGTCGCTAAAAATTGTTTCTTTGAGTTAGTTTGAACTCAGATGAGCATCACGTTGCTAAACGTAAGTTTGCTATTGCGCTTCAACGGTGCCCTTTAAGTCGAAAAGGTCGTGGACGCAAATTAGTACCAGGCAGCATACGCGTCACAGTAATTCAGTCAAATAGAAACCATCCGATTAACCTCCCCCCCCCAATAGCCAACTCCGTCACATTTTTGCGTTACTAATTTGTATTCCATGTCATTAGCAGGAAGTCAATGCAAGAGGTACATCGAAGCTCGTGGCTCTCCCCTTCTTGAATTCTCTTGGCGTGAAAATTTTCCAATATTGATTTTGTGACGAGATTCGTGCTAAGCTCGAATTAAATCACATGATGCAGCCCTATAAATTCCAATGACGTTGAATCCGTCGGTGATATTTTCATCCGTTATTTACATCGACTCTTGTGGCCTTGAAATTAAATATGAAGAGTCAGTCAAACGAAATATGAGAAACCATGCCGGATTGAATGAGATGAGACCCCAAGATAAAAAAAAAAGCCTTCGTTCTAATGCGGGTCACCGTGCATTGATAGGTACTGCATAGAATCATGTAGGCAGATTAATGGGTGATGTTTTGAAAAGGAATCAAAAAAAAAACTACTCCAACTTGAAACATTCTCCATGAAATCAGCCGTCCTTTGAACTTCAAAGCTCACGAGGATTTTTGTAATGCTCCCCTCTTGTCTTTCTTTTGCATTCATTTAAATACGTTGCCGTCTCTGCATCAACATTATGTCACCTTGTGGTGGTGTAGCCCGGTTCATTAGGACATGAGACAGTCAAAAAATATATGCAGGGGGAGATTTTTTAGTCGTGCAACAGAGGGGGTCAAAGGATCAATTTTTTTCGAACGTAATTTGCTTTGCTTACTAAACTTTACGTGCGATATCATATGCAGTAATATAATTCGGAGATATTTTGACCTTTTCATCAGGCCATACCTATTAAATGGCCATCCATCGTTGCTTCATCCAAGATGGAGAGGGTAATTTTTTTAAGGAAAATTTTAGGATGCTTCACTTTCTTTGTTCAACCCATATGTTAATAGCAGAAGGAAATTTGTTATTAAACGGCGCAAGTAGTTGTTACTCAGAGACGCTCAGTGGCGATAGCATAAAGTTTCAATTAGGGCCATTGTAATGGTTTATCCAAAACAGCATAACTGTCTGGTTGCCGTCTCTATTCAAGAAAGCGTTGTCGTTTTTATTCTCGTTACTCTTATATCGTACGAAATTATAGTGAGAGGAAATATGAGTTATTCATAGGCGATACATTAAACGTAAGTCTCTGTAACAAATTCTGAGGTCGGTTTGATTGGTGAAGGTGGGAGCTCACTTCATATTAAACCCTGCGTTCTCGCCTTAGGGCAGTGGAGTCAGTCCCTTTCCCTTTGCCACTTGCGGTTTCCCACGGAGACCTGGTTCCGATATAATCAGGCAGCTTGAGTTTAGCTGGGCATGTCCATACGTTGTATCCACGTTTAAGCTCAGGACCCTCTCGTCCGATACCCGGCCATTCCTTTGCCAAATTAATTATTTTATTACGAACACCGCACACTCAAAATTAGAGGTACGAAGTACAAAGGGTTATTTTGATGAGCGTTCGGTATTTCTGGGAGGAGGAAGAGGGAGAGGGAAGGGGGTAGAATGACCCCCTCTGACCCTTGAGTCATCCTTTTTGGTATCGGAATTTTAGTGTTTTTGTTTTTATTCAGGGTGAACTCTCCTGAAAGAGAAAGGACGGGATATTTTTAATTATAGCTCTTCTGCGTAAATGTATGGGTTGCGCGAATAGAGAGGAAGTTGGAATTTTTTTCGAATCGTTATCCGAGGGCCAACGAGTGGGAGATACGTCCAAGCGATGGAGTCAATAAAGGCAGATATTCTACCAAAAAAAAAACAACCTCAAAAGTCATCATCGTAAGGTCCCCAAATATGAAAGTAGGATATTTGCGGTAAAGTTTGTCTCTCCCTCTCTCTTAAATCCGTCAAAACTTGTGCATCGGCCCGTTTTTGAACCGATAATATTTGACAACGTCAACGTGAAGGGAAATAAAATCGAAAGAAATGCATATATTCACTCCCCTCTTACTTAGGTACGTTCGTAATTTGACACAACTTTCCTGGACTTCTGTTCGCCTAGTGGAATATACTCATAAAAAAATAATGGCGATGGGACTCCACCAATTTGCTATGATATTATGGATCGATCGTTTTCCATCGAAGAATGCGTCTGCATCTCAAGAAGTCACTGGTTCAAGGGCGGGAGTGCATGAAGTACGACCGATGAGAAGAGATGGGTGACTTGATCACTTTAGCATGTCTAATGGTTTCCACTGCTCTGGTTGCAAATTGTGCGTAGGAAAAGGGACTTCCTTTTTATTTATTGATACCACAGCCTACCTCCCTAAACTTCCAACGTTTGTTCCACCCACATTCGCGATACGGGATCACAATTATCCTCTCAGGAGGCAAGGCCAACTCGTACAATTGTTATTTTTTTGGATCGGTATTTTTGCGCGTGATCGTATTGCAACTTGTGATTCTCATCTTAGGGGTTCCCAATCAACTTTTGAAGCGTTCTGCTTACCCACCAAATAGATTATCTTGGTGAATCTTACTGTTTTCCTTTGTGTTATTTTATAGTCACAAATTAAATATTTACGCTCAGGGGCGAGTTATACGCCGGGAGCGATGCGCATGAAGCAATAAAAAATATTAAAACACGGAACCGCCAATTTTTTTTTTGACTGGGGATATCAGGTGAAAACAATTGCACTCAAATATGAATTTAGTCTCAAAGGAATTCAATCATCGCCGGAAGCAAATGACTTTGCTTGCTATCCCAATTAGATATTTCCACTCGTTGCCCCCACAGAGCTATGAATTTGTGTACTAAGGGGTTAAGGCTAGGTTCTACACCTTCATGCGATTACATTGTAAATTGAGTTGGCGAGCACTACATTACTGTTTGTCAGTTTGACCTTGCCAAATACGATATGGGCTGTGAACGAGGAAATTGAAGCATCTCAGAATATCCTTCCTAGAACCGTATTTGACGTGTTCATTGCTAATATTTAAAATCAACTTGTGAAATTAAATTTGAAATCAGTTTATTGATGTTCATATCAGGTTAAATTAATGCATTTAAAATACATAAACACATTAGTCAACCCGAAGGTTGGTTTGGTATGCGTCGGTAGAGTTCACACGATACTTAATGGCATGTGAAAATTCACACATGAGGGTAGGGGGAGGCAGATCCTTTCCCTGTGCCACCTATGGGTTTCCCAGGGAGTTCTGGTACCCGAGAAATCATACAGCTTGAGTGAAATTGAGGCTGCACAGAGTGGCTTATTCGGGAATTATTGCATGATACACTATCTAAAATGATATTATGAATAACAAATTATCGTATATGCTATTTTTTAATCGTAATAAGAAAAAAGACAATAATGAATCAGCGCTTAAAATGATCTTGTGGCTCAGGTAATACTTACTTAAAGCCAAATCCGCTTTTTGCTATGAATTCTCCTTCCTAAAATCCCTCTCTGTCATGTACAAGAATCCATATAATTTAATTTTTCATTTAAATTCATGCGGCAGCAAATTTCTATTCACTTAATCATCCAATGCAGTTTTAATGCCTTCAAATTGATTCGGATGTAAAAACTTAATGTTTCGCCAATTTCTATTTATTTTCTGAATGGACCTCATCAAACTTGTTCCTTTCAAGTTATCCCAATGCGCAACAGTCCACTTAGTGATTGATATCTCAACGGTTTCAATTAATTTAATCTTCTTAAAGGTGTCATTCGCGATTCGGAAGCTTCCTTCGTGAGAGGACAGCGCGAGGGGAGATCCGAGAGGTCGTGATTGTTGCCGGAAAAATCCAAATTGAACGTTTTGATCGTAATTCTCCCAAATGTGTCGAATTCGCTCAAACAACGGCTCCGCCGTCGAACCCACAAGTGCATCATCGCTCCGCGCTTGACCCCCGTCGCCCGCGTAAATCTCGCGTCGGAAAGGTCAGTCCGGACGGGAGCCACTCCTAAACTACCGGCTCTCACCCCCTGCCCACCGCTCATTTTCCGGAGATTGTTAATTCCGGGGCTTATGATTGGTGGAAAGGCGGGGAGTAGGAGTGGGACGCCATTACGGGCGACCGGATTTCGCAATTCAATATGTGCTCCCAAGAGGGGGAGGGGGGGGGTCGGCGAAAATGGAAGGGCTAAGTATACACGAAATTGTGTCACGTTATGCATGTGCTCTCATCTTTCGTTCCGCCAATTTATTCCCGGCGTCCCATCTTCCTCCCCGGATACATAAAGTGGGGGAAAAAAAGATATCGTACGGGAGGGAGGAGCTGGGGACTAGGTAGGGGTCGGAGCCCGCGGGATGGGAATTGGAAAAGGGAGTTTGTGCCGGAAAGGAACACCAAAATGCGTTAGCTGTGAGGCTCTCCCGGGGAATCTCGGCTTGGGTATCTGCCGAGTTCGTACAGTTGAGTGCTCGCCAAGAAATTAGCATGCCACATACATTCTCGACTGCATTCACAGATCCTATTACCCTTGTCTGTGGATAATCTGGAGTACCTCTATTCACAGTTATCGTGTAAAGTACACTCGTAGACTGTCTCACTCAAACTTAGTTACTCTTGCCCGGACACGTGTAACTCTGTACACCCCGGTACACGCCAAACATCAAATGTGATAAATCACTTTCAAATTCTATTATTTAACTTTCATGAAACTTACGAGTGTCAATGTTTATTCCCCAACAGTTAATGCATCCGTGTGTCTAAGGCGTCCGTCCCTACACCTCTCTGCCACGGCTTTATTGCGTATGCATACACGTGTACAAGGACATGGAGGGAATTAGGTATCAACATTAGTTTAAAATAAAATTTTAATTTATGCCAAATGCACTTTTCGATCGTCACTCTCATCATTGAAGCTATTTCTGTTCATGCTGTTTTAAACGCACTTAAGAAGGACTCATATTATATAAACACAGCAATCAACCCGAAGGTCGGTTTAGTAGTTGATGGTAGAGCTCACCCATGTACCAAGCCCGACGGCGTGTGAATATTCACACATCAGGGTAGGGGGGCCAGTTCCTTTCCCTGTGCCCGTTATGGTTTCCCAGGAAGATTTGGTACCCGAAAAATCAACTAGCTTGGGTGGAGCTGCAGGTGCCCAGAGTGCCTTGCCCGGGAATCGAACCCGTCATATTATACAATTAATATTAAATGTGTTGATTTTTTATTTTCGTGTGCGTATATATTGTTTTTTTATCAGCGCTGTTAAACGGTATCATTACGAGTTTATCTTTACATATAAAATGTAATTTACAGGTTTTTCGTGAGGTCAATATCCTTCTTTATGTTCGCGAGAGTCGTGCCTACCAACGTGAATATATATTCAGCGTAAAGCACGAATATTAGCTAGTCCTACACTTCCAATTGATGCTAAGCATTGCTAAACGACCCTGAAAATATATTTCTAGCTTTTTTGAACCCCACAAAGTATTATAGGCTTGGTTTGAAATCGCAGGCAAGGATCATTGATTCATTCTCGTGGGGCAAGCAGCCAGGAGGCGAAAGCGCCGAAGCGGAAGCGAATCGGAGAGTGGGGATCGCTGTACATTCTTATATCGCGCGGCGAAGATGGATTGCATGTCTCCTTGGCAGCTTCTCTCTGCGCCATCACGTGGTGTTTGCATGCTGAGAATTCCCTCGTGCAGCACAAACAATACTTTTTTGTATTTTTTCGTGCAAAATTTATCGTTAACATCAGCACGGGCCTTTAAAAGATTATTTTTGATTTCTAACAAAATCATTTGACACGTCGGCAACGCAATAGATTAGCACGAATATTTGTTTTAAATAATTTTTAAGTGGTTTGAGGGTATATAACGCCGTCTTAGGTAGTGATTAAAAGTGCAAAAATGTTTAAATGCCAGATTGCTTCGAAAAACTCCACTTACCGTCAGATTATTACTAACAATTAAAAAAAACATTAAAATTAAGGTAATGATCAGCTGTCAAAGTTTGGAATAAAAGATTACAGCAAGACTAATCAAATACACATTGGAACATGTGAAAGAGTTTTACTATTTAAGCAGCAGGATCACTATTTATGGATAGACGAAGCAAGGGGGATAGACGTAGTGAGCAGAGAAGGATTTATATCATAAGAAGAAACTACTTACGGTAAACACCACTAGCATAGACATAAGTAAGCAATTCGTTCGTAGTTATACGTTTATATGGAGTCTTTTTTTCTACATGTCTGACTTGAACGATAGGAGCAGCAGAGAAAAAATATTGGAGGCGATTATAATGTGTTGCTATAAAATAATGCTGATATAAAATGGATGAACAGCGTAACAAATGAAGAATTATTTCGCGGAGTGAGCGAAGGGAGACCCCTATGGAGGACACACACAAGAGGAAGGGAGGAATCGATTCGGCATATCTTGAGGCACGATAGTTTTATTAGGATCGAACTCGAAGGATTCATGAAAGGAAATCCTACAGAGGAGATCATAGGATGAAATACGAGAAGCAGGTGATGGAAAATTTCGGTGCAAGGAGTTATGAGGGGATGAATAGATTGGCAGGAAACCAATCCTCGGATTGATAACCCGCGTTGATGAGCCTAGTGTGCAGGAGCTCGGCTGCCGACCGAAGAGCCCGGATTCAAATATGGGTCACTCTGAACACCTCTGTTAGTGCACCATTTTATACCGGGCGTCCCATCTTCCTCTCTGGAAATAAAATAGATAAAATTTCTTACCTAGCCTATCCCAAATCAATGTCGTTTTTCCAATACGGGATCTTCCAGGAAAACCGCCTTCGGAGAAGAGAAGGGAACCAGGGATAAGTTCTACCTTCACATATGATATCATTTTCGGGTTTATTATTGTATTTTTTATTTTTAATATCAGCGTTATGTAAACAACATTGCATGAATACATTTTTCCTGTTGGGTTGTAGCTGCACATTTCTGCATAACTGACGAGAGAAGTATAACCTCGAGGTTTATAACAACTATTCACCAAAGTTGTTGGTAACGATAAACTTTTGGCTCATAAATCCTTTCGGCGACTTGTGTTGTAATGTGTAGAAGATAAAGAATTTGCTCAAACAGGATTGAATCCTCTCGTTAAAGTCAGGTTTGTAATATGACAATGAACTTAGGGCTGAACTTTTGTCTTAAAATTTTATCGAAGTTTGATGAAGTCAAAATCCTATTGATTTCCACATTTTTCAGGCTGCGTCCGCGTATGTCGTTTAAATTCCAAACAGTTTCGCCAGCTATCCTGCTGGCGTTCTCAGGTCAAGGATGGAAAATAAAGAAAAATACTTCCTGAGGATAATTAGAGAGGCCATTGAAATCGTTAATAGGCCAGAAAACTTTAACAGAGAGGATGGATATCCACACCACAGTGCGTGGAAAAGAATTATTTCGCGCAAATATGAGGACGTTCCCTGATTGGCCGAAGAAATTTCCCGGTATTGGCGCCGGTTTTTCCCTATATAAGACGGGACAACGAGCTTCTTTCCATCCTTGACCCGAGGACGCCAGCAGGATAGCTGGCGAAACTGTTGTGAATTTGAACGACTTACGCGGACGCAGCTCGAAAAATGTGGAAATCATCTACTCATCGCCGCGGAAACCTGCGAACGATCAAAATCCTATTAACAAAATAATAAATATTAAATGGTCAGCATTTACTATCCACCTTATAAGAGCCATAAAGGATTGAGATGACATTTGTTTCTCGGTGTTGTAGGGGAATTGACAAAAAAAAGACTGATAGCTACAGGTATGGATGTAGGCCAAGAAAAGGAATACCTCGATCCTAACTCCCTCACGCTTCTAGCTCTGCTTAAATGTGTTTAAAAAGTGAATATATAGTAACTTGATACTGAAACGTCTTTTGATTGAACAAAGACGTATTATGAGTACGCATTCTCGCTTATCATTTGCTAATGAAGTTTCTTTATCGAGGTTTTATTAACCATAACTTCAAGTAATTTAACAAATAAGTTATAACTGTTCAGGATGACGGATTTATTTATTCATAGGCACCCACTTTTGATAAATCAGTTTGCATTACAAGAAATTATCGAGCATGAGGCATTTCGATTATCCCTACGCTGCTTTCAAATATATTTGTGCTCTACGCATTACTCTGATATATACCATTAGGCATGGAAGGTACCCAACTTCTCATTGGATAAAGAACGAATTGTGTGGAAAATTATCACCCAAGATGGCAGCTAGAAAATGAAAAGGTTTACCTTCAAATTGGACAAAAACCGGTATTCCAATTTGGTACACTGGGGAAACCTGAAATCAAGTAGTCCGAAAAAAGAAGACGGCGGTGCAAATGGATATACGTGCGGCTTCGTTCTCTGCGTAATATTTACAGCCTATTAATGCCGAGCGAATTTTAGAGATCAAAATGTTGTCTTGTAATTCAGGAAACTTAAACAGTCACATTGGAAAAAATTTATTCGTTCGTACTGTTAAACGTGTCTCAAAGTCTGTTTACCACAATAACTCGCGTTCTTTAGAGCGCTGCGTTGTCGCAGTTGTGATACAATTTTTAATTTTGTTCAGCGCAAGAGCGGAAGAAAAGGTATTATATTCGTTTTCCGTATTTCGCACCAACAAATGTCATCATATTGAAATTCCTGAGCGTGACCTGGTGCGGAAAAATATCCCACGCTTTTGCGACGCTATTCCGTAACCTCAATTTCTCGGAGAAATCAGGCATTCGACACGCACCTAACATCTACTCTAATATGTTTTTGGGGTTAAAGATCGAATTAAATGTTTTTCATTCAGGACGAACACTGCTTTTCTTCGTTTTAGGATGCTAAATTTCAAGTGAATGAATAGTTATTTCTTTCCCCATTGATCGGGCCACTCCGTGATAAAAAGGTCCGGGAAGAGGGAAAATCCGTTCTAGCGGACGGACCTGAGCCATATTTCAAATTCGGCAGTGGTACCCAAAAGATTTAACTTCTAAAACATTTCGTTTCAAAGCTTCGATGGAGTAACATCTGTGAGAATAATACGAAAATGCCACGGGGAACGGTGCAATAATATCCTACCTATCCTGATTCTGGCTAATATTCCGAACCACAATATAATTTTGTATCAAATCCATCCAAATCAAAAACTTGCATCTATTTCTTTTGACAGGTGGCATTTCGTGTGGCATTAGCATACGTTACTGACACCTGAATCCCGAATCTTAAAGCTAGAGTTCAGAAAATCCAATAAAAATTCATAAACTTAAAAGAAAACATTTCCCAAACCTCATCTCATGAAATGTAGACCAGCGATATGTCGAATATAGATGTATTTTTATTGGAATTCTTTGCGTGCGTCAACTACGAGTTGTCAATTGATGTTTATCTTTCAGAAAAGACTGTTATGAAAGTTTTAGAATACTGTTTTTCTAGCGTGGAGTCCGTTTCTTGATTACTCGTAAATGTTGTTTTAGCTCTGGTAGTACATGAGTTTCGAGGTTGAAAGCATGATGGCAGTAGATCCCATTTTACTCTTGATGTCTTCCCAAGGAAAAGATTGGCAATACTTTCATTCTATGTCTATCTATCTGTTTTATATTTCTACAATTGAAGTGATAATAATAATGACAGAGATCCAGATCACTCATAAGCTGCAAGTCGGCGAAGTCATCGCCAGGAAAAATCATGAGTGACCATTATTTTCCCAGGGCGACTATACTCGGCGATTTTGGAGCACGTCCGTCGAAATTAAACAAGTAAAAAATACTTTTCATAATACCGTACAAGTAGCGTAAGTATCGTAGTTACCCTGACATGAAAGTAGTTTGGTAATTCTTTAAAAAAAATTTGCGTATGATCAGGCGGAAGTCAACCAAAGTGTTACTTGTGCCCTGTAGAATCAGTTTGGCAAGCATGGGATAAGAATCAACCCTAAAAGTGAGGCTAGTGAGATTCTCAGCATATAGAAAGGCTAAGATAAACGTTAAAGATGGGGAACATAAAAGAAAGCGGAGATAACAGTTCACTTAATTAAGAATTCTTTTGTTGGTGTGCAGGCAAAGTGTTAGGGTCATTAAAAGAGGAGTTTCGTTAGGTGAAGAAGCATTTATAAAAGTAAACGGGAGGTGATGACAGGCATTTTAAGTAAAGGTGTAAACAAAATACTGATGAGTACGAGTTTAATATGGAGCGTATTTTTGTATGGTTCAGAAGGGGGATGGGCGTAGATTGGGAGCCTTTCAATTATGGGTTTTGAAAAGAATGGAAAAAATATATTTGACGGAAAGGGAAAGAAACGATCACGGTTTAGGCATGTCAGGGGAAGAAAGGTTATTGGGAAAAATTGGAAGAAACCAAGTCAAGTGAATGCAGGAGATACGGAAAGGCAATTGGATTGGCTGAAATTGGTAATTGTGTAGAGGATGCTGGGAAAGCGAGATAGAGGGAGGAAAACATAAGAATGCTGGATGAAATTAAGGAATTTTGAAAGTATACTGAGCTAAAGAGCGAGTTATTTTGAAATTTAGTATGGAATTAAAGTATATATTGTGCTCTGTAAATGAGGATATAGGAAATCAGCGTGTAGTGCCAAGACCCATCGAAAACCTACCCTAACCCGGTACACTATAACTATTGACCCAAACAAACTGCGATGCCATCTTGCGACGTGCTGAATAATTCAGCGGTACGGCACGTAACTCGTCACATAGCTTTGCGTCAATTTCATACCATCGGAAACGTCAAGTGAGTAACGATGCGTTACGACTGTATTGTGATTTTTCCTTTAGCGTTCTCGGATAGGCAGGCTCGTACCTCGGATTTTCTCGGTATGTTTTCCTTTTTAACATATCCCATCATCCCATTTATGCAATCTGAGAGTTTAAACGGACGCCTAAACGTGACTCTCCGAAGAATGTAATCTTCACGTTATTGGGATAGGCGTCACGTACCGATGTTTTTGAGTCGGGAGGAGCAGGAGGAGGAAGAGGAATGGGAGACGGAGAAGAAATATCAGAATGGAAGCACCCTTGGAGAATTCTTGGAGATCTCTCACGTGTTTGTGCGCAATTTCACCGTTGAGCCCCTCCAACATATTTCACCGGTTCGAGCAAATTCAACCGTGGATCATACTCCCACGGGGGAGGGGAAGGAGATTTACGCCCTCGGGGCAGGCGTAGGCGGCGCATGCGCTCTGTGTCGGAGGTCATATGCTTTGCTGGATCTCTCCTGCCCTCCGCTGAGCATTTGAAGTTCGCGTGCCAAGGTTAAGAAGTGGAGGGTAATGGAAGGTAGGACTTGACGACCACCGCTGCCTGACAAGTCACCCGCCGTCGCAATTCCCTCGGGAGTTTTTGACCGAGTTTTGAGGATGCGAATTAAAATCTTTTTCAAACAAATTCACTTCATCCCAATCACTCGAAGAATCTGGGGAACTCGGTGGGAGGGGGAGGAATCGGATAAAATTGATCATCTCGCTTGTTTGAGTTCCATCTTGAATGCAAACGAACGAGAGATTAAGCGAGTTAAATGGACGTGAAGCGCGTAGATTGGAGAACAAACTGTACGGAAGTCGGCGTTCGGATTGCTTCTGTATAAAATCGTTCGTTTGTAAACATTGAGGCAGCGGTGACAGCGGTTTTAGCCACCGCGATTACAATTGGCACGAGAGGAGTTTAGCTATTTTTTTTGCAATCGGCGGGAAAATCATTTGGCGAATTAACACATACCTTTGCCTTAAACTTTGGACAGTTATGTGTACTGTCGCGGAAAATGCAGAGGAAACCCTAATTTTGTTATGTGAATTTTCCGAAAGATAAAGAAATATTGACGTGAGCACCGAGGTTCCATCATCGTAACGAAAAACTCACGTTTCTGGAAAACATCTGGCTGAGGACAAATTTTCCGACCGATAAATTACGCCGCAACTATACAGAAACTCGATGCTAAAGACATCGATCTAATAAAAGACTTGAAAACGATTCCACCTTTTTATGTCCTATAATAATTTATCTTTAGTGAATTTAAAACATAGCTGTAAGTTGCAGAGCGCGATATATATCCCTTTCTCCAAACGCTTTTGGAAATAGCTTAAATTAAAACACAGCAATTCCAGTATATAATTAATAATATTTTTCCGTGTAATTTTTGGATTTCGTAAATTCTTTTACCCTGGTTATTGATGACACAATAGCCTGAATTTGACTGCAGAAGAAAGAGGATCAGTATTTTGATGATTCATTATAAATAATTTATACGAAAATGCAAAATGTTACTATTCATTCAATAGGGAAAAATATTCTGTTAAAATTTTTCCGCTAAATATTACAATGGCTAAGCGATATAAAGCTCTTCTTGTGGCTATTAATATACATTTAGATAGTTCTTCACTGTAAAAGTAAATATATATGTATGTGAGTGTATATGTGTGTATATATATTTTTATATGTATGTATGTGTGTAAATATATATATATATATATATATATATATATATATATATATATATATGCATAGATATATGTATATATATATATATATATATATATATATATTACTCGACGATGAAATAGAAAGGGCATTAAAGGAGATGAAAGCAAATAAGGCCGTGGGGGTAGACAACATCCCTGTAGAACTGTTGAAATGTTTAGGAAAATTCGGGAAGAAGGCCCTATATGGACTGATTCGTAGTATCTATGAAGAAGGAATCTGGCCGTAAGATTTTGTGAGATCGGTGTTAGTTCCTATTCCAAAAAAGGCAAAGGCTATATCATGTGAGGACTACAGAACAATAAGTTTGATATCCCACGCAGCTAAAGTTATTCTCAGGATCATCAACAAAAGGATAGAGAGTAGGGCAAATGATTACTTAGGGGATGATCAGTTTGGGTTCAGGAAAGGAAGAGGTACGCGTGATGCCATTGCAGTAATGAGATCACTGATCGAGAGAAATATAGAATACAATCAGGACGTTTTTGCCTGTTTTGTAGATTTCGAAAAAGCGTTTGATAGAGTGAATTGGGAAAAATTGATGCGTGTATTGCAGAAAATAGGAATGGATTGGAGGGACAGGAGACTGATCCGCAACCTGTACATGTCTCAGACTGCTCAGGTGCGAGTGGGGAATGGAGAGTCCGGATGGGCTGTGTTAGGAAGAGGGGTAAGGCAGGGTTGCCCATTGTCACCGGTGCTGTTCAACGTATATGTGGAGGAAATGATTAAAGAG
Organism: Hetaerina titia; assembly: GCA_037158775.1. Lineage (NCBI taxonomy): Eukaryota > Metazoa > Arthropoda > Insecta > Odonata > Calopterygidae > Hetaerina > Hetaerina titia. Next base: position 54,643,368 of record CM073776.1, on the reverse strand, counting down.
GCATGGGAAGAACTGGAGGTAGGAATGAAAGTCGGAGGGGAATTCGTAAAATCGGTTAGGTTTGCTGATGACCAAGCATTAGTTGCTCAGTCAGCCAAGGGGTTGCAAGCATTGCTGAGTGAATTGGAGGTTCAGTGCGATAAATATGGGATGAGAATCAATATTAATAAAACAAAGGTTATGCGATTTTCCAGAAAGAAAAAGGCTAAGCTAAATATTAAAATAGGCGGGGAAAAAATAGAGCAGGTAGAGCAGTTTACAAATCTCGGAAGTGTTTTGGACCAATACGGTCAAAGTGGTAGGGACGTAAGGAGAAGAATTGCGCTAGGCAAGGAGACTTTCTCAAGGAGGAGGGAGTTGATGACGGGGACGTTGAGTAGGGATGTTAAGACAAGACTCGTAAAAACTCTGATATGGAGCGTAGCTACGTACGGCGCGGAAACGTGGTCACTGAAGCAGGAGGATAGACGTAGATTGGAGGCTTTTGAAATGTGGGTGTGGAGAAGAATGGAGAAGGTTAAATGGACCGAAAGGAAAACAAATGAGGAAGTACTAGAGATGGTGGGTGAGGAGAGGGGTTTGTTTAGAGAAATCCTATGGAGGCAGGAAAAATGGATGAAAGGCGTATTGAGCGGCAGTGGAATGTTGAAGAGGGTAATAGAGGGGAGAATGTTGGGCAAGCGGGTTAAGGGCAGGAACAGGATAGGGATGTTAGACGGGATGAAGGGAGGAAAGAAGTACACAGAGATGAAGAGGGACCAGATATAGATTAGTTTGCTAGGTGGGGAGTCACAAAATGTTTGTTTGATAGTTGTGTCCATCCAAACACCTACCTTGAACGGTAGATTACCTAATAATATATATATATATAAACCATAAACACAATAATTAACCCGAAGGTCGGTTTGGTAGGTGACGGTAGAGTTCACCCAGTACTAAGCCCTACGCGGCGTGTGAATATACACACATCAGGGTAGGGGGGCCAGTTCCTTTCCCTGTGCCAATTATGGTTTCCTAGGAAGATCTGGTACCCAAAAAATCACTTAGCTTGGGTGGGGCTGCAGTTGCTCAGAGTGCCTTGCCCGGGACCCTCACTACTGTTTCTTCTGAAGAAGGCGGAGCTATATTCCGTTGAAATTATTAAGAAATAACGTGCGAATATTCTTTTTATTGTTCTTATATTGTTTGTTACTGTCCAATTTATATATATATAAAACCATAAACACAGTAATCAACCCGAAGGGGTGTTTAGTAGGTGATGGTAGAGCTCACCCATGTACCAAGCCCGACGGCGTGTGAATATTCACACATCAGGGTAGGGGGGCCAGTTCCTTTCCCTGTGCCGGTTATGGTTTCCCAGGAAGATCTGGTACCCGAAAAATCAACTAGCTTGGGTGGAGCTGCAGGTGCCCAAAGTGCCTTGCCCGGGAATCGAACCCGGGACCCTTTGGTCAGCAGTCCAACGCTCTACCCGCTAGACCACCGCGACCCGCTTATATATATATATATATATATATATATAAATAAATCAGTTCCAATTTTCTTTGAAACGAATCAAACCTTAAGAAGCAGTAAACTAAGACGTCTAAGGACGTCTTTAGGAAAAGACTAAAATATCCCTCTGTTTACTGAGTGACTATGGTTGATGATAGCATTGAGAGACATTTATGTTTATTTAAAGGGTACATAATTTTTACTTTTATTTCATCATCATTGCAAGGTGTTTTATGCACGGCTGTCCAAAGAATCAATTCTATAGGAGACGATTCTCGACAGGACCGAGACAGGCGAGAGTAAAACGACACTACGTTGGCTGACGTGAAAAACTAGGCTGTTATGTACCGCTGGCTCAGAGAAGCCGTATCCGTATTTTCATCCTGAATCGGAATAACATTGATTTATTCTATCTCAACTTGACTTATTTGTCTTTCTTAAAAGAGAAAAAGAACATTTCCACGGCCAGCGTTAGATGTGTCATATCATCATCCCCTTTCCTTATATGAGGGAAATTTTTTATATCATCGCAAACGTTTCGATAACCCAGTGGTATTATCCACAAGGGAATCATATTTTTTTACAATTTTTCGTGGTAAACAAAGGAAGGAACAAATATATTTTTAAATTTAGCCAGAAAAAACATACTTAATAATAAAGTAGCTTTCGCATTGGTTCGTTTCACATACGTGGAAGAATTTTCTTTGGTTTAAATTTGTTGAGAAAGTTTCCTCGGGCCACGAAAGTCATACATATGCAAAGGCTTCAGTTCATACCAAAACCTCTTTTATCCTACCCCGTCATTTTAGGAGAGAGGATGTAGTTTTTCCAACTGTTGTAAAAGGGATGTATAAAAATTTTATTCGTTAAATGCGACGTCTTACGGAATACTAGTTCGTAGAAAAATGTGTGGTTAGATTTTGAAAAAAATACTGAAAACGAATTTCCCAACTGCCAGGGAAAAAACTTATAAGATCTTCGCGAATATTTTAATTATTCAATAGATCGTAGCCTAGTATTTGTTTATTTTTATGATTTCAAAGTATCGCAGTTCCACATCCATATTTTTTCAAAGCACTTCAACGTCAAATATTAAATCTTACTTTATGGAAAATACCTGGCAGTCGTGCAGTATTTCCTTATGGCTGACTTTTCCCCGACGCCGTAAATTCCATTGAGACATACGGCTGCGATCCCACGGCCTTGGCGTAATTCTCTCCGCCACCTTTAGGGAACCGGCACTGCCAACTGCTAGAATTCAGTAAAATCGCAAGCCAGGCCAACCTAGTCCCTTGAGGTCCTAATTCCCAAAAAAAATGTTTTCCAGTGGAGATTTATCCCACATGGCGAGCGAAAGTTATTTTATGCATCACAACTTTAGTTTAGTCGTTCTCATTTTTTTTACCGAGAAATTTACTATAAATTAAATCCAGTGAAAGTTTAACTCGCTATTGATTCCATCACTCCGCTCATTTGGAGGGGAATTTATCATATAGTTCGAACGAAGAAGCGAACTGACCGGGAGATGCTTTAGAGCATCCGCCCGGAAAGTGGAAGGTCCGTGGTTCAAATCCCGGATAAGGAAATATTTTTAAATTTGTGATCTGCTCAAAACCGCCTTCCCCACCTTTCCTGTTGGTTGGTCTTTTATGTGTTTTCCTATCCCCTTTCCTTATATGTCTATTTCTATGTGTGTATAATTATATATATATATATATATATATATATATATATATATATATATATTATATATAATTATATATATATATATATATATAAACCATAAATACAGTAATCAACCCGAAGGTCGGTTTAGTAGGTGATGGTAGAGCTCACCCATGTACTAAGCCCGACGGCGTGTGAACATTCACACATCAGGGTAGGGGGGGCAGTTCCTTTCCCTGTGCCGGTTATGGCTTCCCAGGAAGATCTGGTATCCGAAAAATTAACTAACTTGGGTGGAGCTGCAGGTGCCCAGAGTGCCTTGCCCGGGAATCGAACCAGGGACACTCCGGTCAGTAGTCCAACGCTCTACCCCCTGGACTACCACGACCCACATATATATAATATAGTTGGTCTGAATAGTTTCTGACCTCAGAAAAATTCAGAAAAAATGTCTTGTATCTTTGTTAGGTCGAAAACTTTTCAGACCACCCTTGCCACACACTAATACAGAAAATTACCAATCTGCAGTGCATCATCGATTGACCACCCAACGAACATCCGACTTCCTATTCAACGAAATTTTCGCCAGCTATTCAAACGAGACCTCCGACGCTCGCCAATAAATAACCCTGCGAAAAGGCGTGAAATATGCCCTTGGGGCTATTCAGCCCACCCACGCGGATTACGCTGAGGATCGACTGAAACTACGGGGGGAGAGAGAGAGGCTAACGAAACCATCCATTCATAAAAGCCCTGAGGCCAAAGACGCAAAGAGCCCAAAGCTCCCCTTCTAACAGTGCTCTTTTGAATCCGGGCCATTGAAACTATGCGAGCATATAATTTATATTTTCTTTTCTATCTCCCGTCGTCGGCCAGCTTTCCTTTTCAAGTAGAAGAACCTCTCCTATGAAAGGGAGCGAAGATTACATTTTAGAAGTATTTGAACTTGGTGCAGAAGTTTCAGGAAGGAGTACCAATCCATCGTTAAATATTATTACGCCTTATTAGTCAAAGTACAAATAATTATGCACATGAAACTTTTGTATGCACATAAAACTCGTCTGTGTAAATGTATGCCATAGCTATAATTATTTTGTCTAGTCAATTACATTATATGTAGAGTTCTTAGGAATTAGGATAAAATTAAGAATGAAAGAATAGAATCATTGTACTCAATCTTTGAATTGATATGATTTGCTCTAGTTTTTCTACCTTGAAGTAAAAGGTATGTTCTAGGCAGTATCCTCTGTGTATCTGTTTGTTTGCCATACACTATTTTCTTCTTCATTTCTTCAGCGATGGTATTTCTTATTCAAAACCTCTATGTTGAATTTCATACTTTTGTGCAACGAGTTCCTGCGTTTCATTGATTTATCTTTGTATTTTGTATGAATGGTGAGAATCTATGCAATCTAATCACAATTTTAAGCGAAGAAAGGTTCTTTTGAATAAAATGTTTAGATATCATTTCGCAATGGATCTCTAGAGGGTGTGAGATTCACATAATCACTGACTTGCTTTTCGCCACCTTCCGTTCCCCACAGTATTGAGAAGGCAAACATGGAAACCGCTTGGATTTCATCCGGGGTTGTTTAAAGGAATCTAATGGATTTTAATTTGGATCCATTCTAAATTCCCTACTCACTGGATTACCAAATCATTATAAAGAAGTATCAAAACGACTACTAAAGGCAATTTTATTTTACTTTACAATGTTTTACGTTACGTTTAATTTACGTTACAACGCACTAGCACCATGTAAATATGGATGGACTCTCGCTTGTGAACATTTGAAGAATATCCTTTTGCATGAAAAACGCAGTGTAAAAGAAGCATAGATAATGTTGAGTTGGCCCTAGTGCATAAGGAAGTTAACTTTATATAAATCGAGTTCAGAACCTCTTTACCATAGAATTTAGGTGCTTTCATATTTGACAAATAGATTATGACTATAGCGTGTTAGCGCGTTCTTCCCAAAATGATTCCTGACTTGAGATTGTTCTCAACATTTTTACAATAATTAATGCGATAAACAAATTATCAAATACCCATATGAGATGATTTTCTAATAACAACCTTTCATAATCGGTGACTTTTTAACTTCTATATAGAATGCATGATTTCGTCGGATGAGTTAATGTCCAGGTCAAACTCATTTCTCAGACTTTACATTTTGCAGATCCTGACCCTACTACGCAATTTTTTTTTAAATTTTATCAGTGATTCAGGATCGTAAAATGTAATAGATATTGCCGTTCATACTTGCTATCGTTTCGACCAAGAGTGCTCGTAGTCACAGAGCGTTGCAGTGAACATTGATGATGAATAAAAATTTGTAATGTGGATCTTGCATTGCCCTGTTCTTGTTTAAGTATAAAAGAAACGTTCACTGATTACGTGATGTTCGTTGCTTCATCACTGGTTAGTACGAAATGAGATAATAATGCTGTACAATCGGATGTAGTATTACCATTATTCGACAGTTGTACAGACAGATAGTTGTATTATTAAATCTATAAAGTGTTCATTTAATTCATTAGGAACCAGAATAACCGCGTGTATTATCGTGTCGTTTATTGTAGTGTAGTGGAAGTTGGAAGGGTCCTGAAAAGTAATACACAATTATGAATCTATTAAACGCTTTCCTTTGAAATTTAAAAATCTTTGGCCCGCCCTATTGTCTTCATCAACTCTTAATAATACCTATTCTCCTTCATACTGTCCAAATTGTGGATAATATTTCTCCCATTACCCTTTTTAACTAGCGTTATCCCTTTTACGACAGCCTTCAACGTCCCGCTATCCCTCATCTATCTCAGCGTATCTACTCCATCCAATTCCGTCTTTTTCGAATGGTCCCGGCGTTCCTCTTCCTGCCTGATGTACCCTGGACTACGGCTTTATTTAGTTTTATGAACGCCCCATGTTCTCAGATGAAAAAAACTTGTGTTTTATAGGCACCTTTTTAAATTTTCATTTTCCTTTGACGATCTCTGTCGTACGAAATGGAGCAGTCGACCTTGGGGGCGGGGTTGGAGAGGGGAAGGGAGTAGGGAAGGGGTGATTGAAGGAGGGTCGGGATCTGCAAGAAGGGCGGGAGGGTAACGCCTTATATGGCCTCACTGCTAAGGGGCCACGATCATCTTTCCAAATCGATTAACTCCCCCGTTGAACCCTTCACCTCCTTTTTAAACGGCGAGCAATCAATCATACTCCCCATTCCCGTTCGACAACCCCGCTCCGCCCCAATATTTTGACAACCGACCCCTCATTACGGATTCCCCGCACAAAGGGTGCCCCTTCCCATCGCCTTTTATTTTTATCCCTTCGGCGTACGACCGTTGGTGTACTCCGCCGTTCCCCTCTGCGACGGACTGAGAGGCGGAGCAGGAGAGGACGTGACGCGAAATTCTTAATGGTCGGTGGGAGGGCGAGGACTCGATCCTCGGGCCCCCGGCGGCCAAAGAGATCCCAACCTCCGCTCCCACCGTTCCCTTCGCCAACGTTGGCTTGATCGACCCCTGCCCTCCGCCCGCCTCTCACACACGTAACCTTGCCCGTCCGCCCACCACCATCCCCCTCCCATTCCCGTTGCCCAGCAGCGGCGCAGGATCCAACGTCTGAGGGGACATTATTTTTCACCAATAATGAAAATTAAAGGAGGAAAAAAGATATAGAATAGTCATAATCTGAATTTCAGCCTGAAGGTCGCAAACTCTTGGCCTCAACCATTTCCTTTCTAATTCTCACTCCCTAAGAGACCTTTTCGGAAATCGTTTTGATCGGCTAACACGTATGTGCGTAGTTATTTGTTTGAATATAAAAATATATATATATACACACAATTTATATATACATGTATATTTATAAATATATGTATATATATTTTTTATATTTTTTATTATTTTCTTGTCTTACATAAATTTATAATAATAATAATAAAGTTACATATATATAATTTCACATTTTATCTAAGATCACTCTTTTTGAGCATGTGTGTATGTATATATATATGTGTGTGTGTGTGTATATATATATATATATAGTCACTTTCTTGGAGAACCCACGAACGTGCACAATAAAATTCACTAAATAGTCATAGCAAACACAGAAACTAAAACATATAAAAGAGGGACTAACTAGTTCTCGAATTTTCGGTGGTGCAACCACCTTTCTCAAGAGGAATTAGGAACAGAACTCCTAATTCCTCTTGAGAAAGGTGGTTGCACCGCCGAAAATTCGAGAACTAGTTAGTCCCTCTTTTATATGTTTTAGTTTCTGTGTTTGCTATGACTATTCAGTGAATTATATATATATATATATATACTACCTTGAACAAAAAGTTCCCGGAATTTATTCAGAAAATTAAAAATACAAGTTTATTCATCTAAATCTATATTGTCCCCTTCAAAGTAATCCCCATCGACTGCAACACACTTATGCCAGCGCTTGATCCAATCCTCGAAACATTTTTTATATTCGGTTTTCGGTATGTCCATCAGTGCTTCCTGCGATTTTTCCATTACTTCCTCTCGGCTGCTAAAATGCGTTCCCCGTAATGGTTTTATAACTCGATTGAACAGAAAGAAGTCACAGGGAGCCAAATCAGGTGAATTCGGTGGCTGTTGGATGGTATTTGTTGCATTTTTCGTCAAAAAATTACGAATAATGATAGCACTGTGCGACGGTCTCGACGCACTGTGCGACGATTTCTGGTTTCTTTCGGCGAATTGCTTCACGCAAACGTCTCATAACGCCCAAATAATACTCTTTGTTTACTGTCTGGCCTTCTGGCAAAAATTCATGATGCACTAAACCGTTGTAATTCATGAAAACCGTCAGCATTGCCTTCTTTTTTGACTGAAAACGACGTGGTTTTTTTGGTCTCGGCTCATTTGGTGAACGCCATTCACTTGCCTGATGTCTGGATTGCGTGTCGTACTCATAAACCCACGTCTCGTCTCCAGTAATGATCCTTTTGATGAATGTGGGATCGGATTCAGCCTCGCAAATCATGTCTTTTACGACGTCAACACGGTCTCTTTTTTGCATGAAATTGAGGTCTTTTGGCACCAACTTTGCTGCTACACGACGGAAACCCAAATCATTAACCACAATGTCTTGGGCGGATCCATAGGCAATGTTCAAGTCCTCCGCTATTTCTCTGATGGTTAATTTGCGGTTATTGACCAACATTTCTTTTACTTTATCAATTTTTTCACCGACTTTCGATGTCGATGGTCTGCCACTGCGTTCATCATCTTCGATTGACTCACGACCACTTCTGAACCGCTCGTGCCACTGGTAAACGACCGTTTTTTTAGGGAATCGTTGCCGAAACACTTTTCCAGCATTTCCAACGTCCGTGCGCCACTAAATCCGTTTTTTACGCAAAATTTAATACAAGTTCGTTGTTGCAAATTTAAATTCATTTCTGCAATTGTAAAAAATCGCCAACACACACAGAGATAGATGTACTCTTGGCTACGTAACTTTTGCAAATGTCAAGTTATGACACTAAGATTTAAAGGGAATATCAACAACAGATGTACCAATTTAACAAAAAAAACAACTCAAATCGGAACGATGGGAGCGCCACACGGTGGTTATTCCGGGAACTTTTTGTTCAAGGTATATGTATACATGTATGTTTATACATATACATAAATATGTGTTTGTGTTTATTTATTATTTTCTAATCTTACATATAGTTATATGCGTATTATTTATATATGTATAAATTTATGTAAGACAACTTTTTGTATGTTCCTCTTCTACGCTTGAGCAACTCAATACTTCCCAATAAGAAAGGTATTGTTCGAGGACGCGTTTCAAAGGTTTTGGGGAAACATTAAAAAAGGGTAGGTTTTATGAAAAAAATTCTTAATAAATATTTAAAAATTTATTGGAGATTCTCTCCTCTTAACATGGCCGACGTATTTGTCCCTTCTTCTTCCTCTTGTCGAAATTCCTCCTGTTGTGTCCCTAAAAAATCCATGAAACTTCTTAGTGTACCCAGTCTATTGTGAACTTATTTTTCATTATAATATCTACGGCATATAATTTCTTAATATGATCTGTGAAATATTGTAGGATTAGAAAAAGTGTAAAATATGACCCTGGAGGAAAATCGCAGTGCTGAAGTAGAACTCATTACCTATTACTTTGGAACGAAAGAAGACAAGTGTATAGTTTATTTTGATGGTTGCCCCATGTTTTTCCTCGCAATCGGTAATTTATATCTGATGAGTAAGGTTTCATTGATTAGGGGCACATATTTTTCGAAAGAGGACTTAATTAAGTCGCGGACCTAAAACGTTGCCTTGATGACGAAATCTTCCTTAGCTTTTATATCTGAATTGAAAGAATAAATATGTGGTTTGAAAAAGAGGGAAATGGATTTTTAAACGGTTAAAAGTAGGGCATTGAAGAAAAATCATAACACTTTGAAATAATATATGTATAAACTATTACAATTATGACGAAAGTTTATCACGTAAAAGTTACGATTTTTCAATCAAGTATTTTGTACTGCTGAAAGCTATTCGCAATCGTCTATATTTTCGATGGACAAATACGGCTCAAGATACTCGACATTTTTATGCGAATCAAACATTTTCCTGATAATGGGTTCGTTCAGATTTTCAGAACATCAAATTTTGGTTCCTCAGGAATTGGAGTAGCTATATTGATGTGGATGAGCTCAAAATACGCGGGCACTCTCTTTAAACACGCACGCGGCCGCACCCTTCCGTGCAGAGAGTTTGTTAATCTGCCATTGCGTACAGTGAGAATCGCTTTCGAAACGTGAACCACTAGATGAAGATGCGTTTTCTATATATATATGCTGCTAATATATATAGGATGCTAATATATATATATATAATCTTGAAAATGACGCTCTCCGGCGACGCACAAACACACAAACACTAAGATAATAAATATTACACACACAGAAACATAAAAGAAGGACACTTACAGTAGATATTTACGTTTCGACGGCACGGCCGTCGTTATCAGAATATATATATATATATATATATATATATATATATATATATATATATATATCCCTCCCATGGACTACAACCTTGTCGTGGTGGAAGGGCTTGTGTGTTCCGATGACCCCTAGAGCTGTGCTGGCGGGAGTAATAATAATTACTCCTGGAAGGGTCACCCATGCCAGATAGGTCGAAGGTTAGGAGCCAGACGAAAGGTAGTCCACGCAGCGTCTGTTCCTCAGTGAGGCGGCTGCAATGGCGTCTGACCCCAGTGGGGCGGCCATTAAGTGATGGTGTCACGTTAAAAACACTATTGAGGAAGGCAACGGGAAACCACCTCATTTATCATTCCCAAGAAAATATGATGGACGCAAAACAGAAATTGAGTCCTGGCAACTGCGGGACTCGGCCCAAGGGGCCGTGTGTCGTGCCCGGCAGCGGGGGAGGCAAGGCTTCCGCGGTCGTCATCCCACGAAATCCTTGCGGGGGAGAAATAACAGCAGCAGGACAGAAGATGCAGAAGAAGACGAAAGTAGTTAGAATAGGAACCTGGAACGTCAGGACAATGTTGAGGAGAGGCAAATTAGAAAATATTAAGCGAGAGATGGAAAGAGGTAATATAGATGTTTTAGGCCTCTGCGAGGTGAGATGGAAGGATAGCGGGGATTACTGGAGTGACAATTATAGAGTAATATACAGCGGCGGGGACGAGAGCCAACGAGGGGTTGCCGTAATTTTAAATAAAGGGGTAGGAAGAAGCGTAGTCAACATAGAGCAAGCGACAGATAGAATTTTACTCGTAGAGATTAAAGCAGAGCCGACGAACTTGGTCATTATTCAGGTATACATGCCACCGAGCAACCACAAGGAGGAAGAAGTCGATAGGATGTATGATGAGTTAGAGGATATCATCGCGAGTGTTCCTGCAGGGAAACATTTGATAGTGATGGGGAATTGGAATGCGACGGTAGGCGAAGGAAGAGATGGTGGTGAGGTGGGGGACTATGGGTTAGGCACGAGGAATGAACGCGGGGAGAAGGCAATTGAATTCTGCAGGAGACAGGGGTTAGTCATCACTAACACATGGTTTAGACACCACAAAAGGCGTAGGTATACATGGAAAATGCCAGGTGACTCAGAAAGGTATCAGTTATATTATATTATGGTTAGGCACAGGTTTAGGAACAGTGTGATAAATTCGCACAGTTTCCCAGGAGCGGATGCGGACTCTGACCACAATTTAGTTGTTATGAAATGTAATGTTCGTTTCAAGAAGATAAGGCAAGGGCGGCGGGTTAAAAAATGGAATTTAGAAGCAGTAAATGAATTAACGAGGAAGGAGTATCAGGAGGCTGTAGAAAAAATGATGGATGACGGTAAAGAACTGAGTGCTATCGAAGAAAAATGGGAATGTATCAAGAAAGGGATATTGGAAGCCGCTAAAGACACTATAGGAACCGTTAACGGGAAAAGGATAAGGAAACCATGGGTAACGGATGAGATGATTGCGAAGATGGATGAGAGAAGAAGATGGAAAAATGTAAACACAGAGTTAGGCAAAATGAAGTACAAAGAGTTAAACAATAAATTGAGAAGGGCCACAAATAAAGCAAAAGAAGAATGGTGGAAAACGCAATGCGAGGATATGGAAAGTTTACAGAAGAAGGGTGAAATTGGTGCTCTATACAGCAAGGTTAAGTTATTATCGGGAAGTAAGAAGGCAAGATCTGTGCTAACAGTTAAAGATAAATGGGGTAAGATAATAGTTGAACCAGGAAAAATCCAAGAGAGATGGAAGGAATATATAGAAACACTGTATGGTAAAGAACTTAGGCCGACAAGGTTAGACATAGAAAAGGAACATGACGTAGAAGAAGATAGCTTAGGTCCAGGCATACTCGACGATGAAATAGAAAGGGCATTAAAGGAGATGAAAGCAAATAAGGCTGTGGGGGTGGACAATATTCCTGTAGAAATGTTGAAATGGTTAGGGAAAGGTGGGAAAAAGGCCATATATGGACTGATTCGTAGTATCTATGAGGAAGGAATCTGGCCGGAAGATTTTGTGAGATCGGTGTTAGTTCCTATTCCAAAAAAGGCAAAGGCTTCGTCATGTGAGGATTACAGAACAATAAGTTTGATATCCCACGCAGCTAAAGTTATTCTCAGGATCATCAACAAAAGGATAGAGAGTAAGGCAAATGATTACTTAGGGGATGATCAGTTTGGGTTCAGGAAAGGAAGAGGTACGCGTGATGCCATTGCAGTAATGAGATCACTAGTCGAGAGGAATATAGAATACAATCAGGACGTTTTTGCCTGTTTTGTAGATTTCGAAAAAGCGTTTGATAGAGTGAATTGGGAAAAATTAATGCGTGTATTGCAGAAAATAGGAATGGATTGGAGGGACAGGAGACTGATCCGCAACCTGTACATGTCTCAGACTGCTCAGGTGCGAGTGGGGAACGGAGAGTCTGGATGGGCAGTGTTAGGAAGAGGTGTAAGGCAGGGTTGCCCATTGTCACCGGTACTGTTCAACGTATATGTAGAGGAAATGATTAAAGAGGCATGGGAAGAACTGGAGGTAGGAATGAAAGTCGGAGGGGAACTCGTAAAATCGGTTAGGTTTGCTGATGACCAAGCATTAGTTGCTCAGTCAGCCAAGGGGTTGCAAGCATTGTTGAGTGAATTGGAGGTTCAGTGCGATAAATATGGGATGAGAATCAATATTAATAAAACAAAGGTTATGCGATTTTCCAGAAAGAAAAAGGCTAAGCTAAATATTAAAATAGGCGGGGAAATAATAGAGCAGGTAGAGCAGTTTACATATCTCGGAAGTGTTTTGGACCAATACGGTCAAAGTGGTAGGGACGTAAGGAGAAGAATTGCGCTAGGCAAGGAGGCTTTCTCAAGGAGGAGGGAGTTGATGACGGGGACGTTGAGTAGGGATGTTAAGACAAGACTCGTAAAAACTCTGATATGGAGCGTAGCTATGTACGGCGCGGAAACGTGGTCGCTGAAGCAGGAGGATAGACGTAGATTGGAGGCTTTTGAAATGTGGGTGTGGAGAAGAATGGAGAAGGTGAAATGGACCGAAAGGAAAACAAATGAGGAAGTACTGGAAATGGTGGGTGAGGAGAGGGGTTTGTTGAGAGAAATCCTATGGAGGCAGGAAAAATGGATGAAAGGCGTATTGAGCGGTAGTGGAATGTTGAAGAGGGTAATAGAGGGGAGAATGTTGGGCAAGCGAGGTAAGGGTAGGAACAGGATAGGGATGTTGGACGGGATGAAGGGAGGAAAGAAGTACACCGAGATGAAGAGGGACCTGATATAGATTAGTTTGCTAGGTGGGGAGTCACAAAATGTTTATTTGATAGTTTTGTCCATCCAAAGACCTACCTTAACCGGTAGATTACCTAATAATATATATATATATATATATATATAGATGATGCGGAAGTACTCACGAGAGCAATATAACTTTTGGACGGCACAATATAACACAGAATAAAACAGATAACACGTAAAAGGACACTCACACTGTAGATGATTTGAGCTTTCGGCCTACTCCGAGGCCTTCTGAGGCCGGCCTCCGAGGCCGATGTCTGACCTGAAGAAGGCCTCGGAGTAGGCCGAAAGCTCAAATCATCTACAGTGTGAGTGTTCTTTTACGTGTTGTTTGTTTTATTCTGTGTTATATTGTGCCGTCCAAAAGTTATATATGTATATATATATATATATATATATATATATTCCTATTCATTTACCGTTCAAAATATATCAAAAAGTGAAAATGTTTACACGGTGAGATCCAGCTTAAACTTTAAAGTGCACACCCTTATTAAAATTCCAATGACTGTGATCGACTATCAAATTTCCTGTCTGCTAAATTTTGTGAAAGAAACAATACCATCGTTTATGCATGATGAAACGTTATGAACAGGAAATGATTTTTCCTTATTAATGAAAATATCATGTTGGCAGCATTAATTTTAACTGTGGATTTTCATGCACAATGCAATTCATGCACTTACTCGAGGGTTTTAGGAATTTGCTGGCTACCTACATCCCAGGGAGCGGGAAACCTTATGGTCACATTTGCACGGCATACTATGCTCTACTTCTTTGCATGCCAGCTTGCAAATATTACCTGAATTCCACAACAGTTAAAGCAGGTACGTTTGAAAATAAGAAAAGATTTACTCAACTACAAGGTACTTAACGAGTAAGATGATAAGTTGACGGATGATAAATAAACGCGCGAAGATGCTCATCTAATGCCGATACACATCGCCCTTACCAAGGGCGCAGGTCTCTCCCACGCCAGTCATGCGACACCCCAGCCTCCCGTCCGTCAATGTTTGTTCCCCCCTCCTCTCTACCTACCCGCGTCGGAAGGGGATGGTTCGAGCGTCGCCCACCCACCACGCGCCCGCCACCCCTACAAACCAGGTCCCGGGAGGGTGCTCCGCGTTGCTCACTTTGAACTTGAGATCGTCGTCACCCCCGCATGGATGGGGAGAGGGGAAGGAATGGGGGGGCGGGTGAAGGTGGGGTAGGGACCTAGTGGCGGGCGTGGGGGGTAGGCAAAGAAGGGTTGGCGGCGTCCGGGGGGCGAGCATGGAGGGTTGCTGGGGTGGGCAGGGATCCCGGTGACCCACTGAGGCGACTCCGGGGCATGAGTGCTTGCGGGGGAAGAAGGAAAGGTCAAAGTTCATAAAGGGAGACCGAGAGGGAGGAGAGGGATTTATATTATATACATATATATGGGTGTGTATGTGTGAAAAAAAGATTTTTATCTTCATTCTCCTCCTATCCCCGCCATCACTTACAGTGCTCCCATACACACTCCCGTAAACACGGCTCCACACGCACATACGTTGTATGAATATGTATATATATTTTTTATACGTGTATATGTATGTGTACATATATTATTATTATTATTAGGTGATCTACCGGTTAAGGTAGGTTTTTGGATGGACACAACTATCAAATAAACATTTTGGAACTCCAAACAAAACCCAATCCAGCAACCTAATCTACATCATGTCCTTCTTCATCTCTGTGTACATACATACATATATATATATATATATATATATATATATATATATATATATATATATATATATATGCATATATACAGATGCATACGTTTAAAATCTGGTTAAAACTTTAATAAACATAACCATAAGGAAAGGACAATCAAACGACACTGCCTTGTATTTATATGTTAACATTTTGTAATATACACACACACATATATATATATATATATATATATATAAATACAGTAATCAACCCGAAGGTCGGTTTAGTAGGTGATGGTAGAGCTCACCCATGTACCAAGCCCGACGGCGTGTGAATATTCACACATCAGGGTAGGGGGCCAGTTCCTTTCCCTGTGCCGGTTATGGTTTCCCAGGAAGATCTGGTACCCGAAAAATCAACTAGCTTGGGTGGAGCTGCAGGTGCACAGAGTGCCTTGCCCGGGAATTGAACCCGGGACCCTCCGGTCAGTAGTCCAACGCTCTACCCACTAGACTACCGCGACCCACATATATATATATATATATATATACTCGCGATCGAAAATAATTATATCGATAAAGATAACAGCAATAGTATTGGTACATGAATGGTACACTCTTTTTAATAATGCAAAAAGATGATGAATAAAAATTTAATATGTGGAATATTTTGCGCAGTTTTCTTCATTTTTTATGTACATATCTATTGTATTTATCACTCGCATATGCTCATGGAATGCACTCATATACACACACAAAAATGCGTACGTGCACTCCTTCGCGCACACGCCCATGCATATAAATATCTAACTATGTACATATGTATTTTTACTTGGAAAATGGCAGGGAAAAAGGGTGTTATATCGCTGGTGAATCCTTTCCACACACACACCCGTCCCTATTCACAGTATGGATAAAGAAGAGGTTATGATGAAATCCCTAAAGGGATATCGAATGTCATGAGGTTGCTTTTATCCTATTCTTATGGGTTTTTTTCCCCTCGGCACATGGATCCCTAAGTTTCTGCCGTGTTCAGCCTTTGGTGTCTCACAGTCAGATCTTGGTAGTAACATTTTTTTCGTCGTTACCCGCAGCAAGATACACCTTTCCGCGATTCATTTTACGCTCTCCGATAACATCCGCTTACTTATTCGGTGGCTTTTTTCCTAATATGCACACTATAAGTTATGCCTCATCCGCGATCGTTGTCCTCGTACCGTTTTCGGACGAGATTATCTCCCTGACAACTTGAACGGATCTTCACACAACCTTTTTACTTTCCTTGATATGGAAAGTAAAGAGTCCTTTCCTAGTAATGGTTGCTAATATCTGGTCAACTATTTCTCATCATGTTCAATCCTATGTAATAAATCATCTGTAATAAATCCTTTGCTTACGTGATTAGAAGCTCTGCGTTGGCAAATATTGGAAACCAAGTATGCTGTGATATAATATAGTTAATTATTAATAAATCCATGAGCGCAGTAATCAACCCGAAGGTCGATTGAGTAGGTGATGGTAGAGTTCACCCATGTACAAAGCCCGACGGCGTGTGAATATTCACATATAGTATCAGGGTAGGGGGGCAGTTCCTTTCCCTGTGCCGGTTATGGTTTCCCAGGAAGATCTGGTATCCGAAAAATCTAGCTTGGGTGGAACTGCAGGTGCCCAGAGTGTCTCGCCCGGGAATCGAACCCAGGACCCTCCGGTCAGTAGTCCAACGCTCTACCCACTGGATCACTGCGACCCATAATTATTAATAATATCATATGAAGTTATAACGCAAACAAATACACATCATAATATAACATATATGAACTCGAGATTAGAGATTTATATACTTATATCGAGTTTTTAAATTCTTCTAAACATTTTAATTTCGTTTGATCAAACGATTACAGTATAACATGTTTTTTACGTATAATCAGACGCCGACTCTGTTTCAATGTGATTAACTGCTTTAATTATAATTTGTGAGAATTCAGATACTCTTGGAATGTTCAGATGAAAATGAATTGCCAATTTCCGTCGTCCCTTCCTTCTATATTAAAAATATAGAGGTGTCCTCTTAATGAGATTTGGGAGTCAACGTATCAGAACTTTAAAATGACTCGTTTCGTCGGAGGGAAACGTGTCCCCTGTCTTTGTAATACGAAATGCCGTTGATGCCAGGATCAATTTCTCGCTACATTTAAATAAAATTTAATATTTTTTATCTCACAAATTAATCCGAAAACGGCCGTATTGACCTTTAAAATCGGATTACTCAAAGGTACATTAGAACGACAATCGCAAACAACCAAGTCTTATGCCGAGGACAACGAATCTTGGAAGGAATCGAACCCTCGACCGATGAATTAACCTGCGAGAGTTAATATTTTTTTATACCCCCCCCCCCGCCAACGAGGCCGAAGGTATTTCAATATTTGTTTTAATGCGATTTTTTTCCTTTTAAAATCCAAAAAAATCTTTTATTATACTTTCGGAGGACTCTGATTGGGGGGGGAGAGGAGAATTGTGACGTCACGAGAGACCTTTACGTCAGGAACAAAATGATAAAACCGGAGCAGCGGACGTGCGGCTAAGGGAAGCCGGCGGCATGTCTATTTGTTTAATGCTCAAAGGTTCCTTCCTTGGTGAATTAAATAAATACAGAAGGCATTCCTTTCCCTTGGTTTCCCAGGTCCTCAGTTACTGCGGCCTCGGTTCCAACTAAATTCCTTTGTTGCTGACGTAGCGGTCACTCTTGAAGTCACGACTCTCTCGTGCTTTCAACCTCACCGCGAGAGCGTCTCTATTTGTTTCCTACCCGGCGTTCACTTCTTATAATGGCTCAATGTACGTCATATCTATAAAAAAAACATGTGGACGAGCGAGAGGTGATGTTAGCACATTGACTTAAATTACTAATTAATCTGTAGAGAGTTATGAAAGTGCTCCATGAAGCGTTCGCGAATTGGAAAGATAGTACAAGACAGTCTTGTAGTTGACAGTGTCCTACCATTATAACAGTGTGTTTGTGTGTGTGTGTCAGTTTTGCTGAGGGATAGACGTGCGCGCGCGTGCGAGGGAAGCACGGTCAATTTAAGATATAGGTGTGGAAATCTATTTCTCTTATTTTGTTTAAGTTTTTCTGGCGGTAGTTGTAGTAGTTTTTATGGGAGGAGACCGACGGCTAAGGTCATTTGTGCCATTAGGGATGGATGGGAAAGAGGAAGGTTGGAGAGAAACCCGGCGTCGACATTAGTCTACTCTTAACGAAAGGCACCAAGAGGTCCGCCGTTTAACGTCCCATCCGACGGACAGAGTATTCACTCAAAGTGGTCTCCATAAAGCACCTCAAGTAGGGATCGGGATACCACTGAAAAATATCTGCTATCTCAAGGATTCGAACCCAGGCAATCTCGGTGGGAAGCCAGTACGTTAGCCACCGCATCATCCCCATCCCCCAGATAGTTTTTCCGGCATCTAAAATGGTTTTAAACGAAAATGGAAAGGTCCCTTGAGTTTTGCTGCAGTAGATTCCATTAATGATGAGGCAATTCATCAAGACTCGCGATAAAGGCATCAATTCAAGTACCATATAACTTGATTAATTTCTTATTTAGGCTTATTGTTTAATGGAACGAGCACGTCCTTGTTTATGCAATAAAATTGATGAAACAATGTGTTCTCATGTCGACTAATTGTGTCCATCACAGCAATCATGGGAATGATAATTCAGGTTGTTTCCCATTGCCTTCCTCAAGGTGAAATGGACCGAAAGAAAAACAAATGAGGAAGTACTAGGGATGGTGGGCAAGGTGAGGGGTTTGTTGGGAGAAATCCTATGAAGGCAGGAAAAATGGATGAAGGGCGTATTGATCGGCAGTGGGATGTTGAAGACTGTAATAGAGGGGAGAATGTTAGGCAAACGAGGAAATGGCAGGAACAGGATAGGGATGTTGGACGGGATAAAGGGAGGAAGGAAACACACGGAGATGAAGAGGGACCTGATGTTGAGTATGTTGCTCGATTGCGTTTTGTTTGGAGTCGCAAGATATTTATTTGATAGTTGTGTCCATCCAAAAACCTACCTTAACCGGTAGATTACCTTATAATAATCTACTAATTACGACTACAGATGATCTTTGAACCTTATCTAGTCAAAAAAATATTCATTGTTAATAATTTCTCCGGTGGGTTTGAAGCACCTCTCGTATTCTAAATGTATCTCCAATTATGCTAAATGGCGAGCGTATAATTAGCTATCAAATGCGTATCTCGAGCCTAAGGAAACCAAGTTTCTATAAGGAAGACCGGCGTGTTATTCTTGAGGGTGTTCTCCTTGAATTAGCTCCAAAGCGTTGGTCTCACTTTTGGCTGTCTCATTTGATTTCGAATTTTAATACATACTTTCGTTAAATATATGGATGCTCCAGCTAGAATTTCTTGTAGTTGATTAATCCTCGCGTGTGATGGGAGGGCCAGGAAGCGAGCTGTTATAATTATAACAGCTCGAGTTCGTAAAAGAGGCGCAATAGATGCGAGTGGAGTTGGGTGATAATGAGGTAAATAATGACCCGTCACTCGATGACTCAAAAAAGCAAGCGTAAAAATCATAACGAAACGGCGTAATTGTAATTGAGAGCGAGAAGAGTGAATATTTCCTAGCTAATCTTCAATTCAAACACACCAACAGATTAAGGATATTATTCTGAAGCATGCAACAAGATTCTGTTATGATTAACGCAACTGCTCATTCAAGTCACTCTTCCTTGCATAATGATCAGCACGGATGACGATCTTTTTTGTGTCGTGAATTATCATCATTTTTCATTAACTCGAAATTCTTCGCTCCCTTGGCGTTTTAATTAAATGCTTGGTGTAAAACAAATTAAGACAGTGTATTTCTTTACCATTATCAAGTTAATATACATGGAAGTTTACTCCTCAAAGAGAATTTCACTTGCTAAAATGTGGAAAACGTAATGGAAAACAGCGGGCTCAACATTATTTTAATGTCTTTATGATGGATAAGTATTAAAACTTTTTAAACAGGCCGAATTTGAGAGCTATATAATGATAAAACATAATTTATTCTTTTTTGGGGGAATCAGTTTATACTCTTGGAAGAACAAATATAATCACTGTGTTTTACAAGAAAATTGATATGGTTTCCTCTCTAAAAACATTAACTTTTTTCATAAATCTTTCTTGGCTTCTGCCCTTAGTGGCATATTCCGAATAAAATTTACAGCTAATCCCAGCATATGCACTGTCAGAGCAATTACTTACAAGAACTGATTCGGTGTACACTGTTATACTGACTATTGAACCGTGAATGAGGTTGTGGGTAAAGAGACAAAGTCTGCCAATGCCACATATCTTTCTTACATATTCGTTCACATCAACCATTTGACTTTTCCATTCTCATGTTTTCTCTGCCATTTTTCCTTCTCATCATCGTTTCTGCTGGAGTCCCCATTTGTGTCCCAGAAACACTGTGTGAGTTTTCTCTCCTTTTATCAAGGCTATAAAAAGACTCTTCCCTTCAGCTCTTCTACGAACTTCTTTATCGCTAATTTGTTCCGTCCATTGGATTTCATCGTTTTTTTGCATCGACGCATTTCCATTGTTTCCAGTATTCTATTCTTTTCGATTTGGCCGCTACAGCTAACTCCTCACATCAATAGATGACGTTATCCAGATTCGGCTATTTTCTGACGTCGAGAGTTACAAGGTTTAACGTGATGGGTGAGCTAAGTAAATCGTGGTATTGTACTTACCTTACTTATTGAGTATTATGAATTGAATGTTATGCTTGTATGTAGGCTAGCTTATTTCCTCACAAAACCATTAAAAAAACTAGATAAACGCCATCGTAAACTTTATTATTTCAGCACTATTTTTTAATTACTATTAACAGTACATACAGAGTAATTTATAACACCATATGGCCTTAACCCTCTTTCTTCAACAAGTCTATCTGTAAGTGTTTACATGAAAGTTAAGATATTTAGACAATTCAAAGGAATAAGAGATTGTTAATATTTTATCTAGTATATTTATTGGCCCTGAAACGGAAAATTCTATAATTTTACACCTAGTACAAATCCACTGTTTTATGTGGTTCTAGTAGGTATATCCAGGACGGTACAATGTGTATACGAGAAGATATGAATGTTTTGAAATTTTATGGCCGTTCAGGGTAAATTAAACTATGAATGGCGATCGTTATTGATCTGTATAGAGATGAAATTAAATTTATCCATAAAGTAATTCTTGAATGATGCAATATCTGAACGCTTGGTCTTTGAATTACTTTTTAAAGCTTTTAATTATCGACTTAAAGATATTACTTCTGGTGTTTTGCAAGAATTTCAGAATTCTAAGATCAAGGCCCACTGTGCGTTGAAAATATCAAACCAGTTCCCTCAAGACACTCTTCAATCGATTTTCATGAAAAAGGAATAAATTTCAACAGATGAAAGGATAAAATATATATTTAGACAATATAATCTATGAGTCATGATATATTATATTATATTTAATTGTTTATTGATTACCTCATTTAATAACACAGGCCTACAAAAAAATTTTTTTTTGGTGCCGGGAATCTTTTTGGTGATTTTAACTATATTCGTAGAGCTGAATCCAAATATGAAATCCGTTTTTATTTAACAGCTCTACTTTTTTAGATATGGCGCATCTTACGATTAGTTGTTTTAATATTTGATATATTCCTGAAAATAATTTTCAAAGTTAAATAAATCTATAAGTGTACTAATTTATAACCACTCTGCGGGGTTCCTTTTATTTTCAATAAACTGCCAATAAGTTTTATGTATATGTCTACATTGTAGGCCAATGAGATAATTATTAATGTAATATTCCCATATCATCATGTAGAAGATTTTTTTACGTAAGTAACAACATATCTATATCTTGAAAACTATAGCTGATAGGAAAAAACTAGTGTCATAATTGGATTCAGCACCCCAATTGTTCTTTAAATCAACATTAAAAGCTCCGGCACCAAAAACACTGTTGGCCTGTGTAATTAGTAAATTATTTGAAGGTGGAAGGTAAGGAATTTAATGAAACGAAGTAGTTGGTGGACACCATTGGTGTCCACCCACTACTTAATTCTTTTCTTGAATAGCGAATAATATGCGGGGCATGCTCAAATTGTAGACTAAATGTAGTGCTGATTGTCGTTTGAAATGGGGCTCCTCCAGTTATGTTCCTTGGGTTCATACGTATTTTGACGTACTTCTATCAAGGGCAATATTATACGCGTTTTATGAAACGAACTAAGCCCGTTGTGGTATGGTAATAATTAATTGAAGAAGAAATAATAAATAAAATGCGCCCTGGGTATTTTTTTCGCTGCCAAATTGAAGGCCATTTGAAGAATAGTCAGAATACCAGTAATAATCACGATGCTCCACCACCACCGCCAGATCAGGTGGAACAGAGTGGCAAAGAGGGAAAGAACGAGAAGTGACATCATGAAGAAAGAATAAAACCATAAACACAGTAATCAACCCGAAGGTCCGTTTAGTAGGTGATGGTAGAGCTCACCCGTGTACCAAGCCCGACGGCGTGTGAATATTCACACATCAGGGTAGGGGGGCCAGTTCCTTTCCCTGTGCCGGTTATGGTTTCCCAGGAAGATCTGGTACCCGAAAAATCAACTAGCTTGTGTGGAGCTGCAGGTGCCCAAAGTGCCTTGTCCGGGAATCTAACCCGGGACCCTCCGGTCAGTAGTCCAACGCTCTACCCACTAGACCACCGCGACCCATGAAGAAAGAATATTCATGGACAAATCAAAAGAAAAAAGCAGGTTAGGGAACCGATGGGGTGTCTATAACACGTTTATATTAAGATTGTTTCTGAAAGTCACCCTCGCTAACTCATATGGTAAGCCCTCTGACGTATTACAAGAGAAAAATCCTCTATGTATTCCTACATAAAAGCTCAAATTCTTCCTTTTGAAGATATCGATCAATAAATGTCTCAAAATTGGCCGCTCTATTCTACTTTTCTCTATGACAGGTGTTTATATCCTGTTAGATAGAATTGTGTCCTTCGACTTACCTTGTTTTCCAAAGGGATGTTTAGCTCCCAGTTTTCAGTTAATGTGAAGAATGCTAGGGGAAAAAAATGGAGTTAAATAGTAAATGAACGAGAATGAGAGAGGAAGCGTTTGGCAACGAAGTGAAGTACAGAGGGATGCGAGCTCTTGTCTGGTAGTTTAGTCCAATACCTAATGAAATGCAAGAGTGTGCCAGTCACATAAAAAACCGAAAAAATCGACCATTATCGATGCATATTTATTTACATGAGCTAATTCGTCTAAATCTTCAAAAGGAAGAATTTTGTGCTGCAGTGCACGGACACTTGGGGGTATTTCCTGTTGTATGAGGGGCTGTCATATGCGTTTTTGGTGGTATCTTGCCAGAACAGCCTGCATCAGTGGTGGAGATCAGTGGTGAAGTGATCAGTGGCCCAAATCAGTGGTAAGGAAGGAGGGGATGAACTAGAAGAAGAATAGGTACCTAATGCCACTAAAAGATGCTTCAGAATTAAATATGCGAGCGCGAATAAATATTGCGATAGGATATTGATTTTTTTTTCAAGTTCTTTGTGAAAGACCATCATATAACTCCATATAGTGCTAGTCATTAAAAAATAATGAAATTGAACTGAGCTCGGAGTGAACTCTTCATATGAGTAACATTCAGATCTTGATGAATATTGCGTGAAAAAAATCTGCTTCAAAAATGTAGCTACGAGTTTTATAAGCTCTACCTTTATCCTCCAAGGATATTATAACGTTCGTTATACTTTAGTGGCGGCTCATTTAAATGCATCAAATGAATAGCACTGAAGTCCCAGACGTGAACTAATACTAAAAAAGATTTACCTGAATATTCGTATTCCCCTCCTTTAAAAAATTCTTCTTGAATTATTTGATTAAAAAAGCCTGTCATCCTACGCATCACCTCTCTTTTTTTAGTAGCTTTAATTTGTTCGGCTAACAGACCACCTATTCACAAAAAATCAGGAAACGATAAGCTTTATGGTATCAGGCTTCACTTTGTGGAAGTTTTGTATGTCCATAGCATCAAAAGAAACGACGTTATTTTCCACATAGTTTTATTTTTCCAGTCCCAATCCTCATATTTTTTAGGCCAAACCCTTGTTAATTTTTTATCTTATGATCTGTAGTCATGGTGGAACGTGTTGTACCAAATAATAAAATTCTGTGGAAAAGTAAGCAATTTATTTTGATGTTATGAATCAGGAAAGAATGTGAAAATTAAATATTGAAGCTATTGGTTGCACTTTTTATTCAATGTCAGATCAAAATGAATGAATACTTGTTGTAAATGAGCTGGCGATGACGGAAGTTTGAATTTTATTTCCATCTAATCCATTAAAAAAATTATTGAACCTTTTTTTTTCAAAATATCCTCCACCCCTTTATCTCGTCAATGAGGAGAAAAAAGTGCATCGTTTTTTTGCCCGGCGCAATGTACCCTGATGCACTAACATTTAACGAATGAGATATTTTTATCATAGGTACAAGTATTTGTATGTTTTTGTACCCGTCACCGAAAAATAATATGGATTATTCTTTCGTTCTATACCATTTCATTCACCCACGTACAGTATACAGCGTAGACGCATAATGCTTATATCATTCCTTTCTTCATCCCATTCTGGTTTCGATCCTCCTCGTCGCCCAGAGTTCCCACTCCATGCCTGTCTTTACTGCGCCTGCCGAAGCAAATGCTCTCCTCTCGGCGTCTCTCTCCCACCAAACATTTCCCCTATCTGCCTTTCTAGCTTCTCTGAAATTCCCCCGAAAACTTCCTCCCTTCCGCAGCCATACCTAACGCTGCTTTGTTTGTCTTCCTCCCTATCCAGATTATTTTTTTTTCGTCCTTCTTGGTACCATCGTTTCAAAGTCCTCCAATCTAAGCTCTTATTCTTTCTTCGATACCCAAGTTTCGGAATAATTCAACGTCACACTCCATATTAAAGTGTTCATTTATTTTTTTTTACATCTCTACCCAGGAGTTTCGGCGGTATGCATAATTTACAACGGAAGTGGATTATTACTTTAGGTTAAGTTCTATATTCATATTATGAAGCCAAGCTTGTTGAAGGTCTAAATAATATCGGGGAACTGTGTGTTCTAACTTTTGTCAAAATCTCGAGTCAAGGTCGGGTTCGAGAGAAAAGGGTATTAGAGGTAATGTACCGATTTGAGGTTGGGTCTGGATGCCCGCTAACAATCTTACTTTTCCCGGAGACATTCTCCAACCTAGTCTCTTGTTTTCCCTGCATTTTTTCTTCTTCAGTACTTCGTACTTTGAAACACCCTTCGTGTCGTCCAAAAACTTTAAGTCTCCTCCTTTCTCTTCTCCACTTGTCTAACAATCTCCCTTCTATCGTGGCCTTCAACCCAATGCCTCCCTCTTTCACCTCCACCCACTTTTTCTGCCTTTCGCCTAACAACTTCATTTCATCCTCCACCCCATGTTATTCCTACCCGTCGCGTATATATAATGACGAATAGGAGGTAGTTTCTTCAAGTGGAGGGTGAGTTTCTGTTGGGCTATTGCCGAGCAGACCTTGAATGTTCATGTGTGGTTTTATTTGTGGTGAGACGGAAAGGGAAGGATTTTTTTTCAAATGGGAGATGAAAGGACCGTAAAAAGTATTTGTTGGATGTGAGAGATCTTGGGAAAATTCATAAAAATATAAACTTTTAGCCAGCCAAGCACTCCTAAAGTGCCACACGGTTATCATTAATGTGCAATTTATTAAACTGTTTTTTTAGCAAACAAATTACTCATGCGTAATGACGTAAGTAAATCCTTTGCTGAGCCTCAGTTTTCTCTAAAGAGAGCACTAACTTAACGTAAGAGCAAAAGCTTTACGCTATGCACAAAAGAATCTCCCTATTTCAGCCATGCTTTACGGAAACTGCTCCACAGAAAGACGCTGTCATGGCTGTGAAAGCAGTACTTTAAGGTTTTGGGCGGAGAAGAGAGAAAGATAAACATTACTTCATCGGCCCACATACCCAGCATGTTAAAAAATGTCGCAGATTAAATGTGAATGAGGTGCCCGCAAGTGGAATTCTCATACGGATACGTACATGAACACGCGAAAAACCTATTTGCTCTCGTGGTCTTTCGTATTCGCCCTCGGACCTTTTCTAAAAGTTAAAATACTGCCCCTAGGAGGAGTTAGTGGTAGCGGGGCCAGCTCGCGTCTCTCGATTCAGTCTCCGTCCATCTGGGCCGGTTCGTGACGCAAACCGTGACGTAAGCCGGGACTGAAAAGCGAGGCGGATTCCTTTCAACACAGCGAGTCGGTCAGTTCCTCCAATGGCATTTAGTCCGCCATCGCGGAAACTCATTAAGCCACAACAAAAATTCAACAGCGAGACCGAGTTGACCAAGTAGCTCCCATAAGCTCACTGAAACATCACTGGGGTCCTCAACGTGTTTATAATCGGCATCCCATGCGGTGATTGAACGCTCATTATTTTAAAATACGCCGAGGTTCCTCGTCCACTGAATAAAATCCGTTTCCGAGATATATCTTTACGAATTTGTTAAAAAAAACATTTTCAAGTGGACTTAAAACAATTTTCGTTAAGCTCCGACTCGAGAAAATCGTTTAAGATCATTTCCTCGTGTTTATTTTCATCTAACGGAAATCTCTGCTTGCTCCAGTGGTCCTTGTATCTCCAATAAACACTTTTTGGCATAAATTCAGACATTTCCGGCGATCGAGGCACCAGACTTTGCACACACAAATCATAACCGAGTTGAAATTCGTAATCCCGTGACCCAGTTCGTGGCAGGCGAGCCTGTATCAAGTCAGACTAACCGTCTCGGCTGTGAGATTCGTGCATATCAGTGTGTAGGTATGTTTTTAAAAAATTTTAATTGAAAAATATTGTATACAATTCCATTGTCGCCCAAGTAATACCCAAGGACAGGGGGTTGGTTTCATTTTCAACAATATTTCTCCTCCAATAAATAAGGACTTTAGGAATAAACAGTGGGATATTGTTGTTTCCATCGCGGTAGATAACGCTTCCCTATTTTTTTCGTGCAGGTAATAACCCAAAGATATCCATCGAGGGTCAGCACGCAATTATTAAATAATAAAATCAGCGGCTAACAAAACTTTTTTTTCGCCCAGATGGTCTCATGATTCACCGTCACAAAGAATTATTGCCCGACGTTTTTTTCATCGGTTGATTTGTTAAAAGTTCAAATTTATTGAATATCACATTAATGCTTTAATTAATATATTTTTCCTTTAAAGTTTAATTGATGGAAATTCTCATCCGCATGAAACCAATTTCTATTTCGCATTTCAGAAGCATTTCAATGGCCCAATTAAGGAGTGCCAATATCATGGTTTTATTTTTAATTTCGGCATTTTATACCGAATTCTCGATATATTGAGTCCTTCATCCAATATTGGGAGTTCAAATCCAATCTCAGGACAAGCTGTCGTTACTAGATTTTTGAGGCCCGTTTGCGGGGCCATAAAACCTCGGAAACCCTTGCAACTAAAAATATAAACTCCGCCGACGTATTGATTTCTCCTGGAAAATCGAGGAACGTTTTAGTGCTGACCATCATGGCTTCTTACAGCACGATATTAAGAAATGAAATCAAAGCTACAATGTTGGGAGTACTTGACTTAAAAATAGGACACGCTACGGCGAGTTAAACATGATTACATGTGTACGTACTCGTATGTGTATGCATGTAGGTACTTGTGATTGGACAGGTGCCCATGGAAAGGAGCAAGAGTTGGTTGCGCATTGATCTATTGCGTGTGCGCTGATCAAATTGCAGAGGGTGTGCTGTTTTTGAAATTGACTCACATAGTTGGGCGTCGTGATCGGGATTAATTTATTATATTAAAGGCATATAGGATATGAGCTAGATTCTGAATGAGAGACCTTGGATTGGCACGAGAAAATAAGAGTTATTTCATCGTAGATTTCTCCGAGTTCGAAGGAGGAAAATGGGCATTAGAAGAGTACTAGTTGATGGCGTGACTCAATCCGTGAAGGATAAATTATGAGGATAATTGAAATAGTTTTGAGTGGGAATAACCCTGATGAATGAAAAATGATAATTAATGATATAAATTGTTGAGTTAGTATTAGAAGCAAAACCCCAAAGAGGTGACTACCGGCTGAATCATAACAGCAAAAAATTGGACAACCTTGTTTTTACATAGAGAAAGTGATAATTTGCCTAAAACTCATATTGGTCGCAAAAAATTTTCTTTTTTTTTATCAATGGTAGCGGTTATCATAAGGTTCATGTTGACATGCATGCATATCATGAGAGCCTGAAAGGGTTAATGTAAGACTACTGGATAATATACTGAATAAGGACCTTAATAGTATTTACGAATTTCAAAAGTATGCTTAGAGAAAAGTGTGCACTGGAAAGTGGGCAGGAGGGAAGATTAGAAAACAAATTTTGAGCAAAAGTCGAATGGTTAACTAGATCAAAATGTATGAATTCGGACAAGGATTGATGAGAGGGATGGGATTGTGAGGATAAGCTGTAAGCGAATCAGTCGGAATGGAAATCGATGTATTGAAAACGTAAGGGTGAGCGATGCTTGGGAGGGAAAGGAATTGTTGTTGAATGTGCTGACATTTTGTGTGGAGGTGCTGCCGTGAGAGTGAAAGGTGATGTATGGTGGGATGAAGAAGTAAAATATCTTGCGGACGAAAAGAAAGGGATGAATCATTGCGATTAAAGATGAGGACGCTCGGGAGATGAGATAAAGAGTATGATGTTCACCAAGTGGAAGAAATGAATGCAAACATTTGGCGAAGGAAGGTATCGAAAGGATACGAACGGCGGAAGTAAAAAATGTGCAGAATGACTTTGAAGGAAACAGAAAGCTGTTTTGGAAATGTATGGAAAATGGTAAAGGAAGGAGAAAATGCGCAGAATGATTTTGAAGGAAACAAAAGGCTGTTTTGGAAATGAATGGAAAAGGGTGAAGGAAGGAGAGGGCAAAGGGATAAATACAATAAAGAATAACAGTTTTGATATTGTTTCGGATAAACGCGGAGTGTTAAATCTGGCAGGGGGTGTTTTTTGAGGATATGTACTTGATGCTAGGGTAGATTATGGAAATGAACCAAATGTGCGTATCACATGCTGAAAATGACTCCTGGGGAAAAGTTGTGAGTGTAAAAAGTGAAAATGAGGGGAACAACAGCAGAAGTGAGAATTAAAAAAAAATAGATAAGTTGTAAGGGGCGTCGATGGTACTCGTACGAGTAACCTCGAAGAGTACTCATATATCAAGCGGTATGTTACTCATTGTCCGCAAATTACTAATGAGACGTTTGTGCGATTTTTTTAACTAATGCTTGCAAACTTAAGCTTGCACGGAAGGCTGTAATATTTTGACATCTCTATAAGTGGAATAGAATTAAAATGTAATATACGTAAAATTAAAGAGCAGTTAGTCTTATGAGTATGATGTGGAGAGAGTTCGGTAAAATGTTAAATTAATGATAAGGGAAGCAAATTTAG
Organism: Hetaerina titia; assembly: GCA_037158775.1. NCBI lineage: Eukaryota > Metazoa > Arthropoda > Insecta > Odonata > Calopterygidae > Hetaerina > Hetaerina titia. Next base: position 54,613,575 of record CM073776.1, on the reverse strand, counting down.
CAAAATCTGGGGCGCGCTGTGAGGCGCAATGTGATTTATTGGGCGATTTGCGGAGTGTAGAACATTTTTAATTTTAATTAACATCAAAAACTTAGTAAATAAATTGAGTACAAAAAAATTAAATGTGTCGTGCATTTTCAATTTGGAGAAGGCGTACGATAGGTGAAATTTAGGAAAGCTGAGTATTTTGGAAAGAATATGAGGAAAATGAGTAACCACTGAATAAGAAAACTTTAAGACAGTGTAAGAGTGTATGGAGTCTGAGTGACTGGTTTGAAAAGGGGTATTTTGTGAAAAGAGAATTTGTGCTACTTGTAAAAGTAGGATAGATTAGTGGCTCATGAAAGAGTGTGGATTGGATTCAATGGTACAGGAGTTGTATGAAGAAATATTTTTAGCTAATTTGCGTATGTTGAAAGAGTAAATGAGATTCCAATCACCGAACACTTAGAAGACTAATTGTTTGGAGAGAGAGAAAGGGGTGAACCGATAAAGTAAAGTTTATTTTTGGACAAAGAGCCCCTAAAGACCAGGAACATTTGGTGTATAAGGAACAAAAGAATATGTTTGATTATGATTTAGACGATATAAGTATGCAAGGATGGAGGAATATGGTAAACATTAGAAAAAAAGATTAAGTTTATTTTTGCGACGTAAAACCTGACTCTACTTAATAGAAAACACCTAAAGGGAATGATGTACATTATCATACAGGGTTCGTCCGGAAAATAAGTGTACTGAGCTCAGGAAAAAAATTTATTACACTTTTACATATCTTAAGCTAATATTCCTCAAAATAGGACCCTTGTGAGTCGATACACTTGTTCCAGCGGCGTTCCCATTCCTGGAACGCTCCCGCGAAGGCATCATCGGGAACCTCTCGAAGACACGTCGTCACGGCCTCTTTGACGGCGTCCAAAGTCCCGTATCGCGTTCCTTTCAAACTCCTCTTTATCTTCGGGAACAGAAAGAAGTCCGGTGGGGCCAAGTCCGGGCTGTAGGGCGGGTGCGGCAGCGTTGCCACGCCGTGCTTGGCCAAGAAGTCCGACACGACAAGCGCGGTGTGAGACGGCGCATTGACGTGATGCAGCCGCCAGATGTTTTTGATCGCTGGCCGGACGCGGGAGACTCGTTTTCGAAGCCTGTCGAGCACTTGGACGTAAAATGCAGCATTTACAGTTTGTCGTTCAGGTACAAATTCGTAGTGGACGACTCCCCTTTTGTCAAAAAAGACAATGAGCTTATTACACTTATTTTCCGGACGAACCCTGTATACATCTATAGGTATTTGGGAATGTAGTAAACATATAGGATAACCGTAAAGATGGAACACTGGATTAGTTAAAAGGATGCCAAGTCGAAGGAGAAAAATTGTTACAGACCGGGAATCGAACCTCGGAACCAAAGGTCCATAGTTAGATTCCCGATCTATATTCAAGTTTTCAAAATTTATAACTGTCAACCTTTTAATATTTTATACATTTTTTCTTCCCGTAATTCATAAACAATACCACGATAGTATCCTGCCGACAATATGCGTATTCTCTAAATTTTACTCAGTTTCGTCAGTAAGTTCTGTTGGAACAGGTGATTTCGTCACCGAAAAACTCGATTCTGCCTGTTCTATGTAACTTTATTTTTTTTTAATTTTGCGCCTTTGGCAGTTGCGGAAATAATCATTTCTCTGAACTTTTCAACTTATGCACATGGGTGGATGTTGAGGATGGATCGATGCTAACTTTATGCCGAACGCCTCAGGGTGGAAAAGTTGTGTCTTAAAGTTTTAGTCAAACATGCCAAACTTCATCAAAACAAAAAATTGCCTTGCCCTACCGTTATGTGATCGAATATTGAAAATTTGTCGAAAATCGGGCAAAACCGATTAATTAAATCCGTGCTTTTGGTTCTTGTTACTTTTCGTGTAAAAACATTCTTTCGAATAGGAAATATATATTGCTAATCTTGCTTATTAATATTTGAAAGGATTAATTTTCTACGCTCGCATGCTTGCTATTAGGACATATCGGAAATTTGGAAAAAATTTGCCCATACGAAACATGTACAGCACACGTGTCCTCACCTATCAGGTCTGTACAAAATATGATTTTAATGGATATTTATGCGGATTCAAGGCTTTAAATGTTTCGATTTTCAAACTTCCCTCCTCAAAACACAACTTAAATTTTTAGGTGGGATCAAAACATGCATTACTTGAGAATGGATTCATTTAACCTGTAATGTACGGATTATTATAAAACTATTTCGAAGCCTACTGCTATTTACGCATGTTATTATAAAAAGGATATTTACTGTCAATTACCTTACAATTTGGCGGTAGTTAGACATGTGCATGACTACGAGTAATGACTAATTCCTAAAATAATGTTGGACGTACATTGTTTCGAGTTTTTGTTTCTCGTTTCAACCGTAACCACTTGGCAACGCAACGCAAACCGTCGCTAGCCTGCCAACTTTCCCTAATTTATAGCCCACACCAATTGCTCATTTTTATCTATCGTTTTCCTCTCCCTTAGGTGAGCAATCCTTCTTATTAGCGTCCTTCCTTTATTTTCTGAGCGCTCTCCGGGCCGCTAATAAAATAGGAGTGATCGCCCCTTACCTCATCATTTGTAGGAGATTTTTATTTTTCGTGAGAAAATTTTTGAATTACATCGATGCCTTGCTGTTTGTCGAGCTGCTCTGTTATGAAACTTCCAGAATAATTGGAAGACTAAATGAACTTGCAATATAAATTAATGTTTAATTACATTAAATTTTTTAAAAAAGCCAATGTCGATCATTTTCTTAATTTTTCTTGCAAATACAAAATATCTCGAGTTACCTTAACAATTTAACCCATTGAGCGAGATAGTGAAAAAGATTTTTTTTCGTCGATCAGAGATGCTTATTTACAGAGGTCGGGACCTTCAATTGTTACGTATACGATAGAGGAGAACAAATTAATTGAGAGAGACCGATCGATGAGAAATGGAATGATCCAATAAATAGAGAATATCAAGAGTTTCGATTGGAATGAAATAAAATATAAAGCTGACGCATTTGTGATAAATACTTACATGAGTGAAGGAAATGTTATGGTGATGCCGAAAGGAAAATCTATCCTAAGGTGAGAAGAGGTTCGCGGTCTTGCGATTGCCCCGAGTCAAATATTTCGTTACCGTCGTGAGAATTCAATACCAATCTGTTTGACATATCGCATATTATGTTGACTCTGTGTCTCTCCTGAAGGAGAAGCCGAGCTCCGAAAGCTTCATATTCCATGTCCTCATTGCTTTAATGCTTACGTATCCCATTCCCTCCTGGTCTCGTTGATTATGTTAATGCACACACTATACACGCTCGCGCATGTGTATATATGTTTAATATTTCGTGCCGTTACCTGAGACACCGGCGGGGAACTTTCCTCTTGCCCTTTCACTCGTTTTACCTCTGCAAAAAAAAATAAACAAAAGGAAGAGACAACAGAGCGACGACAATGGGTCACCTTCATCTCATTCCTACACTCCCTCTCTCTCTATCTTCCTCTAGGCCATCTCTCATTTACTCCGTAAAGGGCCACCCGCACCCGCCCACCTCCCCCTACCCTCCACCTCTCCGCCTTTTAAAGTGGAGGGTAAACAGAAACTAATTGGAAAATAGCAAAGGGATGTTTGATGAGGAGTGTGAGGGAGACGGGAAGGTTGGCGGGAGGGGAGAATGGGAGGGCGAGGGAGACGAGTTTTGGCGAGGACGGGAGGGGGGGGGGAGACGGTCGTTTTGAAGAGGGTGGGGGGCGAAAGCGAGAGAGAGGTGGGGAAGAGAAAGGGAGTGGGGGAGAGAGTGAGAGGCAAGTACGGGGCTGAGAATTGGGCGAGCGAAAGGGAGGGGGGGTTGGCTTGGGATGACAGAGAGAGTATGATGGATAAGCGTAAGAGGGGCTCTCGTTTCCCAAAACGGTAGCTCCCGGTGAGAAAAAACTATTTATATATAACATGTTTATTTATAAAGTTTTTCTGGTGAGTTTTCTAATATACACATGTATGTATGTGTGTATATATATACATTTATATATATGTACTCATATTTTATCGGTAAGCTACCGGTTAAGGTAGGTTTTGGATGGACACAACTACCAAATATTACAGGTATTCTGTATCCTGTATTCTGCCTCCCCTTACAAAACACAACCCAACATCCTTCTCTACAACAAACCCCTCTTCATATAGAAATATATATATATATATATATATATATATATATATATATTCATTCACATGTAAATAGATATAAGGAAAAGGATAATAATTTCCATGTGAATGAATGTTTGTTCGCCGTATGGGGGGATTTTGTGTTTGAATATATATCCTATTATTGAATAAATATTGATGCATGTACGATTTATTACACTCATAAGTGCTTTCTTTCGTGTGATTGGAGTTTTTCGAGAGATCAGACTGGTATGTGTGTGGAGGTAGCATGATTGCGATTATGCTTGTATGGCTGGTAACCTGTCACCCCCCGCCACACGCCCTTGCGGAGGTTTGCGGGGTATTATGTAGATATATATGCACAGGCACTCAATGGCGTGAAGTTGACACAAAACAAAAAACCATGTCATTTTTTCTTAAATATATATGGTACCCCAAAACCACTTTTTTACCTGAAGGAAGAAGACCCAGGCCATATACAATATAGTATACATGCACACATTCCAGAAAATGGTGGCGTGTGGCGACAAGTTATCAAAAACCAGGATACAAATTCTTAAAGGGAAAACAAATAAAAAAGGGAATACGGATGAGTTTTTTTTACGTTTCCGGCTTCCATGCACCTTCTTCAGCAGGAAAAATGTATATAGTAGGTATATAGTCGAAATAGGCAACTTTAAAACATCCTGCGTATAGAATGAGGGGAAAGATGCCTTTCACTTGCCAGTCGAATGATCTACAATCTGAGATAATAATATCCCATGTAAAAGTTCCCGTAGAAATACTTAGGAGTGAATTTGCTGATGCCGAAGTAGATACACTCTTGTCTGCACAACTGCTGATCTGACACCCTTTCACTGTAGGAAAAGAAGGAGACTGAATTGACATAACCCGTCTTACTATGGTAGGAGTGATGATATTGTATATAATGACAGTTTGAACACGAAATTCTTCCAAATACTTCTAATGGGATTCTATTTTGCGTTTAATTCGATGACGACCGATCAGTAATCAATCAAGTTCCGCACCTATTCATCACTTAAACTATTAGAGTGAAATTCACCCGCTGGTCGAATGTACCTCCGCGTGGCATTTGACTAATGGGCATTCTGATAGTTTTCAATGGAACTGTGGTAGTGTTGCATGGCATCTCAATCGGTACGCATTAACTAAGGGTTCCGTAGCGCAAGTTCTGCAGAAGATATGAAATAAATATAAAGGAAAGGAGAACTGGTAGGGAGAAGTCCTTTATGAAAATACCGAACTCTACACGGATGAAGTCAGGTGGACTGTGGCTTTAACGTTCCCATTAACGGACAGTGTCTGGGACGAACTCTCCTCTAGATGGCTTGTCATTGAGCAGGACTAGAAAATCTCCTTTTAATGCGCACCCTTTGGTAAGTTATAGAACCGGAGCTCTGAGTCAGAGGAACTAAAATTTTAAGGCTACCGTTCCAGCTCTGTTCCAATTTCTTTACTGCTTTGACTCTCGCCTAAGAGATCAATATTCTCCGATGTTGCAGCTGGTCTTTTCAAGCCCAGTTGCTTCTCGTTGCACAGAAATGAACATGCCACCTGTACCTTTAATGAAATATTTCCGCCATTTCCAAATTCGCGTGAGTCCGACAATTCCTGAAAAAAATTACACTGTCCTAGTGAATATAAATACATCAAATGTCCACCAGACTGGGTAGATATAAATAATGCTTTGGGTAAATGTAAGGTGTATGATTTTAAATAAATATTCGTGATGAACCTGAGCATGTATAGGCTTCTTCAGGAAATTTTATTATCTTCTATGTTGTCTACGCTTCTTCCTAACTCTATTTAATATTATGGCAACCTCACGTTGGCTCTCGTCCCCGCCGCTACATATTAATCTATAATTATCACTCCATTAATCCCCGTTATCCTTCCATTTCACCTCGCATAAACCTAAAATATCTATATTTCCTCTTTCCATCTCTCGCTTAATATTCTCTAATTTGCCTGTCCTCAACATTGTCCTAGCATTCCAAGTTCCTATTCTAACTAATTTGGTCTTCTTCTCCTGGGTCTTCTTTTCTGCTGCTGTCGGTTTTCCCTTGTAAGGATTTCGTTGGATGATGACCGCAGAAGCCTCTCCCGCTGCCGGGCACGGCGCACAGTCAATTGGGCCGAGTCCCGTAGTTACCAGGGCTCATATTCTCTCTTTTGTCCATCATTGTGCCCTTGGGAATGCTAATTGAGGTGGTTTCCCGCTGCCTTCCTCAATGGTATTTTTTAACGTGACACCATAACTCAATGGCCGTCCCGATGGGTTCAGACACCATTGCACCTCTCTGAGGAACAGGCGCTGCGTGGACTACCTTTCGTCTGCCTCATAAACTTCGACCTATCTGGTATGGGTGACCCCCCTACCAGGAGCTATTACTCTAGGCAGCACAGCTCTAGGGGTCATTGGACGGCACAATAGAACACAAAATAAAATAGAAAAAATGTAAAAGGACACTCACATTGTAAATTGTTTAAGCTTTCGGCCTACTCCGAAGCCTTCTTCAGGTCAGACTCTGACAATGTGATTGTCCTTCGTGTTGTCTATTTTATTTTGTGTTCTATTGTGCCGTCCAAATGTTATATTGCTCTCGTGAGTGCTTCCACATCATCGATATATATATATATATATATATATATATATATATATATATATATATATAAACACACAAACACTAGGTTAATAAATATTAAACACACAGAAACATAAAAGAAGGACACTTACAGTAGATATTTACGTTTCGACGGCACGGCCGTCGTCATCATATTGCCCATTTGGGCATTCTGATGACGACGGCCGTGCCGTCGAAACGTAAATATCTACTGTAAGTGTCCTTCTTTTATGTTTCTGTGTGTTTAATATTTATTAACCTAGTGTTTGTGTGTTTGTGCGTCGCCGGAGTGCGTCATTTCAATTTATATATATATATATATATATATATATATATATATATATATATATATATATATATATATATATATATACATACATACATATATACTTACATATATATCTATATATTTACTTATATATTGAAGATTGCATTAGAGATTTTTAATTACACCTGACTAAAAATTCATTCCAAAATTAAATGTTCGCATATTGCTACGGCTACACTGTTTGCATTTACTGATTCAAAACTGAAACCAAATAGACTACGCTGTGTAGAAATATTCATTAACTATTCACTATATTTTTCTAGAACTGAGTACATAGAAGGACGCAGAACGATGTAATCCCTTAATTTTACCATGCCTGTCGCAGAGACTCTTTTCTGTAATCAATTGTATTTCTCCTGTCCAATTCCGGTGATAACTAAAGTTATGTCGTTCAACCTTCATAATTTCGTTACAGTTTTTTAACGTTATTTTTAATTTGAGAAATGTCTACTTTCCGTCTTCACAGTGAGACTTAATTCAATATGAGAGAGCCATCCTTCTTCCGAGTAGCGGAGACAAGTAACCCTCCGTATGATCTATTGAAAATGAATCGAAGATCGACCAATTGATCGCGATCGACGTCTTCAGTCCCCCTCCTCCACGGAGCTTTTGAATAATAATGTCGATGCTGCCCTTGTTCTTGTGCTCTATGATGTAATTTTCCCTTCTCTCCTTTCCGCTTAATGCGATTAAAATGCAGCGAGATGATGCTGAAAGCGCCGCGGAAACTTCTTCCATAAAGTGAATTAAATTGGGTACCATTTCCATTCTGGATATTTTTTTTCATTATACCTGCGATGCCAATCCAAGCTGAAGAGGGCACAATTAATTAACGTCATTGCCCAAAGGGATCCGCGCAGCTGAATTCAGTTAAATCACGATGTGAATTACAACTGAATGATACGTTTGAAAGCTGAGCAAAACAAAATTTTGGCGTGGACTTTTCAATGCCTAATTAATTTTTATTCCCGAATTAATTCCCTATGACAGTTCAGATTTTTTTGGGCAATTTGTGGTGATGGCAGTATGAAATTATTTTTAAATGTTTATTTCTTTTGTAGAATTGTGAGAATTATGACTCCGTAACGGTTTAGATAATTGAGTATTTTGGATGTACGATATTAATTTCTAGCTGTTAGGTCAGGGAGTAATATCTGGTACTCTTTAAGTCCCTGTCTATCACGATATTAAGTTTCCTATAAGTGCGCATCACAATAAACACCTCTATCTCCATTTATTCCGACAAAAATTCCAAATTATTCTCTTCATCTGGCTGCTTCACCCTGAATCACTAGTTTTTGTATGGCAATTTTAAATCCTTCATAGATTTAAACGGACGTACTCGTGTAAATATGTTTTATGTCTCTTTATTTTCAATTTGCTTGCCAAATTTTTATTTTTTTTCTATTTAGAGTGTTACCCAGGGAGACGTATGAACAGAAAGTTGAAATCGTTAGGCCTCATGTGAAACACAAAAATACATTAAAAAAAAAGATCTTGGACGTTAAATCGTGTTAGATGGGTCGAAGTACGACCATTTCCTGCGGTCGTAATGAGCCCAAGTTAAATCACCGTGTTTCAAAGAGAGCGTGAAAGTTGAACATTTTTTTTGCCTGAGGGCGGGGGGGGGGGGACAGAGGGAATGGAGGAAAACGAAATAGGCGAGAAAGGAAAATGTTTGGAATTGAGGGAGGAGATGGCTGAGGGTTGGCGGGTGCGGAAGAGCCGGCGAATTTAATTAGGTGAAAATGAGACCGTCAAACCAGTCTTGCGTTTGACGGGGCGAGGGGAGTGGCGGGAGTGGTTGCAGATTGGGAGAGGAGAGCCGGTGATGAAGGCGGAAAGAGAGCGGGAATTGAAGGGAACAGTGATTTGACCGTCTGGCAACGAAATACATGGCGGGCAGACCCCATGAGGACTCTTTCACGCATGCATCACGATCAAGTCAGTGCAAATGCAATGGCCACATTCAATTAGTCCAACGGCCGGAATGTAAATTGCCTTTTTCATTGCCTGGCTTAGGTAAATGCTGAGGGTCATAATGAAAGAGTTTAGAATATTTTTTTCAAAAAAACAAATAATTATCCCCGCCGCTACGAATTGCGTCGCAATAATTGCCCCGCGTAATGATCCCGGTCGGACCGGTTTGAAAAAAAAAATTAAAATGATCACATACGGATAATTAGAATCGCTAAAAAGCGGAACGAACTTCATCACTTTTTCTCGCGCTTTTTAATCAAACGAACGAACGTTATCACGCGTAATACGGCTTCGCCCGGAGGCGAAGGTATGTACATTTCACTCTGATTCCTCGGGATTTGAAAAAAATAAAGGTAGCGGAAAAATATATAACAATGTTTTCATTCACCCCGGCGCGATGTGAAACGCGCCTAAAAAGATATTTCTCGACGACGGGAGGCCTACTCCAACAAATTAAATCCGTTGGACGGAGTAGGCTGGTACTTCTGCTGCTTCCCCTGTTTAAAAAAATCCACACAGTTGACGGTGGGGAATATGGAGCGGAAAATGAATGAGGAAGAAGAGTGATATCATTTCCCCGCGAAGGAATACGGGCGGGGGAACTTTTACTTTGCAGGCACTGTGTAGAGGGTAGAGGAAAGAGGAGGGTAGAATGGAGGTAGATTGAGAGATCTTTTTGAACCAGCACCGAACAACTCACCTACCTCTGCGCTTCAGGTAAAATTCGGTAAGCTCATTCGTTTGTCTTGGGAAAACTCAAAAACGCATTATGCGTTGGTATGGAAAAGAGGTCGGAGAACAAATCGTTCCATTTTTTTCCCTCCGAACTCTCTCTCCTTCCTGAATTGATATTTGATAAGCTTTCTCACGGAGAGAGAGAGAGAGAGAGAGGGAAAGTATATAAATAAATGAAGGATGATTGGTACTCTCGAGTGTTAGGGAACAAAGGGCAAACGAGGCAGCGAAATAGAATAAGGGGACGGGAAGGGAGAAGTAAATTGAAGGACGACGCAAGGGAATTAGAAACAAGAGATAAGAGCAAAGGAAGGGCGATGGGGGTGGGGGGGAAAAGAGATAGGATTTTGCATTGTTTCATTTCTTTTCCCTTTAAAGGCGGCCGACAACTGAGGAGGCAGGGGATACGCCCTCTCTCCTGGGGGTTGCTGGGTAAGGGTCGTGGTCGATGCGCGCGGGGCAAAAGGAGGACTAGCCGAAGGAGGCCGGGTGGAACGTGAACAAGGGTCCCAATTATTTTCCTCCGCGGAGAGATGTCCTCACGGTGCTACGTAACGACGTCTCGTCGTGCTCGCAAAAGGGTTTTGCCTTGAAATCTTCAAATCAACGCACGAGGCGAGTGTTTCTACACTGGGGCTTTTACCGATACGACCCCATGGGAGTTGCAATTAGCCCGGTCTCCACATGAGCAGCCGCCGTAATTAGCCTCACTCCATAATGCAAGGGAAATGGTGACCCGGCGGGAGGGAGTTTACCGCCAGCTTTGCCATTGAAGGGAATCTAGTTATCTCGCACTATGAGGCAAGAGTACTGATATGACAGGGCATGCAAAACCTCAGCAGAAATAGACAGTAGTCGTGCATTGAGACAACCTTTGCGGCGGGCGGTTTACTTGTGTCTTTTCTTGAGTCTAAAAGGCTTCCCAGACCGAGCTTAACGCATGCAAACTCAAAGTTATATTTGCCGAGGATATCTGTGGAGTTCAACGCATCGGAATTGGACCAAGTTGGGGCATTTTAAGAATTACTGGTACTTCAGGGTTTTTATGTATAATTTCTAACCCGTGTTTAAGTCAACTCTGGAAAATCAATTCGAAAGTATAAAGGGGTCCTTCATCTGTCGATCAGAATAAATTCCTTTGGTGGTAAATATATTTCCCGGCACATGTTTCAAGCAAGATACGTTACTCTTGGGATTGTAAGGAGCACGACCATTTAACTCAAAGTCGAGGATTTGAAGCTCATATTAAGTTGAGAGACTGTGGTACAGGGGGGTGAGTTACACCTCGTATAATTCGCTGGAAGAATTAACTATGGACGCCGAAACTTGAAGCATTTCATTAATCCTTAAAATTAAAGTTCTTTTTTGTTATAATTAGTTCCGTCGAGACCCAAAAATGCTGAGCAATGGATCATTTTTCAAAATCATTCACTCGATATTCAATGATTTATAATGTGGTAATACTTATCTTTTCAAATTTGGTACTTTCTACGAACAAATTAAAATAATTAAATCATAAAGTTCCGTAAGTAGATCACAAGGATTTCCAGATAACGAAATATTCACATATTCACCCCATTTTATAAAATTATTGTAATTTTAAATTAAAAAAAAATAATTTAACTTCAATTTGAAAATTTCAAATCATATACTGGTGGTGCTACTTATGAATCAACATAACCTTAACGAAATAGGCACCAGCTCTACCAGATATGCACATTGGCTTGATAAGCCTTTTGATTTAAAAAATAATGGCCCAGTTAGAAATAGTGAAGTTTATTTACGTATTATATAATTGTGAAAATATCACATAGACATTTATAGTTTTGGGGATAAATCTTCCATTCCTCTTATTCATGTTTTATACTGTACATATGTACGTAAAGATAATTGATCTGTATCGATGAATATTATTAATGACATATTACGACCAATATATCACTCCAATTGATGAATGCTTTCGATAAAACATTTCACATACATGTGGATACATAAAGTTGCAGAAACGACCCGATTTCGTTCTAAAACTAGAACTTACTTTGCGCACCAATGAGGGATATAAAATGCTTAGTAAGTACCCTATTATGCAAGTTTAGCGTCTCATCTCCCGAAGTCTACGAGGGATATATTCTTCCCACCGTGCGTATCAAAACCGGGCCCAAATATTTCAGATATCTAGGCTGGGTCCTTGGGAAGACTTTAACAATCTTGGCAACCGGATCCCCACCGAGGGAGAGGGAATAGATGGATGGATAAATGCCTTTAATAATTCGGGGCGGGATTGAGACTATTAAGTCTCCACTTCCACGTAACCCCCACCCCCATCTCAAAGGTGGTGGGGAGTTTGAGGGTCTAAGGAGTGGGAGGGCGGGTGGAGGAAGAAGAGGAGACTGTGAAGAGAAAGCCCCAAATAAAGGCTTCTCTCGAAAAGTGAAAGCTCTCCCTGAGGAAACAGCGTATGGAAACCGCGAAACTACTGACGCCATCTTGAAGGTTGTTCATTAGCTACAGGACGAGGTGTTTTTTCTAGTTTTTACCTCACCGTCATCATTTAATGTTTTGCTACCTCGATTGCGTTCGCATGTACGTGTAAGTAGTTGCCCTCATAAAAGATATTTTTACTTTTGAAATGTAATTGGCACTGAATATCGCTAATTTTTCACACAATGTTGAAGTTAAGCTGGTTAACTGCTTGTTGCCCCCCATTCTGTGAGAGTTCTAACGCCAAAACTTAGCAAATGGTCAGTACCTTCCAAATTTAGAAATTTATTTTGGCCGATGATGGGTCCCTGCGGGTTAAAATAGATCTTACGACGCGAACTCAAGAGATATGTCAGTCGTTTCGATTATTTCGGAACGAAGAGGCGATCATTTTGCTTATGTTAAAATGACACATTCACCATATTGCGAGTGCCTTCATATTGAATTAATGATCACATTACGTGTGTGACCGACCAGATCTAATTACGCAAGGGATATCAGTACTGTTCGAGTAGGCGTCAAGGTTCCAAGTTATTTCTTGTAATCGTAGGAACATAACATACAGTATAACGCAAACAATTCGTGAGGGGACCTTTGCCCCTCTCGCTATTCCGCTGAAAACATGTCTCTCGTGCAATCCTTGAATGCACTGTCTCCGCCTGAAGAACTATGTTGTTAATACATATACATACATAAGGAAATACATCAGATTCCATTGAGTGAACCATATGAAAAATTGTAAAAAGTTGGAAAATAATGAAATTTTGAGTCTTCATTGATTGTTCTTTTTTTGCAATGGTTTGGTAAATTCTGCGACTGACTGTTAGACCGCAGCTCTCTGCATTTGGCAAAGAAAATGTTACGTACGAGATACTACTCGTGAGATAAGTTACGTGCGAAATATTACTCGTACTATGAACCGAATCCTATTCTTCTCCCACATAGCAACGACGCTTAAAAACTCAACGGTTCTCTGTTAACGATTTACGACCCTAGTTTTATTTTTACTGTATATAATTCCAACATATGGAGTTTGCCCTTGATCTGCTCTTGAACATTCGTATGCTATCCCTTCAAGTGTTTAATTTACAAGCTGCGAATTCCCTTTGTTCTGTACCATTGTTCCATTACCTTTTTACAGTTCCTTACGGTTCAAAAACTCATTGATTCTCTCCAAAATTCCCTGACTCTTCATTCCTCTGCCTCACATTCCTCATATTCCTCCCAAATAAACTAACCTTCAACAGTCTGCTGCCTCTCAATACCGCTTTGAATCCCTATTCTGCCATATCCAGTCTCTCTCGTCGATATTATGCCTTTTCCCCCGTTCTACCTCCATCCCTCTCCATCGCACCCTATATCTCTTCTCTTATCGCTTCCTGCCTGTCCAACACCTGCGGCGTGTGACAGAAAAGTCGTATATAGTATGCATATCTTCCCGGCACAGAGCACAGAAATCCTTATGTGCACCCTAGACAATACATATCTTTGTGGTTATAGGTAATGTTAAACCGTCATATGAATGTAACCCAACGTGAGGGAAATATTTCGGTTCGAAAGGTTAGGGACTAGGTTAAACTCGTGAATATTCCAGAACCGTAAGTCGTGAAATTTCGATTTTTTTCCCAAAAGGTTTATTAATTGAGTTTAGTATTAAGTAAGTATCAGAACCAAAAATTGAAAACTTTCATCTAATGGATGCATATTTGGGTATGCATATTTGGGTGAAAACCAACTTTCTTTAAGTATTTTTACCATAGAAGACAATTCAAACCCGTGAGTTTCGTGTACAGAACAACGCTTTACAACACTTACAGGGTAGTTTCTATTAATCAGGATTTGCTGGACAAATTCTCAGCATAATTCCTCGTATTTGTTCGAATTTGAAATTATATGATTAACTTAGGACACATATAGTACTACGTGCCTAATACAGAGCGTGTTTCTCGAGTACCCCCATCGCTTTCTATAAATAGGATAAATTTCAGGAAACTGCGGGAGATGCCGCAACAGTAACTTTTAACGGAGTCATCCGCTATGTGTGTATTATAATGCAACAATTTCAGGGTGTAAAAATCATTCCGGTCAAGGCGAATGATTTTTACACTCTGAAATTGTTGCATTGTAAATAGGATAAATTAAAAAAAAAACCAAAACATTATTTTTCCTTGTGGGTATTTTTATGAAGCAATGCTTTGTTAATTTGAGGCCACTCGGGTATGAATGTTGGATACCTCTCGAACAACACTGGATCTTGCAAAAGGGATACGAAATGAATGGAAGATTACAATTTTTATTTTGTCAATTGACCAGAGAAGTTACAGAGCTTGTATACGTTCGAAGGATATTAGAGAAATATTACGATATTTCTTTAGATGTTGAATTAAGGCAATGTGAACAACAACTTTTTCCAACCGTAATGGTATTATCTACTTCGGTCTGAAGCATAACTAAAAGGATATGTATTTTTCCTCGCCGTTATTTCTAGGACTGTTGAGTGCTTAAATATAGTCTCAATGAAAAAAAACGGAGAAGACACCTGGAATTTTTTGTTGTTAGCACGTTATAATCATAACATACAAGTACAGCTTTAGTTTTTACTAATAGGTCCCCATTTCCTCTTTAGTAAAAAGTGCATCATCAATTAATGTCGGTGTTAACTTAGTAGTCATTAAATAAGCCATTAATGTTTCCGGAAAACAACTATTTATTTTAAAAAATGAGTTGATTTCCAACTTCTATTGCTCCACCCGCATTGTAAACAATGCATATTTGAATTTTCAACTCATTCTTTTCTTTCGGCGTATTTCATAGGGTAGTCAATTGAGTAGAAAATTTGTGAAGAAAAATGGTGTTTGCTATTAGCATATTACCTTCCCGAAAGGTGGCATGGTAGATATAAATGTTGTTTCCAACCAAAGCACGGGTTTTAGCATGTTCTCGACACGACCAGAATAAAATATGATTCAAAATGATTTCCTACTCTGGGATGCAAACGTCTTCCTTCATCGTGGGTGGTAGAAGATGCTAGATGCCGCCACGACCATTCGATCTCCAGAGACTGGAAGCAAGCTTCTCCTTTAACAATGCGGGAAAGCATTCCGAGAGAACGATAGATGAAGTCATCGTCATTCGCGACAAAAAAAAAAATTTCACGAGTAATCTAGGAAGAACTTCCATAATGCCGGTTACTGTAGCAAGCACCTCGGGGGACAAAAGATGATGTGCTCCAAGCAGAATAACAAAAGTTTGCATTTCTCGAGGATGGATGAGCAAAATGAGTACAAAAAACCATGTTCACTGAAACACTGACGAAAAGTACTTTTCGCTTTAACGCGAGTGTTTGTTAGCTTGAAACTTTGACATGTGGTGGATATTTTCACTCACATGCGCGAACGGGTTACACAAAGGAAAAAAATGAAGACAGCTCTTCATGATTTCAGATTGAGACGCTGGGGAATAATCAACCGTTGATGAGATCGTGAATTCACACATGGTTTGAAGAAAAATGATTTAATTGGATTTAACAATAATATAATGCTCAAATTTATAATATAAAAGTGATATTAAGTTTTGTATGCTTAAGTTTTAGGTTATGTCGAAGGGGATCCTCCATTTATGTCACGAACAGAAAATTTGCGTGATTCACAATAATATTCAAGTGACCGAAAATACGTGTGTGTAAAACACGCGTATGGATATACCCTCATGTATAAAAATACGAATTGAATATTGAATCATGTTATTTCTTTAAAAAATTGGGGAACAATAATAAAACGTAGGTTTTGCACTCTTGGAAGTGAATTTTGATAGAATAAACCTCGTTAAGGCATGTTTTCAAACTGTATCAAGTTTTGCAAAGTTAACAACAAAATGCAAAATTTTGCAAAATAATATGACATTAATCTTATAGCATTCGCTGCTTGTGGCGGCAGGGGTGAAGTTAATTATGCTTCTTTATTCAAGATATTAATCTTAAAAAAGGAATCTCTCTAATTTCGGCATCCCTAATATGTTTGAAGAGTTATGACGTGCATTCATTTGCTGTATAGAATGTGCGGGTGAAGAAGATGGCAAAGAATACATACACTTCACTGCACTTTAGAATACAAAGTGAAAGCGTTCTGCTTTGGGACGTATGCTTACCGCCTTATAAAGTGAGGGCACTCTTGACACAATTGACACTAGTGAAAAGCCAGGCGTGCAAACGGAGGAATCTTGGAAGGGAGAACGTTTTCTCCGTGAATTCGAAATGGAGATGAAGACGAGGGAAGAAGAGGCAGACAAGACGGAGATTTAGCGGATAGAGAGGGCGGGAAAGGAGGGCTTCAGGCAGGGTGTAGATGGCGAGTACGTGACAAGTTTCCCGAATCTTGGATAAGGAAAGATAAGAAGAACATTTCTCCGCCCTAATAATAATAATTCCCAGAATAAAAGAACCAAAAATGATAATTCATGGATCTTGAAAGCGTCTCGGCGTGTAAAAACTTTGCAATCATAAATAACTTAACAAGGAGTAGGAATAACTATGATGAAGTGAGTATGGTTGCTACCCAGAACACACACATTTAGAATCTCCGAAAAATATATCGACATGGGCAAAGAAGGTGAATTTCCTTACAAAACCATTTTTTTTATAAAACTGAGAAATTTTTTTGCGATAAATTTAACATATTTTTTTCAAGCCTAGGTCACACTATTTACTATGAACATCACTAGGCCACATTTCTCCATTTGACTCCCAATTAGATAGCTAGATGGATTAACGTCTTCACTCAGGCAAAATTAAGACCATAAGGTCCCTTCTTCCTTGCAACAATTTCTGAGCGTAAAAATCATTCGCCCTGACTGGGAAACCGCGAATGATTTTTACGCTCCGAAATTGTTGCAACGAAATGCATGTTAGCGGATGACTCCGTTAAAAGTTACTGTTGCGACATCTCCCGCAGTTTGTTGAAAAAAGTTCCTTCTTCCATTTAACCCTTCTTTAAGTTCATTTTTTTTTTTAAGTAATCTACCGGTTAAGGTAGGTTTTTGGATTGACACAACTATCAAATAAACATTTTGTGACTCCCCACCCAGCAAACTAATCTATATCAGGTCCCTCTTCATCTCGGTGTCCTTCTTTCCTCCCTTCATCCCGTCCAACATCCCTATCCTGTTCCTACCCTTACCTCGCTTGCCCAACATTCTCCCCTCTATTACCCTCTTCAACATTCCACTACCGCTCAATACGCCTTTCATCCATTTTTCCTGCCTCCATAGGATTTCTCTCAACAAACCCCTCTCCTCCCCCACCATCTCTAGCACTTCCTCATTTGTTATCCTTTCGGTCCATTTCACCTTCTCCATTCTTCTACACACCCACATTTCAAAAGCCTCCAATCTACGTCTATCCTCCTGCTTCAGCGACCACGTTTCCGCGCCGTACATAGCTACGCTTCATATCAGAGTTTTCACGAGTCTTGTCTTAACATCCCTACTCAACGTCCCCATCATCAACTCCCTCCTCCTTGAGAAAGCCTCCTTGCCTAGCGCAATTCTTCTCCTTACGTCCCTACCACTTTGACCGTGTTGGTCCAAAACACTTCCGAGATATGTAAACTGCTCTACCTGCTCTATTTTTTCCCCGCCTATTTTAATATTTAGCTTAGCCTTTTTCTTTCTGGAAAATCGCATAACCTTTGTTTTATTAATATTGATTCTCATCCCATATTTATCGCACTGAACCTCCAATTCACTCAGCAATGCTTGCAACCCCTTGGCTGACTGAGCAACTAATGCTTGGTCATCAGCAAACCTAATCGATTTAACGAATTCCCCTCCGACTTTCATTCCTACCTCCAGTTCTTCCCATGCCTCTTTAATCATTTCCTCTACATATGCGTTGAACAGTACCGGTGACAATGGGCAACCCTGCCTTACACCTCTTCCTAACACTGCCCATCCGGACTCCCCGTTCCCCACTCGCACCTGAGCAGTCTGAGACATGTACAGGTTGCGGATCAGTCTCCTGTCCCTCCAATCCATTCCTATTTTCTGCAATACACGCATTAATTTTTCCCAATTCACTCTATCAAACGCTTTTTCGAAATCTACAAAACAGGCAAAAACGTCCTGATTGTATTCTATATTCCTCTCGACTAGTGATGTCATTACTTTTAAGTTCATAAAAACACTAATAATACGACAAAATATAAAGCGATATAAAAAAATTTAAAAAGTGATTAAATCATACATTTTATAAAATAATATATGATGTAAATAATTTTCAAGATTAAGGCACACAAGAAGTAATTTTATGGGAAAAACCTATTGGAGTTCAGGCATGAAGACCCTAGTAAAATCCTACGCAGGAAAACACTCACAAATAGGGAGGGGTGAAAAATCTGCAAAAACCCTACGAGATAGTAAAAAATAATAATAATAAAATAAACAATAAATGTATAAAAGTGTGAGGCACAGTACAAAACAATATGGTGATACATAAACAATACTATATACAATTGAGTACAGTACAATAAATACCTATGATTATACAGACATTAGCGCTAGTTTCTATGGGATTCATATATACTATATCTCTCCGCCTCTTTCCCTTCATATTCGTTGTCTTGAAAATGTCATACTGCATCCACTGTTACAGTATTTCTCACAACGTAATACTTTCATAATTTCTCCACACTTTATCAGAATAAATGTTATCTTACCTCTAAAAATGATGCAAAGGTAGTTAGGTATATTCAGAGATGATGGAAGGTTGTTTTTTGTAAGGAATGTAGGGAAAAAATTGTAGAACGTGGTTCATAGTAAGTACTGCTAATACAAGAGAAGGGAATTGACTAGATATTTTTCTTCATACCGTTAAAGTGGCCTCAGAGTGCGATGAATCATACAAATTTTCTGGTGCGTAATCTCGCTGCAACATCGAAATATCCCAGCGCCACGATGAATCGCCCATCCCCGTAATGAACATTAATCAATGGCACCTCCAATTTCTCTTCCATTCACGGGTGTCCTCTGTAACCCCTGTGGCACTGAAAGACAACCTTCGCGCTCCGGGGAGCCCGGTTTTAGAAGCCGCGAGGTATTATAGAACGCCATTCCGGCGTTCAATGTGCAAAACGACACGGTTTATAATATTTCCGAAGAGAAGGTCCTAATGCAAATTGGCGCGGTGTAGGAAAGTCGTGGGATACTGAATAGAATTCATAAATAATAAAGTCATATTGCCCGGTAAATATTAGTACTTCAAATCCTAACGAATCGCTGAAGTGCAATTAATTTACAATGTAGGAAATTATGAATGTACACATAAACATGTGCAAAGTTACAACTTGTAATGCAATATATTGTATAAATAGTACCTTAAAAGAAAGAACCATCTAAGGGAAGGGTATCCTGACAAGATTTGGTCGACCGTTTTCTAGTGAAAGAGAATGTGTGACATAAGCTATCGCAACAAAATAAAAGGGCACTATTACGTATACGACCAACTTACATTCACACAATAATATAATAGAGCTTTAGAGCAACACTAACTGGATAAGCTTTATCAATGTGCTAACAAAGGTACATGGCGTACTTTATGCAGAGTTAAATTTAGAATTTATTTGAAAATGTTAAAAATAATCACACATCAATCCTTGAGACACTCAGAGATCCTCCGGAAAGAATTTTGTGGTTTAGTGGTTCTTACGTTTTACGCAGGTATAAAAAATAATCAAATATTTATTAAATGAATATTAGTGTAACAAAAGCCACATCTCAATGGCTTAATCGAGGCGGTAAATTATCTGATATTGGAAAAGCAATTCTGATATATATTTTCGTAATTAAGTGTGTAAACATTTTATAAAAAGATTTAAAATATTGAATTCCAAAACATTTCTTGTTCCCCAGGAGTAAGGAAATGAAGGGATATCTAAAAAGAAAAATCAAAAGTCAAACTTAATGAACTTTGAAATTATAAATCAAACTACGTGTATTTTTCCTTCTTCTCCAGGAAATGAAATTTGAGAATTTTTTTGTTACTAGATGAGACAGTTACCATTAGGAATACAATATGAATTTGCTTGGTATTAGTCGTTCCAAGAAATAATCGAAGGTCTTTACAACAAATGTATGTTTTGCGATGCTATATCTATACATTAATTTCCGCGACGAAGATTCCTATAGCCAAAATGGGAAATAATTGTCGCATTTCTAAACGTTCGTAAGAATAGGTTATTTATACGTGATAATTATAGCTTATTAAGTTGTAATTTTGAATAATTTTCTTTCAAATGCCACAAGTATGCTTTTATGGAGAAGTTGAAATATTTTACCGTAAATCTTGAAGTACTGATGCGTAATTACTCATCACTTTTCTTATATAAATTTAATTTTAACATACCTCGTTTCTAGGTAATATGTTTTTGTACTTACTCGACATATTAAGTGATATTTTATTTTAGTTTATTTGTGTCAAAAGCATAAGTTATTATTTCTCTCAAACGCCAAGTATGACATCGCTATCAATTTCACTCAAGTTTCGGAATATTTTCTTTCATATTAGAGCTAGCTAGATTAGATCATAGATCAGGATTAAAATATAGTATGAAAATTATGATTGAATAAAAATCAGCGAGTGTTTCGCCTTCCTGACAAATTGTTGATTTTGGAGAGGTATAAAATAAAACGTCTGAAGCTTGAACTAAAGGTAGTTACAATTTCCATTGGGTACTAATCACAAATTTCGCCCATTCTATTATCAGCATCCATTTTCGAGGCCACGGAAAGCACTCGATGATATTTAACTTCGCCGTGCAAACACAAAAGATATGACAAAAGAAAACGGAAAAAAAAGATCATAGCGGCATTCGCAACCGTCTCCCAATAAACCAGACCGTACTTGTGGCTATAGGGCAAATAGACGTTACCAGAATCGCGGGAAAAGGAAGGAGTAAAGGTAGGTTTACAATGAGAGCACCGAAGCTATTAAACGACAGACGGGAATAATGTACAAGCGGTTTTCATATCCGCTCTCACCAATGAACGTGAATGTTAAAGACGGGAAACGTGTATTTATAAAAAAAAGTATTAAGAATTTTCCGCTATCACAACGGTTAAAGTGAGGAAGGAGGTGGGAGGAGTATGGGGTGAGGGCACGTGGTAAAAAAATCCCTTTCCCCAGTGTGGTAGGGAGGCGTACAACGGCAAGGGCATGTCTGTGGGGCCCACCACAGCGTCTCGTAGTGAGAGGAAGGAAGGAGTAGGGAGCAGGGGAGATGACACTGCGCACACTCAGCCTCTCTACTGGGAGAGGGTAACACTCCCCTCCCTGGTCCCACGAGCTAGCACCCACCCTCTCCCCAAAACCCTCCTCTTCCCATCCTTCTCTCCGTCCCCCCTCCGCTATCAGAAGATCCCACGCCCTTCCACCTCACATTAGTACACTCCCATCTCAGTTGCCCTCCGTCAGCCCCCCCCCACCCATCTTTCCGCCAACCTTCCCCCCCCCCCAATAGTCATCCCATTCTCGCGAGTGGTATCTTTTATACGTGTGCACACATGGAAATATGCCTACATTTAATCTTCCCTACGTTTCGGGAACCTTCTAGGTTCCTTCGACCGAGTGCGTAGACTAGACCCTCCTTTTATGTTCTCTCATATGTATATTTATATATACAACTTTGACAGCTACGAACAATATAAGAACACATAAAAAGAACACTCACACGTTATTTCTTGATAATTTCGACGGAATTGAGCTCCGTCTTCATCAGAAGGTACATTAGGACTAACTAATGCACCATCTGATGAAAACGGAGCTCAATTCCGTCGGAATTATCGAGAAATTAAGTGTGTGTTCTTTTTATGTGTTCTTATATTGCATGTTGCTGTCAAAGTTTTTTATTCAACACTTCCGTGTTACTTCGACGAAATCATATATATATATATATATATATATATATATATATATATATATATATAGATATATATATATATATATTCATTCAAACATAGAAATAGGTATAAGGAAAGGGATAGGAAAACACATAAAACGCGAACACAGGACATGTGGGGAAGGCGGTTTTTTGAGCAGATCACGAATGTAAAAATATTTTCTTAACCGAGATTTGAACAACGCCGTTAAGGAAATATTTTTACATTCGTGATCTGCTCAAAAAACCGCCTTCCCCATATGTCCTGTGTTCGCCTTTTGTGTTTTCCTATCCCCTTTCCGAAAACCTATTTCTATGTTTGAATGAATATTTGTGCGCCGTATGGCGGGACTTCGTATTTGAATGTGTGTGTGTGTGTATATATATATATATATATATATATATATATATATATATATATATATATATATATATATATATATATATATATAATGAGAATATAATAGGAAAAAGAACATAGAAACATATATCATTCTTTCTTGTATATATATCATATGTATATATATATAATTTTTCCCCGGGGAATCCCTCTTTTCCTTCTCACGTTTCCCTTTCACTCTTCCCTTTCCCACCCCTCTCGAACCCTTCACCTCCCTCTCGAAGGTCTTCCTTTCTGTTGTCGACTTCATCCCCCATCATTCTCTCTCCCCTTCTCTCACTATATGTCCCCACCGATTCGATTCTCTTCCTCTATCTGGCTCTCCTTTGTGAGAGGTCGTTGCGTCCCGCTTCCCACGCCCGGCGTCGCGCCTCCACTCGCATCCCCGGCGTAATGCGGGGGTCGCCCCGGCAGAGGTCTCCTCTTTCCGCGTACTCTCAACTATTCCCCCTTCCCCAACCCCAACCCTCACTTCCCCTCCCCTCAGTTTTCGGTTTCGTCCCTCGGTCACGTGATCGCTTCCGATTTACCCTCCCTCCCTCTCTCCTTCCCTCACACTCCTCGCAGCCCATCATATATGTCATTTCCTTCCCTTCCCCCTCCCTTTCTCTCTCTCCCTCTCAATCCATCCGACCTTCCCTTTCGCCTGTTTTTTTTCCTTTGTTTGTTCATTTATTTTTTTATAAACTCTCCCTCTCTCTCTCTCTGTTCACCATCTCCTTCCGCACCTCTCCATCCGCCTAAAAATTTTGGTCGAGCGGATTTTATTTTAATCCCAGCTGGGTAAACCTCTCTCTCTCCCTCGGCGCCTGCGCCGACTCCCAGCCTTCCTTCCCCGACTCACCCTTCCCCCCCGCCCAACATCCCCGCCGCTTGCCTTCGCTCCCTCTCCGCCGCCCATTGGAATCAAAACAGAGGACGGTCGCGTGCGATCGGTTTGCACACGTCTCCGCGTGGCGGTCGAAGGGGGAAGGACGGGGAGAGAGAGAGTCACGGCGCCGGAAGTCGCCTTCACCCCGACTTCCGACGGCGAGCGTCCTAAATCCATCGCCTCGTCATCGGTGGGCGCGACTCTTTTTGTCGGTCAACGTAAGCCCCGAATTACTCTCGACTCCACGCCCGACTCTCCTTCCCCGTCTCTCGGACGGTCGACATTCCTATGAAGCAAGCTAGTTTTCCGTGTGGGAGTCAAATATATCTTTCCCCTTCATTCCGTCCATTGAAATCTCGATCGTTTGTGCTCTTTTTGCAGTAGACTTGCCTCGTAAAGGTCGTTTTTAAAGCATCGGGAACGCTGCGGCCCTAACCACTTTAGTGGCTAGGAATTTTCAGATTTTGGAAAGTCCCACCCGTCCCCATCATCCGAAGATGGTGGTTGATCCGGATGCCATGCGAAGTTGGCCGTGTTATTGTTCCATCAAATAGGGTGACTCTTCAACCGCGAACGGTTCTTTGACGGCGCCCGGCTCTATACACTCGAACCATCGACGACGGTCGGCGCATACCATCGACCCCTCCTGTCGGTGGACGTTCCTCTTCTCCTGGCGCCGGTTCTCTCTCTGCGCACGCCGCTGGAGTGCTTGCATTTACAACGTCCGGCCACGGACGCCTGGCGGACTCCCGGTGCGACTTGGCCCCTTCCCCTACCCGCCTTTCCCCTCCGACCTTCCCGCCGGGAGGTTGATTGGCAATCCCTCAGACGACCGACCCGTCCTCCCCGAACCCTCCGCGGCGTCCCGAGTATCAGCGGCGTCCCAGAACTAATCCCCGAGGGTATTCCCCGTTTTCTACCCCACCACCCCGGTTTTTCTCTCTCTCACCCCTCTTTCCATTCCTATCCGTTCCATAGACTCCCCACGACTGCCACCCCCTCTCTCAATCTCCATCCAATGCTCTGATGCTCTTTCCCGCTCCGCCCACCGCTGTAACCTCACTTTCCCTCCTCCGTTGACTCTCTCACTCTCCCTCTCTCTCCCTCCCTCCCTCCCAGGCTAACGTTTTTGCGGTGATTTCCCGCTATTTCCTCCTTCTCGTCCCCCAAAAGCCGGTCCCTCCCTTTCAGCGCCCAAATTCTGCTCTTTTTTTCCTTTTCCCATTTCCTCACTCCACTCCCGAGCACACATACGAGTACACTAACGCGTCATAAGGCTAGCTATCTCAAGCCGAAACCCTCCTCTCACGGGTTCTTCCCCCTCCCTCCCCTATCCGTCCCTCGCCCCTCCCCCAACTATCCCCGCCTCTACCCACTTCCCCTACTCCGACCCTGTACCCCTCCGTTCCCAAACCTTAACCCCCCTCCCCCGACCCTGCCTCACCCTTTCTCCTGACCCCCTTTTGTTGCCCTGCCTCTCTCTCCTCATCTGCTCCACATTTCCTCCCTCGATCCATGATTATGCCACAGCCGCTCGGGTCCACCGCACCCTCTCAGCTCCCTCGCGCGTCCATCCGATCCAGCCGGAAATTCGACCCCCCGCTGAGTCCATTTAGCGGTCCTCCACGTCTTCTCCCGCTAACCGGATGGTCTCGGGCTCGTACCCTGGGCCCTGAATACCCATCGTCCCAACTTCGCTGATCACCCACGCGAGATGGCCGCCAGGGGATCCTCCCCCCGTCCGCCCGCCCCGGAACGACGCCGGGCGTCCACGGTGGGGCCAGCCGAGGCGACCGCCACCGCGGTCCCTCCTCCACCGCCCCCGAGGGGGTCAGGCGGCGCCGTCCCAAGGAAACCGACCGCCAGAAGGGCTTCCGCCGGCGACGCTCTCCTCCCGGTCCGCACCCCGGGTGTCTCCGGGAAGGCCCCGGCGGCTGACAGGTCTCCCGCCGGGGACCGTCGCCTGGCACCGCCCAAAGAGTCCGAGGAGTCCGAGGGCTCGGAGTCCAGCCCGACCCTAACTCCGGTCGCCTCCTCGGGGTTACTCCGGCTCCCGCTGTCGCCCAGCGGCGGCGGGACGCCCTCGGCTTTGATCAGCCCGTGCCGGAGTCCGCTCATGGGTCTAGGGCCCCGGCGACCACGGTGCAACCTGGACTGCTCGCAGTGCAGGGCCGCGTGTAACGATTACGGGTGTCCAGGGGTGGCCCCTGCCATGTGTTTTCCCCTCCTGCCAACCCCCTGTGAGTACCTAAAGCGAAATTTCCGCGGCGAAAGTCGTTTCATTTGAAAGAAAAAAGAAAGTTAAAAAAAAAGATTAATAAAAAAGAAATACACGGAACCGTTGTAAACACTTCTTGTCACGAGAGGATTTGGGCAGTTCCCTCGTCTTTTATACCTGCTCAAACTCCCATCGATTTATGTATATTCGGACGTGCTTTTTTGATCCAAAAATATCGTTCATATTGCTCGCTTGTGTCTAGTTTTATTCGCAATAACTCTTCTTTCTGAATTTAATATTCCATAACTTGAGTTATTTCCAAAGTAGACTCTGTCTTTTAAATTTTATAGCATTTATCTCTCCAATATTTTTTAAACGTGTGGGGGTGTTATTCTGTGAGACTTCCCGATGAAGCGTTGGGAGTTTTCTCGTGTAAAATATATTTTTCCGGAATTGGCGTGCCGTTTTAACTTTAACTATCATGTCAGTATATAGCATTTATTTTTTACACCGACCTTGAATATTTTTAATATTGAAGTCATTCTTCTTTATCATATTGAAAATATTAACTTAAATAATACAATAGGAAAATAAATCTTTTTGAAGGCTAGACAAACGTTATCTAAACAATGATTTCTTGTATATCACGAGGGACATTCTCTTGAAGCGATATGTTTCCAAGATTTTCCGGATTAACCAGTAAGTAAAGGAGTAATGAGTAGTCAAAGCTCCTTATATACCATATAAAGTCAAGCTTTTAAAATAATTAGATTGAAAGCAATATAGACATCATATTTTTAAGGTTAATCTAAGGGTATTGAATAGGATATTAATTTTAAATGCGTATTACAACTAACAAATCACAGGCGTAATAATCCGGCATTCACATTAACGCTCTTCTTTAATTTGATATGCCGTATCCACAGGATGTTATGACATTGACGGATTGATAGAATTATCTGGATCTTATTTTATATTTAAATTTTTAATCGCCTGTCTGCATGTCTTTGTTGATTAGTGATTTTTATCTTGCCCATTTTTTGTGACAGGGTTCAATATATGGGGATTTATATTCCAAAGGAGTGGAATATATTTCTGATGAATTCTTACAGCAACAGATTAAACCCAATAGATTGGTTACAATATGGCTTTTGTAAACAGTGAGAGATTCACCAAGATTTGTAATTTTATTACATCCTTTCAACACCATCAAATTTTGGATTGCTGCAATTCGATCACAAGGGCTTTCAAGCTATTTTCTGGCTCTAAATCAATGGAATCATAATTATTAGGTATTAAATTGAATCAATTCTTCAATATATAATGCATTTATTTAAATATGTCCCGGATATGTTGCTTAAAATGACGTATTTACATTCTTAATTATGAACATGTAAAATCTTTTAAATTTTGATAACATTGGAGATATCTTGGGGACAATAAAAAATGCAACATGGAATGCATGGGTAAGTTAAGAAGTTAGGGTTGTTAAAAACATCATTTTTCCCTAATTCTATTGTTAATTTTATCATAATTTTAGCTTTCTTCACCCTATTCCAATCAATTACTTTTCAAATTTTTATTACAACCTTCTTTAATTTGGATGCACTCGGCGAAAAGATTTTTTTTCCAAGCATATCATCGCAGTCGAACTTCCGACCTAAAGTCGGAGTGCTAAAATATTTCACGTACATCAAGGTCGTATCTGAGATTTTGAGAAAATATTTCCCCGTGCATGTACACTTTACACCGCAGCAATTTACCCGGTGGTCGGTTTGTTGGGAAATGATACGTAGCAGGCAAATCCCTATCTATGAGGTGCAAAAAAATCACAAATTCGGGTAGGGGGAGGGGGATAGGTTCCTTTCCCTCTGTTACCAGAGGTTTCTCAGGTAGTCAGATACCTGAAAAACCACGAAGGTCACCTTTTGATAAGACCTAATGTGCATAGAATTTCAGTATTAGGTCAAGGTTGCAGGTCAGTATCGGCCCTTTCTCTCGAAGAACCAGTATCCTTCACGGCTTATGCGAGGGGATGACTAAGTCCACCCGGACTTGAACCCGGGCCCTTCTGGTCTCTAGCGGAACGTCCTTACCACTAGGTCCCAAAGCCTATTAATGCGCGTAGACTTATGTATGTGCAACACGTGACGCAGTTTGCGGATTCTATTCGTGAGACGGGTCTAATCCAACCCTTCCCCCCAAACGAAACAAACTTTTTCCATCTCCCGCGCTAATCTCTATTCCCACCCTCCACCCGTACTCTATCCTTTTCCTCCTCTCCCTCACACCTCCCCCCATTCTTCCCCCACCCTTTCCTTCTCGTTGCAGACATAGTGATGCGGGTTTGCGGAGGCGTGGGGAAGGAGGGTGCCGACCCCTTTCGCCCCTCGGTGGAGGCGGGCCTCGTGGACGCCTGCGAAGAGGAGGTGGCCTCCCTGATGCGGCGGTGCTGGGCCGAGGAGCCACAGGAGAGGCCGGACTTCCAGGCCCTCAAGGCGGCCATCCGGAGGTTGAACAAGTGAGTGTGTTTGTGTTTGTGCGGGGCGGTTTACGGGAGTAAGCCTGGGAACACCGTGGATGGGACTTGAGGAGGGAGGGAAGGGAGATGAATAACACGCAAGAGGAGCGTTATGGGGCGGGAGGTGGAGGGGTTTAAGGACTCGGGAGGGAGAGGGAGTGGTTCGGAGAGGTGGTCGGGGGGGATAGAGGGGAGAAACTTTTTCATCTCCCCGAGGGAGGTGAATAAGCGGGCGTGAGAGCCTCTACATGGGAAGGATCACGGGGGCGACCGACCCTCGGGTCATCCGACCGTCAAAGTTCTGCCATTCTTTTGTGAGGTCGCAAAGAAAATGCGTGAAACGTTTTTCCCCGCAAATAATTTGAGCGAAATCTCGTGTAGTGAGCACCAACGAATATATTAGGGTGAAGAGTTTACTTTTCGGGAAAAAAATACGATGAAGTCGAATCCCTTTGAGAGCCACGAAGAATGACTTCCCTGAAACTCAAATAGATCCAGACGTCAAGAAAGAACGGAGTTTATTTTTTTCACGCGTAAAGAATTAAAGTTCTAATATCTGGTGCGGAGTATCTGTCAACGCCTTTTTGATGCATGGAACTGGCGAAGAAATTTTGTCAAAATAAGATTTGATTTCGCGATGTAATCATTGCACTTAATTCTCTCGTAAAAACTTATATTCTTCGTAATAAAAATATTCTCACGCGGATCCAATACTCAAATAACACAGTTCAAAAACCGTTCCAGGTGTATGTGCCAAAAAAATGCCATAAAATGCCACGGGACAATGATATATACCGATTTGGTTTTTTCGTAAGATATAGAGTACATATGAACAGTATCATTCATTTGCATAGATTCACTGATAGGATTAAGAGTTACGTAATAATTCTATTCTGAATCGTAGACGTATATGTAAGAGGATTAGAGTCTAAAAAGAAGAATGAGAAAACCATTATTAAATTTAAAAAGGATGATGGAATAAATTCAAAGAATTAGTGGATTTAATTCCAACTTAGAATAATGGGATAATACAAGAAGCGAAGAGAAAGCAAAAAGATCTTTAAAAAAATGAGAGAGCAAAGCTTCTGAGAAAATAATAACAATGTAAATGATAAAATAAAATTAAGAAGCCATAGAATGCAGGAAATTTTATTAGGGTGTAAGATACCGAGAGGTATGAATATAAAAATTGAACGTATATTTATGCACAGATATTTTAATATTATGCTACTAAATGAAAACAGCATTAGTTATATTTATTATATCTATGGAACTTAAAATGATAACTGTAAATTAAATAAATGATCTAATTCTAAATTGCTTGGTTCTACCAATGTCATGAACAACTTGCAACATAACAACGAATTTTCATGCTCTCTTTCGCCTGAGCTTTATTATTATAATATATGGTTATTCAAATATCTTGTAAGGTTTGCTCTTACTTACTTTTTGAGTGAGTTTAAATTGCCCTTAACATTACAAGAAAACAAATGTATGAGTTTCCGTTTGTCCCAAGTTTTAAGCATAAGACTATGGGCAACATGCCAGTATTCTCCTCCGATTCTAAATTCAATTTTCCAAACTTATGTTTCCGTAGTCTGTCTAGTTTTTAATTTAAGTATGAAAATTTCCATGGATTCATAAGTTCATGTTCATGAGTAATAATCACTTTATAAATTCTAATATCAAGAAAAAGTCTAGGCAAGTATGATTTATATAATAAGGTTAGATTAGGTATAAAATTAGACCACAATTTTTTCGGACCCTGTTTTCAGCTTTACCGATGGCGAAATGAATTTACAGCTACTTGGCTCAACAGTAATGAGAAGGAAAAAATTCATGTCTTCATTAAATATATCTTGTTTAATTTGAACAAACAATTAAAATGAACAAGTTTTCTTTCAAAATAAATTAACCATAATGATAATTTCTCCACATGTATTTTTACATAATTCGGGTGGAAATTTAAAAAAAAGTTTCTCGACGAAGGTATTAGAGGTCACTTAATCCTAACTTACATACTAGTTACTTAATATAATAATGATATTAGACATCTACGTAATTTTTAGCATCTCAGTTAGAGAGATTATCATTAATGTCATGCATGTCCATATGACTGCTATCTCCATAACATCAAATTGTCAAGGATAAGTTACTTAATTATAATTAGACCATGAGTGAGGAACATTTCTATGGGCATTTCAAGTCAGTGAGGAAAAGTGCGGTAACCTAAGGGAGGTTTTCAACATCCCACTAAATCTCCTTTGATCAGGGATTACGAGAGCGGAAATATATTGGACAACTTGCTGTCTCGGATGGAGCAGTACGCCAACAACTTGGAGGCTCTTGTTGAAGAGAGGACCGCCGACTACCTCGAAGAGAAAAGGAAATGTGAGGAGCTTCTGTATCAACTGCTGCCA
This sequence comes from Hetaerina titia, assembly GCA_037158775.1. Taxonomy (NCBI): domain Eukaryota; kingdom Metazoa; phylum Arthropoda; class Insecta; order Odonata; family Calopterygidae; genus Hetaerina; species Hetaerina titia. The sequence continues at coordinate 54,582,842 of CM073776.1, read as the reverse complement.
AAGTGAGTACTAATAAAATTAACACACGCCCCATAATATAACATAATGCAATGCATGGAAAACCGATTGCAATTTAATTCTTGATTAGGTATACCTAGTATGACTAATATTGTAATCGCCAAAATACACAGGCACCGATTTTATTGCCATTACTTTTAAATAAATGCTAGTTTTTCGATTGATTGCACCATATGGGCAATAAAAATGTATCAAATTGTGGTATATATATATATATATATATATATATATATATATATATTTGCTCATATAAGGATTTTCTTTGCCCGATAAGCTTCTCTTTAGGCTTTATTCGGTCTCATGCTTTGCATTGACGCGAAATTGGAAGTTACGCTGAAAATAGAGCTTGTAATATCGCATGGGTTGTTAATTCCCTTATGGGAACTGTGAACAGTCCTGATGTTCCCTTATGCGTACTGATGCGTTCCCCATGAAATTGTGGTATTCTAACTACCCCCAACTATTTGACTTCATCTGCCGTCTCAAAAATTAATTAATTGATCTGCCGTAGTTAGCACCGAACTCTCTGTTTCATAATTTATGTCCTACTCATCATTTATTTGGCTTCTAAATTTCAAAACTGCGCATTTCCTTATGTTAAGTACTAATCCCCCATCCCTGTACCATTCTGATATTGTCTCTTAGTTTTTATAGAGTAGCTCGCAATCTTTTGGGGTATTAATACCCTGAATACCACCGTGACGCCTGCAAATAGTCCAAGCTTGTTACCAACGTGTGAACTAAATTTATTTATGTATATTAAGAATATTAGCGGCCCTATTATGCTTCCCTGGGGGACACCCGAAGTTACATCTACCTCCGTTGAGTACAACCAATCTATGACCACTATGTTTGCGATATAAAAAGGAGTCTCTACTTCAAATTATTATCTTCCCATTGATACCTTAACGATTAGGTTTGTGTAAAAATTTATTGTTCAGGACTTTATCGAGGGCTTTCTTGAAATCCAAAAAAATTGCATCGAATTGTTTGTTATTTTCTCCCGATCTTAGGACTTCATGAATTAAAAACCCCAGTTGTACTTTGCAAGATCTGCTCTTCCAAAATCCTTGCTGGTCGGGGTTTATCCCGGAAAGCTCAATTCAAGATCCGACATTTCTACCAATAAGATACTTAGCCGTCACGTGTGGAAGTTTTAAAAAATTAAATCTTCTTTACCTTAATAAATATACTTCATTAAAGCGCGTCTCTTATTTCATACTTATTCATTAGTTTCCTCAACGATTTCGCTATTTTTCGATTTTTTTTCATATTTGAGATTTATGAAATTCTATTCTGGGGTGTATCAACAGTTGATATCATTTAATCTGAAATAGTTTATCCATCCCCATTCCATTGCCAAGGCCATGATAGTACATGAACAGCGAATATTTCTGACTCATTATTTTCCTTCGGAATGCCGTGACCAAGTGGCAGGCGTCAGACCAGTCACAGATAGTGGGCGTAGCCAAAAAAAGCGTGGGAGACGGAGCGGACGTGAGAAAAAAGCGACGGACGAATGGGATATGGAGGCAGAGCAGGAATGGAAATCCTTCCAAATGGCCCCCGTATTTCTTCGGTCCCCGTCCGCACGACCTAAGCCCCTGACACTTTTCACCTCACTTCGCACAGCACTCCCCTTCCCTCCCTTCACCCTCCATCCCTGACCACCCAGGGTGGCGTGTCGTAGCGGGGGCGGCCTTTTTGCATGCGTTCACGCAACGCCACGCCCACCTGTTGGCCGACTGAATCCGTCGGCCCGCGTGAGGGCGACGAGGTCAGGGAGCGTGGGGCCCCCAGGCCGTCGGGGGATATCGGCGTCGAGATAGTGGATGCGGTGGAGAATGCAGCGTCCTCCACCAGCCGGGTTCAGGCCGGGGGGAAGCCCCGGCACCGGCCCACCCGCGCGTGTAAGAAGCAATCGATTCGGCCGTTCTCCCCCCTCTCCTTTTGCCACCATTTTTCACCTTCGTCGGAATGCAACGGGGGGAAAATTACAGATTCCAGGGGCGAGTTGGCTTGAGATCGCGTGTCAACTCCTGTTGACAGGGGATATGTAGTAGGCCATGTCTCTCTATATTATGGCCAAGGTCAAGGTTTTCTAAAGGAAACCATCCACAGTTGTTTTGATTTCCTCAATCAGTGACTAAGTTGCATTACCAGTAACGATTAATTAATTTTAGTAGTACTCAGATAGTTATAATTTTTTGCTTGAATTACTTTTGACTATAAAAGTTGCACAGGACAGGTTGAATATCCAAGGAATAATACAATGGAAAGTGAAATTACCGAACTATGTTTTATGAAACAAATCAGCTAGTTATCTGTGAGTCTTAAATTTATTTGATGAATCGGAATGGCGCGGTGACTAGCGTACTGGCTTCCTACGGAGAGGAACCGGGCTCGAATCCTGGAGGATACAGATGTTTTTCAGTGGTATTCCGATCACTACTTGAGGTGCTTTGTGGAGAGGAAATAAAGTGAGTTTGCCATCCGTCGGAGGAGACGTTAAACTGCGCACCCTTTTTACGTCTTTCGATTAGAGAAGCCAGATGCCGACGCCGAGTTTCTCTCCACCCTTCATACTTACCCATCCATTCTTAATGGCGCAAATGACCTCAGTTGTCAGTCGCCTCCCCTAAAACTACTACTTGAATTTACCCAAATTTGAATAAGTAGTTTTTCTTCATGAGATAAGTTCATAAAGGATAACATTCAAGTGAAGTGTTAGTTACATACCATAAGATTAAGCTTATTTGTAACGCTCCGTGGCGTACAAGAATCCAGGCGAAAAGGGTCCGTCAAAATATTTCCGAGTTTCCGCCCTAAGGTGTTTATTCAATGACGGGAGTTCAGAGTGAGGGAGCTGCAGGAAACATTCCTTTGGATCGATACCTGCTGGTGGATAGTTAAATTCTCAGCTTTCCTGCTCATTTTTCGAGGTCAACCCAGCGCCCGAAACCAGGAGTTGAATTTCCATTTATTTATATCCTGAAGGGTAGGCGATTTAAATGCATTAGTGTGTGTTAAATTGCCTATATTCACGGGGCTAATAGCTATCTGTCTGCAAAGCTCAAATACTTCCGCATGGTCTTTAAACTCATTCCATTGTGAATAAAATCGAAATAAATTGACTGCGTATTTGTTAAAAAAACATAAAAGCCGAATTAACAATAACCAAGCTGAAACGAGTCAATTATAACGAAAGAATATAGTTCTTAATGTAATTATAATCTTACATTGGAGATGATATACTGCTTAGTTGCATCTTTAAAATATAATTTATAAATATTAGCGATTTAAATTGATATTTCATATTTGAATCAACATGATATTACTTCATCCATATAACATATTAATTCATTAAATATCAATATACTATGGGAGTTGAGTGATATCCTTTCCACCAATTTACTGGTGGCCGACCTGATAATAGACAGTCAACCACCTAGTCACGTAAATTCTCGGATTGTGTCTGATAATTTAATGCATGTCCCTGTGACCTTTTGAGATGAATTTAAACGATATTAATAATATTTTAACTAATATTCCTTGCTTCAGGCCTCCATGCACTACAAAAGGCCAATAATATCACGAAAACTTTCAGTTTATACAGTACTCCCTTCCTCACTGATTTGCGCGACCAACAATTCAATGTTATGTTTACTCTAATCTATTCATTTTCTTAGTGTTTCCTTTGTGCCAAAGAAGACGGAAGGTCGTGAGAATGATGACAGATATTCATTCGTTACGACTAATTTGTAATATGAATTGACTGTTCACGACTGTTTGAATCACACGTTACAGATTCCTAATATTTACACTAACATCCTCGATGCAAGTAGATCTGTATATATTTATGTCAATAATGCACGTAACAATAGCTCTTATAATTCTTTTCAGCCATAATCTGCCTATTAGTTGATTTATGTCATAACGTTTGTCATTTATGTCCGATAATGAATATTTGTTATCTTTTATTAACTCGACCGTCACGCTGTATCTGGAGCATTTCGCATCATGAGTGACCTTCTGAGATGAGTCCTTCAGACTACTCGGCCAGTCAAATGCAAACCAGAGGCTATTAGTTCAAATTTGAACCCGAAATTGAAGTTTATTATAAAAACCTGTGTTAAAATTTTCGGGAAAAAAATTAATTTTCATAAAAATGATTATTAATGCCATAACGGTTTAGTTTATTGGTAAAATTTTGAATTAGGTGGAGTGACTTTTACCCATAAACACTTCTCCGAGACGATAAAATTTTCTCTCTCCTATCACAATTGAGATTAGGGTCTGAGAGGGGATTAAACGAGGCTTCTTGAGATGTACATCGACGTTGACCAAGCTCCCCTTCGCCACTAAAATATCGCAAACTTTTTTATTTCGTTTTAGCCGTATTTCACATCCAATTGGTTGTGTTTCCTGTGCATTGACAATGTTGCTCTTATTCACATCTTTTCGCTCTCGACTATTTTTTCACAACTTTCATACGCCGTAGCCGAATAGAATCATTTCAAAAGATGCATCATCAAAAAAATAATTTTATTCCATGCCCAAAAATAATTTTATACATTTGATAAGTCGAGTATGTAAATCTAACATTGAATTTTTTGTCAGGTTTGAGTGCTTACAATGAATTTGATTAGTACATATTAGTATATTCATTGCTCAGCATAATACATGCACTGCAATGCATATATTATACTGATGAACATATGAATATGTTACACGTGAAGTTTAGCTGTTTGCCAACATCCATCTATGAGTATAATATTTGCATTGCATTGCATTGCACATATAACACTCATATATGTATAATATATGCATTGAATTGCATATATTATACTCATAGCTGGATGTTGGCAAACAGCTAAACTTCACGTGTAACATCTACATATGATACGGATTAGTTTCCACCAATTGTTACCTTAGTAAAAAAAATATGTCCAAAAAAATATAAGGTTTATAAACGGAAGAAGACACGAATACTTTTCCAACAGACAGGATCATTGAAATTACATGACAATTGAGCGAAGGTCACAGGATGAAAAAATAGGATTTTTTGCAAATATTTCATCAAGGAGAAAGAGAACTCAACCTGAAATTTCATTTATAGTACCCAGATGGATAGACTTGTGAACACAGCTACCCCTTCTATCAATCCATCAACTGGTGTCAAGCAGTCACAAAAGAAAATATTAAATGCCCACGCTTCGCCGGGACTGTTTCTGGGTAAGGGATTGAGTCAAATCCGTCCCAAGGGCTAATATCCTTAGTGTATTATTTTTTAGGATAGTAGTATGGGGTACCTATGTTATAATTTAACATCTCTAAAATTGAATTTCATATGATTTTTGAGCTAAATTAACTGAATTAAACGTGAAAGAGTAAAATTTCCTGCTTTTCCTATATAAGTTCCCCGCATACAATAAAACTGTTTAAATACCTTTACTCAATTTATAAAATCTAATGGAAGTAATTACATCAAAATGACTTCAGGAATGAATATGGCATCCGTTAGTTTTATTCCAGTGAGTCTTTGTTATGCTGCGTTTTGAGAAATCTGTATAATTTTGTTGTTCATCCCGCAAAATTCCTTTTCCCGGAGGTATGGGTAACTATTTGAGTTTGGAACATATAGAAAACTTTCTTTACTTCGTATAACACTGCTTAGGTAATAACCGAGAGGCGTGTCAATATTTTAGCAGTGAATTCTGCTGTGAACCAGTGGCTTGTTCAAAATCTAAGACCAGGGAACACAATGAAACATTTTTGTGTACTCTAACAATGTGGAACAATAAACTTTTTACGCCATGAACAAAACATATTTAATAAAAATTAAACATAGGTGCCACAAATTCAATTGCCCTTTTTATAAAGTGGATATTCAAATATCTCTTTAAAATCCTCGAAATTACCTTTAAAATCAATTAACCGAATTACAATTGTTATTTAATGATAACGTGTCAATTTTATTTTTAAATTGTTACTTCGTTGATTTCAGGCAGTGAGAAGTGATTCAAGGAAAAATATTTGATGGTGTGGCAGCAGTTGGTATAAGAGCCTATAAAATTGAATCTATATACTGTGACAATTATTTCACTAGCCTAGGATTCACGGAAGGACTCAAATGCATTATTATGTGAATTCAAAATGGATAATGACTCATTTCACGTAACTTTCAAGTTCATTACTAATAATCCTTTTGTTTCCTCATTGTTCTTTTGCTTGCATAATTTATTTGATTTTGGTAGTTTCATGAACTCCGAAACAAATGGGAATTCATAAACATGTTGGTTCAAGAGGCATCAGTTCTGAAATTATGAGCTAACATTATGTTAAATTTATAACCTCTTCAAAATCAACGGGAAGGGAATCCTCATTATTCATTAAAATTATAATTAAATCAAATTTTCATCGCAACAAAAATATTTCCCCTCAAAGCTAAATAATTATCAGGGGCGTAAAATCTGAGTATTTCCTTAATCCAACAAATATCGATCAGAAATTACGAATCCGAAGTGGGGTAGTTCGCAATAGCAAACAGCGATACGTCTACCGTCTACACGAAGTTCACCCATGTATAGTAGAATAAAACCATTAGTTAAAGGATCCGGGAATAGAGTTATGGATTAGCAGCAGGCGACTGTTTTTACATATTGAACGCGTAAAAATCCGTGGCAAATTTTTATGGTCGCACAATGCAACAAGGAATTGTTTCATCGGACTGCGATTTAACGGACATAGTTACGTAAAAAGTTACTGCCACGACATCTACCGCAGTTTCTTTGAAATCTAATGGTCGTGTCACCAATATCCTCTATTTCTCAGTCGCCGGGTTCGGGGGTAAAATTATTAATTCAAATAAAGGAATGAACTCAACCGCTTTAATTATTATAATTTCAATGTGAATTCAATCCCTTAATGTCTCTATCTACCAAGGCCACGGTGCTCATTGTGGAACCATTATCTATCAAATAGAAAAAAGTATCAAGAGGTCTTTATTTTGAATCCCGGTCTCGATGAACTATTTTCAGTCGCGGTCAAGCATATCTGCCATCGTTGTAAAACCTCCCCACTCATTCCGATCCTTATCTCCGGCGCAGAGAAAAAAATAGAAGCGTGCGATTATTGGGCGCGCCGAAATGATAGGATGCCCTTGGGTCAACATGCTCGCTGCAGACCTGACAGTATCGATGAGAGTTTGATTGCCCTCCGGAGCGGATCCCAGAGTTCCCCGGGAATGGGACGAGCCGGTCAAAAAATAACGGACGAACTACGGGCCTCGAGAAAGAGATAGGAAATGGGGAGTGAAAAGGGTTAACTGACGTTTTAGGAGGCAGGTTGGGAGGTTATTTTGTGATGACAGATGGAAAGAATTAGTCCTATGACTCTTCCCCAACTTTATTCCACATTCTATGGCTACGACCACGTAAATACGATTCATCAGGGACGTCTGGCTACGAACGTAGGTTAAAACATAAACAACCATTTTTATGAAAAACTTTAAAATATATATATATATATATATATATATATATACATATATATATATATATACATAAGTCTGATCAGATGTACGTGATATGAGCATTAGTTTCTTCTGAACTCATTTTCTTATAGGAAACAGTTCATTTTAATATTATTTTCGGTAAATCTCTCATTTCTTGAACAAATTGTAACTGGTTACATGTTACTCGTGTCATTAACTTATCCTCTTTGAATAATATTTCATACGGTTTTAGATGTCTTCTTACTTAAATTTGGACAGAAATTAATTTTTTTTTCCTTAATCGCGTGTCAATTGGGTGTCATTTGGAAAAATTCTCAACGAATTATTAATGGAAATCAATGTGCTACGTGTGTATAAACATTTTTACCTATCGAATAAATAATTTCCCTCGACAGGTAATTCTCGATCTACCCTTTCAATGTAAAGTGGAAAGCCTTCATTAAAAGGCGCCAATTGATTTATTTTCCTTTGCCGCTTACACCCTCCTATTTCTTCCTCTCCTCGCCGTTCTCGGTCTCCCGCTCCTTTTAGCACCCTACAGAGTCATGCCAAGGGCACTAATTCAACGTCTGCATAATAGATTTGCTATTATGATGACAAATGCCTATCACACTGATGATCTTCTTCGTGGTCCCCACTGCGTGTGAAAGAATGGCTTATACAAAATAGCCGTCCTCCATAATGAGGTTCTTTCAGTTGGCATTTCTCCTCATTTCCGTGCGAAACGAAGAGGATCATTTCCCCGAGAGGAGTCAATTACTTACAATTTTATCCGTCAGATAATGATGTTTCGCTTGGGAGGTTAAAACGGAATCTGGATTAGAGTGCTCCGTGAAGTAATGTTGATGGAATTGAACTAATGTCTGAAGCACTGATGAGAAAACTTAGCCAGATCAGTTTTATGTGCGTGTCTTCTCCAGATAATGGAATGATAATTCTCCGTCTTTGCTTAGTTAAAGCTCCTCCTCGGGAGAAAGGTAAGGTAAGATTTATGTCAACGGTCGCCAAGCAGAGATTGTCGTCTCTGAAGCCACCCCGGGACTACGAGGGTTTTTTTCTATTCCCAGATGTCTTTAGTCAACCACTATCACCAAAAAATATGAAATATTTTTTTCGTCCAGATAGATAATGAGATAATTTGTTGACCCAAATTTTGTACCAAATGCTGATGTGTGTAGTTTATGGTGTTTTCAGGATTACAAGGAGGTTTTTGCTAGTTTTGGAGCATTTATCGATCTCTGTAAACTTATCTTTGCGGATATTTTTCTCGCCGTGCTTTATATGAATTTATTTGGATATGTCTTGCGCAAGTTGTCAACTCGGTCCGACAAATACGGAATTCACGCATTGTAATCCTCAATGTTATTCCCTTTCTAACTTATTATATATTCTGCGTTCGCACACATAAATAATACATTAAATGTATTTCATTGGGAAAAAATGTCTTCTATAAGATTGTGATTTTATATCTTAACTTAAAAGTTTCCTTTAAAATGCATACGCAAAACTCAATTTAAAAATATTTCATTAATCACAGGATAAAAATTCTTTTTAAAGCCATTACTCTGCTTACACCATCATAACGAAATAAAAATATACGATTGCAATAGCTGTACTTGTGGAGTGGCAAATAATGGAAACAACTTCACTTAACAAAAGGTCTTTATGTCTTCAATCATCGGTTGATAAATATCGTTGCCACGCACAACCCTCTCAGTCTATGCGACATTTCCATGAACGCAAATATGTAATTTCATATCGGTGCTCATTAGGACTAACAACTATGTCCAAAATGTTCACGTTCACCCTAAATGTGTCGTATCAAATTTTAGAGAATGATAATGGCTAAAACACACGTTACAACACATGTAATTACACGGCTGTGCATGATACAAACTAAACGTTCTGCCGCAACTCATTCATTCCTTGACTCGGGTGAGGGAAATCGTAGCGTTTTAAATGTTTAATCAGTGAATTTTCTCTGGTACGTTTATTATTTTCGGTAAAGATGTTCATTAAAACTTTAACTACATGAATCGAGGCAGATTTTCTCTCATTGTGTAGCAAACGTGAGCATTACAAGGTCTATGTTCCGTATTTTTGGTTCCATATTGTCAGATAATGGAGGAAACATTCAAATATATCAATACCTGCATGCGGTTAAAAAAATATTATTAAAAAGCACTTAACTACTGAGTGTGATAAGCGCACAAAAGGTGTTTATGAATGTATCAGTTCCTTCGTCATTGCGTTGACATAACCATTTGGCCGGAAATTTGGGTCTACAAATTGTCTCGCAATTTTTTAGACGTGCGATATAATAGTCAACAAATTTTGGCGACGATGGTCAAAAGAAGACATGTTTGGATAGAAGACATGTTAGGATATATCTAGCAGGTTTGCCTCCGATTTGACAATTTTTGCTCGCCGATCATCGACGTAAATCTTTGCCTCTATTAGAGTGTATCTTTGAAATAATTAACGAATAGCTTTTCTGTCAAAAGACGAAATATTTTTTTTCATCTTCTTAATAAACAACTCCAAACAAGAGTTGTTTGTTTCTTTTGAGTCCCAGCTATTGTAGGAGTGTATACGTTTGTGTGAAGTAAAGACCTTTTAGAAAGTACAGTTTTCACATGTCGGAGTCCTGCCTGACAGACTACTACATCCCTGGTCTTTGTCTAATGAGGAATGTGCGTAATTTGCGAGTATCCTTACAAAGCAATATCCAGAGAATTGTTTATATTCATTCAGGTTAGTAGTTATAAATGGGGTAATTATTTCCTTTGGCGAAACCTGTGCATTCGGTGTACCTCCTTATAGCCTGTTTAGGTGGTATAGGTTCGCTGATTAACCGAACCAGTGGTTATAATAATTCATTCCCATTGGTGATGTAATAGTTATTTGGCACGATACACTCAACTGTAACAATCGTAATATTCGGTTTCTTAACAGTTTTAAATAACACTGAATAAATCGTTTTAAATTTGTTTTTAAATAATGTGTTCATATTTGCATCATAATACTTGAATTTACGTGAAAAAAACAGAAGGATATAGCCAAGTAGAGAAATTTATTTCTCTGCAGGAAAATGAAATCAATCTAATGCGATGTAATTAAAAATTGTTTTATTTGACGAGAACATTTTCGTCTTCATCGTTCCTTCAAAAATTTAATTCCATCGGTCTATAAAAGGAAATCTCATAGTTTTTTTATAGGCTCACTGCTTGTACGCAAAAATTTTCTCTTTTCCTGTAGGGTGGCACACTGGGTTGGACTTTGCCGATCTCGATTTTCCAGCTGCTAGGTCATATTTGCTCAGAAGAGCAGTATGGGGCGTCACACTCATATTATGCATTAACCGAATAGGGTAGTTAATGTTAGGTATCGATGAACTGTTTGACGCGTACAAAAGGTTTACCAGTTCCCCGAGGATCATTCACCACGGCACCCTGAAATCGGATGGTCGCTCGTCAATCGATTAACCCCTTTTCGCCATCTCTACTCTGTATTCAATTCCCTGATCCTCCTCTCCCATTTCCCCTGTGGGCTTCAGTGGGGATAATGACCGCCCTTTGATAGTTTGTGGGACTATCTTGATGCAGCTGGCCTTCCCCGTCGATCTCGTGAAACCTTTAGAAGGTCATGTTTTCAGAGAGTCGGAAACGATTTTTCTTTCCCGAGGAAATGTACGCTAGAGCGGACCTCCACAAAATTTTTAGAACCTCTGCTGAACCACGAACCTAATGATTAATACTCAAAAAAAATAGTCGAATGTCTTTGAGAGCTTCAGGAAAATGCTTTTGTGCTATGTAGTATTTAAATGAAAAGTATTTTTTAAATAGTTATATGTTTGCGTCTTTTCCTTTATTTAATTAAATATCCTAGGTTGATACAAGTATTTCCAGTAAAAATGTCGGGATTAATTTTTTTTTAATCTCAGAAGTAAAATGCATTACTATATCATAACTGAGCTTATTCAGCTTCTGGATCCGTTGAGGAAAAAAAATTTCCCGTCCGATATATCAGAAATTTTGGAAAGTTGGAAGTATATTATTTTTCACTCCAGGAAATAACATGTGGACCTAATTGGTGTCATGTGCGTCAGGGAAATTCCAAAGAAGGCCAAGACGACGGTGATTGGATATCAAATCTGCTGTTCTTATTTATCACGAAGCTGATGCGTCCATCCCCTTTTCATGAGATGACATATCATTATCCCTTTTCAAAAATAATAAATCTACACGTTCTTATCCTGAATCATTGAATACGTTCAGATGTTAATATCAAACCAAAGGGCTAAATTACTATGATTTACACATCTTATTTTGTCGATATTCTTAGAGAGTACTCATTCAATTGCCATACAATATATATTAGGTAAGGATTTGGTTTGTATGAAGATTACTTCAGGAAAAACATAGCTCCCAGCAGTAACGTTTTATAAAGGTCCATAATAAAATTATGCTAAAATGAAATTCATCTTATCACGAAAAAGAGATTTTTTGTCACATTTCAGTTCTAGTTTTCCAGCCTTTGTTGTAGTAAAATCCACTATGCACAGGTAAATATTAATATGTGCTCTGACGTACTAGTGAAGTACATAGTTCATACAGAACATAGTTCGACCGTTTTCTTGGAGGACTTAATTGGTAGCCGTCACCTATTTAACTTGGCACTATGATTACCGCTAACCATTATTGCAGTTTGATGATTGCTGCTTATTACAATCCCTCTCACTTTCTCGTAATCAGATATTTCAATGCAGAAATTATATGGCCTTAATATTCAGTGATCCTTGTACCAGAGTACTTACTTTAATTTTTTTAGACATGGCTTAATCCAGTTACTAATTAACCGATTCTCTTTAGGGCGCTAATTCTATGCCGTAACACAGCAGGTCATATGACAGCATAGCATGCATGATTGATATTTGCTTCGATGTGACAATTTCTTTGTTTTTCGTTGAAAAGGAAAATCCCTTCATTCAGTTTTACCCTTTATTAATATTTGCTTTTGAAAATTAAATTTGTGTTTTCGGTTTCGAACCCACTCTCTCAGTTCATGTTGCGTAGTTTTATTCCCATATAAAGTAAATTGGAGATTAATTATTTTGTTATCTAAGCCCTCCATTGTTTATCTTTCCCGAATTTTTTTAAAGTTTATATCTTCTAGGTGAAGGAACCCGATGGTGCCAGTAATAATTACTTCGGTGCATCTACCTATTCCTTAAAATGTTTTTATGCTCAATTGTTAGCACCAATCCAATTCTTTTCGAGGAAAGAAAAGATTCTATTTCTGAGTGTCTTCCGATAATGTTTAAGGTCAGCGAGACAATGTAAATCATAACTGCTCCGAATGTTGCTAAGTTGGGGACAATTTTCGTTATATAGTAACACGGATTGAGAAACTATAGAGAAACAAATTTTCGTGTCCTCCAAAATGTATGCCAATAGAAAACTCATTAAAGTAATAATATTAATAAACGCATAGAGGTTTCTTAGTGTTAAAATATTTAAATTTTCTGAGCTACCAAAAAATAGTTTTTTCGTCCGATACTGGATGAAATCCAGGGATGATGTGTAGCATTACTTGTTGTCATTCAGCGTCGCCGCATTTTTATTATTTTTTCGCCGACCGTAGTCCCTTTTTAACCTTTCATTTTTCTTTAAATTCGCGCGGCATTTTTATTCAAATGTTCGGTTTTTTTGCTACCTAACCATCTCCGATTCCCTTTGATGAAAAACGACTACAGTAGAAGAAACTATTGGGCAGAAGACCAATAAATTTAACAAATCTCTCCACAGTTAGATCGCAAACGTGTTTACGTAACTGTGACAATTGCGTGCTGACGCATCTTAATGAAAGTATGTAATGAGAATTTTGTACCAATTTTTTCCGGATTACGGTATAATGATAAGGAATTCCATTTATTTCCTTTTTTTCTCATGTAAATAATTCTATCAAAATATTTAATCTTCAAGATGGAAACAATTCATATTTAATTCATGTTGTAGGCTTCTTGACAGATTATTAATTTTTACTCCGTTATTTCGTAATAATAGATTGACAAAGGCCCTCAGTCTTATGAAGACCGGTGCTCTATGAAGCTGTGCTGCTCCAATAATGACTTCTCAAAAGTCTGAATGCCAAGCCTTATATAGCGTAGGCGCTCTATTTAGCATTTGCGTTAGCCTAATAAGAATTGACTCAAAAACCTGAATACCATTATATAAAAATTAATGATAAGGTTTCCCATAGCATTTTCAAATAGTATCCTTAATTGTATCAATGATTTTAATTATAATCGGCTAAGAAAATAAAAAATACATCATTTGCTTTACTCAATAAAATACTGTATATTCCTTCAAATAATCCAGATATTATGCAACTTTCCTGTTTACGGAATGACGCTTCGGGCATAAAAGGAAATCGCACAATGGCTACTAATTTATGGATGGGAGGAGATATTACACTATTTGAGATCAATGATGTTGAAATTACTGCAAAAAAATCATTTATTAATTGATAAAAATGTGCAATGAATAATTCTTAATAGGCTTTAATGTATTTCTTGTTAAATATAGTGATCAGACTGAAAAATGTTTTCCTTTTTTAGAGAGTGACATAATTATTTGGAAAGCGTTCCAGCTATAGGTGGAGAGAGATATTGTAACTATTTCAGTGAGATGGCAATACTTTAGTTGACCTGAAAAACCTATTGTACGGAATGAAAATAAATAAAAATTGGAATGTAAATTTGCGATTAATCAAGATTGCTACAAAATTTACTCCTGTGAATATTGTAAATTAATTTACAGTTAGCCCGATTTTATGATCATTTATAAATAGGCATTTGCAATTTATGAACATCCTCAAAATGGCTAAAGTATCGACCACGGTGTATCCAGATAATGCACTAAAAATAGGATAAGAATCACAAAAAAATAAAGAATGCCCTTGGCTGAGCATGATTACTTTCAAATTATTTGCAGCTTTCATTTTTTTTAAATCACATGAAAAAAATAGGTGCATGTAAGATGTTGGTTTTCCAGTAAAAGTAACTCTCCTCTGTTTAAATTTTGGTCATATTTTCCAGATTTATGAGTTATTAATTCGATGACTCATTCTGGATGTTCTTTCGTGAAAAAAGATATTCAGGATGTTTTCAGGAATGGGAACGTTTATAATGTCGGAAGTTAGCTTCTTTTTAATCTCATTAATATTCTAATGCGTATTGTGTTATAGATCGTGTTTTATTCTTACAGGCACAGCTTTGGAGCCACTTTATGATATTAAGAGTTCGTACGTTCTATAATTCTCACGTTATTCTACGAGTTCACTAATGAGAACATTGATAATTTTTATCAGATTAAAATGGTTATCTTTACGCCAGCGATACGCTTTAAAGACCGTCGTGAAATAATGTTTTAAAGTCTCGTTATGAACTGGAAAATTACTATTTCAGACTTGTGTCTTCCGTGAACGATCAAGATTTGGTCTTATTTCCCTCGTGCTCTCAAAATATGAAATGACCTTCAATTTTCTGGCTTCTCTTCGTTTTACTTTAATTTATAATTTTCCATTTTCAATACTAATTTGGTCTTCATTGACGAAACTCATAATAAACCGACATGAAACTGATTTTAATTGATGCATTTTTTTACTATTCAAGAATATTCTACGTCAATTCTTTGAAATAAATCTCGAACGGTTCTAAAATAGTATGCCTGTGATAACGTTTCATCACAGTTTATGATCACGTTTTATCACAGTTTATGATCACGTTTTATCACAGCTTATCGATTTGATTGAAAGCAATATTTTAGAAATATAATTAACTAGAATATATCACTGATTAAGGAAAAGAAAATACAAGATTCAATGCGTTCGAGGAACCTGACTCCACACATTTCTTAGAAGAACAGCCAAAAAACGGCTTCGTTGCCAGAGAGATTATCTGATAAAATTCTGAGAGACATTATATACACCTTAAATCCTCTATTCTACCATTTAAATCCGATGTGCTCGCTCCGTTTTCTCTAAATTAATCCGAAGAAAACGCGTTGCTCCACCTTTTGTGATAGTCCTACTCGGGCGAGGATCTCATCGTGCTTATCATATGTATTTGTACACCTTCAAATCTTCTAGCTTAAAGGGATCGTTACCATGAATGTAGCACGGAATCAGAGGTTTCCAGGAGGTTCAAGGGATACGTGGGCTTTGGCTTCACCCTCCATCTCCTCTTCTTTCCTCCCCCTCCATACAACGGGCCCCAGATTTAGCATCGGACTCCTCTGATTACAATTTCCTTGTCGTCGATCACTTTTACTTACAGCAATTAGGACTCCGTCACCGGGAGGACTTCATTACTCACCAACTTCTCGACCTTTCAGAGCCATTGCTCTCAGTTGCGTTTGAACAAGCATGAGGCGTGGCTCATGCGGGTTTCCCCTCTGCATCTTTTAAAATTGCGATGCTTCTGTGGTCGTCTCAGTCGTAATTTGCTTCGCCCTAGGAAATGTCCGATCTCCAACCGCTCAAGCTTTTCTCCCTCCCACGCCGCGCGCCCACACACCCCAAGACCACCGCACCAGCTCCCACGAGTTTGTGGGCATCCCGGATCGACGAAAGATACGCCTACGCCCACCTCCACCACCGCATCTTCGCCTCTTATCTTCCGGCGAATCCCTTGATTCCATCTCTTCAGCTCCGTTCTGCTCTGTCACCTCTCCTTTTCGTCCTTCTGCGACTATGTGACGTCCTACACCCTAAACTCCTCTTCCCGTCCAGCGAATCATCGAAACATTCACCACCCTCTGGTTCTTATCCTGGATTAGTATACTCAGCCAGCGTGTCATCTGAGACCCGGATGATACCGAAATTCTCTTTGGTCATTCTAAGTAGATGTACCTTCTTGTCTTCGTCCTGTTGTTTTCAGCCGGCTGTTTGGAGAACCGTCAAATGCGAGTCTTTCCGTGATGCATTTTTCTCGGGCACAGTCAAGCACGTGCGGCTTTAATTATCGCTATGGGTGATGAAATATGCATGTTTTCCTACTCATTATTTCTCCGACCTGAAAGAATTTACGGAAATAGAAATGACATTAAAACAACCTAAGTGGTGTAATGCGTACGTATGGTTTGAGCGCACTTCAAGTTTACAGCTACGACAGTAATAGCAATAATGTTACCCTCATACTACTAATGTTTATAGCAACGTCGGTTGAAATTTTTTCGATTCTTTGATTTCTCGCAGGAAAAATTTTAATTCAATGTTTTCCAGACAGGGAATGTACTCAGTCAAATTCAGAATATGAAGGATGATTTTATTCAATTTTAAGAGATGTAGTATGCTCCATTATGATTTAAATCATTTCATCAGGTTTTGGAATACAAAAAGAGTGAATGGGGATGAAGTGAATTATTCTTTTAGCGTTCAGTCGTTCCTTATTTCTCTCAACTAAATAATCAATCCCTTGTATTCCTAGATTCAAAAGATAAATGATTTCTTTGCGAGCGAAAATGTAACCATTACATTTTTCTCTTAATGAGAACAAAGAAGGCATTTCATTGAGCATAGTCTCAAGCGGTTAAGCATCATTTCTTATAGTGTCATAAATTTTCATTTGAAATTTTCTTGCATGCCACGGAATCTAAAGTGTCCAAAGATAGAATTTCCCCTGACCCAAAATCAAATGTAACAAATAGCCGGACTAGTCTTGAGGCTACACGAATATATAATCTCCAGGATAATATAAATAAAACACGGGGCTACATTAGCATGTTTATTCCGCTGAATCCTCACAACAGGAAATATAACAGTGATACATTTTTCAGTTTCATATATCCTTTACATTTATCGAGGAATTAGAAAATGGGAAAAAATATTATAATCTTAACGGCATTAAAAATCGAATTGGTAAGTACAAACAAATTAGACTGATAGATCAATCGGTAGTATTTCTTGCCCATAAGCTGAGGGCCGAAACATAGGCTAGCTGGAATAATTCAGCGGTTATTACTCTATGCTTTGATTATGTCACAGAGTATGTAGGTAATCATGTTAACCGGAACATTCATATTTTCCTTCCTGTAGCACAACTAATGACGTGAGTGGATCTCAGGATCAATCTCTCAACTCCCACCGAATCATCAATTTATGATCGTCTCCAAGACCGTGGGTGGAAAACCTACGTGCACGTGTGCCCAATGTGTCAAGCGGGGTAATTCTTTTGGCACGTAGAACTGGGAGGTTGCTAATGTTAATTCCACGTTGATCACACTCAATGGGTTGGCACGCGAGTCAAGAGTATACTCTTACTGCGTCCATAAACATTGGCACTCCATCTCCTAAAGGTCCGCTATCCCTAACCTAGGCTACCAATGACAACAGATTACGTCTTACTTAGTTGAATTGTACATGAAATCAAATAGACATCACAACTTAGAGTATTGGCATATCCCTGCCGCTCATGGCTTTTCACATCTTGTTTATTATTATTGTTTCGATTTATTATATTGAGTCATTAGCAACATTATTTGATGATTCCATCGAATAATTATTATATAGTATATTTGGCTGGAAACATGAGATTGCGAAGGATTAATAAAGAAGCATTAACAAACTAAAAATCATTTTATTTGCTCAAGTTAATCAGAATATACAAATACGCATACAAAGATTCATCATCCAACAAAAACAACAAACAGCAACAAAAATAAGTATAATATAAAACACACATATCTAAATAAGTTCTCAGGATTTTTTTTAAAATTTTAAAAACATTTTTCGTTGCAATATTTGGATATAAATCTACCACCTTCCATTCTTAAGATTATTTTAATATGATATTTCTCCAAGCGCTTCTTGCATTTCTAATTTTCCTGTCTGCTTCGAATTTTTCTCATCACATTCTCTCATCCAATTGTAACTTCGTTGAATTTGATTTCACGATATTTTTCCAACATGTTGAATGAAAATCAGTCAGTCCAGGCTCTCTCTGAAAATATTGTAAAGGATATCTTAGAACGTTTTATAATCTTATCACGCCAAGGTCAAAAGCTAGTTTCTCGTAAAACTTTCTTTGTGTCTTCTATTATTACCGTCAACAATTTTCTCCTCACGTAAAAACCTCTTTTTGCAATTCAAATCTCTTTCTGATGTCATTACTGCTACACCAATATTGAAAGTATGTAGTTAATGTAGTTACATTATGATATTTTTTTCAATAACAATCTCCCTATTACCCTGTATTTCATTTACACATAATTGTAATCTTTTTGCTAAATGCTTAACTAAAGCTCGATTGTTCACTAATGTAACTAGCAGAATTACGTCCCCTCCTATTTTCAAGCTCACCTCAAGTTGATCCCATGCCTCTCTGTCAATTAAGTGTGATAAGATAGTGATGGAGAGTTGTTAGTTCTCTGCCTAATATCACCCTATTCCTTTCTCAATAACACTAGTCTTATTTGTATCGTCTTAGTAACGTACAGATTTCACCTATCTTGCCACAGAAGTCTCCTATCCTTTCAGTTTAATTTGCTCTTCTACGACGCTCTAATTAATTTCCAATTCTGTTCTCGGAGCGCCTTCTCATAATCCACGAAGCAAGTAAAGGCATCCTTCGTAATATATTTCTTTCCATTAATGCTACGACGTCACGCGTTCCTTTCTCCTTTCTAAACCCAAACTGATCTTCCTACAAATGATCGTTCCCATTTCTCTTCAATCTTCTGCTAATGATCCTTTTAACTACCTTTCTCCCATGAGACAGTAAACGTTTACTTTTATACTCTCATTTTTTTCATCTAACGGCTTCATTCCATTTTAAATGAGAATGAGTAAAATAAAGTAAGTCGCATTCCAATTTGTGGAAGTAATTAATGATGTAGTCCTTTCTGAAATTACATGGGATTAGTGTGTTCAATAAAATACATAACCTCCACCCATTAACAAAGTCTGCGGTACCTTCCTGCGCCTTCTTACACTCTACTACAGCCTTGAGTTTATCCAATGTTTTGCATTTAATGCATAAAAATGTTCTTGTAAGGGCTAAAAAATCCAAAACATTTTATCTACCCTTTGTGTGTGTGTGTATATATATATATATATATATATATATATATATATATATATATATATATATATATAAAAGCCAAGATGCTTATGTTTGCTAAAATTTGGTATTTGTAGAAATTCTTATCCTTTGAAATAAATCCTTGGAAACAATTCTGTCCCTACCCCCTGGGATTTGCAATAATCCTTACATTTTCCTCGCTTTGTGTGGAAATTGTCAATGAGAAATTTAACAAAATAGCGCATCTATAAATGTTTGTTCTGGAAAATTTTAATGTTCACATCGTGATTTTCGAGAGTTGAAATTAGTCACAATGGATCAAAATTTCCTTCCCTTTCATTTTTATCATTTTATCATAAATTTATAATATTTCCAATCCATAAATAATGAGATATTTTAATTTGATTAAATGTAGATAAAATAGAAATGGGTCACAAAGGTATTAATTTGCGGATGAGAGAGGTCCAGAGGTCTTTGCGGATGAGAGTTCCAATATTTTTCAACCAATCAGGTAAAGAACTCAAATTACAATTCCATATAAGCTTATGGTATAAAGAGAATCTCTACGTCTGATTGGATGACTCCACTGACATAGAAATTTAGTTTTCATAAAAGGACAGTGGTAAGCTGACGGTTGAAGCTTTACTAGATAGGCTTAATAAATTGACTCAAAATTAATCAAAGAAGAATACCGAATGTATGCGTTGTCAAGCGTGACTAAAATTCCTCTGAAAATTACATTGATATTTTGATGCAACTGTTACATCATACGTTACCACTACGTTATATTCGGCTCCTTTATTCTTAAGTCATATGCCTAGGATCTTAGATATGCGATTTTTTCCACCCAAGTCGTTTATTTCTTCCAAATGTTTAGGAATAGCATAAAACGCAAAATGGCATCGTAAATCGGTGAGGAGATATTTTGGAAATGGAAGTGATGAATAGATGAGAGAAAAATCAGAGGAGGAAGTCGTTCTTGTCGTAATTGGTTCTAAAACAGTCATCCACTTTACGTTGCAATTATATTTTATGGGTGGCTCATAAACACACTTGCGTAGATCCATTCGTTGAAATTTTAATAGCATTGAAAGATTAATGACTGCCATAAATCGAACCTTCCATAAAATGTTTGAGGCTAAGGAGACTGAATATATTATTAAAGTCCAATGAAATACTTAGTCGAGGCATTATATTTTAAGGGAGTCTGAAATAACCCGACGAGATAACCCTTTTTGAATTAGAAGCGACCATCCAGTCCACTGCATATTAATTAACAATTAAATTGAATAATATTTGGTTAATGTTATGATTCAGTTAGCTTTGTGCCCCACATGGCAAACATTAACTCGTTTGTAATTCAAAATTAAGGTGGGCAGCCACTAAACTTCTGTTCTGTTGGGATATTCCGGCGCAGGTATTAGCCGTTAAGTCATCTTAACGGGCGATTCAGGTTTTGTATAACCGTTTGGAATCAAATACTTGGTTTTCATTGTCACAAGAATAACTATTTTTATGTCGCAGTCCTTCACCGCCATCAGGCAAGGATAAACGATTCGCTAGTCGACCGTTACAAGTTGGGTGCACATTTGATTTTATTTCCAAAATTATGAGTTTCCAATCTCATCCACTAGTATTACCGAAACATTCCACGAATGGCTGAGCACTCATTTTTTTATATTTTATTATTTTTTTTATGTATCAGTAAAACTATATTTTAATTTTTCGTCCCTTCGAATTTAGTTGAAATATGCCCAACTGTGATAGCATATATAAAAATCCAGTAAAAGTATTCGAAGTTGCACGCAGTATACAAAAATATTCAAAGCTGCATGCAGCTAATTTAAATGTGATAGCATATGAATCTTCTCGCACTTTTTAATTCTGCGCGGAGTATGGGGAAAAGGAAAAATACATATAATTCTGATAAATAAAATTGCACTTCAATACTACCTGCGTTATTGGGAGTGGGCCAAAACTACTTAAGTTTTACGGATGTTTATGAATAACATTGAATGCCACGATTATTCGGATGTGTTCAGTCGTCTCTTTTGAACTGAGTTGAGCGTCGAGTATGTATTTAAGCAGTAAACGTTGTGATCCTATCTGAAAGAGAAAATTCAATGACAGCGTTAACTACTGATCTCTAACTTTGATTCTATTCGTATTTAGCTATTAGTGCTCGGGTAGTGTATAGATCTCGTTTTTCAGATTGTTGCCGTGAAACGCTTCAATTAGGCAGGTGATTTGACACCACAATTCCAAAATATGTTCACAGAGCGTGCATGTTTAGGACAAGATACGAACCGCGATCTCCATGCTGTCTCTATTAGTGAATAATATGCGCCGATCGCCGCCGTTATATATTTTTTACGAAGAGAACAAGCGAGACAGACTTTTATAAGCAATTCAGAACAAACGCGTTCAATGATGACACTAAAGGAATTATAATTGCACACCCCACTACGTAGTCAGATCAGACCACAAAGATGAAATAAAGGAGATAGATTCCAGAACAGATAGATACAAATACTCATTCTTTCCCCGAACAATCAGAAATCATAATGGTAAGAAACCGAAGTCATTTCGGAAATATTAAAAACATTTAATTCACAGGTCGGAACAAAATTAAACATTGCAAAGACATCAGGTATATTTGAAGGTATATGTGTATGTTAGTTGATAGTTTCATTGTCTACTTGTGTGTGGGTTGTAAGGGTTTTGGCATGAATGTATGCACTGTTTCGTTTGTGGATCGTATAAATTTGTGGCTTTTGCAAGCGGTTTCTTTTTCTTAATTTAGGGCATGCGGGGTATTAAGTAGATGTAGATGTGTTGTATCATATTTGCATCAACACTACCTTTAAAACTACAAGGAAAATTTCTCCCTAACAAAATAGTATTCATATTTCATTTCACAAAAAAATAACACTTCTGAGGATTGGAATAGTGTACGAGTTAGTGTCGTTTTTCACACTTTGATACAGATTCTTTGACCCATTTTTTGGAACAGGCAAAAATCGAAGACAAGCCAAGCACGTCCAAGCACAACAGCTGTCATCAATTAACTGAAGATTCAAAATGGCCAAACTTTTCGGCATTATTGAGGGACATAAGTACCAACATAACGTCACAAAAAATCAAAAATCAAACATACATAAACCGCGGAAATTCATAATTCGCAATACTTTTTGAACAGGCCTCGTATTAACAACCAATTCTAAATATTCAGCTTTTTATGCCTTACCATGAATTATAGTTTCAAAGTTAAAGCGATCAGCCCCATCCCTACATCTTCGAAGATGGGATACATTTGAATGTAATCGATACAATAGACATTTCTTGCTGGATATTATTACCCTCAATTCAAGGATAAATCATTTATTGGGGTCACAAGCGTTCCAATGGGGATCGAGATTTCGGTAAAATATTTCGATTTATTCACATAAAATGATCATAAAACCATGTTTTGTGCACTCCTCCGCTGACTCTAATTTAATCTAATTAAAATAAAATACATCTCTTTGGGAAAACTTTGTCATAAGCCTGTCTCTGTAGAATTCCTCGACCATGGATTAACTGAAATTAGAACAACTTGCTGTTAAAATTGACGAAAGAAGTAAAGTAAAGTAAACTTTTTACTCTCTGATTTTAACCGTCCTCTTTTGTGGGAGTAGAACTCCTACAAATAGAGGACAGTTAAAATAATAGAGTAAAAATGCAATTGGATTTGGGTGCAGAATTCTCATAAGGAGGAAATAGTAATTACGCAACATCATTTCAATTCACTTACACAAGGTCTGACTGACAGAGTAGGGACATATATTTGCATTTTTGGAGTCAAATATTACACCATTTTATCTTTTAAGCTTGGTATTAATTTTTGATTAAGGATATAGTAGGAGTTGTTTGTTTCTCCAAATATTTCTGAGCTCATAACTGAGGTTTTCGAAATTCCACATACAGCAGCGTGACTAGACATAGTGCCACATCTTCTCCTCCTTTCAGCCTCATTAATCCATTTCGGCTTATTCTTTTCATTTTTACCCTTGTTTTGGTATCCCAGTCCCCCTATCACTGCTCTAGACCAAAAGTCCCATCCTCAAACACGTTCCTCCATGGTACTAATCTCGTCGTATCTACTATTGCATGTTATGGAATTGAATCAATTTACTGCTGGTTATCGTACCTTGAATCTTTTGTGACTCATTTTCAAGTTCACTTCGCCATCCTGCTCTCATCATTAGTAATCTTACACACGAAAAGTGTTTGCATACCCCCTTTGTAATTGCACACCCCCGCTTTCACTCAGTATACCGCTGATCAAGACCAAGAGGCCGCAAATGTCTTTTGACGTCAAAAAAGAGTAGAAGTAGGAAATTTTGTCGAAGAAATACGAAAATTAATGAATTAATGAATAAAAAACTTAGACAGCAACACACAGCACGAGAACACATAAAAAGAACACTCACAATAATATCTTGATAATTTCGACGGACTCGAACTCCGTCTTCTTCGGAAGATAAGATATGACTCATCATGAGAATGAGTATCATATAACTCAGTCATATCTTATCTTCCGAAGAAGACGGAGTTCGAGTCCGTCGAAATTTTCAAGATATTATTGTGAGTGTTCTTTTTATGTGTTCTCCTGCTGTGTGTTGCTGTCTAAGTTTTTTATTCAACACTTCCGTGTTACTTCGAAGAAATCATCTATATATATATATATATATATATATATATATATATATATATATATATATAACCGCCTTGCCCACATGTCCTGTGTTCTCCTTTTATGTGTTTTCCTATCCCCTTTCCTTATGCCTATTTCTATGTTTGAATGAATATTTGTGCGCCGTATGGCGGGAC
This sequence comes from Hetaerina titia, assembly GCA_037158775.1. Classification (NCBI taxonomy): domain Eukaryota; kingdom Metazoa; phylum Arthropoda; class Insecta; order Odonata; family Calopterygidae; genus Hetaerina; species Hetaerina titia. The sequence goes on along the minus strand of CM073776.1, from coordinate 54,558,354 downwards.
TTCGTATTTGAATGTATATATATATATATATATATATATATATATACATTCAAATTAATTGTATATATATATAATATTATATTATATATATATATATATATATATATGTCAGCACTCACGGTTGCGTACATTTTACAGATTTTTAATTCATTGTGCACGGAAAAAACCAGCAATAATTTAACGCCTCCGTGCGCTGTTAAAATAGATTAGGTATGTATGAGTACAAAATTGGTCATCGGATAACACCAAAGAAGGCTAGTACTCCGTCAGAGCTAGGTGCAACTTACCACGTCGGTTCAGCCGTCGCCAGCGCCATTATGGAACGGTGGGATCCACGGTTCCTCACCTTCCACCAATTCCCACCGCTCACCGTTCCAGCCCAGGCCCTCGAACAAGACTCCGTCGCCCACGAGGTCATGACCCAACGGCTCATGGTCCCCGGCTAGCCATTGTCCCGCCGGATCACGCCCCTCCCGCCTCTCCGCCACCTGGAGCAGGATCCGCTCCTCTTCCTCCAACTCCGCCGCGTTCTCCTCCATCTCCTGCTGGGACGCATCGCCGTCTCCGACCGCAACGACCCCCGAACGGTGGGTGATGGTCTCAACGCTGGGTGGAGGAGCCGGCGCCGCTAACTCTCCGCAGACGTCGGGATCGTCCCGGTGAATGAAATAAGGGATCAGTGACTCCCACGACTCCACGCCCTCCCCTTCCGGAAGCTGGTTACGATGCTCGGCACGCACCGCTGAAGTAGGATCCTCCGGGTCGCCCACTTCTTCTTCCAGCTCTCTCACTCGGAGGGCACCCTTGGTCTTCTCTGCGCCGTCAACCCTCCACAAGGTCTCATAATATTCCGAGTCCGACTCGCCATCGTCTTTGTACAAGCGGGAGTCTGTCGGGGAAGGGGTGTTGATGGGCTGATGATGGCCGGCGCGGTCAACTTGCTTAGGCGAATTTTGTTGGCCGTCCTTCTGCCCCTTACACTTACCTGCTTTAGAAAATGATTGCTGTCAGATTCAGGGCAATGTGTAGAAGACATCACTTTTGACTTTCATGCTGAATGAATTTGATACTATTTTTTCGGTCTTTGCATTTCTCTTGTCCCCCGAAGCCTCCCGGCGTGTGGGAATAAATAAAATTCCACTAATTCAGGCTTCACTTCGTGGGATTCTTGAATAGACGTATATAAAAAAAGATTCGCACTATTCCATATAATCTATCCACCGGTCGATTTCACGTTAATGAATGAAAAATAGTCACACAGTATGCAATTTTAGGGTGGTTCTCCTTTTTCAATGAGTCCAGATTTAGAGTGTACTTTCCGTGCAAAATATTTTAAGGTACAATTAATCGTAAACAACACTCGTATTTCAAGGTAAATTAGCGATTCGCACTGCTTTGTGCTGTTGAATAAATATCGCATTTAAAAGTCGACAATGACGCATATGCGTATATGTAAACACTTTTCCATAGCAACGAGTCCGTCATCCAATGAGTTAAAGCGAATTCACAAAGGCTCTTCTCCTACTTTAAATGAGTAAATACCTCCAGTTACACATCACTATTGACGCACTTTTTCTGTCTCACATCGAGCTAAATTATTTTCTCGACTAATGGAAATCAGTTTATTAATCGAAAAACACACACCCGCTTAGACGGAATTGAAAATCTCTGGGAAGACATGCTCACTCAGGATCGTCATTATGGAATCATGATCATCTTGGAGTTCTCATAAAACTCGTGACTTAAAGAGTAGTATAGATATGGAAAGTGTTGAAAGTATGGAAAGAACCACCATTTCCAAATCGAAAGACTCGATGACCAGGCAATTTCAAACCGCTTAAAACACTTTATGTTAAATTGATGGCAGGAGAATGGAAGGAAGGACATAGACAGATGTATTCATCGAAACAAAATGCATTCAACGTTTTTGCGTATCATCATTTTCATATAATTTAAAGTTATTTAGAATGAACCAACCATTAAATAACATTCATATTGTTTAAAATAATATGGAAAGACTTCTTGTCAAAGTTGATAATCGATAATTACAAGTGAAACAATTTCCATATTCAACGTGTTGAATGCCATGTATATGTTTTTAATAGAGCATGCCCTAACCAATATTGCATTCCCCCTATGTTAAAACTACTATCAAGGTTTAATTTGTTTGCTTACTTATCTGCAGCTACTTTTTTGTACGCATTCACATGCAGAAATAAAGACTAATACTGCAATCACTCGATGTGCCCGAGTTAACTGTGCGAATGGCAAAAGCTATTCGTTTTTAGACTCACATAATTCCGCTCCCATTTTACACCGCACAAATGCTTCATCAAATAGGTCATCAAATCACAAAATAGTCGTAACCATTAATTGACTTGTTTTAGAGTCAGCCACGATGAGCAACAACAAATAACTCTCCGTGAGTAACGACATCAATCTTCTATAAGCTTGAAACAGAAGGATTTCAGCGGACGAAACAGTTGACAATTGATTGCTTGGATACGACAAGCTCATTTAAAATGTTAGTTTAACGTTGCAACTACCTCAGATTAAGGTAATCAATAGCTTATTCGTAGATTTTAACTTTGAAAATGGTTTTCTATAAACTTCTTCTTAGATTAATGTAGGTTCTCTCAGATAAAGCAAATCAAAAGCTTATTCGGATATTATAACTTTGACAATGGTTTTCTATAAATATCTTCGTAGATCGATGTAGGTACATATCCATTCTTGTTTTCATTTGACTGCACTCTGCTGCTTATTTTATTAAATACCAATCATATTTACGTATTCTGATTAAATGGATAGATTTTAATTGCGTATGGCCACCAATGTGGGAAGGATAAGAAGTTTCAACTGTAGTCCTAGAAAATTTAATGTCGCTCAACTGATGGAATTGATATTATTGTAAAGGATGCCACATTGATGATCAGTATTTCAGGGATGTTTTTGGAAGAGTTAAAACGTGGAAATGTTTACGAACGGAACTGGATGAATTTGGTTACATTCAATTTCATATGAAGAGGGTAAATTAAAGCAGAAAGGGTCTAAAATTGGAAAAGCGGAATTCCCAAGATGTTTCTATGTCTGAGTAATCTACATTGGGAAAATCGAGCGTTAATTGGATAAGGTTAAAAAATCACGATCAAGAAGGCCTCGCCATGCTACGCCTTCTCTTTAAACCATTCGAAAATTTGAATATCTCTTGGAGAATGACACAGAATAAGGGGTTGCAAATCATTCAAAATACCGCGGTGTCTAGAGATGTTTCCAATACTTGAAGTTCTTTTTGATGATGTCAACATCTTCACTCCATTTGCCAGGTTGTCATAGAGAGCACATATAAAACAACCACTCTTTCTCTTGATTGGTTACCAAACATTTTTCCCTTACTCCCAGTTTTTGGCCCACAATGTCATGACGGACACAGCTATGCATCAGAATGCTTTGGAAATGTTTAAGGCGCGCCTTAGTAGCTGTTCAAAACTTCTAACTCGGGCGTGTGCCTTTTTTTCCCGTAATTATTGAGAAAGTAGCTCCATAGAATCAGTTATTCGTTTGATGTGAAAATTTGAACTTACATCTAAAAATAAAACAAAATCTACAAGCGATTTAGAGAAGTTAATTTAAATTGTATACTCTTTGGTCTATATATATATATATATATATATATATATATATATATATATATATGTATGTATATATATATATGTATATATATGACGACGGCCGGGCCGTCGAAACTTCAACACATACTGTGAGTGTCTTTTCTTTATTCTTTTGTGCGTTGAATTTTTTGTATCCGTGTGTTTATATATATATATATATATATATATATATATATATATATATATATATATATTCATTCAAATAGAAATAGGTATAAGGAAAGGGGATAGGAAAACACATAAAAGGCGAACACAGGGCATATGGGGAAGGCGGCTTTTTGAGCAGATCACGAATATAAAAAGATTATATATATATATATATATATATATATATATATATATATATATATATATATATATATATATATATATATATAGTGCACCAAGATAGCACTAGCGAACAAAAAAACGCAGAAATACAAGAAAGAAACTCCCACGTATTCCGAATTTTCGGTGGTGCCACCGAAAATTCGGGATACATTTAAGTTTCTTTTTTGTGTTTCTGTTTTCGTTTTCATTCGCTAGTGTTATTTTCGTGCTGTCGCGCTGTCGAAACGTCAACTACATATTTGAGTGCCCTTTCTTTGGGTTTCTATGCTTTAAAAATTCTACATCCGTGTGTTTATATATTTATGCGTCGCCAAAGAGCGTTCTATTTTAAAGATATACATATATATATATATATATATATATACATATAGGATGGAAATGACTAGGTAGAGCTTTCATATTAATTAAAGGAATGAAAGGAAGAGAAGATAAAATGAAGAAAGGAGCAGAGGGCTACCTAGCATCCTTTCGCATTCCCCTCGCGAAGTTGTGCCCGCATTGCTGAAAGCTTTCGCGCAAACATGACAATGACGACTCCATAAATTCTTTCGGGTAGAGCCCTAATTCTTCCGCATTTTATTAGTTAATTGGCTCCAAGGGCGAGTTCCAAATTAATTATTCTAATGCCAAGAGTTATAAGGCGTAAGGTTAAGCATAAATTTCGATTAAATGTGGTGGAGATGGTGTACTTGAGGAATCCGTTTTGAAAATAAGAGAAATGAGGCGATAAATAAAGGGTTTATGAAAGAGTATGGCTCAAATGTACTGGTATAAATACGCTTATGAAAGGGTTTCCCTGGGCTTGTATGATCTATTTGAGTGAATGAATGAGGTTTTAGCAATAAAGTAATGCCAGTAATATCAGAGAAGAATAAATGGTTTGAGAGAAATGGGGTACGCTGAGAAATTTATGATTGAATTTAATTTAAGTGACTCTCGAAACGAGAAATATTTGAAGTATCTATAAAAATAGAGGATGTATGGAACCATATACAAGCGATAGAGACGAAATAAATACGCCTAGATGGAGTAGTAGGGAAGACCCTAGCAAAAGAAAGTTAGTTGCCTGATAAAATCGTTAACCAGACTTTTTTTGCCTGATCCTACTCTGAGAGGGAACTGCGTGGAGAACGTGTATGCTCCTAAAAAATATGTCAGATATTTTCCGCAAATTTCATTCTTAGAATTATCCATGACGTATTTGTACTGTGAGTATATAATCAAGTTCGTGAATCTTAAAGTTAGAGAGTTTCTTGAGGCCGCTACTTTATGGAAATCCATTTGTGAAGCACGAAGAAAAAATCAAAGAATTTGCGTTTCAACTTCTTGTAATCAGTTCAGATGATGCCATAATGTAGAGGAACTGGTAAATAATAATAAATTATTTCATGTGGGAACCCAAAGTCTTTGAATGTCTAAGTACGTATCAGGGCGTGGATATTTGCCTGCATGATATCGTTTACCTGATTATTTTGAAAATAATTTCTGTCAAATATTTTAGATTATTATCGGGAAATCATGCATAATCATCGAAATAATGCTCTTCTCAGATTAATTTGTCTTATTAATTACTAGGGTCAATTGAATCAGGGTTGATTATTTATGTTTTTTTTCTAGTATTAAGGAATAAATGGAATTAATAAGAGGGTTGCTCGTTCCATACCTGATTTTTGCATCTCGTCTCGAAAAGTCCGGGGGTGAACTAGTCGCGGGCTGAGGAAAATCCGTATTTTTCCCTTCTAAATTCCCATTCACTGCCCTCTCGTCGTTTCGCCTATGTGGTGAAAGTTCCCGAGCACGTTTTCTTCATTTTTTTTCAGTTTTTCAATTGAGATAATTTCATTACATTGAACATCTTTCCGAATTTAAATACGGGACGAGTCTCGGAGAAGCCCCGTGGGGATTTTCAAATGCGTCAGGGGTTCCCAATCATTTTTATTTGACGCCTCCCTCCGCCTTAAAAGACTTTCATGCTTCACGCCGAGTTAGCATTTGCATTTGGGGCAAAAATGTAGCCATCCGGAACGAGTTAGGATGGTGAAATATGGGAGTTAAAATAATTTTGAAGTGTTGATTGAGATAGAGCTAGTAGTTGATGCGTTGAATTTGAAGCATTCAAACCCTTAAGGCTGAATTTAGTGATTTAAAATAAATACTTATGTCAGAGATATCCTACGTGATATCCTTGCAGAGTCTTAGGATTTGCGACCGTAACGTAGTTAATGGTGATATTTTCATTCCCTTCTGTTTCCTTGTCTAATCATTTGGTGCCTTCCTCGATTCACGCTTAGCGGCGTGCAGTTTAGTAAATTAAGCATACCGGAGGTAAATCTGAATAGTGTGCTTAAGCGTCAAACATACGTTATTGCTGAAAACGCCTCTTGTAATATAATATTCGAACGCTAATTAGTATTATGGGAGAATGTTTTTAATTGTTAAAAAGACCTTTCTAATTTATCACAGTGTGGATTGTCTGTTTTCACGAACGGAATTTATAATGTAGAATTTGGTAGTCTAATGTCTAAAGATAGCTTTCGGAGGGCTGCTAAAAAACTGTAGGAAACTTTTTTTTTAACTTTCAATTCTTTATCTCGCTCTTCCCCGTAATCTAACATTCTCCCTTATCTCATAGTCCTCAATATCCCCGCTCTTACATTTTATCAATGCATTAGTTCCTGCTACTTCAAATTATCCCCACTAAATTCTTCCTATCTAATATTGTCTTCCTCTCTGTTAAACTTATTATTTTCATACATCTCCATAATTACATTTAAAAATCCTCTAATCGACCTAAAATACTTTTATTTGCGTTTGGTTCGTGCAAAATCTCCTTTGCGTTTATTTTAAAGTTCTTATCATCACTTCCCGTAGCTTCTCGTATACTTATTTTCCTTGCCTAGACATGCTATTTTTAAATTCTTCTCTTGCACCTAGGGAGGCTCATTACTTCCACCATTTATCCACTTTTAATTGATCCTTGATAATTGATAATTTTACAGAGCGCAATTTCTTGACGGAGTGACTTTGTTTGTTGACTCAAAGCTTTGTTGTACTGTGCAAGATTAAAAAAATACCTGGACAGAAATATATTTCAAAGGCCTGAAGAAGAAAACTGCGAATATACAAAATATTAATTTTCAGGAGAGCTATTTAAACTCAATGAGGAAGTACTGGAGATGGTGGGTGAGGAGAGGGGTTTGTTGAGAGAAATCCTATGGAGGCAGGAAAAATGGACGAAAGGCGTATTGAGCGGTAGTGGAATGTTGAAGACGGTAATAGAGGGGAGAATGTTAGGCAAACGAGGAAAGGGCAGGGACAGGATAGGGAAGTTGGACTGGATGAAGGTAGTAAGTACATAGAGATGAAGAGAGACCTGATGTAGAGTAGGTTGCTGGATTGGGTTTTGTTTGGAATTACAAAATGTTTATTTGATAGTTGTGTCCATACAAAAACCGATCTTAACCGGTAGATGACCTAATAATAATATTTAAACTTATTTGGCATGTTTTTCCATAATGGTATGTAGCCTACATGCAATGTCATCATTTATTTGTGATATGTAGTTTTTAATTGTTTTTGTATGTTTTAGGCGAAATTAGATAATGCCTCTAATTCATTTGATCAAGATTTCTATTTTGACTGATTTCTGATAGTTGCTTCTGATGTAAGGTCACCGCTTTTTGACATGATACCTTGCGCTGTACTGCGATACTTACTCGTCGTGAATTATTCATGACTTTGTCGAAAGGAAGCTCCTTGGCACTAATATTTATTCATTCTTTGATCAAAATTTCTAATTCTTCCAAACTATTGCAGCAAATTTCCCAAACGAACGTTAACCAATTAGTTAACGTTCGTTAAAACGGTTAAACCGTATAAACTAAAACAATTTTAGGTCAAATAAAACAGTTCTTTTGGGCTTGAATGTTAAAGAACTTCAAAGAAATAAAAAAATCTCTGAACGTTATTATTTGTTATTATGTTACGATCTTGTATTAAACAGTTTTCCCGTTGTAAATATATAATATGTGGGCCATTTTCATTTATACGAGGTGTCCTTTTCTGTGCTGAAAGTTTTAAACGATTTCGGAACCAATTAGGTGGAGATCATTGAAGAGCAGAAAACTGAACACAATGTTGAAGTGAAATGAAAAACAAACTATCATTTCACTGAGAAACTTGCTCAATTATTTTAATTTTCTGAGACAACTTTTGGAAGAATTGTATGATATTCTACAGAAGGTATTTTTACTGTAATTTTACATATAACTAAAATAATATAAATCTTGGGCGTAAAAGCTTGTTTATTCATTATATCCATCTAACTTCCTGCTCAATGATGGCCTTGAAGTTTATGAATTAGAAATAAGCGCACAGAATTGACGTGGAGACGACGTCCGGTTTCTCAAGACCAACCACAATTTGGTGAATGTAAAATAGCAATATTCGGTGGGGAATATTAAATGTCAAGGTTTGTTGTAATCGAGAGTTTGAGGAGCATCTAAATGAGTAATATAAGTATATATAAGTACGACGTGATTGACCTTTCCCTCAGTGGATGATGTTCGGGTGGGTGAATGGAGGGATATCTTTACCTTCGTGATTTTTCATTGAACCGAAATCCATCCCCTAACCGGAAATTCAGTACTTCACTTATAATGGTATCACTCTATCCAACACGAATACTTTGGGTGTAATGACTCAAACACGTCTAATCTAATGCAAGTTTCAGAAACTCGATCGATCGTTCCGCACCGAACGTTTCATCATTTTCAAGTAATTATTACCAGCGGAATGAAATAGAATGGAGTGTCGCCAACAGAATTCTGGGGCTCATCCAAATATGTAAAAGAAAGGGACCCCGAATTTTTAAGCGGAAACATACAAACTGCGGCGGTAATCTAAAAAAATAATGTTCTCCGCTCCATAATGATTTTTTTCCACTCTCATAATATCCAAATTTTCATCGATTTGGTAGTGGTTGTCGTCGGAAGCACGAAGCTCGCATTCTTTTTAAGGAGAATCCTTTAGAAGAGATTATATCGAACGTGATGCTTTTCGGTCACTAATAAGTCCTCCCTCTCAACGTTGGTGACGATAATAAAGCAGTGGGGAATATACAGACTCATGAATTACGTTCGTTTTGGCAAAGTTTTGAGGCATCCATCATTGATTCTCATCGTTTAGCTGTCTGCAAAATAATATCTTTGAACGAAATTAATCTCTGCTCCAATATTTCTACGTCTGATTATCAGAGAACGTAATGAATATTGTCGATAGTAAAATCCCTTAAATTTATTCATGAGTTACTTTTTTTGCTATTAGTTGTAACTCCCGTGAACTTCAGTTAAAAAGCAGTGACTCATCACCAATAGGAAATTAAAATGTCCACGAAACGAAACTCGAATACGTTTTGCGTCATTTAGATGATTTTGTTGTCATGAAATGTAGTTGCTCAATGCTTGAAGTTAATTTTATAACGATTGCATTATTTTTTCTGGGATTGTAATTTTTTAAACATCAACGTAAATGCATCTTCGCATTCCATTATTTTATCCTAATCCACATACATGTACATCTAATGTACAAATAAATGGGGGAAAGTTAGGATTTTTTACTCGGGATTCCTACGTAACCAGTAATACTGTGTTGGATATCTCTCCTCTGTACTGTTCCTTAAAGTTTTGGCCGAATGCCTGGCTTAGTTTCTTCTACAAATATTTATTTATATTATGAAAGTGTTACAAGTTGACATTTTTGCAGGTGGTAACATACATTTAGTTTATATTTATGCATAAAATTTTAAATTACAATTATATTTTACATGCATTAAATCTATGGATAAAATTTTGCATTTATGCCATTATCGTGTAACCTTTTAAAACATTGAAGCTCTTCGCTACCTGTAGTCAACTAAGAGTCTAGTATTTGGTCATAGAGTTGGATTTTACCGTGTTTTCTATCAGGATTCCACCAAATCCTAACACTTGAAGCACCATACTGATGTTTTTGGCTGTACGTTTGAATCCTAATTTTTATATCTATATAATAGAGAATATATGTATATCCATTTTCACCTGCAGGCATGGTTCGACCTTGGTGTACCTTTTTGATGAATTCCATGACTTTTCATCTCCTTTCCTTAGTCACATAATTTAAAATTGATTGTACAAATCATTTAAAAGCTTGCCATTTTTATATATTAATTATATTTTTATTGATTATAGAATGGATTATGCGTACTCGTTTTTCTCAGGATATTGTCGCCTGCAGTGCCTGTTTTAAATTCCATCAAATCTTTAAGTTTTAGCGAATCATTTAGATTTAGTCTTTTTGCAGACTTCCGCCGACGCATGTAACGCCATCTGCTTCAATATTCCGAGGCGTAAATAAGGTACCCGACGCTCTGACCTATGGGAATTCAACTCATAGACTCCCTGCACCCTGATCACAGAAGGAAGCAGTCTTTTCGCTCCGACTACCCTGCCCTACCTCTCCCTCGTCGCCCCTTTCCATCGCGACGTTCGTTGCTGATTACTTTTCCCGGGGTGGCCCCGTCGACTGTCCCGGCAATTTTCTCTTGCACACGGGATGGGGGGGGGAAGGGAAATCTCCGACGCGCACGGCGCCGTAAAACTCACTCACATCCCGGTTATCGATGTGTCTCTTGTCTCTCCGGCGAATATTCAATCCAAGTCGTCCATAGACTCGTCTCGCCATCCTTCTCGCACGTGGGCACAATATTTTCTCTCGATCGGCACGCAAAAAACGAATCCGGGAAGAAAGCAAATGAGCGCGTAATGACATTATTATATTTCATCGAGTGTGTGAAACTGCTTTTGTATGTGTGCGTGTGCTAGCGTGCAGATGGGTGTGTCCCGGAATAATCCTCCCGAATATCCCCTAACCTAATAATTCCTCCGGAGAGAGAAACTGCCGGCCTCGATATGAGTCCCGGTGGAGCCCAGGCTCTGGAAAGGCGCTCCAATGAATATTTAACCAGCAGCGCCCTCTCAACACCCCCACACGTCGCCGGACGAAGAGGCACGTAGCCTGGAAGGAAGGCACGTGGGGGAAGCCTGGGTGAGGGTGGACAAGAGGGAGGACAACGGTAGAAGGACCGCGGGTGTTGGAGGAATGTTGATGGGGTTAGAAGGGCGGGGGGAGGGCGGGGCGGGGTAGGAATTGGACGACGGGGAGGGCGGTGAGAGAAAAGAGGAGGGAGCGCTAGGGTAACAAGAGCGGAAGGGTATACTCAGTGGGATGCATACACGGAATTTCCAATGGGGTTTGCACGGGGTGGGAGGGTAAGGATCCGCGTGAAGCGGCAAAGGAGTAACAGTTGCAGCAAACATCAGTGGTTTTTTTTTGCTTGCCTCGTTGATAAAAGAAACGTGAGAAATCCCTCACCCGGCTGATTTTCGTCCGGACGCGCCCAAAGTGTTATGAAGTTGCTGAAAAGTTCTACCCCGTTTACTCGACACTCCCGTTTCCTCGCGTTCAAAGGACATCAACATTTGAACCTAGTGCAACATTGTCCCGCGTTAGTCCTTAGGCAGGTTTTGCTAAATACAAAGGGCATGAGAATATGATTAAAAAATATTTTTAATGCTTTCGAAACGGAAGCAAAAAGGAGGAACATGGCAGCTTTCATTCAGCTCTATCACCATAAGTTCAAGCCCAAAAAAGTGCATCTATTTAATTTAACCACATGAGTTTAACAACTAAGTTTTATAATCAATTTCCTCTGTACGTGAATACTTATTTTAAATAAAGTATGAGGTGAGCCCAGCGAAGTGAAGAATTGAACGAAAACAACAGACAAAACAAGGTAAAAATTGAGTCCGTTTTTCGAAGAAAAAATAAATAATTTTATCGAGCCCTTGTCTCCGTCGAATGACGTCCATCAAAGGATGACAGGTCATTCATTCGCCGTTGTAAAATGATCAACATGGATTTTGAAAACATTCGCTTGCATAAAGGAGGGGAAATTTCCGCTGTCTAGATACTCAATAGATACCGCTCCTAAGTCCATCATTCATGCGGCTAGATTTGTTCCGATATTAGGGAGATAGCTCGCAGAAAGATGGGCGTATATCCGGTTACGGTAAATATATAAATATGGGAGATATTTTTGTCCTGATCAATAAATATTACAGATGGTAGAGATGGAAATTTAGGATTAAAGGACAAAGTTAGAAATATTGGATATATTTAATTACGTACATTCAAATTGCATAACATCAAATACGCTGTCATGTGTGATTATTTAAAATTGTCACGAGTTTTGGTTGGAAGCCGAATTCAGAAATATTTATACAAAAAACGTAGTCATTTCAAACCCTAATACAGAAAAATAATAGTTATCAGACTTTTTACACATTGCGATAAGCTTTAGTTATCGCAGACTGTCATATTTCATAGATACAACACATTTTATTTATTTATTCCAAATTCAGCCCGTGTGCAATTACATTAAATATGAGTTTTTTGTCAATTTACCTTTTTTTAAACGATTATGCATAGGGGTAACAAGCGTAAGGAATAAAAATGTTAGTTTCAAATGAGATTTACAACTAGTGTATGTCTCATACAACCAATGGTTCGTCGAATTCGCCAGGGATGCAAAAATTGGAGATGTGAGGTGTGTTCAAAAAGTAACGGGATTTATTTCACATAGTGCACCATGAGCTCTTGCTACAAGGTCAAACTATCAAGAAAGAATGCTACTTAAAAATTCAACGCCGTTTGCATGAAGCAATACGAAAAGAACGCCCGTATTTTTGGCTAAAAAATTCATCGATTTTGCACCACCACGGTTCATCACCTATTGACACTGTTCACAGCTTGTTCATGAATTTTTGGCCAAAAGCAACACTGTAAGGATGCTTCAGCCTTCATATTTGCCAGAAATGACCTCGTGTGACTTTTTCCTGTTTCCCAATAAAGAGATCCTTATAGGGTCTTCGTTTTACAAGTAAAGATGATATTAAAAACACATCGCTGAGAGAGCTAAAAGCTATACCAATGATCAAGTTCCAGAAGTGTCTCTAGGATTGGAAAAGCACAGGTATATAGTAAGTGTATAGTACGTATCTAATGGGAACTTCCTCGAACGGGATAACATTGATATAGACGAATGACTCTAATTCTTTCTAAGCAACTCAAATGTCCGTTATTAATTGAACGCACCTCGTAGTATTTAATTTAAGGAAAAGTATTCTAAGTTACAGAGAGCATCGCAAGACACCAAATCCAATCAAAATACACTCGTGTATACCCACTCCACTAAGTAATTTTATTCATTTGTGCGCTGAATTTAGAAGAGTTTTGTAAATGCGAATTTTACAAAGCCGCACACTACGCCCAGACAGATTCACCAGACAGTTACTACAACTGGTGTCCATTATGAAAAAAACAAATTGTTATTTTTGATATTTTTTACGTTTAATAATGACCTCAATTCGCGGAATATATACAGGGTTCGTCCGGAAAATAAGTGTACTGAGCTCAGGAAAAAAAATTATCACACTTTTACATATCTTAAGCTAATATTCCTCAAAATAGGACCCTTGTGAGTCGATACACTTGTTCCAGCGGCGTTCCCAATCCTGGAACGCTCCCGCGAAGGCATCATCGGGAACCTCTCGAAGACACGTCGTCACGGCCTCTTTGACGGCGTCCAAAGTCCCGTATCGCGTTCCTTTCAAACTCCTCTTTATCTTCGGGAACAGAAAGAAGTCCGGTGGGGCCAAGTCCGGGCTGTAGGGCGGGTGCGGCAGCGTCGCCACGCCGTGCTTGGCCAAGAAATCCGACACGACAAGCGCGGTGTGAGACGGCGCATTGACTTGATGCAGCCGCCAGATGTTTTTGATCGCTGGCCGGACGCGGGCGACTCGTTTTCTAAGCCTGTCGAGCACTTGGACGTAAAATGCAGCATTTACAGTTTGTCGTTCAGGTACAAATTCGTAGTGGACGACTCCCCTTTTGTCAAAAAAGACAATGAGCTTATTACACTTATTTTCCGGACGAACCCTGTATAATGTACATTCTACGGGCAAGTGAAGCAACGGAATGAATTGTGATACAGAGATTTACATACCACAGGCCAACATGAATCTATAATAATCGTCTCATGGTGTTCAGTGTAATTGCTGGTACTCATTTTTTTCTGTTGTCAGATGCAGAGACAACCCCTTCAAATAGTTAGCATCCATAACCACGGTGTGAGACTAGTCACCTGGCAGGATAGAATATGTTCAACTTGAGACATTTTTCGCTTTCCTCTCTTTTCGTTAACTCTATGAGCAAACTTTCCTTTGTGGTGCCCACGCGTGATGTACTAGAATCCTTTCTGAGCTTTGGCAATACTTAAAAGTTGAAATTAAAGTTTAATCATAAATAAAAAAATATTAATTTTTGCAGAATTAACCTTTCATGCTGAATGAAATGGCTTTGGGACTCCCAACCATTGATTCTTCTCGTTGATTGTGACGCCTTCATCCGCACAGTGCCCCTTCAATCCTCAAGCCGTGGAGTAACCAGTTAGAGCCCCACGTCCCTCTTCCCTGAACGAACCGACACGTGTAAATAATCTTGCAGCTTCAAGAGTGTGGGATCAATTGTCATCACGGACTTAAAGTAACGGAATAACTTTCGATTCAAAAAATAAGCTCCATATATGTTAATAAGAACAGCTTTGATAACAGGTAAAGCGTAGTATCGACGTACTGAAACATCAAAATTCATAATTCAATTTTCATTATGAGGTATTTGTTAATTTAATATTGCATATACATCGTTGAACATTACCCTCTTCCCTAAAAACTTAGCACCCCCCCACCTGGTGTTATTTAATTCCAGTTTATGGTGACGCTAATATCCGTTGTAAGCATATATTATTGGTTGATTGATTGAATTCCCTTATTATTAGAGTTAATACCAAATCAAACCAACCTTTCGGTTGAGTACCGTTGTTTTTTGTTTGTTGCCTTTGATAACAATGGATTTATCTCAAATAAGCGTATGAAAACAGCTTCCAATTACGAAGGATTTACCCAGATCATTATAAAATTCCACTCTAAGCCAGTATTTTCCTATACTAAATGCAGGTTCAATTCTGTCTAAATGTTAAGTTATATAAAAAATATTGCGCAATGAATATTTCATTTTTTTTCTCACACTAATAGACGACTACATGCTTAATGTACTTGAAAGCTTTGATATTTTCATTTGCTTAGCTAATGATTTCATCGAATTGCGATCTTCCCGCGTAGTCTATCGATTGGTGGTCGTTCGATTTGATATAAGAATACCTGCGAGTATACAGTGCCCATTATGGTTTTCCTTAGGCAATTAATATTAAGCGAAACATTTTAAAAAACCGGCTATTCATCTTCCCAAGTTTTAGCAATAATTACATAACTTTACAAAACAGAATATATTTATCTCACAATATCTTGTGGACTCGCGTCCAGGGTCTTCGTCTCCGTTTATTTGCTCAATATAAACAGAAATCCATTATCAACTGAATGCAATGATGGACGACGTAACTTCCGCGGAAAATAAAAGTGCGATAAAATGATGGCAAAACTACTTGGAGACACATATGCCTCAGAATGTTTACTACGACGAAGGAGATTTCATCGCTGCACCGTATTTTTCAAGGCCTAACGGAAACCCGATCCAAAGTACGTACGATGGGCCATTTATATTCCGAATGGAACCGGCAACGTGTGGTTGGAGTATAAATACTAAAAGCGGTAGAAGATAGTCTGAAGAGGGTGTATTTTAGTCAGGAACTGTACGAAAAGACAAGAACAGTACGGCTTTGGCGGGTAGGAAAGGAAATAGGATCTTAAGGGATCCTTGAAAGCATTTTATAAATAATAAATGTCAAATACAATATGAGATGGCATTTTTAGCATAATATCAGCATATTTCGTCTTAATAGCAGTCGCTAAAGCTACTCCACGCACATGTAATCTAGGTAAATAATTCAATGCAACCACGAATTTCACGCACAACGTAGGTATGTGTAAATTAAGTCCTCAAGCATCTTTTTGTGGGCCTACACGAAGCCAGATATGTTTGGTATAGTTCTTAAACATATCAATATCATACCTAGAAAATGGCATCATTATCCAAACCAGGGCCGGGGAATAATTTTTTCGTATGTTTAGAACCCTATTTTATATTTTCATATTAATCTACAAATGCCCCTCAAGCCGTCGCAAGGACATGTGGCAGGGGTTGGTAGGTTACCAGTCATTCTACATATATTTACTCTAATTCCTCATACATCTGGCACCCCGCGATCCACCAAAATCGTGTGGAAAGGGTACGACCTAACATCAGTCATGCAACATGCCTACATATATTACGAGTATTACATGGTGAGCTATTCCTATACCTACATAAAGAAAACAAGAAAATACGTTAAAAGAGGGCAGGCACACATGTAATTAAGACACTTATTACCGGTTAATATTTTACGCGTTCCAGATGGACAATTCACAAATACAATAGACTTTGTATATATTCGCCTACATCCCAATTAGCACTAGGGTGCACGACGGAGGGCGTTAGGACGCCAGACTTGGAGAGTGTATTGTGGGAATTTAATCCAGTATACCCCTATTTTCGACAGCGTATACCTGTTATTTCCTTAGGTGTTCCCTCTTTTATTGTCGTCGCGAATAGTGCGCAAAAAAATGGATACTTGAATCTATCAGTTCGACAATTTAACTCCCTAATTTTTATAGCGATTGTCGGCCTTGCCAATGTAATTAGGGCCTAATTATATCTACGAGAATCGTATAATTCGTCTATAAATCTCGTATAATATCGGATGCAAAACCACATGCTTTATATCTTTGTAATAAGTTTAATCTGTTCCTGAGTCTTCGCATATCTAAAGGTTTCCACCCCATATTCTGTATTAAATGTGTGACAACATGTCTCCTTTGGTACGAGTTTTTCACGAACCTAGCGGCCTAGGTTCGTGAAAAACCCCTACCGAATCTATTTTCGTTCTTTCGAGGCATAAGTTCAAGGCTGGTTGTAAATAGGTGGCCTTTGTACGACCAAGTTGGCGCGATACCTACCTGGCTTCATCACTGCCCCTCCTACTTCATCCCAGAAGAGGAACAAAGGCGGAAAATATGTGAGACGGGCTTTTCATGGTTTCCGAGGGTAAATTTGACCATATGATCATATCATTAGTAGCTAGAAACTTATTGAATGGCTTCTCTTGAAGCAAAAAAAAATGAAATGTGAGAATCTAAAAAAAGTGTTTTTTTAATTATAAGGTCCATATCTTTCTTTCTGTCCTCATGACGTTCCATTCATTCACACTAACGAAGCCCAGGCCGCGGAATTAAAACTCTTCCGCGGAATCGCTACGGTTTCTTTCATTTCGGTGATGAACAAGCCTTACAAAAGTTAACCCTCGAAAACATTTCCGTGTAATGAAATTCTGTCCTCTGCGTCATGTTACCGAGGCATACACGAGACGTTCAGGGTTCAAGTGTGCGTTGGCGTACCAACCACCGTGACCGTAAAATTTTACCTATTAGCATGTACAATCTTGGAGTAGTTTAATTAATGTTGTTCATTTATCGGCAATCTGTCGGATATGCTTGATTTTTAAGCATGACGGCCAAGAGGTTGACTAATTTTAGCAACAAAAAATTGGAACAATTTGATTAAAATTATGAGTAAATTACTCTCTCATCGAGAGGTGTTTAGAAGAACAGCCAAATAAATAAATAAGATGTACTGCAGTGAGATCGACCTCGACTTTTTATTTTAACGCGAAAATATCCTCAGAGTCTCAAAATCATTACTGTTACTTTACGATCATATTTTCAAGGGAAATCTCAGCAAATAAATCAGAAAAATCGCACTGCCTGATCAATATACGATTTACAATAATGGTTTATCAGTTCCTGTTTTTCATTATCCGACTTATTTTTTGCGAAAACTATGTTTAGATCTGCTAGTAAGCTATGTGCTCTTACTACATGTTACTAAATTCGAATAAGTTATCAAAGGTAATAGGTTCTCGAGAAAAAGGAAGGCGAAGTTAAGCATTGAAGTTGGGGGAACCGGAGCGGGTATTTCGACTATCTTTTCAGGGTGTTTGATGTAGATAGCGGAAGCAGTAGCGGCAGGGAAAAGAAGAATCGAGCGAGACAAAGGAGCTTTTACGAAAGAGGACGAAGTTGATGTCAAGGGCCCTGAGTAAAGTGAAACTTTGATATGGAGCGTAGTTTTGTACGGCGTGGAAACTGGTCGCTGAAAAAGAATGATGAGTATAGATTGGAGGCTTTTGAGATGTGGGGTGCGGAGAAGAATGGAAAAACTGAATGGATTGAGAGAAAAAAACAAGGAAGTACAAGGCACAGTAGACGAGGAGGGAGGGTTGTTTGGAGAAACTCAAAGGAGGCAAGAAAAGTGGATGCAGGGCATTTGTTTGATGATGGAAGCCGAAGACCATGATAGAGGGGCGAATTTCAGACAGGCGAGGCGGAGGGATGAAAGCAATAGATATTTTTGGCGGAGTCAAGGGGAGTAGGAAGTTTACGGAATTGAAGAAATGAGAATTTTGATGTAGGGTGTAACGTTTCACGCTAAAAACGTAGCGATGTTCAGCCTTGGTGTTTATCCGATACCTTCGTTAACCAGTAGATTGCCATTAATAATTAAATATTTATTCATGTTCCATGAGTGGATTAATATACACACGCATATGTATATATATATGTATATATATATATATATATATATATATATATATATATATATATACTCGACGATGAAATAGAAAGGGCATTAAAGGAGATGAAAGCAAATAAGGCTGTGGGGGTGGACAATATTCCTGTAGAAATGTTGAAATGGTTAGGGAAAGGTGGGAAGAAGGCCATATATGGACTGATTCGTAGTATCTATGAGGAAGGAATCTGGCCGGAAGATTTTGTGAGATCGGTGTTAGTTCCTATTCCAAAAAAGGCAAAGGCTTCGTCATGTGAGGATTACAGAACAATAAGTTTGATATCCCACGCAGCTAAAGTTATTCTCAGGATCATCAACAAAAGGATAGAGAAATGATTACTTAGGGGATAATCAGTTTGGGTGAAGAGGTATGCGTGATGCCATTGCAGTAATGGGATCACTGATCGAGAGAAATATAGAATACAATCAGGACGTTTTTGCCTGTTTTGTAGATTTCGAAAAAGCGTTTGATAGAGTGAATTGGGAAAAATTAATGCGTGTATTGCAGAAAATAGGAATGGATTGGAGGGACAGGAGACTGATCCGCAACCTATACATGTCTCAGACTGCTCAGGTGCGAGTGGGGAACGGAGAGTCCGGATGGGCAGTGTTAGGAAGAGGTGTAAGGCAGGGTTGCCCATTGTCACCGGTACTGTTCAACGTATATGTAGAGGAAATGATTAAAGAGGCATGGGAAGAACTGGAGGTAGGAATGAAAGTCGGAGGGGAATTCGTAAAATCGGTTAGGTTTGCTGATGACCAAGCATTAGTTGCTCAGTCAGCCAAGGGGTTGCAAGCATTGTTGAGTGAATTGGAGGTTCAGTGCGATAAATATGGGATGAGAATAAATATTAATAAAACAAAGTTTATGCGATTTTCCAGAAAGAAAAAGGCTAAGCTAAATATTAAAATAGGCGGGGAAAAAATAGAGCAGGTAGAACAGTTTACATATCTCGGAAGTGTTTTGGACCAACACGGTCAAAGTGGTAGGGACGTAAGGAGAAGAATTGCGCTAGGCAAGGAGGCTTTCTCAAGGAGGAGGGAGTTGATGACGGGGACGTTGAGTAGGGATGTTAAGACAAGACTCGTAAAAACTCTGATATGGAGCGTAGCTATGTACGGCGCGGAAACGTGGTCGCTGAAGCAGGGTGATAGACGTAGATTGGAGGCTTTTGAAATGTGGGTGTGGAGAAGAATGGAAAAGGTGAAATGGACCGAAAGGAAAACAAATGAGGAAGTACTAGAAATGGTGGGGGAGGAGAGGGGTTTGTTGAGAGAAATCCTATGGAGGCAGGAAAAATTGATGAAAGGCGTATTGAGCGGTAGTGGAATGTTGAAGAGGGTAATAGAGGGGAGAATGTTGGTGGGCAAGCGAGGAAAGGGCAGGAACAGGATAGGGATGTTGGACGAGATGAAGGGAGGAAAGAAGTACACCGAGATGAAGAGGGACCTGATATAGATTAGTTTGCTGGGTTGGGAGTCACAAAATGTTTATTTGATAGTTGGGTCCATCCAAAAACCTACCTTAACGGTAGATTACCTTAAAAAAAAAATATATATATATATATATATATATTCTTTCACATTGAAATAGAGATAAGGAAATGAGAAAGGAACACACATAAAGGACGAACACAAGAGAGGTGGGGATGGCGGATTCGAGCAGATCACAAATGTAAAAATATTTTCCTCGACCGGGACTTGAACACCGGATCTCTCCACTTGCCGGGCGGATGCTCTAACCACCTGAGCTATCGAGAAAATGTGCTTTTACACTGAAATCTGCGATCTTATAAAGCGCCGAAGTGCTCCGAATCATTGCCCAGAAGATGGCGTTAGGGGGCTGTTACACCCACCAAAGGAGAATTAGACAAATACAAGAGGAAAATGGACAGTAGGTTAGCAAGCATACAACATCATTAAGGATAGGAACGGTGCATTTCATGGCACGCATAGCCAGAAGAAGAGACGAGCCACATTGGCCAAATACACATTCAAACACGAAATACCGCCATATGGTGAATAAATATTCATTCACATTGAAATAGAGATAAGGAAAATGGTAAAGGAACACATATAAAGGACGAGCACAAGAGAGGTGGGGATGGCGGATGGGAGCAGATCACGAATGTAAAAATATCTTTCCTTTCGGGTTTCATTTCAAAGTCCTTCGGTGGGTGTAACAGCTCCCTAACGCCATCTTCTGGGTAATGATTCGGAGCAATTTGGCGCTTTATAAGATCGCAGATGTCAGTGTAAATGTACCCTTTCTCGATAGCTCAGGTGGTTAGAGCATCCTCCCGGCAAGTGGAGAGATTCGGTGTTCAAGTCCCGGTCGAGGAAGATATTTTTACATTCGTGATCTGCTTACATTGATCTGCTCTTTTATTGCTCTCGTGAGTGCTTCTACGTCATCTTTTTTTATATATTTATATACACGCAATACACAGCATATATATATACACATATACATGCATAAATGTCTATATACAACCGCATATGCATACGTATATAGGTGTACGTGTATGTATACAAGTCTGTTTTATTAAAACAGTTATTTTCCAAAGTATAATGTTGTTGCACAACACAACAGTTTTCAACGAACATCGTCATCAGATGATGGCAATACTTCAAACTTTTCAGCATAAATTTAATGTAAAAATAAACATTATTTCACAAAATACCTATATACTATATATTTTTAATGCGGTAGCCTTATTTTCTTGTTTAACATGTGGGTAGATGCGTCTAAATTCCATCGTTAATACAGTAGTCAGAATATGTGAAGAGCATATTTTCAGTCTGATTAAATATAACACAATGGACATTTTTAGTACAACCAATTATGGTCTTAATTTCGACTCTTTATTTTGTATCCATTCCTCTGGACGATGAAGTTCTAATGAGATATTGTTGCAAAAATTGGTCACGTTTTTTGAACCAACACTTGACGTTCCTCTAAATCGGAAGTGGACCTTGCCGTGTTGTGAACATGTGCTTTGCTGTAAAAATTGACTATCACAAACGTTTTTTTCAATCAGCACTGCGATAAAATGGTCGTTATTTAGTTGCCAGTCACATCCCTCTTACCTTAGTGATTTGCAATGAGGTGGAATTTCGCAGAATGCTGCTAGTCACTTAATCATCCCCTCGTTACTAAGTCGACGTTGCTGATCTAGAATATTTACATTGCTTATTATTAAGATTATTTTCTGTTCATCTCTGTCGACTCATTCAAATTCCCGATGTCCTCACTTTTTTCATATATTTTGAAGCATCGATAATGAATATTGGGAATTGAGTATCGAATCGCATCGCATTTATATCTCGATGTGTCGCGCCCCAACTCGCGATGTTCATCTACATGATCTACATCTACATAATACCCCCCAAGCCGCTACAAGGGCGTGTGGCGGGGGGTTCCGTTTTTAACGCAAAAAATAATACGTAGTACAGGATCTTATTTCCTGGGGGGAGTGGTGCTTCATTCAATTCGAAAAGCATGGGTGTATGGTAATTCATCGATTATCCAGCTCTTTATGGTCTCTTGGGATCTTGATGATGGAAAGATTCACTTCTCCATGTCGTGGGGAGGGCGGGGACCTTCTTTCAATTTTCTCTTCGGAACAAATGCGGTTGATGAGTGGTACGATGCCGTCGTAAGGGCGCAGGGAGAAGACGCTGACGCTAGTGGGCTGGGGAAGGACGAAGGAGAGGGGAGTGGGAAGAACAGGGAGAGCGGAACTAAAGAGATTTTGAGACCGGGAAGGGGCGGTGAACAGAAGGGAGAGGTGGGGGGGAGTAGGGGACGGAGAGCAGGGAAAGAGCCCGAGAAAAACATTCTAGCGCGCGCGCACACACACACACACAATCTCTCTCGCGTAGTATATTCCCTGCTCCTTCAGTCAAGAGTGACGGCAGGGATTTTTATGACGACATCGTGGCTTTCTCCAATGAGACGGAGACCAAGAGAAGTTAGTGCCTCGAAGTCAAACTTGTGTTCGCACACTGATTTAGGTGTTCGACTCCCCAACAGCGAGAGAGTGAGTGGAAACGAAATGGAGGGAAAGGAAAAAGTTTAAGAAATTTAACGAAAAGGGCGGCACGAAAGAGTGTGTGGAATCTTTCTCATCAACTTACGGAGCACGGACTGTATCCATTAATGTTTCAATCCGAAGATTGGCTGATTGTGACACTCTATCCTTTCCTCTCCGGCGCTATTTATCTCGATCCCTGATTGGTCCTCTTTCTCATATCCTTCTTCATTTGTAGTGCGCATCCAAGCATTCATTCATTGATCTTCCTTTGCGGGATCTTCCCTTGTGTTATGCTCGCAACGGAACGCTATTTCTCAAAATGTGCCCAATCTCTTTCTTTATATTTTTAGTGTAGTTCTTCATATGTTCTCTTCCTCTTCTTCTAGTATCCGTTCTAATTCGCTCCTATTTTTATCCGTATATTTGATGATACTAGGCTTCAAGTGACGATGTTCTCGTCTTTTCTATTTTCCGATGGTTGATAACTCGGATCCATGACCACCTTAAGAATGTCTTCATTTACTTCTTTCTTACATGCAATAATATTATCTTGGAGCTTGCTCCTTTATCCAAAAAGCCTTGGTCTGAGTTAATATGTACTAATGCTTGCAGGGAAAAGATAGATTTCAGCTGAATTTAATTTTTCACCACGTGGTACAAAGTCTCCTTCAGATTGTCCCACACGGACAGTAGGAATTTATGCATCTCCCTATTGAGTTTTATCTTCAATCCTTTAAATACTCCATCCATAGAGTTCATTAATATCGTCAGGACTAGCAGTTTCTATAATCCATCCGCGGTGTCATTTTTGTACCTGATCATGTCAGCTTTTTAATTCTGTTTCCCGTTATTCCTGTCAATCTCATTCCTTGTACTCCTTTTATTTCCACATCCAAGATGTTATACGTTCCGTTCAGAGATTTCATTCTAGTCTAGCTTCCTCATTTTAGTGTATGTTTTAATTCTGTCTTACATTCGCCACGTCGCATTTTCCTACTTTGAGAACAGATGTGTTATTATCTATACCTTAGATCCAATGCAAATTTTCCAACAATCTGAAAGCACTATTCACTTGACGCTGCCAAAGACCTCCTTCAAGAGCTGCTTAGCGGGCTTGTAGGTGTAAATCATTTTCTTCTATCGGTATTTGAAGGCATAGCATAACCCACCTCATTCTTCTATCTAGAATCCGATTTCGCCTTCCATTTTCTTTAAATTTTCCTTCTATACTTCGGCAGTATTTTTTATTCGGCACGAGTGACAATATACTTTACCAGTACACCTTTCAATGATTACACTGTTATTGAATTTCTTTGGCAGCTCCATATTTTTTAGCTGTCATTGTTTGTTCCTAACGGGTTGTCTTTGTAAGAGCAACAGACTTGGCGTCGATCGGTGTAAATTACTACTGATATTGGGTAAAAATGAATTCCTACCCGTTTGCACTTAAGTGTTTTTCCTACGGTCCCGAGTTTTAGTAGCGCATCTAAAATATTAGAGCAGCTGGCCTGGAAATCACCTACGGAACGAAGATTTAATTACAGATTGAAGCTCTTGCATCAATTGGAAGGTCTCTTTAGCGGTGATGTTGAAAATGTATTATTACACTCATCGTACTACGGTAGGAGAAGTCATACTAATATAATTAGAGATATTAAGTGTAGAACAGATAGAATTAAGATGTAATTTTGTCCACGGACGATAGGGGATCATAATAGCATTGTTCGATCGCAATAGGGTCATGTTCGGGTAAAATTATTCTGGTGTGTATTCACCCCCTGCCACACACCCTGGTGGTGGCTTGCAGGGTATATGTAAATAAAAAATAAATAAAATTAATTAATTAATTAACAAAACATTTTCATCATCATCTGATGACTAAAGTATTTCGTGGAAACCGGGTTTTGTGATAAAATGAAATTTGGGGAAACGGATACGAAGTTATTTTTCCTTAATATTGGGCGTGCTTAGATTTATTTCTGAGTGCCTCGATAACATATCCGTTGATTTTTTTTCCTCTCCAGAAGCCTTATCCTTCTTTAGATCCGTCGGTTCCTTCGAATATACGCCTCGATATATCAAGGGTTTTGGTGGTCTGCGTCCAACTCACTCTCGTCTTTCACAAAATCATCTTTCAAAGATTTCTGTTGACTCTTCCTTCTTCTGTCATCAATATAGACCCATTCTCATCTCCGTTGTTATTACATTTCGTTTTCATCTCTTCGAAGTGCTTCTTCACCAACTGACGACTGTTGTTTTAGTGCACCTCTACTTAATGTACTTCTTTGAGTTTTCCTCAGAAGAGCTTTCACTCCGATCCACTCTCCCTTTCTTCCTTCCATGGTCTTCTTTGACCCTCTTTATGGTGTGTTTCCGTAACTTCCCGTGGTGGACTACCCTTGTTTTAATTACTTGGGGCTCGTCTATTTTTCTTTCTTTGTTCCATTAGTTCTTTTATCTGATTTGTCACCAATGGTCTCCTAGTTTCAGCTGCATTACGAACGAGCTTCCCCTTTTTTGTCTCCGTAATTGCCTCTTTCCGACCATTTCATTTCAGTGTCTTTTCCCTCCCACCAGTATTTCAACTACGGCCGCGGTGTCAGGGTTTCCGTGTCCTTTCCGAATTCATGTTTTACGCCATTCATCGTACTGCCTACACGGACTAGAGTGCCCACATATTTTGGGACGTGGGGGAGGGATGTCTTATTTTTGCGGGTACATGAGGTGGGAACAACGGTCGTCCGAATATAATGGGATTTCTCTCAAGGGTGGACGGGTCGTTCCGAGACGGGGGAAACCGGAAGAATGAGGGGAGAGGAAGGGCGTCGAAATGGGGTGGGTGGGTGTAGGCGGATGGGAGGGTGGAGAAGCAGGGACAAGGAGTCTCGAGAG
Source organism: Hetaerina titia (assembly GCA_037158775.1). Lineage (NCBI taxonomy): Eukaryota > Metazoa > Arthropoda > Insecta > Odonata > Calopterygidae > Hetaerina > Hetaerina titia. The sequence continues at coordinate 54,532,649 of CM073776.1, read as the reverse complement.
GAGTGTGAATAGGGAAAGAAGAGAATGTTGTGTGCATTGTAAGGAAAAGATGGTAGAGGGGGAGGGTTTGTATGCATTTTCTTCCTCGTCGCCGTGAGTCAGACGTGAAACCTGGAGTTCTCGGTTGGGTGAATACAGGTCAAGGTTAAGAAATCAATTCGATGCCAAGGGGGAGAGCTTCACACGGGGGCGATGTCTTTTTTTTTTTCTATTTTGTAAGGGGATCTCCCCCCCCTCCCTGCACGACGTTCCTGATTTCAATATATTTTATTTTACACGCAGAAATTGCATTGAAATTGCCACGACAAAGTGGTTTCGCTCGCGTTCGTCAGCGGAAATGGTGGTTTCCGAAGCGTTTTATCACTTCACCCGCTTCAGAAGAAGCTGCAGTTTAAGGGAGTTGATAATTTTGCGACGGAAATTGAGGGAACGGTGGTGGTTACCCTGAAGGCCCTAAAGGAAGAAAAGATATTAGGCGAGTGAGTTTCGGAAACAGGCATTTCCTATTAAATGAAGTAGTGTAAGGAATGGATGAGGAATTTCGTGCACGCAAAGCTGTTAGAGAAACGGTGTCACGAGCGAAACTGAGGAATATTATTCTCTCGCTTTTAATGGGAAAGTTGGCTCCTAATAATGCTATGACACTTTCAGTTGATTACATTTAGCATGTATCCCACGATAATTAATACCTATACTGCCAAAATGCCGTTCATTAAAACTACATTGTTTTCAATAGTCGTAGTATCACTAAGCAGTCAGTTTTAAATGGTATGGATTAGTACATCATGTTTTTATTGTTTTTATTAATATATATATAACATATTATTATTAATCAATGACTACCTCCTGTTTCTTTTCCCAATGTTTCCTTGACGTAAATCAACCCATATTCTGTCGCAGATATTTATTATTTATGTAAGACTAGAAAAGGGCCACAAGGAGAACTCTACGGCAAAGAAGAACTAGTTGAATTGGACATAATTTGAGGCACGATGGATTGGTTAGAAACATAATAAAAAGGAAAGTTCCGCAATAAAGATCAAGAGACAAGTACCTTAAATAAAATAAGTACATTAGATAGAAAATCTATCAGGCGGTTATGGATAGTGATGGACGGAGGGCTTCAGGAAACCAATCTCAGGATTGAAATCCTGATTATATATATATATATACAGGTATAAATATATATATATATATGCCTGTATATATATGTATATACCTGTATATAAAATATATGTATATACCCTATAAATATATGTATATACCTGTATATTTTCATATATATACATATAAAAACATTTATTTTCATATACATATTTATTTCCATATATTTCTTTACACACATACCACATTTTCTACCCGAAGGTAGGTTTGATAGGCGAGGATAGAACTCAATAAGCCCAATGGTGTATGAAATTCACATATTTATCTATATATATATATACATATATATTATTTATTCATTTTTATTCATAAATATGCATGTGTGTTTTTTTATGAAATACGGATAGCATTAATTGCAGGAGATCAAATTGCTAGAGTTGACATTTTCAGAGAGATCAAATGTTCCTTGTAATCTTTACTGGAGCAGCTTCCATTTTTAACCACTCATTTACGGTGAAGTATCAACATGTATACATACTCTACTTGTTTTTGGTGAACTTGGCAGCCTTGAGTAGGAACTATTTAATTGATTCGTTTATTCCCTATGCATTATGCAATTATTTACCGTGCTCCAAAAGAATTATCCGCCTTCGTGTACTTGGTTAATGACATGAACGATGGGTGATTTTTTATTTCCCGAGAATGTTCATTTCGTCAGGCATTTCTTTGAATAGAGAGTAAGATGACTTGGGAGATAAAGGAAACGTCATGAGGTAATTTCATGTCTTTTGATTACGCGAGGACTCTCGGTTAAAATATGCACGGGGTTGGCAGTTATCTCGGGAATGCGACGTGCGGAAGCGGTGTTCGCGGGAAAACTCCTCCTTCCTCCAACGAAGTGTTAAGGCGCGGGTGCAAATCAGCGCGAGCCACGCCCACTCATTCTGTCCCGAATTTCTAAGCTGCCAAAAAGGGGGGAGGGGTGTTATGGGTTGGAGTTGGAAAGGGGTGAAAAAGGGTCAAGAAGACCGAGGGTTGTGCTTTGATTCAGATTGCCAGGGATGTATAAATCATCGTTACACCACCTCGGTCCTGTTCCGTATAAAACCTATCCGAAAGCATTCCTAGAGTCGTGAGTTTGAATATCGTCCGTGTATATATATCATCCCATTCTATTTCAACGGATATTTCTGTTTTCCTCTGTTGTGGTAAAAAAATATATTATAACAATGGATCAACTGTGTGCAATAAAGAAATTGTCTCGTCATCGTACATAGATGGATGTCGTAATCATAACTTGTGAATATTGTTTGGTTCGGTTATAGGGTAGCGACAGCGGTGGTTAATAAAACCAACTTCGTTGCAATTATGTATTTTCAGAAAAATTCTCACTCGTAGGAAGGAGATGATCATTGCCGCGATAGCTAAACTTCGTCTCCGGGAGAGGTACCTAAACTCCCGTACTCATTCTCGTATACTCGTGTCATGCATTGCACGAGTACTACTATGCGTCAAACGGTCTCCCAACAAATAACTCAAGGCGTCTTTTCACGTCGAGGAGAACTTAAAGCGCTTGCCATTCCTTCATTTTTCCTGTAATTACTTCTTTTTAATCCATCACAGGCTCTCCTTCTTCGGTATCTTTCATTCCATCTTTCATCTTTCTAAAATGACCAAAAAATATAAAGCCATTCCTTATAATGTGTCCAATTATTTTTTCCAAACTTTCTTGTTAGTGTCTTCTCTATAGACGTTTTCCTTCGTTCCACTCTTCAAAAAGCTTTTTCGTAAAGCTCTTTGTTTCTCGTTTTCCTTTCTTTTTCAAGTTTCATTATTGTTATTAATATCTTTTTAAGAATAAATTTTCGTGGAATCATTGTATCAATATTTTCGGCAGGGATAATTTACCATGTGTTTTTCTTGTCATTAAGAAGTTTCGTTTCAATTACGTACCGAATATTATATCCTCTACGCGAAATGGAGTGGACGATAGGATTTCTAAATTTACTGATACCCTCACACACATGAAATAAGCCAAGGTTTTCATTAGTATATTATTTCCTGTCTCCGGCGTAACTTTACGAAATTTACACAGCGCATTGAAAATGAAATCAGTAACTTGGTAATTTCGAGCGAACTTTATTAAAATACGATTGACACCGCAGGCTGTACTTCCCTTTCGTTTCTCTCTCATTTACATCCAACACTCTCGCCCTTCTTTCACCCTCCCAAACCCCCGTTCACTATCCCTTTCCCTCTGGCTCCACCCTACCCCCTCCCCCACCATGAAGTTATATATAGTACGAGTTGGTTGTCTTCCGTGGAAACTACCTGATTATGACGTCCAATGTCGAAACCTAGGTCGTATTTTAATTAATTTCGTGTGTAATTACCAAGTTACCTCTTTCATTTTAATTAATTTATATTTTTTACCAAGTTACTATATATATATTATATATATATATATATATATATATATACACACACATTCAAACACGAAATCACGCCATACGGCGAACAAATATTCATTCGCATAGAAATAGAGATAAAGAAAGGGGAAAGGAACACACGTAAAGGACGAACACAGTAGAGGCGTGGAAGGCTGATTCAGGCAGACCACTAATGTAAAAATATTTTCCTCGGCCGGGACTTGAACACCGGATCTCTCCACTTGCCGGGCGGATGCTCTAACAACTTGAGTTAATGAGAAAATATACTGTTACACTGAAATCTGCGATCTTATAAAGCGCCAAAGTGCTCCGATTTATTGCCCAGGAGATGGCGTTAGGGAGCTTTTACACCTACCAAAGGAAAAATAGACAAACACAAGAGGAGAATGGACAGTAGGTTATCAAGCATACAACATCATAAAGGATAGGAACGGTGCGTTTCATGGCACGCATAGCCAGAAGAAGAGACGTGCCACATTGGCCAAATTCACAGTCAAACACGAAATCACGCCACACGGCGAACAAATATTCATTCACATAGAAATAGAGATAAGGAAAGGGGAGTAGATCACTTCTACTGTGAAATAGGAATAAAAATGTCCACTTCATTCAATAGCTTTACCATTTGGTGAAGCTCTTGAAGTATAATAAGCATTTCATTTTTTACCAACTGCACTTTCGATGGACGTCAGTATTCCTTATTTTCTCTCTTAGTGGGCAGATGAAAATTTAATCCCAGAAGGGAATATTTTGATGAAAAGTCTTTGCTTCCGGAGGAACTTCGACTTTTGTTTTTTATGCAAATTTATTTTCAAGTTTGATTTGATGCGTTCGAAATTCTCTTGCCAATTTCAGTTTCCCTTTCTAAATACTATTTTTATCACTACCAAAAGTTATCATTCGTCTCGTAAAATATCGTATTAAACATGTTACCCGTTTCAAAACAACGTGACATTTTCATAACCAGATGCCATCATCATTTCCTTTTGACGGTAAGCGTTATCGACGACATATTTAATAAAATAGTCAGGGGAATTTTTAAGTTGCCCAGTTGCGAAATAATTTAATCAGGTTAAGCCCAGCACGATTGCCTATATCATGTCGGGATTAGATTGAATCCCATTATTGTATGTGCCATAAATACGATTTTATCAGCTGACCTAACTTAAATTTTCACCTGTCAAAAATTTCCTGTTACCTTTTTTCTTATTTCCTCATTCCAGTGTTATCAGCTTTCTGCTAATATGATCCATAAAAATCGAATGGCTTTCCCTTAAACGCCGACTTTCTATCCGTACCGGAAATAGCCCTAAGTGTTTTTTTTGGAACGGAAATGCGTTTATGTAATAATAATGCCTTATTTTTGGGCATTGCCGATATTTTCGCACCAATACCGACATCCTCTAAATCCCGATAAAATCCAAATTGCCGTAAAAATTGATCATGAGTGAAACAGGCTTTTTCTCTTTCCAGCGCAAAAATCGAATGTTTATTTTACTTTTCTCCATCCCTCTTTCTCTCGCTCTCTCTCTCTCTCCCTCCATGAGCTTAAGCGACTTTTCCCCCCTTTCCTTCCATCCATAATAAATAAACGTACACGGGATCGGCACACGGCTACGTTATTGGATTGAATTTTTCAAAGCGGCGGCGCGGGTGTGTGGGGAAGTGTGGGAGGGGTGGAGGGAGGGAAAAGGGGATGCTGAGGGTTGCGGGGGTAGAATGGGGAGTGAAGGATGCCATGACCCATGACTGAGTCGCTGAATGCTGCACACAATAGAGTGGAGCCGGGGGTTGTGGGAGGAAAGGGGGGAGGGCAGGGATGGGAAGCGGAGAGAGGCGAGAGGGAGCTAGGATCCCGCCGAACAGGTATGCGCAAATGTGGTTCCATGGGTCGGAGCTCCCTTATTCATGAGCTATTCATTGTGCAATGAGCGCTCACTTATTCATATCACAGCACGGAGACGGCGGGGCCCACACAATTCACGAAGCGGCGGATAAGGCTCCTGCACTCCCAAATCACCGAGGGACAAAACGATTGAATATCATTATACAGTATCCCCCGACGCCGTCTAAGAAATCGTCTAAGGGCTGTAGTTAAACCGTAGTGAACCATGACCCAAACACGTGGTACGCAAACTGGGTCAGCCCACAATGAAGATCACAGCTTTTGGTATACTTTAACCATGTGGTGATCAAGTTTTAATCCAGTTCCATAAGTCGTCAAACGGTGGCGTGGCACCATAGCGAGGAGGGCGTTCGGCTGACTTACCGATAGGTCACGTATTTAAATTCGGGCGATCCCCCCAGGATGTCCCCAGGCAAGCCAAAGCCGCGCGATTTTTACTGGCACCAAGGCTTTAGGGGAGACCAAAGGGGACATTGGTGAATTAAACGCTCCCTCCCACACCCTGTATGGGTGAATTTTTCGCGCCGCACACTACCCTCGCCTCTCCCGGAACCCTTTGGATGCAGATGGCCGTGGAACCCATGCTTTAAGTTTGTAGCCATTTTTATGAATGAGCCTTCCGATGATCTCTTTATGAAGGCTTCTCGCAATTCCAACTTTACTTTAATCGAAACTGATTACTTTTTTTTTGTTTTGATGGGTAAAACTTTCTGTTTCCTGCTCGATTCAACAATTAGCGGCTCCACATTGGACGACGCATTCAAGCGATGACGGGGAGATCGTTGCTCTGAGCTCCAGTCTGGCGTGATGATTCTTTTCGGTTGCGTCGTTTCAATGTTTTCGTCTTCCTCGCGTGGCTTTGTGAAAGATTCCGTCCTGATGTTCCCCGCGATTCACTTGATTTTTCCATTTGTGATCATGTGTATACGGCAGAATCATTTTGTCGGTGCAGATCCTTATCCTCTTTAAAAATGGTTCGTTATCACCAACCCGTTCGGTTAACTTAAAATAACGACCATGCGTTTCGCATCGACCCGCTCGCACGCCGATGACGGAAGGCTTTTGTCATTTTGTCACTCTGCTGTTATTGACCCATCCCGGCGGTTTAAAATTCTTCCTCTATCAATTATGTTGTGTGGGCATTTAAAATATCCCTTACATTTTTAACGTAATTATCCACCAATAAATTAAGTGTGAAATTATGAATGGAAATCGTTGCGAAGTTTTTCGTGATCATATTCACGGTTCACAATATATATTTAAAAATGCAAAAGAGTAATTTCGTTTCTCCGGCAATACGGACAATAAAAGGGCAACACAACTGAATTGACAGAAAGGAATGAAAAAAAATCTGACATATTTCTCAACGGAAGAAATTCTGATAGTATTTTTTTCGGGAGAAGAAACAAGATTATTCTTTTATGCTAAACAAGGCTTTACATCTTTCCGAGATAGGAAACTTGGAGATTGTTTTTTATATTTTCCAGGTTAAAAAGTTTCAAGTGCTCTTGCGTTCCCATCTACTGAGCATCAATTACGCGACTAGTGCTGGAATGCTAAGAAACTTCTTTAAAATTTCTTCCCTTGTCTTTTGTAGGAAAATATCTTTTATTCCATCTACAGATTTCAATTTTTGATCACCACATTTGGAAGATGTCTGCTTTGAAATCAGATTAGTTTACTTCCGAGAATTGAAAATATACTCTTTGTCTATATTTTTCATTTTTATGTCAAAATAGGCAAAATTGGCCATTGTTGCCTAATTGAAGAACTTCTTAAATGGGTTCGAAACTACAAAAAAAAGTTTGGAAAGTAGAACAAATGAAAATTACTTAGGAACTAGGACAGATTCGTTGCCTGCAAAGCCGTTTAAATTTTTGAGGCTATTTATTTTAAAACATAAGGATTGACTTGACACATACATTTAATGCGTTGTGAATTATATGAATGAATTTAGCTTGAGAGAAAGCATATCATTTTTATCTCTTTCACTCGTAAATTTGGTTTGAAAACAGAGTTCAAATGCATATAATTTTGTTGATTCCATATATCATATCAGTACTATCAAAGATAAACGCGTGGCTAAAATGTTTAAAATTCCCGCCGATGAATATGTAGAATTTTTTGTCATGTTAGCTTCCAGAAAGTTCACTATACCACTCAAACTGGTTTGTTCGCATGCTAATACATTAATGCGGGTTTTTTTTTTGGAAAAATAATCTAATCTGTCCAGGATCCGAACCAAGGTTTTCTCTGGCTCGCATTTGGTTGTGTTAAGCAACGGTTTAATGGCGTACAAAATTGTTGAAGGTAAGAACGAAAGAAATAAAGTAATTTTTTTCAATTACCCTAGGTTCAGCTCTTGGGAGTTAGGTTTATTATTACGAATGATACGATTATAATCTCGTATAATATACTCAAATTACACGAGGGAAATTTGGCTACCGGTCACCACGGAAAATGTCCTCACACGAATTAAGTCGGAAACTTCACGAGGAGGCGGGTTTATAGTCCACCGTTACACCCCATGGAGTGTGTCTAGGGAGGGATTTGACATTCCATGACGACACGTCAATAATTGTAAACAAAATAAATTACCGTCACTCTCCCGTCCTATCGACCAACTCTGACGCAATATTTTACACTGTTGCGGATAGTTAGCTCGGTATTTCCGTAAGAGGTTACAAAAATCTGTTCCGCATTCTCTTTCGCTACTCTTGTCTCTTGAAAATCTTTTGTGAACTTTTGGAATACGACATAAAGTCGGAAATTTTATGTCGGCACACAAATTTTATGTCCCTCAAGTAAATTGGGGATCGGGATGGGGCGGTGGCTGAGGTACTTGCTTCCCATCCAGAGGACCCGGGTCCGAATCTCGAAGGTGGTAGATATTTTTCAGTGGAATTCCGACCCCTACTCGAGGTGCAATTTCGGAGAGTACTCTGAGTGAGTACGCCGTCCGTCGAATGGGACGTTCAACTGCGGGCCCGTTGGCGTCTTTCGGCAAGAGTAGGCTAACGACGACGCCGAATTTTCCTCCACCCTTCATCCTTTCCTGTTCATCTCTAATGGCGCAGTTGACCTCAGCTGTCGGTTGCCTTCCCTAAAACTACTACTACTCAAGTAAAGTGAATCGTATCTTTCGTCCCAAGCGCTGAGGAATGGGTTCTCAGCAGAATTATAAAGAACGGATAGACGTCATCTTATGGTTTTCTATTGTGGCAAGAGTACTTACCTTCCTCGTTATCGTATAATATCGTACACGACTTTTTGACTTGCTCTATTTAGTATAGACCGCAAAAATAAGGATCTAGTTTGCAAAGTCACTCGGGAATTCACCTCAAAAGCTGATGTTTTGGGGATCATAATCGGTTAACAAACCCGACCGGCAATCGAGAGATTCAGAATATAATCCAGGTGTAGACATGTCATGAAGACATGTGTTTCCACCCTAGGTTAGTTAATTCCGCGCACGTGACATGCGTCAAATAATAATTAAATGGCGGAGGAAGATAAGTTCAAATAACACGAAATGTATTCTCTATAAGTAAAGAGGCGAGCGAGGTGCAGGTGTAACCATTCCCTTTAATGGCAACCATTTTAAATGAAGCCGGATAGTACATTTATGTAAGTGCATTTGGAGGAAAGCTGAGGCAGCAAAAACGAGTTAAAAAGAAATGAAATAATGCCCACATATTCGAGCACTTTTATACTAGGGGAGTGGAAAAGACTAGTTTAATTATTGATATCGAAATGGAACGAGTTCTTAACGGGTTTGAGACATGCCACTGAGACAAAACTGTGCGCACGTAGGATATCTTTTTTCCCACGAGATTTTTTTTTTAGGACGTCGGTAAGATGGAAGTAGAGATTAAAGCGATGGATATGTTTCGTGGGGAGTCGAAGTTGGTGAGTTATCAGCGGCGGGAGCGGAAAGAGTTAGCAACGAAGATATTAAGCAAGAGAAACTATAATGGTAATGAGATGTCGCGGAAGGGTAAATGTTTTTTAAACAAAAAAATATGATAAAAGAGCATTTTTGAATGCAGTAAGGAAATTCCAGGAATGTGATATTGCTACGACAATAGAAATGTTCACAGGCATAATATTCGATTACGATTTAGTAAAAAATCGAACATGGGTATTGATAGCGTAGTTTTTATAGTTTTCAGGGATAACAATGGTGTTCTCGTTGAGATGGGAAAGCGATGGGAAGATCGTCCGGAGAAGAAAAAAAATAGAGGAGTGAAAAGGCATGGATAATTTAATTTGCAAATGATCTTGCGGATTTTTTTACGAATAAAATGGAGCTCACGAAAAAGCTAGAGGAATTGTAAATAACACTGAGCCATAATAATTACTTTGGATCAAGTTAAAAAAATGCAAAAATCGTTCAGTATGGAGAAAAATATATTACACAGATGACTATACACGGAGAGCCTCTAGATAACGAAGACGAATATACTTAACGATGCTGTAAAGTAATAATGGACGATATTCTTACCAGACAAAATCAGATTTTCGTAATTAAAATAAATTTTTAACATATGGCGCTCTAAAGTTAAACTTACGAAAAACTTCAAAAGAGCTTTGTGCGGAGTATTTTGTTGTATTGCGGTGTAACGATGAATGTGAGATGAGCTGAGTGGAAAATACTCTTAATCTTCGAATTAAGTTGCTATAGAAAAGTGTTACGAGTTGAATGGCAATAAACGAGCGAATCCTACGAAAGGTAGAACGACCGACGCTAAGGAAAACAGGCTGGCGAATTGATGAGTGGAGGAGGCGCCTTAATACGTGGGCCTACAACATGAGGGCCTTTTAAAAATCATTATAAAATGAAAAGGAATAATATGAATAGTAGAGGTAGACGGAAAATTGAAGATGTGAAACAAAATCATGAAAGACGTGTGCTGTATAGCTCATACGGGTCACGTCTTCCATGCTTCCGGCTTTCATTGAAAGTATATAGTGGAAGTGAGTTACTACAAAGTAGGTATCGTGTATTGCAATATCGATGGAAATGGAAGAGTTTGCTAAACCCACTCCGGTTAATCCTCCTACAGTAAATAGAAATACAAACCCTAGAGCTCATAATATAAGGATGGTCTATCATTGAATTGTTTTCCGTGGAGAGTTGCTGAACTGAAGATTTTAATAACTGTTGGTACTGCAATAGCTATTGTTGCTGATGTAAAGTATGCTTGTGAATCTACATCTATTCCTACTGGCTTGGAATGCGTAAATAACTTATGGAAAAGACAAATAGACGCAAATCAATCTACAGAATGTTACCCAGAGAAGAAATTGAGTGATTTAAGAGCTAATTAAATCGTCGGGATCGCCCAAAATTCGTTCCAACATTTTTTTTAATTGATCATTAGCACTGTCCAGGAAATCGGGAAAGCAAACTCCCAGTTAATGTGATCGGAACTTAAATGAAGAAATCAATGAGTTTCTAACTTTTGGGGCCGGAAGTTTACCAAGAGTGCTGACGTTATACTTTGAAAATAATAGCGTCTACAACACTCTCCTTGGGCAAAACTTTGATCGATTTTCAACTACAAAGTCGTTGAAAGTCTGCGTTTTCCCAATTTCAGTTGAAACAGCACCCTCAAGTGAAAGAAATAAAATGGTGTGATAAACGTTAATTATTATGTGACGAAAGAATTTTACATGGATTTAGCATCACTAGCAAAAGGCGCATTTATAATCCCAGCTCTCTTTTTTGTTTTTTTTTCGCGTGCGAAAAATATGAATATTGAGAGCGGTGGAAGTTTCTTTGTATTTCGGAACAAAGGGAGCGTTGGACTGTGATGCTGGGAGCCAATGGTGTACACCAGTGGTGAAAGCAAATACCATCGCGACATTTTCCCTTTCGAAGTGGTCTAAGGTCAGCAGTTTTTCGCCTCTGCTGTCGAGCTAATATCACGGCCATCGACTTAACGCCTAGAGAAGCGAGCGGAGGGACAAAATCCATCCTAACTTGGAAATCGATTCAAGACGAACAGTAGTTCATTGCTACGCCAAAATTAATTTTCAGCTGGTATTTTGCATGTTTTTTGAAAAAATGATGCTGGGGTGCTACAACTTTGTCAAATCGACCGATTGATAATCGAAAGATAATCGCAGGAAACCGATTCCGATTCTTTTCACTTCTAGTCTCCTTCATGACGCGAAATTTATTGCTCATGTTTGAGTGAAGGGAAATCTGCGTTGATTTTCCCCTTGCTTCGCCTATTTTTTGGCTAATCGGGTGAATATAGGCTATACGATAGAGTTCACCTTGAAGCACCCAACCCATTATGTCGAAGAAGGACGCATCTCGTTCGATATCTAGTGTCTGGTCCCCTCCCTGGATAAATATCAATACGTCCAGCTCATTTTCTTTCCGTCTGATAAACCTTAATGGTATTTACCTTGGGGCATAAGGAACGGTACCCAATTCATCCGCGCAAGACCGCGTTCGATTCTCGATTTAGTGATTTCTTTTTTTTTTTCAATTTAAGTCGGTCAAATTTTAGGTCTAGCTGAGAAACATTCGTCCGCTCAATATACAAAGATACGGGGAACGGTTGGGCGACGGCGATTCGGAATCTCAACCGCTGCTTTATAATTAATTATTTCTCCCGCTATTCTTTATGAATATTATATTCTCCTACTTATGATATGCTATCTCCATGTATGGGTTTTAAAAATTTTCAAAACACTAATTCCATCCCAAAAGTTTAAGAACCGGCGGTAAAAAGATTTGCGACTGAGGTCTTAATGCCCCACGTCTCCGTCAGCTAAAGTCAGGACGAAAGAGTATTATGCCGTATACCGTCGTTTGATTTAACCCTTCGCCCCCTCTTTTGAATTTATAATTAATTTATTTTTCAAAATATGTCCTAAAAGTTTCCTGCCTAATTATAAACTTGACCTGACGGCTCCTGCCACTTAGTCACCGCATTAAATTTTTTTCCCTCCAAGCCGTCGGCTCCATCTCCTCCCAACCCTGTCTCGTTCTCCCTCTCTCCTAACCATTGTCTCCTTCCCCAGTTTACCCCTCAATCCTTTCAGGTGTTTATTAAAACCCATAATATTCCCCCATGCCCGTTAGTCGGGAGATGGAGGCAGGCTGTCTTGGGCAGCGAGGGAGCTCCGGAGAGCGGCTAAACCGCGAGGAGGAGGTGGAACCTCTGACATTTACAAATTTCGCCGCCGCCCATAAGTGTATGACATGTGATGAATGAGATCGGGGGAAGGGCCGGGGCGCGGGGGTGGACGGGGGAGAGGGCAAACGAAGGAGGGGGAGCAAGAGGGGAAATTGGAGCAGCAAAGCGGAACGAGTTGAGGGAAAGTCGGGGAGAGAGGGAGAGGTACGGAGGTTGGAGTGGGGTTGGGTGGTTTTTTCGAGGTTGGTGGAGAGGTGGTGTGCGAGAGAACGGAAGGGGTGGTCCGTGAGAAGCGAAGGGCACGGGGGGAGGGTTGTAGAGTGGCGAGACATGAAATTCCCGCATTGTGCGCGCGTGTGTGTGGGCTCGCGTTGCGATGGCGCCGCTCCTGTGTTAGCTGGACCGTGGAATTTATCTCCCTTTAATCTCTCCCGTCTCCCCCACACGCTACCGTGAGTATATATACACGTGGAGGGATGGGGTCTGTAGAGTGGTGGGGGAAAGGTGGTAGGGGTATGATGAGGGGAGAGGGATGGGGTGAAGGGAAAAGAAGGGAAACGAGGAGAGAGGAAAGAAGAGGGGACCCTGAGGGGAACCTTGCGGGATCGATTTGTATGACGTCAGGTGGCGCTACACTGCCGTCTCTCCCTCTCTCTGCTTCTCTCTCTCTCTCCCCTCTCTTCCGTCCTCCCTTGGGAGTGGGGTGAGGGGAGGTGGAAACGGAAGTAGGATGGGGACAGTACGAGAACGTGGAGGGAAGAAAGGGAGGGAGGGAAGAAGGAGGGGAGGAAGGGAGAGATAAGGAGATAATCGGCGACGTAATCGCCGTCCCCGTCCTCTCTCGAGTGGGAGTTTTGATTGCGGAGGAGATTGTCACTTAGGAGAGCTCCCTTCGAAATGAGCACGTCCTCCTCGAAAATTAAAACCCGAAAACTGAAAAAAAAAATAAGAGCGGAGGTGCAGATGATACCATCGAAGCATCTATATTTTCCGATGCTTCTGGTGCGCTCGGGGGCGCGTCGAGTGCGCGCTCAAAACTAAGATATCGGTGTAATTGAACCCGGATTGGTCCGGGGTAAACAATTTCGAAGGTGACTGTGAAGCTCGAGTATAAAATATCCCGTAAATTCGTATTTTTTGGAACGGAAGAGAACGCTTTAAATAATTTCTCCGAATCGGGGAACAGCGTAAATCATTGGGGCATCCCTGGGGGTGTTTCATTTTTGTTTTTCGACAAATCGCTTTCAATGTAAGAATCACCCTTCATTTCGGCTAAAAATATGTTATGTGAGAATTTTGGAGAAATGTTTTCCGACTAAAAGGCCATTCCATCGTCATAAGCATGACTTAAATTGCGCCTGTAACTATGGGAAAATTATTAGATAAGTGCGACGTAAATTAAGGATATGGCATTACCATACATCCCTAGAGATAATAATTATTTTGGAAAAAAACAACTCCCCTTCGTTAATGGAGAATAAGGAAAATGAATACCTTATTTAAGATGATGCACACACCTGGGAACTTCGCTATCGGCATAGATCCCGTGGCGTGTAGTGATTAACTACTCAAAACTTCCCTTCACCCTTTTTTAGGGGTTACTATGACGAATATGAGTCCCGGTGTGAAAAGTAAAAATTGGTAAAAATACTGCGTAAATTTTCGTAATGATAGTTTTGCCAGTGTATTTTTATAGGCATTCGAAATTGGGTATTTCTTAAAGCGGGGAATCTAAACTTTACATTTCTATAAGGTTCCATTTTTGCGGAATCCAGACTATAATTTGCATAATATTATGGATTACGAGAAGGATTTTAAAGTTACTCCTCTCACAACCCATATCGAGTTGGGATGTGCATCGTATCATCGTGCTGTTTATAATGTAATAATAATCCAACTTGTACTATGATTTCCAAAATTTAAATTATAATGTTGCATAGGATAATGCTGATCTAGCATACCTATGCTTCATTGTTGGGAGAAAGACAATAAGAACCAATTTAGCTTACGTTCTAGAAGTTATATCTATTAAAACTCGATATAAGGCAAGATAGGAACCCAAAACACCCAACTTGCTAGGCTAAACGCTATCTACTGAGCATTTCTCCCTTATGAGGTCAAGTACTTCGTGGGCACCGTGCCTGGAGATTTTGGAACTTCAAAATGGCTTTAGGCTATCAATTAACCCTGCAGTTGGATAACGAAATTATGCTTAAAGCATTGAAGCATTTCTGGTACCTTTTCGTAAACTTAATGCTAGAGGGGTGTTTAGGAACTTCAGGCATTCAAAAGTAAAGATGGAAAACTAACTACTAACAAACTAACATATAATATCACACTTATCTTGTTCGTTTCAATTTTTACTCATGAGTTTTATCTGACAAATATTATTTTATTATTTATTCAAAGTGTTATACGTGTTAAAATGTAAGCATTTCATGATCTCTCACGGATACTAACCTCAAAGTATCGCGAGGACTTCCTCTTTCTACATGTATCCTCTACTTGTTGTCTTAATTTCTTCGCGTATCTTACCTGTCTTCATGCTATCTTGAAAATTACTCTCTGCTTTTCTCTACGCCACTGACCCAACGTTCTCAATACTTTCTTGGCCTTCAACATCTCACAACCGTTCAATATTTTCAGCATCCACTTTTTTTTTACCTTTTTCGGATTTTCTCCGGCGACTTCCTCTCCGTCCAATTGAAATGAGTATATTTTACCTAACTGAAAAAGTCATTAGTAATTACAATTAAATTTTAAAATATAGCGTGAATTATTAATCGTCACCTGAGAAAACTCCTCGTTTTCTATGTCGAATTTTTTATGCCTTCTGCGAACTTTTCGAATCGATATTTCAAGATCGTACAAATAATTTTATTGTTAAAGATAGCTACGGCTATGGGAAATGATTTCCATTGAGAGAAATCAACTTTGATAAGCGCCGAAAGAAATTAGCTTAGTGAAAAATAAGAGTGGAAATATATTAAAAATAAAATATCATAATATTTTACGTTGATTACACAGGCCAACAGTGGTTTTGGTGCCGGAGCTTTTAATGCTGATTTAAAGAACAATTGGGGTGCTAAATCCAATTATGACACTAGTTTTTTCCTATCAGCTATAGTTTTCATGATATAGATATGTTGTTACTTACGTAAAAAAATCTTCTACGTGATGATATGGGAATATTATATTAATAACACAGGCCAACAGTGGTTTTGGTGCCGGAGCTTTTAATGCTGATTTAAAGAACAATTGGGGTGCTGAATCCAATTATGACACTAGTTTTTTCCTATCAGCTATAGTTTTCAAGATATAGATATGTTGTTACTTACGTAAAAAATCTTCCGATAATTATCGGCACGACAGGTCTTTCAACTTTGGAACGTCGTCGTCAAGTGTCCTCTACGTTCAAAAAACAACCAACGTATACAAAAGCAGTGAATGTGGGGGCTGATGGTGAGTGGAGGGTGCAGAGTTCAGAGAGGGTCAGACTAGCTGGCAGAGAACGCCTAAGATGTAGGCGTTAGTTGAGGGTGAAACAAGAAAGACAAACTCGATTCTCTTCCAGGTACTCTGGCCCCACCTCCGAACACCTCCCCCCCCTACCCTCGTCTCCCATTCTTTTCGTACTGCTACTTCTGTGCTACTGGTTTCACCTATTAATTTTTCCTTTACTTTTTTTCAATATTAATTGTGTAGTCCTACTTTTACCCTACTTCTGCTGAACTTCAACTTTTGTGCTACTGTTGTTTTATCTTTTTTTTCATATGCTTGGGCTATTTTTTGAGCATACAGCACCCATTTAAACAGAATATTCAAACTTTGAAACTCGTGTCGTGATAGCTCATAAAAAAAATATTAATAAATTTCACTTAGTTGTAACATCTTTCCACACTTAGGACGTAATGCCAACTCAAAGCTTCTACAGTGAACTTCATTTTTAGCACTAATATTTCTTCAAGGAGTATAAAGGGCTTCCTTTATAATGAGAATATATCTCCATCTCTCAAAGGAAAATATCTGCTCATTTTTTACTATTTTTCAGACAAGCTAAAATGATGTTTAAATTTTACTGAGGTTAAAATTAAAGTGCTTCTCAACTGTTTATCTTCGGTCAATTTAAGTCAAAGCAGAAAAAGTTTGAAACATAGACACAGGAATTATAAATATGTTTGACATTAAAATCCTTCTTTTTCTAATTTACACTTCTTAGTAATATTAGTTGAATAGTTGCATAAATTATGCAACCAGGAAAGTTAACATTTAGCGAATTTTGAATGGCTATTATCAGTATTAAGCACTAAACGTCTATTTTGGAGTCTTTCTCTTTGAAATTTGCGGAACAAAAACTGGAAATTGTTCTCGCTAGGGCCTTTATACCACTAAAATAATATTTTCAGCTTTTTTTGTTTTTTATTATCGCAATGTTATTTTCAACTTAGGATTAGGCGTTGGCCAACGTAGAGTGGGCGTGGAGGGAGGGAGAAATTCCTTTCAGACTAAAGCATTTTCTCTCCTGGTGCTTTTGCCATTACGATACTCACCTATTTGACGACATTTCACATCAATATCGAAAAAAAAAACCCTTCGAAACTAAACTAAAGTGGATGGACTTTGACAAGAATAAAATAGAACTGCTGTTAAAATGTCCTTGAATCTTTCTTTTGAATAAAAAATTTATGATTATACCCGTCCAATGAACTATACTTTAACGTAAAAGTGACAAAAACTCTTGGACAAATACTTATACTAAATTTTCAGCATCCCATTTATTTCATATCGACGGATATGTTAGCTAAACTATGCAAATTACATTTAAACCCCACACTAGTTGGTTAAAACAGATAATCACTGCAATGAATATAGTTTGATATGCTGCGTTTATACTTTTACATTCTTTAAGGGACGTGTCCCAAGAGTGATAAAAATTGACGAGTATTACTTTTAGCGTGACCATAGTACAGTTTTTGAGGTATTAATAATTCTTCGAGTAGTATAGGACTTCTTTTATAATCCGAATTAATCTCCATCTGCTCATTTTTTACTACTTTTCAGAAAAGCTAAAATGATGTTTAAATAGCATAAATAAGTCACATAAGAAATTGAAATTTCACCTGGAATCCAAATTTTAGCGTGCGGTGTGGACTTAAATTCATACCGGGATATTCGATATTTCGTTTCAGCTTAATGGATGCATCTTAAATTTCTTATAGCTTTGTTAACTGCTCATTAGATCATCATAATGAATACCAAAGAGAGTAAATTCTAAAAAAAAAATCAAATTTTGGGCGTGTCCTAATAAATTACTGTAGCGATAAGCGACCAAATTTACTCTCCAAAAATCACATGCTACATTCGCAATTAAAATTCATGAGCCGATTTCAAGGTGTTGCATAATTAACATCCCTTCGAATATTAATGAGGGGTTGAGTGAGGACGAATTACCTTTTTAAGTGTTATCAATTTTAGGCCGGAGATTTTGTTGGTCCAATCGGAAACATTTGTTCCCTCACTCTCGAAACACCGCAGCGGCCGCACGAAAAAAAAAATACTGTCCGTAAGGTTAAAGACGGAAAACGATGCCGTTAAGTATCAAGGTAATTGATGCGACACCGGCCGCGAATGACAGGGACCACAGGTGTCAATACAGAGCCCACCTCGGTGCAACAACAATAGCAACTCCCCCGCCCCTCCCCTCCTCCTACAATCCCACTCTTTCCTTTTGCTCACTTCACAGACATTTTTGCAGCCGGCGGTGGAGATTCGTAAAAAATTTAAGGAACCGGAGAAAATCTTTTTTTTCTTTCCCTTCATCCTTTCTCGGGTGAACAGAATGAGTGTGCTGCGATCGGGGCCGTTCGATAAAGGCGGCCTCTGCTGGGAAATCGGAATTTTTGCAATTTCCCCGCCAGGATCAGGCGGATAGCATTTTCTTTGTCCCTCCCGATTAGCAAAGAGAGCGGAAAACCATTTTCCAACCACGAGGAAAGCAATTGCATCACTTTTCCGAAGCTTTGGGTAATTGTTTGGTAGTGCCAACTTGACAAATTTTTATTAGATTCGATTTATATGTCTGTGTGCATTGATCTACAACGTCCGCGACGGATTCACGACCAGATTGGGGTCGTGACCCGGATTTGAACTAGATGAAGTAACCCTACGATCCGGTCAGTAACCGAACGATATGCTCACTAAGTTGTACATATCATATCTTAAGGAAGCATGATAAAGGAGGACTTTAAAAATTATTTAGGTCACATTCTTGTACAACCCAATGATCATCTTAATAATTGCAATCACCATTTACTCAAAGAAATTAATTATTCGCTTTTAAGAGCAAATTTGGCCAAGTAATTGTTGAAAATTAAAACTTATTCAGCAGCTTAGATATCAGACTGTTAATTACGTCCATCATATGTCTTACCAGGTTGAGAATCAAAATCGGAAGGCAGAGCTTCAAGCCTGTTACCAAGCAGGTTTTCAATTGCCACAAGTCACTCCGCAGCTAGATAAAATCATAGGACAACGTATGATAATAACTTCCATGAGCTGTGAAAAGTCGTAGAAGGACGATAAAACTCTTAAGAAGTCAATGGGAATCAAACACTTTCAATATAATATTTTAAAATCTTAAAAACTAAAAAGATAATAGATAATGATAAACCTTGAATACTCTAATGTGTGATTATAAAAACTAGAATCACAAGGTTTAAATTATCCAAAAATTTAAAAAAAGAAGCACAGTCAAGGAATAAGATCGAGCAAACAACTCAACAGGATCCCCGCCGAGCTTTATGGACATCTTTAAAATTTAAAAATTATTCACAAAAATACACTGTAAATAATTTTGTGTAGTTGTAAAAACTAAAATCACAAAGTTTAATTTATCGTAAAGTCAAAAGAAAAGCATAGTCAAGGAAAATCACACATTCAGTGCAGATGTGTCTCGTTGAGCGAAGTATAAATCGGAATTTAATATTTTAAAACCAGATTTTCTCCTATCTCGTTCTTCGTTCCTCTTTTTATTTAAATGTTTTGACGCCTTCTTATTGTGTCATGACTCGAGGTTTGGCAATCACTGACCTGAAAGAAAGAGCTCGAGCCCCTGGCGCATGAATTCGGTACAAGGGTTAACTCCAATCCGACCAGGACTCAGCTATTTTCCAACTGGCTTATCCCGACGGATAGAGTGAATTCATCCATTTAGCAATTCCATACCGTAAGATGAAATTCTCTCTATGTCGTGAGCGTTGTTCTACGAAAGGAAAGAACTTCATTGGGTAAAGAAACCCTTAAAAACCACTTCAGTTCCTTTGGAGGTCACCGCTATTCACTGAAAATATTCTTCTGATCTTATATGTTGCCTTTTTGACCACTTTTAGAAGCATAATTAACTTAATAACTCATTACCTCACATGTATATGTTCCAAATAATAAAAGACAGTTCAAAACGAACGATTCGTTAAACAAAATGCCCTCTGGCCCGCGGAGTAGGTTCGATTTTAATTCCCTCTGTGCTGGAAAGGATAAACGAACTCAACTTTTCGTCCTTCTTCAGTCAACTTCCGACGGAGTTCTTTATGATCAGAACCAAATATTAAATTTTTTTTTAAATCTCAACACTCTGAAAAATACTTTGGATGAATTTTCCAGTGAAATATTTTCTCGTCACTTCAAGATGCATCGGCGTAGAGGCTCATTCGATAACGAATCCCTAATGACAAAGCAGTACCCTCCGAAAGCCACTAATATTTTATGTTTAAACCAAATTGAGGCAGTAGGCTATGGTTGCTTTGTAGGTAATAACAATATTGATTGATGACGACAGACGACCTTTCTCTTCTCATTGCCATTCAGCTTCTCCTATTTTTTTTTACGACAAACTTCATTAATTGTTCATTCCTACACTTAATTTTTCTGACTGAAATATGAATCAAATATCAAGTGTCAAACATAATTCACTTTTCAATAAAAATTATTCCCTACTCCTTCGAATGAAGCCTTTCAAGTTTTAAGAACTATACACCAAGTGCGGAAACATTTCACTTACTGAGAAACTGATTTTACTGATCAAAGACATAAATGTAATACTGATTAATAGAAGGGTCATCTCTGGCTTGGTGTAAGATATTTTTCTTTCTCATTTGGTCATAGATTTTCATTTAAATCGAAAAAAAAGATAAGTTATAGCACAGGAATAGAAGAAATATAAGATAAAGACCTAAGAGAATAATTCATGGCGTGAATTATTTTCAGGACAAAGGATAAAATATGTCAAAAGCTGAATGAAAATCTCCCGAAATGGGAAGAAGGCGTTTTTAGTCACGCCAAGCGGCCCACGGTTGTCAGTTATCTTCCCAAAATATGCCACGATCGGGGACGTTTGCGATTGCTGACTTGGAACGTAGACACCCCTCACCCTTAGTAGGGCTTCAGAAAACGAGTTAACATGAGGAATTGGCTGCTACTTGAGACACGAAATGTTTGCCATCTCATCATCGGATGTCTCAACTGCCTCCTTTCAATGGCATAGAACCGACGATATCGCAAGAAGTGGGTGTGATGCGTGACTGCTCTTGGATTATTATTAGAATAACGGCTAGGATTGAATTCAGGAATTGTTTTCATTCACATTAACCACTCGTTGGCATTTATAGGGTTCCACTGTGGAAATGTCTACATAACCGGCGCTAGTTCCAATTCCCTCTCTTCCCTCAAGGATTGTGCGATTTATCTGGGTCGCCTATTAATTAATGGTTGGTAAATGAGTGCCTCGTATAATGTTCAACTAACGAATCAAAGAGTTCTGATGCAAATAATACTTGATCCGTTGAAAGCAATTAAAGCACTTCTCAGTTTCAAATTGATATTTAATAAGAACCAATCATATCTTCGAACCTGAGTTCAATTTTCATTCTTTTAGCATTGAGAATGCATTTTGTATAGTATTCGCGGTTCGATTTTTGATTGTTAAAAATGTTATGTTTGAAATCAGTAGCCTTCCGTTTACTACACCAAAACTCCTTGCTATGCAAATGCGATATCTACGAGGCGTGTTCATAAAGTAAGGCCCGTTTGGTCACAGGAAAAAATATACTCATATGAAACACATTTTATTGGCACTTTTAGTTAACTACAAACCTACTTCACTTCTCTACATAATCGCCGTTCACTTCTAAGCATTTTTCGTACTGCTGCACCAGCTTCTTTAACCCCTCTGCATAGAAACTCGCCGCCTGAGGGTTGAACCAATTGACAACGCCGTTCTTGAGTTCCTCTTCGGTTTCGAAACATTGCCCACCGAGCCACTGTTTCAAGTGCAATAAGAGGAAGTAGTCGCTAGGTGTAAGGTCTCATCATCTCCATCTTTTTGGTAACGGCCCAAAAACTCTCGTCCACTGGACATGCTTTGCTCTTTATGCTAGTCGATGAACATTTTTGGTAACCACCTTGCCCACAATTTGTGTTATCCGAGGTTTTCCGTGACAATATTGTAGACAGTAGTGGGTCCAAATTGAGGAAATTGTTCAGCCAGGCCATTAATCGTCAATCGACGATCACATCGCAGTTTTTGTTCCACTTGCTAAACAGTTTCATCGGTCAGAATACTGGGCCTACCACTTCGCTCTTCGTCATGGTCATTTGTTCGTCCATTTTTAAAACCACGGTCCCCACGGTCACCATCATTGTCTAACCTTTCCTTCACTCATAACTGTATGTCCATAAACTAGGCATAACTCCCGATGAATTTCAGCAGCTGACAATCCTTTTGCATACAAGAATCGTATGACAGAACGCACTTCACAGCTGGCGGGATCAACGATTGTCGCGGACATTGTTGTTTGCATACACGGACAAGCAAACGACTTCTGAAACAAAACAAACGCTGCTATGGCTTCTCAATGAATCAGTAGATGGCGCTGCAGGAGTAAAACTGTGTTCTGAAGCGCCAATATTTAAAAATAAGCAAACGGCCCTAACTTTATGAGTATGCCTCGTTGTATATATATATATTTATTTATATATATACACACACACATATATATATATGTATTTATATATATATATATATATATATATATATATATATATATATATGATTAGTTAGGTAATCTACCGGTTAAGGTAGGTTTTTGGATGGACACAACTATATATATATATATACATATATACATACATATATGTATACATACATGTATACATATATGTATGTATACATGTATACATACATGTATATATTGTATACATTTATGTATACACATATATATACACACATGTATATATTGTATACATGTATATATTGTATTATACATGTATACATATATGTATACATGTATAATACATACATGTATATATATATATATGTATACACTTTTTTGGAAAACCCACAAACGTGTAATGTAAATTCACTGATAGTCATAACAAGAGTTCTGTTCCTAATTCCTCTTGAGAAAGGTGGTTGGACCACCGAAAATTCGAGAACCAGTGAGTTTTCCCTCTTTTGTGTGTTTTTGGTTTCTGTGTTTGTTATGACTGTCAGTGAATTGATATATATATATATATATATATATATATATATATATATATATATATATATGTATTCATTCATGTGGCGACGGATAATGGCATACAGATATAAAGAAAAGGGGTAGGAATACACATAAATGACAAACTAAGGAGAGGTGGAGAAGACGGAAGCAAGCAGATCACAAGTGCAAAAATACTTCTTTGACCGGGACTTGAAACACGGATCTTTCGACTTGACGGGCTTTTGCTCTAACCCCTTGAGCTATCGAGGAAACGTAAATGACCCTGAAATCTGCTGGGGGTTTAGGTTCCCAAGTGCCACGATTCTTTGGCCAGGAGATGACGTTAGGGTGTGGTTTCACCCACCAAAGGAGAGATGGACGAGAACACAAGGGAAAAGGATAGTAAGGAAAGCAATCACACAACGTCATAAAGAATAGGAATAGTGATTTTCGTTGATCGCAGAGCCAGAGGGAGACGAACCACATTGGCCAAACACATAGGAAAAGTTCCGGAATATTAGATTTTTGCTACAATGCCTAAAATAGCCTACAAATTAAATCCCATGAGCGTTCTTCAAGCACAAAAAATTGTATATACAAGGCAGTAATTCGCTCCGTTTTGACATATGCAGCCTCAGCTTGGATGGGACTCCTAAGTAAGAATAGCTAGAAAAAAATAGGAGTAACGTTACCCCGCTACCATCGGGGCCGACCTGAAATAATGAGCATTTATGGGAGGATTATGATACTAGTCTACTCATAGGAACGGAGAAAATAAGTTAGGGAGAGATAGGCAAAGATGTGTTTCAGGTTGTAGGGAATGATAGTAGCTTGAAGAAAGAAAAGGGAAATATTGAGAGGTATTAAGGTTCTGGATGGTCCTCATCTTAAAATGAATAATTATCTGCCTTAATAATAATTAAGGAAAATACAGGAGTGTGATTTTCCGAAAGAGGTGGGCATGAAGATGTGAAACTTAATATTAAAATGTATAAATATAGTCAGCTTACCAATCTCACTTAGACCCTCAATATTTTTTATGTCTGGTGCACATTTTGTCAAGAAGTAATTATTAGATTTAGGGTAAGTCTCGACCTATAATTCAATTTTACCTCGTTTATTTACCATTCATCTATCATAGTTCATTATTCGGTTAAATGTAGCTCACTTGTACGAGATGACGAGAGAGACTCTACCTATCCTTTTCTAAGTCTGGCTCTACTGCTGTAAAAATATATTATTTCTAGGTTTTTGCTTTTAGATAGCTTTGTCTAATTTTTAAGAATTTCCTTGTGATCTGCTCACGCCACTATGCATCGCAGTTTGGAAATGACTGTGCTTAGTCTTTTCCTATCCATGTAGAGCTCAATGTAATTACTTTGCGACGAACGGTTATTTGTGGGGTAAAATGGTTGGGCAAAGCTAATTGGGGGCGTTTTTTAATATTTTATACCATTTTCCGTGAGAAGTGATCAATTCTCGTTACAATGCCATCGTTTTCGGACATTTTAGTATTGTAACGAAGAAATTAGGGAGGTGAATGTTTGCATTTATTTCGCACTCAATTGGTCAAACGATTTTTGCCGTTGGGGCAAAATTTAAATATGTTATTTTGCAGGAAGTGTTTTGATTTCGATGGTGTCTCCGAATGATAATCACCTTAATACCGTTTGGAAATTGAGCCTGATCACTTGTAATTGAATTTAGAACATTCGTCTTCGCATTGATGAGTTACTCCTAGGGCTGTTTTAAGTTTCCCTCGTAGTTTAACCTTAAACTATGAACGCCATGGGCACCAAAAATGTTAATCGTTTTCGAAAAATAGGAAAACTTAATTCTTTTAGAAACTCCTGCGCAGAAAACCCTCTAAATTCATCGCAGATTCTTTTCCGAGATTTGAAAAGAAACGAATCACTTTGGATCTGATATTCCGCCCGTCTGAAATTCCGTCATTCAACTAGCTGCGTTCAGTAGTATATTCGGTTATCTGTAAATATTTTTTCACAGAAAAATTGGGGGTGAAGGAAATTAAAACTTCTTGGGAATATCAAAAAGAATTTTCCCTCTAGAGCAGATAAGGCTGTGAGAATGATAATTAAATTTCCCAAAGCAAATCGAAAAAAAGGATAATAAAGCCGAACCTCCACTGAAAACAATTTGTCGTTTTATGAATAAGTTATTTCATATCCTAAAATATGTCCATATTGAAGAAATTATGGAGATAAATATAGCTTTAAAAAAATCCACTAGTATTTCCTTTAGATCGGCGATCTGTTTTTCTATACAGCATTCTCTTCTTTACAGGACTGTGGCAAACCAGCTCATCCAAGGTCAGTCTGTCATCGCTGAAACGTATGACAGCGTCACAATATATTTTAGTGACATAGTGGGATTCACATCTCTTTCGGCTGCGTCAACCCCAATGCAGGTATGTTTATTTATTCTAAATAAATTATTCCAACTAATTACAAAAATTAGTAAAATTAACTAAGTACCGCAGACTTACATAATTTAGCTCCCATGAATTGAATGTTGACACTTTTGTCATGGTTGTAACCTTTAATTGAAGATACGCTCAAAGAATTCTGTTTACGGAAGATATTTTTGTTGTTTATTTTGAAAGGCACCACTAACATACCATTTTATGCCAACAGTTTAAACTTACGATAATGCCTTATATAGGCTGACTTCTCGCATTAAAACCTCACCACTTCTAATTGGAAACGATCGTGGCGGCGCTTGGAGGCGGTAGATGGTTGTGTAGGATCGACCCAAATCCAAACTTCTATTTGCCAAATAGGCAATTAATTTCCTTTTTGCTCTCCTCATGCTTCTTGTGGCCAATATAATGGGATGTCGATGAGCTACTCTTGATAGTTCACTGGATATGTCAGGTGGCGAACCAACTGCTTCGCAAACAAATTATGAAATTTCCCCGAGATAATTTAAACGATTCTGGAGTCTTTTTAGGAATTATCAAATATATTATAAGGGATTTTCTCATTTTTATAGGGAGGAAGAGTTTTGTAATTTTCTTTCCGTCGTGTTTGACCAACAGGGACGATTTCAATGATCATGCGAACAAATTCTTGTTTTCAACACATTTTTACAGAGAGAAAAACTACTATATTTTCGCCCACAAAATTTCCCTCCTCGTGATCTCCTCCTTTCACTAATTAATTTACACCTTCGGCAAAAACGGGATGAAATAAGAATTGATTTGTAGTTCTTTTTCGTAGCGCCTGGAAGGATCGGCAAACCTCAACACATTCATGCGTTGATCGTCACGCCTGATAAATCCAGTAGCACAACAAACGCATTAATTTCAGTAAAATCCGTTTTCTCGTCCATGCTGTACCCAAATGCCGAAATTTGTTCTTCAACTTACTTCATTCACTCTGAATTTTCCGTAAAAAATCTCGGTTTTTACTTTCCTATCAGCTCCAATTAAATCAGATAATTTCATCAAAATATCAGAGCATGTCTGTTTTTTTTTACAAGCTTTCTCTCAGGTTTGAATATTTGCCTACAAAATCAGCTACATAGGCAATTTAGTCTTTACGCAAACATAGGAAGCATACCTCGGTATTGGAGTTAGCGTTATTTATGTACCAAATCTCTGCAACTAAAAAGAAAAGTCATCTCTTCCACTGGATTACTACCAATTTTAAGACCAAAAATCGTCCTACTTTATTTCCTACTATTTCCATTGTTGGTCCTTTGAGACAAAGAATACTGAACATGAACGCTGAATCTAGAAAAAACCATAAAACTTGTTAGAAATAAAAATGAAATATTATTATTAG
Source organism: Hetaerina titia (assembly GCA_037158775.1). Lineage (NCBI taxonomy): Eukaryota > Metazoa > Arthropoda > Insecta > Odonata > Calopterygidae > Hetaerina > Hetaerina titia. Next base: position 54,505,691 of record CM073776.1, on the reverse strand, counting down.
GTAATCTACCGGTTAAGGTAGGTTTTTGGATGGACACAACTATCAAATAAGCATTTTGTGACTCCCCACCTAGCAAACTAATCTATATCAGGTCCCTCTTCATCTCCGTGTACTTCTTTCCTCCCTTCATCCCGTCCAACATCCCTATCCTGTTCCTACCCTTACCTCGCTTGCCCAACATTCTCCCCTCTATTACCCTCTTCAACATTCCACTACCGCTCAATACGCCTTTCATCCATTTTTCCTGCCTCCATAGGATTTCTCTCAACAAACCCCTCTCCTCCCCCACCATTTCTAGTACTTCCTCATTTGTTTTCCTTTTGGTCCATTCACCTTCTGCATTCTTCTCCACACCCACATTTCAAACGCCTCCAATCTACGTCTATCCTCCTGCTTCAGCGACCACGTTTCCGCGCCGTACATAGCTACGCTCCATATCAGAGTTTTTACGAGTCTTGTCTTAACATCCCTACTCAACGTCCCCGTCATCAACTCCCTCCGCCTTGAGAAAGCCTCCTTGCCTAGCGCAATTCTTCTCCTTACGTCCCTACCACTTTGACCGTGTTGGTCCAAAACACTTCCGAGATATGTAAACTGTTCTACCTGCTCTATTTTTCCCCGCCTATTTTAATATTTAGCTTAGCCTTTATATACATATATATATACAACGTAATTAGGTACGCTGTATCTAGTAGGCCATTCAAAGAAAGAAGTGTAATTCATGAAACATACTTCAAACTGAATGTTTTAAAACTTACACAAAGAACTAAAAAAGATATACTGGAAAATAATGTCCTTGAATCTTTAAAACACAAGCCCATTAGGTCATGATTTATTTAATTGACGAATTCAAATGCTTCTGTCAGATTCACCCACGACCATCTGAGTGATAACATCCACAAGCCCTTAATATAGTGATCCTGGCAGAATTCAGTAACAGTACTCCACTTGAAGCTGATAGTGGTGACTCATTTCCTAAATAAATATATTTTCAAGATACAGGCACACCTATGTATGAGGACTTGTGTGCATGTTAACTAACTACAGTGCATTATCATTTACATGTCTTTCCATTTCATACATGAATATGTCAATAGTTTGGCCACATTAATCATGTAACCTTGAAAATATAATTTAAAATATGTTAATAAAATGCAGTATACTGTAATATGCCTACTGAGTAAGGCTAGAGGGATAACGCTATGGTGATAATAGAAATTTGTAACTACATGTTTTTTCCCTCATGTAAATGCCAAAGCATTTTCAGAAGTATCACAGGATTTTTGCTGGCATATGAGATTTAATGGATTTATCCTGAAAACTTATCAAAATATATCACATTTGAGACTTTTTACTCAAAAATTCACTTGAAAAAGTAAGTAATAGCGTATTTAATGGCCTATATAAAATTTCCTTTGATGGCTAATAATGTTTAAATTAGTTTTGAGTAGTAAAAGTTATTTAATAGGATTGTTTTGAACGTCCAGATTGACTTCACCCTAATTACTGATACTTGGTTTCTTCTTGTTAAATGTCATGAAAAATAGTATGCATTTTATCATGTAAAAGATATTGCAATAATTGTCATATGATGCATTGACATTATATGTATCATGAATAAATTATTAATTCCTCATCATTCATACCTTCACACAAGTAATTCATTATTAAAGTCAACTTCCAGTTTGAAGTGAAATAGTTTTTAAGAGTTATCAAGCTAAAACTAATGCCATTTAGAAATAGTGAAGATTAACCTTTATGTCAATCATGGTTCTATTGTTATCTCTATTTCAGGTGGTTGACCTCTTAAATGATCTGTACACTTGCTTTGACTCAATCATCGAGCATTTTGATGTATATAAGGTGAGTTCCAGATGTATTTTTTTGCTACCTTTCTCTAAAAAATAACAAATTGTCATTAAATATTGCACATTATGATTCCTCATTCAGTTCAGCATCATTATTTTTCAAGTTAATGTATTGAACTGAAATGATTAGTGTACATTTTTGTAGCTCAGTATCTACTAGTTAAATATCAATTTTATGAATTTAGTGTTATCTGGTGCAAATACATAGAAATACTTCTTTAGAATTGTAAACAAAAACACTAAGTATTATGAACAGCACTATATTATGGATCTGTATTTAATCATTTTTTCAACCACTTTAAGTATCTTTTTCTCTGTTCAACGACATATTAAGTGCTCAAAAATTTTCATGCCTCATGTTATAAATATGTACCTCGGTAACATAGCTTTCACATTTATATCCCCACAGAGTTGGTATATTTTGGATATTCCTTCCATAAATCTTAAAACGGATTATATATGCTCTATAAATTACAATATGCCAAATGATTCCAATTAAATAATTTATTATTTTTTTTAATTACTTAGGTTGAAACAATAGGTGATGCATACATGGTGGTCTCTGGTCTTCCAGTGAGTAATGGTAATCGTCATGCACGAGAAATAGCTCGAATGGCCCTGGCTTTACTCACAGCTGTTTTAACATTTTCCATTAGGCATAGGCCAAATGAGCAACTTAAACTAAGGATAGGACTTCACACAGGTGAGTGATAAAAACCACAAGATGTATTCCCTTGAATATTAGCAGATATCAGCCTGCCTGAATCAACATCAATGACTGCATTATCATTAATATTATTCATGTGTCAAATCATTTTAACTACAATCATGAAAATATGTTTCAAGATATTCCACGGGTAATACAATTTGTTACTATAAATTATATCAAAGGTGATGATGTGAATTAGATTTTATTCACTTGGTAGCTCGGTGTGCCAGAGGTTTTCAGAGCCTTATTGAGAAGAGTTATAAGATGTATGAGCCAAAGGTCATATTTTGTAACAGACTGTTCATAAAATATTTCTGAAAACAATAATGCATACTCCTAAAAAACAAATACTGCAACAAGTGAATCTGAGACAGCCATCAATTAATTACTACTTCCTCACGATTACATAAAGTTAATTAGCTTTAATTTTTCCTACATTAGGTTAACTTTTCAAGTGCCTCCAATACATCTTTATCACCTTTTATTTTAATGATTACATTAGTGTTAATTTCTGGAGAACTACATTGCCTCTGTATTCTCAACTTTAATACTCATCCAATGTCTTCACATTGGTTCTGTTATGTTCTGAATAATGATTGCAATCCTTTGATCAACTGATTAACCTTGATCATCCAAAAATCTGTTACGACATATCCCTTTCTACTTTCAGTCCTCTATGAAGACATTACTATGCTTTATTTATCATTTATACATTAAAAACCATGGGTGATAATGGAGAGACTTGTCATAACTGCCCTCCTCCCATCTATTACTGCCATCCTGATTTCACAACCACCAACCACTCTTGTGCAGTCTGGGAACTGTTGAGGTTTCTGATAAGATACCTATCCCTCCAGTCTGCTCTGATCTTCTGTAGTATGTTGATTAATTGAGCCCATTCTGTCAAGTACCTTCTTCAACTCCATGAAGCGAGTAAATATTTCCTGTTTGTGTTTTGTATTCCTTTCTATAAGTGATCTCAATAATGCTATGGAATCATAGATTTCTATGACTTTTCTACACACTAAGTGATCTTCTCATAAATACCCAATAATTTTCCTCCTCATGCCTTGCAGCCGTGATACACAACATTAGAACTGTAGTAAAAAATCAATTGGACAATTCCCCAAAAATGTGCATTTTGGTGATGTAATATTCATTCCTAGTGTACCTCTATAATAGTATAAAGCTATTATTTATTGCCAATAAAAAGCGTTGTAATCATTAATACTAGTTCTTAGTATCTCAACCTTTATTTCCAGAAAATAAAGCTTTTTTGAGTGATCACATAAGATAATGAAAATTTTATCTTCCAGGACCTTGTGTAGCTGGAGTTGTTGGTTTAAAAATGCCCCGATACTGTCTATTTGGGGATACTGTCAATACAGCATCAAGAATGGAGTCGAATGGTTTACGTAAGTTTCAGTGATACAGAGAATGTATACAAAATATTTAAATATAATGTGAATACCTACATACTATTGATTCAATTGAATCAATATTGGTCACAAATTTCATATACTTGGCATGGGCACATGACGCCTATAGCAAGTAGGTATATAAATAACAGATCAGTTAATTGGTTAGCATAGTTATTATGATAATATTTGTACATTTACTTACTCTAAAAACTATTTTGACAAAATTTAATTGTAATAAACGTATTTCATTCTGTCCCTTTAGCACTTAAGATTCATGTAAGCCCCTCAACTAAGGAAGTTCTGGACACTTTTGGAACGTTCAAGTTGGATTTGCGAGGTGAAGTAGAAATGAAGGTGAGGGCCAATCATTAACACTTTTTTTTACTTAACTTATTTATTAAACTTTACTTCACAATATTTTGTGTTTATTATGTTAGAAGCCAAGATGTATACATAATTGATTAATCCACAAGTAGAAACTTAAGTCTGCTACTTAGCTAATACTTTTTTGTGTATTATCATTACAATTTGTCATCATTAGTTTCCAAATGGGAGTGGGTGCATTTCTACTTTTTCGTGTAAATTCCCAATTTTCAAATCCCTCAATAATCGACTTCTGCACTGCCTAGTTGCACAACCTAGAGCATTGTAATTGTAATTGTAGATTGCTCCCAATAAGTCAGTCCAGCAGTTGTCACTCGAATGAGTATGGATGATTGCTTGGCTGCAGGTGGACCTTCCCAATATTCAGCGGAGATGTTTAACCACCACCTACTTAGTTCTCGCCCTCACTTGGTGTAAGGCATTTGATTGCATCTCTGAACCTATGTTTCAAATTAGCATTTTTACAGAATTTGCATATCTGTTATAGTACAGCTTGGTACCAGTACAGCTTCCTAGATGCCATGAAATACATATGGTTGTTGCCCAAAATACTGGTTCCAAGGTTTTGGTGTGTAGATTTTCCATAAAGGAAGCTGGTTTTGAGGCACTGGTTGGAGAAATTTTAGACAAAGTCTTATCAGATCTCTGCTGTATAGATACTTTTCCAATTACCCTTGCCTTCCCATTGGTTCTGCCACTTTATCGTGCTTTTCCATTGGCTAATGGATTCAGTTTCTTTTGTTTCATTTTTGCATTCTCTAATATATCTGTCTTTATTTACATATTTTACCCTATTATGTATTTTTCACTGAAAAAAATAGTTTTGCCTGGCTCAAGCAATTATTCAATTTTAATCTAATGATGAATGCTACTTAAAAATCATCATGGGCAGTAATTGTATGACAGATAGAACTGAATTAGTCAGCAATATTATCTGCAAATGTCATATAATTGGGTAGATTGTAGTCAGGCTTTTTGAATCATATTCACATATTCAAAAAAGGTTATTCAAGTCCATTTGCCATTTTATTGTTAATATGATGTATTATCATTTCACTTAACATAGTTTCCCTGATCCAATAAATTGCAAAGATAGCTGTGAAGAGAAATCTTGAGGAATTTTATAAATGTTAAGGAGACAAGATCCTTTTATTGTGAACTGAGTTTACCTCTTTCTTATAACTAACCATGTACCAATTCACTAATCTACACCATATCTATAGCCTATGTAAAAGTTTGATTCTTCCCTGGAGTAATTAAATTTTGTAGAAAAATATTGACACTTATCATATATAATTATTATTAATGCTATATAGTTAATTTTTTACCAACCTCAAGCTTGTAGTCACTATGACCCTATGGTTTAGTAAAACTGTACCAAGTGGATATCAAGTGGTAAGAAGCAAATACCTTAAATGCAGTGATTCATCCTAATTCAGGTCTATTTTATCCAATTACAGAGTCCTTGCGTGAATGTACTGTAATCTATTTGCAGTTGTCATAGTGACTAACATAAAGAATGTACTTATATAAATCTCATCTGTGAACAAAATATGCACTATAATTCACTTTCATTCAAATTTATTTTTAAAGGGCAAAGGCAAGATGACAACATATTGGCTGACTGGAGAGAATGCAATTGTACCACAAGATGCCAACAGATCAGCACCATTGACCAACTTGGGCACAAAAGAGGATAGTGGAAGCAATTCAGGTACTGCAATTTAGCTCATTCTCCTTGAATTATAGGAGAAAGGTACAAAAACATTTGGCATGCATGCTGCAATATGTTTATTAACACAGACGAAATTTAGTCTTGAATACAAATAGAAATATAATATATTTTGGATACACTCAGTGAGTTTTGTCGTATTTGAGTCAATTTTTTATGTTGTTCTTTGTACCATATCTCATTCACTTTAGAAAATTAATGATGAATATCATGGATATATGGTTATAACAATGAATATAATAAGTATTATAAATGTTACAATAGTAAATTTAGCCAGAGACTCTTCATAAATGGAAATTCTATAGTTCATACAGGCAGACATACATACCTGTATGTCTGCTTAAAGTCACTTATAACCAAAAAAATTATACCTGAGGGTTTGAGAAGCAAATTCATAATGATTTTATGAAATAAAAAATTATTTTAAACTTTCTCACTGTGAAAGATCATTATGACTTCTAGGCCCAACATGCAATCATACAGCAGCAGCGGGCTCTCAGAGATGTGAACCAGTTGGAAAAAGTCCAGCACCACCTCAACCCTCTCCTCTCCACACAAGTTACAAGGTCACACTCTCTCCTACCTCATCACTGGGAAGCTCACATCATTTCAGGCAAGAAATTCATTCAACTATGATCACTCTTGTAGTGCACACCCACTGGTGTCCCCAACATATATGGTAACCAGCCAAAAAAATCATAAGAAATCAACTTGAAGATTGGTTTGATAGGTGTGGGTAGAACTCACCCATTCTAAGGTGTATATGGCATGTGAAATTGACTAATCATGGTAGCAAGGGGGCTAGCAGTTCCTTTTCCTTTATCATTGGTTTCCCAGGAAGATTGGGTACTGAAAAAAATCACACAATTTGGGTGATGCTGAGGGTGCCCAGAGGTGTGCCTGGGAATTGAGCACGGGCCCTCCTCTTAGTAGTCCAACACTCTACTCCTGAACTACCATGTCCTTGCATATGACAACAGTTCACAGAAAGTTTTCATATGAATTACATCAGAAATGTGTCAACAAGTTTCTCATCCAAATATAGTTTTCTGAGATACAAGAGAATCTAAAAATGGGTTGTGGAGGAATCAAATATTTAGTGAACAAAGAGGTAACTGGGATATGATGATACCCCAGCCCAGGTTTTCTCATAGACTGATGGCAACTTCAAGAATATCACTGGTAACCAAAGATAGGGGAACCTGTTAATGTCTGAGACTGGCAACATATATTCCTTATGGTCAGCCATGAGAATGGTAAATGAGCAATTCCATATTTAAATATCTTTCAGCTACCCAAAATCATAATATTTACAATGTTTTTATAAACCCTGGACTTTACTACCCTCTGGGCAGCCTTAGGCGACGAACTTATGACATACTATATGTCTAGACATTGCACGTTTGTTTGATATTATAAAAAAATATCAAACCCAGATTGTTCTCCTGTTATCCATCGATGTGAAGTCATGTATGCTCAATAGATTATTGTTGTGCTAAATTTTATTTCATAGCATAAACACTAAAATTACTGGTATGAAACCTTCTGAAAAATATTTTTCCATCCCCTCTCAAGTGGTATTATATCACTCTTTAGGTTATGTTTCATGCAATAAAATATTAATGTTATAATTTTATTAGCATATACTAAATATGTTATTATATATAATCAGGTATACATACCACATATGCAAAACTAATATGTAGTCTTTTGTATTAACAGGGGAGCCTCATCCCCCTGTACACCAGCAAAAATGTCCACAACTAGCTTACACAAAGAGGAAGCAGCAACAGAGATTATGATGGATGGACTGAACAGTAATGGTGGTATCATTGGACGGCACGCACCGGAAGGTGCTGAGGGAAAGCGAGTGACTATAGACTCATCCGTCACCACACCACTTCTTGCCAAAGACGTTGCCAACATATGAAGGGCTAATGTCTCTAAATATATGAACTCTTCAAGTTTTGTGGAAGTGAATGTTACCTGTTCAAGATAAGCACACAAATAAAATTTATCTTGTTAGGATGTTGTGGAGTGGTCATAGAAGACTGTTGATGCTGTAATTGTTGAACAATGAAGCTCTGAACAATGGCCACTACACATGACTGTTCTTGATGGAAAGATAAACAGGAAAAATTTAGCGATGTTCAAGAGTGTGCTCCCTGTCTTTGGATATGTTGTTCAGTGGTACTGAAAAGCACCTAGATCACATTTGCACAAACAGTATGTGTCATGGTGAGTGCTCACTGGTGCAAAAGAATTTAAACTTCCATTTATAATGTAAATTAATGTCACATGAGTGTATTTTTATATTAAGGCATTTCTATCATTTGTTTGGCTCCTGTGAATGGTACGTTGATTAGTATGACTTCAACACAATGATGGCAGTAAGTAATCAGATGTATATTTTGAAACAGATAATTATTTATTCATTAGAGTTAAGAAGAGGGAGATGTGAGTATTATTGAGATAATGAAAGCACAACTTATTTTTCAAATTGCCAAATCAATCATGCACAAAAATATATCTTTAGTTTTTACTAATTTTATCCCAGCAAAAATACATTAATTAGTTAAGTTGATTCAACTGATAAAAGTTAGAAAATCAATCCATTCTGAAGGAAATGAATTGGAAATCTCTAGTCACTGTATTTTCAGTAGGAAACATAATTAACCATAAGAATACAAGGAGTAGATTTTATTTAAAGTAAGACATCAACTTGTGAAATAGTACCCATGGAATACACAATTGGCACAAAAATAAATGTTCACTTATCTGCCAAATTAGAGTAACTTCCAGAAAGAATTATATTATTTTTATCTCCATTGACAAAATTGAACATATGCTTCTTTATAATGGAGTTTTAACACTCTGGCAAGCTAAGGGATAAATTACAAACCATTCACAAGTATCAATTCATTCCTCAACATTCCAGAGCACCAATATACATACTTATATTCTCCAATAGAATTGTACGGTCAAAATTATTTTTATGTGCTCAACTACCCAGCTAAATTAATGTATTAATTATAAATGTAAATCCTACTCTGAGAATGTTATTTCTATTATTAACATTCGCGATCACTGTAAAATCATCTTTGTTTCAAACTTTGTGGGCCAAAAGTGTGGCTTTTGATATACAAGTTTATAGCATATCCATGAAACATCCATTACAATGATGAATTTCTTGACATTATATTTTCCTTCTTTGAATGCTTGTCTTCTGGAATGATGAAAATGAAAGTGTGGAGCAGCACTTCATCAACTAGGTACTAAACAAATAAAGAAGAAGCAATAATTTACTGAAAAAGGAATGTGCAACTAAAAATAAAGTCAACTGCACAGCTACAGTTCATGGATTGGTAAGTTTTACCAGTGGTTGAAGTGATTCATTTGTGTTAATGTTGCCAAAAAACTATCAAACTTCATCCATTAAGTCAAAACTGGGCATTCCCATCCTGTTTACATGTGATTTTCTCAAATGATTTGCAACTATATACGTATATATGTTTATTAAACTGTATGTAAATAGCAATTAAAATTGAAATGTTATCACCTTTTCTTCTCTTATTTCTGAAAAAAATACCATTCAACTTGATGATAATTCTGCAACAAACAATCAGATGAATTCTAAAAATCTAATTAAAGTTTTCTAAACTTTCATCAAATCCACTACTTAAATGTTCATTTTTGTTTTTGTAAATAGCGGAAATCAAATATCTAAATATGTGTACACTGTAGACACATTTCAATTGTAACTATAATTACTCATCTGATAAATTTGTATTACATGAAAAGTGATATTATCATAAACTGATATGTTATAATTGATAAATAAATTAGGAAAAAATATCACTTACCAGGTACTATAAGTAAATGTAAATAAATGAATTAATAAAATCCCTGCCTGCATAGACAATCTCTTTGGGCCCATGGAGCAGGAAGTATTCTTTCGGTGACTCTATGCAGTGGACAATCTGAAGAAAGTAGATCTTCAAAGTAGTCATGGTATACCCTCATCCTGGGAGCAAGCGCATGAGATGCCTTGTTGTCTCCAAGGGGAATGAAGGGAAAAGTGTCATTACAGAGCAGATAATGAGCCAAATGCATTGGTAGAGCATATCCTTTTCAAGTGCGCTTGTACAATTTGGTTAAGGATGCAAGGACCTGATCTCAGAAGTAATGCAGAAACAGTACAGAAGGACTGTGGTTGAAAATGTATTCAATAAGAGGCAATGAATTATGAAACGTTTAGAGTTCACAGAGAAGAAATTACACTGTGAATCAATGGTGTCACTGTTGATGTGAAGATCCCTTCTGCCACATTGCATTGTAGAAGCAGCAAGGACCATGAGATATTAAAGTCGGTTCCTTGAAAAATAAATTCCAGAAATGTATATTTTTAAATTCATACTTGAGAATGTAACATTCCTGCCTTCATGAAGTACATCTACTTTGTTTCCAGCAGAGACAAAAGGAAACTATTATATGTCTTACAGTATTATGTTTTTATATGCCGATTTTCATTTCATGATTCAAAGTGCTATGAATCCCACAATTACAATAGACAACAACTTAATTATTGATCAATTTTAAGACCTGATTTCACAGTGTAAAATTCTCAAAGACCTTCAAGTAACCCAAGAACATTTTCGCTCAATAAGGAAGAGATAAAAAGTTTATCACTGCTAACTGAAGGGTCTTGTGGGTATGAAGAGTGGTTATTAGGGATGCAATACTAATGAGTAGTGCTTAATAAGCCAGAAGACGGTTTAAAGCTCTGTTTAATTATGAATAGACAAGATTTTTAAAGTCTTGCAATGTCATCTTTCTCTGGATTAAACATATATTTGTCTCAGGAAAACATTGACAATTATTCAAAGGTGAGACATCTACCCTGCAAGCTGCCGCAAGGGGGTGTGGTGGGGGGGGTTAGAGCACCACCCATAGTTAAGAAAAAAATGCATGCAAACACACAAACTACCAACTAACATACACATGCACCTACAGATACACCTAATAACTTTACAATGTTTCATTTTGTTCCGACTCATAAATTCAATGTTTTTAATATTTCTAAAGTGACTTCGGTTTCTTACAACTTTGATGTTTGATTGTTCTGGGAATGAAAGAGTATTTCAATCTATCTGTATTGGAATCTGTCTCCCTTATTTTATCTTTGTGGTCTGATCTACGTAAGTAGTGTGGGGCCATTATAATGCCTTTAGTGTCATCTTTAAACTCGTTGGTTCTGAATATTTCTAAAAGTCAAAGTCTTGCTTATTCTCTTCATATTTCAAGTGGCTCCCAGCCTAAATCCTAAGAGACTTGTCACACATGTGTTCTAGTTATTACAAGTTTTAACGAAACTAGTGGATTTTCTCTGGACTTTATCTAATCATCTAAATTAATGTAATTGACGGCCCCGGTGGCGGCGGGACGTCGTCCTCGTCTGCCAATCCAAGGGTCGCGGGTTCGATTTCCGTCAGGGTGGGATTTTTTCCACCTAGGGCTTGGGTGTTTGTATTGTTGTTACAGTTGTGTTGTCATTGTTGTCCAATGTAAAGGTGCTGTTTTCGGACCAAGAAGAATAAATAAAGAATGTCCATAGAAGAAGAAGTAATAGATTGAAGCAAAATATAAATAAGCGGATAACGTATGAAAAAGAGCATTCAAAGAAAGAAATCGACATTTTAAAGAAAAAACTACCTAAATAATTGCAATGTGCATTCAGAATTTCGCAAAACTATGACGTATTTTTTTTGAAAATACACGAATTATTTTACTTCAAACGTCAAAATATATTCGTACGTCATTTATTTAATTCCTTATTCTAAGCTACATAGATGTCAGTACTACTGCGCATTGTCCAAACTTGAGCTGAATTTTCATTAGGAGGCATACATTTAGGCACATTGAACCAGGCTCTTATATGTGTAACAAATTTGGAAACAGGTATAGTCGTGTACTGTAGAAAAATGTGTGTGTTGCTAAAATTGAAAACTCTATAGTGTGAACCGGACGAGACGGGATCGTTTGCCAACTCTTCGTGATTCAAGTTCAAGGTAGTACGCAAATGTGTATTGTGCGCTAGATAATACCCCTCATACCTAGCGAGTTAAAATTATTGGGCATGCTTGTGTTGGAATAGGGAGTTCTGATAACCTCCATATTTTTCATTATGTTGTGCTTATCTGCTTTTAAAGATGTTGTCTTTTGACGTAGACTTTAATGAACTTAAACTGTTATCGATTATGTTTCCCAGGTCTGTCTTGATATTGGAATGAAATGAATACACCAACACTACCCAAAGCATTGTTTTCTTCGCCCAGCCAACAACAGAATGAGCAGAATCCGTGCACAAGTTCAACTTCAGTTTCAGCTGATGCTCTTCTAGCTCTCTCTCGATTGACTATGGAACATATTGTTGATCAAGCACATGCATCTTTCCAGCGTGAGCAGCATCTTCGCCGTCTGAAAGCCTTGCGTCAGGAACTTATGTATCTATCGGAAACCGCCTGGGAATACCAGTCTGTTGAAAAGTATCTAGGGCAGTAGTGTCAAATGGTGTTTGGCGGACTTTTTCTATAATTTACAATCCCACACTCGCTGATGTTCTTAAGCGATGTACGTACGTCTTTATTGAAAATAAAGTCCGCATTGGATTTATAAAAAAGTTGAACCCATGGAATTTCCACTTTTATAGGAATTCGTTTTTGGAAATAGTAATTGCAATATGTTCTCCTTGGTTAAAAAACTTGGAGGGTATTTGTGGAAAAATAACGATAGTGATGTGGAAAACACTGATGAAAAACTTAACCCAGAAGAACTAGACAATTTAGTAACATTTTTAAGTAGTGAAACTAACGAAGGTACGAAAAGGATAGGAAAAGGGTCGGGTTTTAATATATTAAATGGTAAAATCACCTTCACATCTGAGGATTATTGCCTCATTGATGGGAAATACTATCTAGACCTTAGGAAATTCAAGACACGTGAGCCGTTGGAGGTAAGTTTATTTGTAGTTTGACTGCTCTTATTACGACAATACTTTGCCCCATGAGGGCATATTAAAGCAAAAGGTCATCCCCGTTCGTGAAATGTAAATAGTCGGTTGCATTTGAATATTGTTCAACCTATTTGAGGTTTTCGTCGCCAAACTGTTGTAAAAAAGTGAAGTCATTCCACACATTTCTTCATTCGTACTTTTTAATGGCATTAATTCAATCTTTAATTATGTAAATTTATGTCATTTCTATTTTGGATATTTTCTATCACACCGCCCAATTGTTAATTAATTTTCACTATTCGTGGCCAGAAATCTAGTAGGTAACTTGTCCACCTGCAACCTATACAGGTTCACGTCATGGATTTAGTGAGATGGTGATGTAAGCATGGTGTAATTTGTGGGGAAACTAGTGAAGGAAACCCTTGCTATGGTCACAGAGCCACGCACTGGCACCCAGAAATGTGACTAGACAAAATAAAACTGCCATTTTGAAGATTTAATGGCTTCGGGTCAGTTTAGGCTTAAAATTGAACAAATTAGCTAAATGTTTTTACATTTTTTGTCCTTTTAGACAATACTCGCGGCAAGACACCACCTAAATTTTGTATAAGCGGAAATGGCCGTCAGAATCTATGTTAAGTTGGCCCATAGTCTAATTAGGCAACAGAGAGAAAGGAAATTATCCCAATGTCATGAGTGAAATCCATTAGGTTTAGAGGTTAGCTTGAGGCACCTGTATCTATCCAAACAATCTTTGGAGTAATTTCTGTTGCAGTAGTTTTATGGTCATATGATATAATGTTTAACAAATTACCCAAAACCCTACTTCATAATGGAAAAAATCTCAATAGTCTAGAATTAATAGTTGGCCAACAAATGGCATAAAATATTCATTTTTAATGCATACCATATTTTAAATTGTGCATTGTCAATTAGAAATACCATCTTGCCATGGGTGGGTATATTTGTGGCGCTTTGATCAATTGTTTATGAATAGGAGCATTTTCTTAATGGCCAAATCTGTGTTATACAAGATTTTTGTTATTATAAAAATTGTAGGAACAGAATCCATTCAAACCATTTTAGTGTAAAAGTTGAGATTTTGAGTGTGAGTTCAACTAAACCAAGGTTTCTGTTTCTTAAATTTTAGATTTTTGAGGATCCATTAAGGTATCCAACCCTAAAAACTCAAAATACCACATATGGGTATTTTGGAGTTAACATTGAATAAAAGGATGCATTTTCAAGCCATAATTTTTTGAAGTGGCGGTCTCCCTTTTAGTAGGCTCAAACATTTTTTTTTAAATTTGAAACCTTTGATTAAACCCATTCTGAAAAAATCGTGAATGATTTTTTTTTTATCTTTGCACTCAATTCAGTCTTCATTTCAGTTTGAAATAGTGATTTTGAGTCAAACTTACTTAAGTGTGTTAGATGAACTACTTCAAGTGCTACAAATTGAATTTTGAAATTTCTCTAGCCCTTATAATATTTTAGATATTAAGTTAACTGTAAACAGGTGTGCAAGTATGAAATGAAATCATTTAGTAAGTCGAAGAAATGACCAGCACTGGTGAACTAAACGCAGGCAAATTTTGCATTGATAGTTTCGGATGTGCTGAAACATGCAGGAAACCGCATAGATAAAATTATTTTCTAAAACTGTCAGGCAACCATTACTGGGTAATTTAGTACAGATGTCAGAAAAAGGCTTTTTATAAAGTACTTGGGTAAAAAGAGTGGTTACCTGCATTTTCATTCATGTGGTTTTTAGTACTTTTTGAATGCTACTGGTGGCCTACATAACCTTGGGAATTTGATGAACAAATTTTTCTCTATCATCGTGTTTTTTCCATGGGAGAAACGTGGTTTTTTTCCCTATAGTTGTTAAAAGTAGGACTCAAAACCCTTGGTTTTTTGGATTTACGGGTTGAAATGCTGCCAAAGTGAAGACACAGTAAAACAAAATAATGTCTAACGTTTTCTTTGTGTGTGTGAGGACCAGTCATTTGTATTTTTCTTCTCTTCTAAGTGGCACTCTTTACCTAAACCTTTGTCATGCAGTCTGTGAGTTATCCCTCACATTGATAGATGAAGGTTATATGTGCAGAAAAGGATGTTATGAATATTAGGATCATATATTGACAGATTTTGGTTTGATTTCATTATAGCAAAAATACCCAAAGGGTATGATGATGATGATGTCACTCACAAACCTGACAAAAAAGTAATAGATTTAATGCAGACAAAACAGTGAAGTACATAATACAATTGAAGTCACTTTATTTTCTAGTACTATCTAACATGAAAGGGGAAAAGTAAAAAATGGTATTTTAATTAATTTATAAATAAATTCAGCACACAAAGGCAAAAAAAGTTATGCATCTATTAGGAGGCGATGGGATGTTAAAGGTAGTGATTAAAGTAAAACGTTAGGCACCACTGGAAAGGGAAGTTAATTAATTGACGTGAATGGATGAAGATGGAAATTAAAAATAGTTAGGTAAACACATTGATTATAGGGAATTTTGAATTGCAAATGGAAAATTTGGTGATGCAATTATTGAGCCTTATAACATAGTTCAATTATACCAAAGGACTCGCAATTTTCATTTGTGTGTGTTCATATGAGAATATGTACTGGACTGGATGTTAAGGTAAGTGATGGTCTTGGTGAGAGGGATGAATCTTTCGATGCGGCAGTGATGGATGCTGGGTTCCCTCTTTCAAGAGATGAACACATCCTGCACTATAAGAGATAGCTGCATGTGTACACTTATAGCCTCAGTAAATTGTCAGCCACAATTATTTCTAGAGCTTAAAAGGAAGCTGACGCTCCCATGTTTATTTAGGGTTGTACTGTCAACAATTAAAATGAGCGTGCTCTCTCATTTTGGAAGATTGGTTATTCAGTTGTTTTGAGTTATTTGATCATTGCTTCATAATCTTTGTAACGGTCATATAACCTTGTTATAGTTGTTATTAAAATGAATTGGGAGTACTAATTCATTTCTTTATAAGGCCTTTGATGGTATTTTAGGAATAGGATGACATTGGCCTTCCTCCAATTGTCAGAAAATGTGAGATATAAACCCCTCACTCCCTTGCGTATTTATCAGCTGTATGTATTATTATATCAAACAGGGGCCTTTTCTTTAAAAATGTAAGTCAGGGATGGCAAATCCATTTTTCATTCAGATTGCTTTAAAGTTCAGTGATATGTTTGCACTAAAAGTGTACACTACCTGGGGTATGAATGGGTTTTACTGGTTTAAAAAGAGGTGCATATGGTGAATGAAACTTGCTGAATGTAATCTTTGTTGATCAAGGATTATTAGAAGTATTTCCTAATGAAAAATAGCTTAAAAATGTAATGATAGATGAACTTTGCATCCTCTGGAAAGAAACAAGTGAATGGCCCACTCTCCCACCTTTCAAAAGCCAAAATCTGTAATTTAAGGAAAGGTTCTTATGAATTGAATGATTGCCATGGAGATTTATAAAACTGTCCTTGGACATGAGTACTCCTTGCTAGACTTAATAAAATTCTTCTCATATCTCTCCATGTTTCATTGACTCATATGAGTTTTGGTTTATTCTATAGTTATTTGCGAATGTGTTGGATAATAGGTATTGAATTTACTTAGAGTAGGCACTCAGTTGATTTATGTACTTATTTAGTTTTGGAATCAATGATAGTCTTAAGGGCTATTAACAAGTAGCCTTCAAAAGATATTATAAAAACCTACATCTTTGGAAAATGACTAAAAGCATCTCTTTTGGTTTTATATTGAATTTTTTGTTTGTTTTGCAATGAACAATTATTTTATGTTTGCATCACTTCTATAAGCTACATGTGTGCTTATCATAATGTGCAGGTAGGGACTCCCGTGACATTTTCGGTGTTTCGATTGTCAGAAGAGGATGAGTGGCAGATCAATAAGATTTACACCTATGGAGAGGAGGATTGGGATGAAGAATATACAGAAAGTAAAATCCTGGTTGGAGAACATGAGGGCCAAATTATGGATGTACAGGAAGCTGAGAAAACAGGATTGGCTCAACGGCGGACTTTGGTCGCCAAGGTGGAACGGAGGGATGGAAGAGATGTCATTTTAGACCCTGGAGGCATCCGGTTCTCTCTGGACGATGTGGAGAGCAATGTTGTACCCTTTATTGGTAATTCACTCTTAACATTTGGTAAAACCCTTGGAAATTATATGATACAAGTCATTTGCTAACCTCTAAATATCTACCTTTATAAGTATAATTGTAGTTTATTTCTTAATTCTATTCAACAAATTTTTAAATCTTGTTTTTCAAAGAGTAAATAACTGAATAACATTGTCAAATAAATTCATACAATATTTTTCTTACTGAGTGGTGAGATATTTTTGCCAGGCTAAGACTGGAGGTGTTTTTTAGTAGAATTTGTAGAATGGTCAGGGTGTTGGAAATTTTTTTAAAAACTTTGAATCATAAAAAAAACTTGAAATTATGAAATAATTGATACTGTTTGAAGATTTATTTATTTTTTGGGAAAAATAGTGTTTTTGACCAAGATGGCCAAAGTAGTAGGGACATAAGTAGAAAAATTGCATCAGGTAAAGAAGCTTTCACAAAGAGGTAGGAATTGATGACAGGGATATTGAGTAGGGATGTTAAGAAAAGGCTTTTCGAAACCTTGATATGGAATGTGGTTTTACAGGTGTTGAAACATGATTCTTTGAAGCAGAATTGATGGGCGTAGATTGAAGGCTTTTATTGTTTGGGTGTGGAGGAGGATGGAAAAGGTGAAATGAGCAGAAAGGAAAACAAAAGAAGTGCTACTTATGGTGGGAGAAATCCAAAGGAGGCAGGAAAGATGGATGTGGAATAGTTTGATCGTCAATGGGATGTTGAAGAAAGTGTTAAGGCAATTGAGGAATAGGGTAGGCATGTTGAACAGAATGAAAGGAGGAAGTGTGCTCAATTGAAGAGGGACTAAGTGTTGTTTTATGAGAGTCATGTTTTGTGAATGTCATGTTTTATGAGAGGGGCAAGGGAATTATCATTGTACCATTTTGAAGCCTTTATCCATCCAAAACTTACCTTAACCTCTTGATAACCAATAATAATAATGGCTAAAATAATAGACTCAGGGTCGCAGTGGTCCAGTGGGTAGAGCGTTGGACTATTGACCGGAGGGTCCCGGGTTCGATTCCCGGGCAAGGCACTCTGGGCACCTGCAGCTCCACCCAAGCTAGTTGATTTTTCGGGTACCAGATCTGCCTGGGAAACCATAACCCACACAGGGAAAGAAACTGGCCCCCCTACCCTGATCTGTGAATATTCACACGCTGTCGGGCTTGGTACATGGGTGAGCTCTACCATCACCTACTAAACTGACCTTCGGTTTGATTACTGTTTATGGTTTTTAATAGACTCAATGGACAATAATGGGAAAATAGTGTAAATAATTTGTTTAGATTATATAAAAATATATCATCTTAAGTTTGATGTTTTGTAATATCTCACTTAAATAATACTGCACAATGTTGGTACATTCGTTGTACTCTGGAGTTAATAGCCTCTGTTTTAGTGTTAGGAGAACGTCGAGTTGGATATGATTAGAGTCGAGAAATTGTAACAGACAAATGGAATTTTAAAAACATCTAATCACTGGCCAGCATGCTTACAGTTATGTCCATCAATTTAGCATTGCTGTTAGACAATTTACAAATTGAAAAGTGTAACTTGATGTCTCAGAATATGCCAAAATAGTATATCCTTTTCACTGAAGAGTGCTTGGTAGAAGTTACCTTAGCCGTCTACTCTACCAAGTATTAATTAATGTTATATCATCAATTTATTTGTTCCTGCCATATATTAGCTTTGGTGAACTAATTATATGTTAACACAGCCTTTGAATTTGGATAATATTATATGTCTCTACAAAAGTATATTTAAGGTATTTTATTAAAAAAATGTGATGCCACAAAGAGTAGGTGAAAAAAGTACATTAATTGTTAGACTAAAAAGAGATGATGTGTAAGTATTTGAATATTTGTAACTCTGGGTAGCATTTTAAATATTAAAAATAATGAAATAATGTTCAAATCTTACCAAATTTTTTCTTGAAGTTATATATATTCAAGTAAATTTGTAAATCACATGCATTTCTTTTTGCACAAAAAAAATATTATTTGCAGTTGATATCCACTGTAGTTTGAATGTAATAACTAGGATCTACTAGGATTTTCTCTGCCACAAGAGTCAGAGAAATGACATTTTTGTTGTAAATGGAAGTATGTTGAATGGAAGCATATTAAGTTCTCCCTAAATGTTGGAAGGGGTTTTCAAAAGGTTAACTGCTATTGAATGAATACCAAATTGATCATGTCTAATCCAAGCCCTATTTCCTCTCTAAAAAGCTATTTTCCTTGGAGGAAGTAGGCAGAAAATTTCACCCAGTTGACTTTTTGGCACATGTATGAAATATCCAAACATGATCCATTTTGTAGTGTAATAATTTCCTGGTATTGTAATGCTTTGAGCCATTTAATGTGAACGTTGTTTTTGTGACAACCTTTGGTTTTCTCCACCTCATTCTAGCTTGTAATCTTTGAAAATGTTGTAGATTCTCCAAAATCATTATTTGTTTCCATCTTCTAACAGTAATAGTGAATGATCATCATCTTTCAGTCTGTGACAGGAGGTCTGGAAATGCCTATAAGTAGAAAATGATGGAACTGGAGGTATTTAATTCTGATTCGGAAGCAAAATTGTGGGCCAGGTCCTGATTTGGATGAATGTTAACACCAGTTTAAATTGAAATAAATGTTACCCCTGTGTAGTTAGAAAGTGCATAGATGAAAAAAAGGATTAGTCATTATTCACATATATGCTTCTTGTCAACTGATGGCATCAGCATCTCAGTTTATTTTAAATCAAGAATTCATAAAATAATTTAATGAAATACTCCCCCCTAACTTTGATTATTTTTTGGCGAGTCTGTAAAAAACACCTGATTACTACATGTTAAGCATTTTTGCTCATACATATTTGGCACTATACAAAAACCGGCTAAAAATTTACATTCCTTTATTTTATAAATGTATATATAACAGTGTAATACCTTATTTTTTACATAAACCATGAACACAGTAATCAACCCGAAGGTCAATTTAGTAGGTGATGGTAGGGCTCACCCATGTACTAAGCCCAACGGCGCATGAATATTCACATATCAGGGTAGGGGGGCCAGTTCCTTTCCCTGTGCTGGTTATGGTTTCCCAGGAAAATGTGGTACCCAAAAAATCAACTAGCTTGGGTGGAGCTGCAGGTACCCAGAGTGCCTTGCCCGGGAATCGAACCCGGGACCCTCCAGTCAGTGTCCAACGCTCTACCCACTGGACTACTGCGGCCCACATAATTTACATAATGTACTGGGAATTTCAAAATTTGAGTCAAGACTTAATTTAAGGAATGGAATCAGTTTCAACATAAGGAACTAGCTTTTGTTGTAATTAATTACTGATAACTGCTTTTGTAAGTAACTGTATGTAAGCATGGTTAAATTTTGGTTGGTCAGCCCAATTATACTTTGTCATGAAGAATAATATTTCCAAGAATGGATTGACATTTACACATCAGCTTTCCCTTTGCAACAATTCCAGGAAGGTATTGTGGTTATTTTTCCATCAAACACTATGTGGTACCCAGAGCTTCAATTTTGTCATCATATGGTCCCCAGTTTCAATTTTGTTTTTATTTCCAGAAGAAAATGGTTAACAATTATGGGGAATAGGAATATTATTTTGAGGAGATAGAAATTGGATTGAAGTTGGAGGGTGTGTTTTAGGAAGGAGGATTGAACCAACAAATCATTTATGTTTAGCAGGGAAAGGGTGTACTGATTGAGACACCTTTAAAACATAGGAGATACAATAGGATATCAGGTGCAGAAAGTGGGGTGTATTGGTTTCAAGTATAATGAATAGTTGAGAATATCAAGTATCGGATGATTTTCTTCATAAATAAGAAATAATGGACAAGAACTATTTTGGAGGAAGGTTGAGTTAGAGTGCAAAGGAAACAATAATTATGTTAAATATTAAAATAATTTGGAATCTATGGATTACAGGACATTATTAGGAATATCTGAGTACGCAGGAAGTGAAAAAACATGAGATTAAAGATGGTTTGAAGAATGGTCTCCGAATTAAATTATAGATACTGGTGTGAAACCTTTTTGTGGTGGAAGGGCTTGTGCGTTCCGAAGACCCCTAGAGCTGTGCTGGCAGGAATAATAATAATTGCTCCTGGTAGGGGCACCCATGCCAGGTAGGTCGAAGGTTAGGAGCCAGACAAAAGGTAGTCCACCCAGCATCTGTTCCTCAGTGAGGCGGCTGCAAAGGTGTCTGACCCCAGTGGGGTGGCCATTAAGGGATGGTGGCACATTAAAAACACTTGAGGAAGACAACGGGAAACCACCTTAATTATTATTCCCAAGAAAATAATGAGGATATGCTAGGGATGGTGGGTGAGGAGAGGGGTTTGTTGAGAGAAATCCTATGGAGGCAGGAAAAATGGATGAAAGTGGTATTGAGCAGTAGTGGAATGTTGAAGATGGTAATAGAGGGGAGAATGTTGGGCAAGCGAGGAAAGGGCAGGAACAGGATAGGGATGTTGGACAGGATGAAGGGAGGAATGAAGTACACAGATGAAGAGGGACCTGATGTAGATTAGATTGCTGGATTGGGTTTTGTTTGGAGTTATAAAATGTTTATTTGGTAGTTGTGTCCATCCAAAAACCTACCTTAACTGGTAGATTACCTAATAAACTGATGTGAAACCACAAGGATATATGGAAAATAATAGAGGTATGCAGTGATCCCAAGAAACTTGGAGACTGAGTGAAGTAAAAACATGTATGTAAAAAAATTTGTTAGGATTAAGAAAGGATTTAGAATCATACGAAAAAAGTAATCTTGTTAATAAAATAGAACTATTTACAGCCATAGACCTCATCAGTTCATGTGTAGATGCATTATGCATAGAACAATGTGTCTGCAGAAATCTTACCAAAAGAGATTTCTTATTGAGAAACTCCTGGACTAAGTAATAAGACTTTTGTAGCAGCCATAAGTTGAGAACTTTTTTAAAGTTTAATGTTGACATTTTGAAGATTTTTCTTAATTCAATGAAATATTTTTCTGCTCATATGATTTGGATGGCATGCCTACATTGTTACAAATATGATGAGAGTGAATATGATTCCCAGTTTTAACATTTAACAATTTTTTGTGCACATTAGAACCTTGTAAATATGAAAGAAAGCATGTGGACATTTGTTCTGTATTTTATAGTTTTAATTAGATGTGCAACTCCAGATAACTTGTCAGATATGTTGGCAATATACATATTGCATGATAATGTTTAGTCTAAATGGAAGTCTAACAGTTTTTTAAATGAGCTAAATTTCTCATAAATATCATTGAATTCAAGGCTTATTATCATTTAGCAAGAAACTATTTGTTGAGAATCTGTTGGTGGCTTCTTGATCATAGCTTGAGCATTAAGATCTAGAGGTTTCCTCCCTGAGAGATAGTGTAAAGAAGGGTTCTTCTGTGTAAAGAAGGGATTTCAAGGATACATTCATATTAAAATTATTAACCTTAATAAAAGAAGATGGCCTAATAAAGCTGTATAAGGAATGCCTTGAGGAACTGTGGAAATAGGTAGTTCTTCTATGTTCACAGTAATAATCCAAGGTTCTTTAAAGAGGAAATGATTAAAAGATTTTTACGTCACCTTCTCTTAAACCATATTACACAAATTTTTCAAGAAAATTATGATGATAAGCACAATAAAATGCTTTACTCTGGTCAATTAGTATAATTTTAGTCGTGTTATATTGTTCGAATTCAAAGTTTACATCATGAAATTACCTCTCCAGGGAATTTGATACACCTCTCTAAAATCAAACCGATTTTATTATACAATTCCAAAAATAAATACAATGGATTTTTCACAACAGCTTTGTATACTTTGGGCAAAACTGGGAGTATGGATTTATGTCTACAGTTATTGAAAAGCCTTTTTCACCTGGAAATTAACCTTGTTCCATATATTTATTGATACATAATGCCAGAGGCTCATCTAATTGGTTAACAACTGATGTAATGAGGGTGTTTCATATTCCTTGTATATTATTGCTTTCAAATCATGTGTGTACTATTTTGGAAATATTAGGTGGGTTGACTGTCCCAAGCTAATCTATTCCCTTTCCAATTAATAATATAAAGTTATTCCCATGTAGTAACATTAGGTGGGATGATGATTCAAGCCACTTCCTCTACAGAAGAGCTGCAAACATGAATCAAAGTTGCTAGCTGTAATGATTTTTGATATCCCTCCAGCCATTTACCTTGGAGTTGATTCTTTTCCATACTGTAGTACATTTGTTGTTTGCCTCATTCATTGGATCAGCATTTTTGCTTAGTTTTACCTGTGCAATGGCATGCTTATAGCTATTTCTTAAGGTGACTTTTACTTAATTAGCCGTAGCATAAACCTGTGATGTATTTCAAGGGAGCATCATCTCATTTTTTATATTTTCTAGATCTTTTGAGTATCTTGAAACTTTTCTTGGAAATTACCTTTTATGCCTCACAGACAAATAGTTACTATGAAGGTCCATGAAGAAAGAAGGAAATTCATTCAAAATGTGCTCACTACTTCAATGATTTATGTAGTCTGTTTAGGGTACATTGCCTAATAGAACATGTCATTTAACATCCTCGGTAAAAGGCCTCTTGCCTAATCAAAAATATTTTTTCATCGTCGTGGATTATGCCAACTCTTTTTACCATTAACGGACTGCAAAGTCAGACAGGCAAGTCATTAATGAAACCCAAACATTCTAGTCATGTGGAAGTAATACCAACATAGAAGTACTTGTTTGTAATGATATCATGAACTCATTCCAGAATCTTGTCCATCCATCTAAGCATTTATATCAGTCATCATGTGGAATTCCCTTCAGTTACTTACCTTTATTGCAAGGAATTGTTGTTAATGCCTTGCTTATGCTTTTGGCATTGTTAATTTGACAAAAAATTCTTGTTTGAGAGTTAACTTTTAATTAGAAAGCAAAAGAAGGTCACTCAAACAGACCAGTTAATTATGGATGATCATCAAGCACTTTTGTTTTTTTGTCTAAAATTTTCTTATAGTTATTTGTTCAGTGGTATGTACATTTTTGTAGTCCAAAATTCCTGCCATACGTATTTTATATTTTGTCTCGGTTTTTTCTAGTATTTTCGTGAGCTCAAAATAGTTGTTCCAGAAGGTAAAAATTCAAAGTACCTTAATTTCCTATGGGATTGCGGTAGTTCAGTGGCTAATGTAATAGCTTACCAACTCTAAGGCCCGGGTTCAAGTCCTGCAGAATGCAGGAATATTCAGAGCATCCTGATCCCAACTTAGACTGCTTTGTGGAGGGCACTTCAAGTGAGGAAGACCATCCATTAGGGATGTTAAATTGTGGGCACCTATCATTAAAAGTAGCGTATTGTGTATTTATTCACCATTCCTCCATTCCCTTCCCATCCTACCCCTACAAAATTGCCCACCTAATCCTACTGGTGCCAATGTTCTCAGCCATTGGTCGCCATCCCTAATAATGTTAGGGTGACCACTCAGTTGGGAAAAGCATAAGTGCCACCACATTTGATGTTCTTTCATTCCAAATCAAGATCAATCATTTGAACAGCACAAGAAAAACTGATATCCAAGAATAAAAATTGTACAGCCAAGAAAAAAACAGAATTATGGGAAATTATTATTTTATTAAAATGTACATGTGCAAATAGACAAATGTCAAGTGGTACACAAGTCCCAAGTATTACAATAAACTTGCCTTGGAAAAATAACATGATTTCTGAAATCCAATCAATATCACAAAAGATAATAAATAAAATCAGTCAGAAAAAAATATACTTAAAGGAAATTTCCAAACATCAATCTGTAACACATTAACTATATAATGCACAATTTTAAATGGTATGGCTGAATTCATATTAATGCATTTACTCAATTAGGAGACCTTGTGTATTTTTAGATGTAAAAAATCCTAACTTCACTCTTTAACTAGAAATTTGATTGATTAGTAGAGCTCATTTGTAATACTGCTCAATTCAGCATGTGAAATTTACATACACAGGATAGCAGGCCATAAGTTTTTTTTTCCTTTTCTTTCTGTGCTGTCTCTGAAAATTACACTGCTTGGTCTACCTGGGTGTGTCTGAGCAACATCCCTGGAAACTTATGTTCATGTAACATGTCACTGAATTGTTGTAATTAGATTCATAAATTGACGTGGAAAGGTTTTGAATTGAGAGAAGACTTTTATGATTATGTGCTTGTATATAGTTCAAGTCTTGAAAAATGTTTTGAGTAACCTGTATAGGCTTTAAATTAATATATTGATTTATTTAAAATTTGAAACGAAATAATTCTTATTTGTGAGAAAAATAATATATCTTGGTCTTGTGATGGTGGGTTACAATAATAATTCAGCAGATCACTAACCAGTGAATCCTGTGGACACTGTGGAGTTGTAATTGAGTTTCATGAATTTGCAACAGCAAAGTACATTTTTAAACATGAGGGTGATAGTTGATTTTAAGATATACGGTAAAGGGTGAAATACTAAGTAACTTAGGTTTACTTTTAAAGGACTGCTACATCTGGGAAAAATTAAAAAGTAATACTCTGTCCACAAGGACGAAATCGAATTTCTATAAGTAATGTATGTCACAAAAATTATTTATATTTTGAAAAGATTTTCAATAAAAATGCAAAAATCGAACAAGTGAAACTGCTTAAGTTAAAGCCACTGATAATTATTTACTTGACGATTAGATCCTACAATTACATGCAGTAAAAAAATTATTACAGTTTCAAATGCCAAAAATGGCACTTTGTAGTATGTTAGTCTGTTTATTGTATTAACTCTCTCTTTTTTGAACGTGAAAGAAATATTTCATGTGATATTTCTTTTCAGTTTCTGTAGTTGAGACCATGTTTGGATTTGTTTTCTGTTTATTTGTCTGATTTTGCTTCTGAATCATACATTGCTATGTAAACTGGCTCAATTCTGGGATATGCCTAGTTTACATGCATAGCTGCACGGAAGAAACTATTTAGATTTTTTTGTTTCGCTAATAATGGTGGTCAGTTATCCTTTATTGTATTCTTAGTTGATTAGGGATATCAGGTTCATGAAGAAAGCTGCAGCAATGACTGGTAGAACTGATGCCCACATAATACAGTTAGACATAAAAGTACATGATGAGAGGGTACTTAAAAAAAAACTTTACTCTTCCACAATAAAGGAACTGAATTGAAACTTTTATGTTTATAAAATTACGTGATGTAACTATCTTAAAAACTCTGCAGCAAAACTCTTCCAGTTTTATGAACATGAAAAGTGGTATGGTGGTGATATTGTTATTTCTCACCCCCTTTTGACTACCTGCAGGTATATTTTGATTTGGTCAATAAAATCCTGAACAGGTCACACAATGTACAGCAGTAGTGTGCATTTCAGTGCAATTTCAGATGTTAATATGGTAAAATGTCTTAAATATTAATTATTAAATCATCGTTATACTTAAAAATCACTTTGTTTTTTTTTCTTATTAAGGAGATTGGTTGTCTGTGGAAGCTGTGGTGGAGTTGGATGAGGAGTTTGGAGACCTTGGAGGAAATCTCCTCAAAGTGCAGAAAGTTTCAGCACTGCGCACACGTCTGGTAGAGAGAGGGAAAGTGACACGGATAGAAGGGCCGTGTGCAATTGTTAATGAGAGCATCTTAGCCCATCAGCTGTCATTTAGTCCTGGTTATGAGCCAAGTGTTGGTGACACCGTTGTTCTACAAGCCATTGAGAGTGATTGTGGGGCTGGATGTGTGTGGCGTGCATTAGCATTGGCTCCAACCCTCCCATCCCTTGCTCAAAAGGTTTCCACAGTTAAGGAAGCAGGTACGTGGCAAGATCACTTTCTCAGGGGATCGGAATGGTGTGGTGGCTAACGGACAGGCTTCCCACCGTGAAGGCCCGGGTTCAAATCCTGGGACAAATATTTTTCAGTGATATCCCGATCCCTACTTGAGGTGCTTTGTGGAGAGCACTTCGAGTGAGTATGACGTCTATCAGATGGGACATTAAACTGCAGACCCCTTGGCACCTTTCAACAAGAGTGGACTAATGCTGGCACCGGGTTTCTTTCCACCCTTCCTTTCCCACCCATCCCCAATGGCGCAAATGACCTTAGCTATCGGTCGCCTACCATAAAAACTACTACTACATCATTTTCTCTAGGGTTTCATAACATGTTTTATCCCCAATTGTTCAATGTGTAATGATTCCCTACTTAATGGTGCGTTAACAGCACCATAAATTCACCTTATGCCCTGGAAAGAAACACACTACTTGCTTTGTAGTTGAATGCACATTTTGTTTGAAGGTTTCCTTTAAAATGTTGCGTTTTACAGGAGTTGACTACACCCATCACCAATTTATCCAATATTTCATGCTGGTAATCTGTTGTCTCTTTTCCAACAACGACTGTACTTTTTACCATCATTAAAATCAAAACTCAGGCTAAAGTGAGTATCATTATATAAAGAATTTTGCCTGGCCAAGCTAATGATTTTGTTAACATCAATGTAAACATGTAATATGTGTTGTGCTGCAAGGGGAATATGTTAACATCATCATACACGTAATTAAAGCACATTATGCAAAGGATCTTCATAAATCATGGGACACTGAACTCAATTTTGTGGCACAATAAATCAAAGTTCACCTTGCACTTTGGTCAGGCATTTTATCGCCAAAAATTTAAGAGGCCACCAATGTGAAATAAGTTTTTAAACAAATGTGCCTAGATATTGTGTAATGATATTTAATTCTTGAAATATTGAATTGGTGTTTATTGAGTCCATTTTTTTTTGCAGATACTGAAGAGGAAGAATTTCTCATGAGAAATAAAGAAGGCATTACCATCACTGGAAATGTTAATTTTGAAAATGTGCCCCTTGGGAGTCAAAAAAGCCTTATAATACATGTTCACAACGGTGGACATGACACGAAGTGGCTAGTTCGCTCAAAATTTCATGGTCCTTTGGCCCAGTCACAATTTACTGTGTCACAGTTGGATACTTATGGAGGTAATATATAGTTGTAGAATGCTCATGCAACCATCTGTTCTATATTTTTTAATGCATAGGGGATAAGTGAACCTTTTTTGTTAGCTTTGATGTGAAGACAGTTATTGAATAACCATACAGACTTAAGAGTCGCCTCTGAAATGTATCGAGCCATGCAATATTTTTGGAAAAATGGCCTACCCAGAACAATTAGACAAGTCCCCTTTGAAGTATTCCCCTTGCGGCCTCACGCACGTATCCCAGCATCTCTTCCAACTTTCAAAACAATCTGCAAATCCTTTTTCGGAATGGTCCTCATCTGCCTCGTTCCATTCTCCTTGTGTCTCATCAACCGACTGTTTGGGAAGACTGGGCTTTTGTTTCAGGGTCATAGACCCATGACTTATCTCCAGTTATGACCATTTTAGAAAACCCTGGGTAATCATTTGCCTCTTGAAGCTTGGCATATCATTGAAGATAAAATCATTAGCCGGCAGATTGGTATGGAGAGGAAACTTGAGGAGATCTTTGCTTCTTGTAAGAAATTAGATAGTTATGGAAGGATATTTGGCGTGGAGATCTGGTACTCCTTTCATTTTCTCTCTCTTGTCTCCAGCTATGAAATGGGTCTTGAAAAGTGTGCTGTGCTTTTGAATCACTGCTCATTGCTTTATTGATGAGAATAGGAAATAAAACTATTAGAATGTTCATTTACTTTGTCAAGTACTACCTGTACTAATTAGAATGGATCATTTTATTCTTTAGGAAGATTTCCTGTGAGCAACAAGTTAATTCCAATCAATCCTGGGAATTCTCTTTCATTTGAATTTTGGTGCAAACCTAAATTCCTTGGAAGTTCGTCTGAATTGTTTGTCTTCACATTCAGAGGTTTTTGCATAGGGCGTCGACTACAGGTTCGAGTTATTGATTCCCTTATACAGAGTGGATCTTGGAATGGAGAGGCTTATGGCAAAGATTTGTACAAGGTGAGTGAATATGAAAGTATAATTCTGTTGTGGAATAAAACGTGTGGAAGATGTATGAAACTGCACAGTTTAGTTTGAAATGGACATGTATTAACAATGAAGGAACTTCAAAATTGAATGGCTGTCACTTTGTGAAGAGATAAATTCATCATAGTGTTAATAAGCCTATAATTATATAAGCCAGTTGAAAAACAGTGGAGTATAGATTCTGATTTAATGATAATGTTAGGGGCTGATACTGTATTGTGTAATTCTTTATAGATCTTATCAGAGTCTTATGTAAAATAGTACCTCCTTTTAAGAAAATTATATATAACTAATTTATTTTGTTTTTATTGTGTTTGAATGTGATATTTAGGTATTTCTTTCCTGAAGAATCGTATGCCTGTATGCAGTCTATGTAAGGCCCTTGGTTAATAATGAATATGTTTCTACCTTTACGGAAATTATAAGTATCTAATGGAATAGTACAAATCCTTTACCTTTAAATAACTTGTAAATTTCATTGCACAATTCTTAATAATTATGTAGTTAACATTTTTTCTTCATCAGTAAAATAGGTGTTAATTAATATATTCATTCATAAACTGAATGTTATAATTTTGATATTTTTTCAATTTAGAGCCATGACTGTTCAAAGATGTCAAAAAATGAGGGTGGAATGAATTTTAATTTAAGACTTATGTTAAGTAATAGAGCTTGCAAAGGTCTCATTTTAAAGCTCTTGAAAATGCATATGATATATTAAGTGGCATGGCAGGATTATATATTTACAATTAAGTTTTCTAGGTCATCAAAAAAATTGTTTCATCAAAAGTTTAGCTAAAAAATTCAAATGCTTCTTGTGTTGATTGTGTTTTCCCTGGGATATGAAGTGGATTGTAACAAAATAAATTTAACTTTTTCATTGATTTTGGCCCATCCATTTTTCTTACTTCTCCCTCCTCCTTACTTTTCTCTCAGTTGACACAGCCTGAAAGCTACCAACAGAACAAATGCATATTCATTTGAATGCACTTCAAGTAAATCAGGATAGATACATCTCTACACCCTCCTCTCACTACAGCTGAACACTAACTGGCTGGTGAGGGTGTCTGAGAATGCTGAGTTGACTTTGATTTTGCTTCAATGTCAGCATGACTTATTTCTGTGAATGTCTTCACTACTCGTGCCCTGTTAGCATGCTCTACATGCAATAGAAAAATATCAAGTCACAAGTGAAGGTCAAATAAAGATTAACAGCTTTATTATACCATTGAAAAAGGTTAGATGAAAGAATACATTTTAAAGTTAAAAGAAAATACTTTTTGAAATGTTAAAATATATAATTTTCAATGATCTGAGCTATATCTCGAGAATTATGCCCAAGCTAAGCTGATAATAATGATATATGGAGGGTGTATGTTTATAATGTTTTAAAATTTCTAAAAGAAGCAAATATTTTACCCAAATTATAATTTATTCAGAAATGCATGATTGAATTACATATAGACTGTCTAAAAATGATAATATGAATATGACAAGGGGATTTTAAACATGTGTTTTTATGTAGAGTAATGAATTTTCTTTTACTAATTTGAATTAAGTGAAGCTGCAAAATGATGCAGGATGTCATCACTCATTAAATTAATTATAATTATAATGCAACCATTTCAGAGAGTAAAAAGCATTCGCCTTGACCGGGATTCGAACCCGGATCCCTCAATATCCGGCCGAGTGCTTTAACCAATTAAGCTACCGAGACGTCCTCTTACACTCTGAAATCTTGAAATTTAATTATAATTGTTAATTTTATATAATCCTGTCATATTTTATATAATAAAACTCATTTAAAGAGCTTTAAAATGAAATTTTGACCAGCTCTCTAACATCATGATGGTCCAAAGTAAAAGCAATTAATTATTCTGCTCATAGTTTTTAAATAATATTTTACGACTAAGCTCAAAAGTAGCCAATGAAAAACTCTGTTATGTCCTCAAAATACAATCATAATTCTGAATTTGGCTCAAATTGCACTTAGTGAAGTTATTAAACTGGTTGGTTTGCCATGGAATGACCTGGCAGCAATAATTTTCATAAGTAAAGGAAATTGGAACAACTGTCTTTAAATTGTATCATCAAATGGTAGGACTTCGCATTGGTCCATAGATTCTAATTTATAATGTCTGAAATTTCATGAACAAGTCAAAGAAGAAAACTCTTAAGCTCATCAATCTCTTTCACTTCTGTAAGTGCAGTACAAAATTTCGGGAATTGCCTTCTCTTCTCTGTATTACTTGAAGAAAACTTTGAAGGAGGTCATTCCATATAAGCTGGGGCTTACGGAAACCAGAAAGTAGTGAAATTTTTAATTAATCTTTGCATTTTGGTGACTTTATTGCAGCCCTTTTCAGATGTCCATTAATCATCAATATAATGTGCTTACAAGGGATTTCTTTCCGATGTATTTCAAGGGTGCGAGCAGGCAACCAAGATGGAAAAGATCATCGAGGGCCAATCAAAGTGAAGCTACAATAGTGCCAGGGGTTAGGCCTCTCAAGCCACAAGCATTTGTGTTTATGAAATTGCCTGTATACAATGTGCCTGATAAGTTATGGGATGCTGTGGTGCCATCAGATGTTTCAAGTCAAGTGAGCAAGAAATCTTTCCTCTCAGTGATCAAAGAAGTGACTGATGTTGCACCTGCCTTAGATCCCCTGGATGCAAATGGAATTAGCCTCTCTCCAAAAACCTACAAGTAAATATGATTTTATTCCCATTAATACTTTGATGCTTATCTATGAATTAACTCGATTGATAATAATCAAGTTCATTAGATTTTTTCTAGAATGAGGAAAGTGGAGGTATTATTGAAGAAAATCTGCCTAATCTGCCTACCTATATATACTGTATTGGTAGCATAGAGAGCAGACTTTTTCCCAAAATAGTGTAAGAAATTTACCCCAAGCTGAGATCATCAATCTCTCAGGGTTGAAGGCTAACCATCACTGCTGCTTCTGATGGACGAAGATGTTTTCCTCAAAGGTGTTTCTTCACATTTGGGATCAGGAAAATGTCTGCAACAGCATTTTCAGTGTGTGGCTATGAATTATCTTGGTTGCAATTAGCATTCTGTTGCTTTGAAATGTTGCCATGTGAGTTTGATATTGCCTTGGATAATTTTCAGTGCACCTATATAGTATATTCCATTTATGTTTGTGTGCTGGTATTCCAATTCACCATTCCCTGAAAATTGATAAAATGATATGATTATAACTTTCCGAGCAGAAGACACAATTTTGACTATTGTTGATGTCAGTGATGCAGGAGGTTACCACACAGAGCTTTTCCGTTTACTCTCAGTATCAAAGTGTTGAAGCCAAGTTTCATCAGCAATGATAAGCTTTGAAAGAAACACCTTATCTTCCTCTAATATCCACTTCAACTGTGAACTAACCCTCTCTCAACAAATACAATTCATGAGCAGTTTTTCTGTTACCAATATGTGGATGGCACTCAAAGAAATGTTCTGTATTTTTAATAGTTCTCTTAATGTTATTTGGTGATCTCTCACAGCAGCAGCAACATTAATGTTTACTTCCATGAAATAAATGACTGATGATCTGAGTCCACTTTCCTTATAAATTGATTGTCTCCTCTCTTTAAACATTTGCATCCATCTTCTATCTGTACTCTAAAGAAGAACAGATTTTTCATAAACCTCCTGTAGTATTGCAAAGGCCTCAGCTGACAATTTGTTCAGGCAGAAGCAAAATTTTAATATACCATCTTGTGCTACCTCCATTGTTTCCATGGGCAAATTAGACACAGTTCAACTTGCAGCAGATGCCACTGGCGGAGTATTGTGTCTAATCAATTAAACTTTTATCACATATACATTATACATTAATCTAGCAATATAATATAAAATTAAATTTCGCACAGTAAATTTTCGAGCTAAATACTTATGATCACTCCATATTGAAGATCCAATGTATTTAAATATTTGCATCATTGTGATCAAGGGTTTTTATGAGGTCTCATCTCTAACTAAAATGAATTAAATGATTTGAAATAAAATTATTTTTATTTTGCATCATAAACCTCTTTACAGTAAGAACCATAGGATTATAGAACTTCAATAAGCATGGTTCTGTACTATGTATGTTAGATTCTATGCGTTAGATTACAAATTTATTTTATTAATTTTTCAATGTAGGTCAAGATTTCATTCACTATTACATTTAGAGGAGATAGAAATGAGCCTAAGAATGATGGAAAGAGATATATTTGGTGCAACTCTGAAAGAAACTGGCCCAGGGGGTCAGTTCTTGGCCTTGGAGGTCCCTGGTCTGGCTGAGAAGCGACCGTCCATCATTGTAGGTGACCATGTCCTCCTTTCATCTTCCAGTGATCTCCATGGTGAAGGTTAGTCACAGAGCGATACTTCCATTCTAAACATATCCTTTATTCTAACAGAATTAAATGATTTGAAAAATAAAAATTCCCCACTGGCATCACGTATGGTAATCCACCTCTTCTTGTTTTTTTAACCTTAGTAAAATTGAAATAGTAAGTTTTCAAATTGTTAGAGTGGCTTTTATTTTAATAAAGTGCACTAGTATATGTACTGTGAAAACAAGTTGTTTCTCACAAAGATAAACCAGTAAAATATATGCCAATTATATTGAATAGTGATACATATTGCAAGATAAAATAGCAGCTATAAGATGCAACCCAAATTGATTACATATTCTCTTAATAAATCCATATCGGCATGTTGTAATAAAAACCATATAATTATTCCAGGCACTATGTGAGGATATGTTTTTTGGCATATGATCAGAAACTAAAATCTCCCCATTAATTTATAATCCCTTTTTTTGTTGAAAATGGACTGAAATTGACACATGCTAGTTCTGATTCTCTTACTACCTACCAACTACTTCTAGGAGGATGAACTCATAAATTTTCAGAATTTCATAAATTCACCATCCCATGAGCATACATAATTCCACCAAAGGTCGTATTGATTAATTGATTAGCTAAAATTTGCCAGTATATACTACCTTGATCAAAAAGTTCCCGGAATTTATTCAGAAAATTAAAAATACAAGTTTATTCATCTAAATCTATATTGTCCCCTTCAAAGTAATCCCCATCGACTGCAACACACTTATGCCAGCGCTTGATCCAATCCTCGAAACATTTTTTATATTCGGTTTTCGGTATGTCCATCAGTGCTTCCTGCGATTTTTCCATTACTTCCTCTCGGCTGCTAAAACGCGTTCCCCATAATGGTTTTTTAACTCGATTGAACAGAAAGAAGTCACAGGGAGCCAAATCAGGTGAATTCGGTGGCTGTTGGATGGTATTTGTTGCATTTTTCGTCAAAAAATTACGAATAATGATAGCACTGTGCGACGGTCTCTGGTCTCTTTCGGCGAATTGCTTCACGCAAACGTCTCATAACGCCCAAATAATACTCTTTGTTTACTGTCTGGCCTTCTGGCAAAAATTCATGATGCACTACACCGTTGTAATCCATGAAAACCGTCAACATTGCCTTCTTTTTTGACTGAAAACGACGTGGTTTTTTTGGTCTCGGCTCATTTGGTGAACGCCATTCACTTGCCTGATGTCTGGATTGCGTGTCGTACTCATAAACCCACGTCTCGTCTCCAGTAATGATCCTTTTGATGAATGTGAGATCGGATTCAGCCTCGCAAATCATGTCTTTTGCGACGTCAACACGGTCTCTTTTTTGAATGAAATTGAGGTCTTTTGGCACCAACTTTGCTGCTACACGACGGAAACCCAAATCATTAACCACAATGTCTTGGGCGGATCCATAGGCAATGTTCAAGTCCTCCGCTATTTCTCTGATGGTTAATTTGCGGTTATTGACCAACATTTCTTTTACTTTATCAATTTTTTCACCGACTTTCGATGTCGATGGTCTGCCACTGCGTTCATCATCTTCGATTGACTCACGACCACTTCTGAACCGCTCGTGCCACTGGTAAACGACCGTTTTTTTTTTAGAGAATCGTTGCCGAAACACTTTTCCAACATTTCCAACGTCCGTGCGCCACTAAATCCGTTTTTTTACGCAAAATTTAATACAAGTTCGCTGTTGCAAATTTAAATCCATTTCTGCAATTGTAAAAAATCGCCAACACACACACAGAGATAGATGTACTCTTGGCTACGTAACTTTTGCAAATGTCAAGTTATGACACTAAGATTTTAAGGGAATATCAACAACAGATGTACCAATTTAACAAAAAAAAAACAGAACTCAAATCGGAACGATGGGAGCGCCACACAGTGGTTATTCCGGGAACTTTTTGTTCAAGGTAGTATGTCTAACTTATTGTCTATCTCTTTACAGGTATAAAATATGAAGGATTTGTGCACAAAATTCTAAAATCTGAAGTTTGGCTTAAATTCAATTTTGGTTTCCACGAAACATATAAACAGTTACTCTATGAGACCCTGTTAAATTCTCAAGCTCCAAAATTGGAATGGAATGTGTCATTCCACTTCAGCAGAACACCTTTGCGTCGTTGCCATTTGGCTGTAGACCTGGCTCTGTCACATTTGGGGGAGCAGTTCCTGTTTCCCATGCAAATAACGAAGAAAAAACCTCAAGTATACTTGCTAGAGTGTGACAATGCAGGCATTCAAGACCTTAATGTTGGTGTAGGAAAGTCGGCCATTGCAATACCCAACCCCAATGAGGAGGATGATGGCAGTTTTAATCAGATGAGTGAGGTTAGTACTACATGTGGTAAAGGAGCTGTGGAGTCGGTGTTAGAGACTAATAAGGAAGTGGTTAACAAAGGAGCAATTCCCAAAGAAAACATTTCAAAAGACTGCCAGGCAAGTTCTCTTCACCCACACATCTCGAATGGTTTTCATTTGCCTGAATCTAATTCTGAATGTAATGGCAGCATCAACGAAGATGTGTCAACCAAGGTTACGACTGTTAAAGTCCCAGAAATTAAATCTGCAAGTGCGACTCATAGGACTCCAGTGACTGAGCGACTCTTTGGGGTGGAATCCCCACCCAAATGCCCAGCTAAGGTGGAGGAGAAAGCGTGCAATGCTATTCCGTCCATACCTACAACTGTGTTAAATGGTGATATTTCTGGAGATGTGGTTGGTAAACAGAACTTGTCAATAGATGACGGTGTACCAATCCCAGATCACCAAAAAAGAAAGCTTAAGTGGTACAATCAAAAACTGAATTCCCACCAAAAACAAGCCGTGATAAACATTTTGAAGGGAGAGGCAAGGCCATTGCCTTATGTGATATTTGGACCTCCTGGAACTGGCAAAACAGTCACTTTGGTGGAAGCCATATTGCAGACGTTACATTTATTTCCAGAAAGCAGGTGAGTTAGTTTCACTCAAAGAATAATTTGTAAGTTGACTGTAATAATGATGAAGAGAGAGATTTATGATTGATTAGATGATAGAATGATGATTAAGAGAGTAATAATAATGAGAAGAGATTTATCCCCATACTTAGGGATAAATAATCTTTTTTGTGACTCATCTATGTTATCATGGTTATTATTCAGTGTGCCATGTCAAGTATCTTTTTTCCCTCTGAGATATTGTTAGTAATTCAAAAGAAAACACTTGATATTCTTTCTACTAATCAATTGAATTATAAATGCTACTGTCAAACCATTGTTGCTCTTTCCATCCTCATAATCTTGCAGAATTGCGTGCCCAACATCATTTCATCGTGTACCATTACTTGGAAGCACAAGGGCTATTAGTAGTTCATCAATCAATTAGGGTGAAATGTTGCAATTGCATACCCCTAATTTACAGTGCTATTTTTGTGCTGTATAGATCTCCATATAGGTCAATCCTCAATTTTTCTTTCTAAAATCCAGAATTCACATAAATTCTCATCCCTCCACAGAGTTGATCATCTAATTTGTGTCATCTTTTCTTAATTTCATTGATAACTGTACATTTTTAATGCCATATATATAAATTCATTCAAAGTAATTTTTGTCGATAAACTTTATTTTTTGATGCGTGTTAATATTTTTCAAAATGATCATGAAACTAGCTAATAAATGTATTGTCAAGCGGATGAAATAATACTTTGAAATTCCACAGATTTATTTCACAAACACACGACCCGGGTTTCGACGTACAACTTCTAAGACGTTGTGCGTCGAAACCCGGGTCGTGTGTTTGTGAAATAAATCTGTGGAATTACAAAGTATTATTTTATCCACTTAAGAATGAACCGATTCCATAAAATAATGCCTGAAACCATCGATTATAAATGTATTGTCTTTCTGGAGTTTTTTTTTAATCATATAAAATAACACCCAACTGTGGATTGCCTGTAGTTGCATTTCATGTGAAGCGTGCGAGGAAATCTGATGGCAAGCCAAGAGTAGCTTAATGGGATCCTAGAGACAGACTGGCCATAGGATAATATTGAAACTTTCATACATAACAAGTTTTACTTTAAATTTGTTAGACTTTTTTTTATTTACATGTGTAATACCTGATTGTACAAACAATTTGTTTTTATGTCATTTTTTTTAATATAATCCTCTGAAATATTTCACTTATAAACAATGACAACTGTCTTTTGAAATATTTTTCACTCCAACCTCAATTTTACACGTTTTTCATTGGTCCCCTCGAAAACTTAAAAATCAAGGTTTCATTGTATTTGATTTATTAATGAATTACATGTATTGCGATTCTCAGTAATGCATCCCTGGAAATTAATAGAGAGACTGATTCAATTGGGAAAAAAATATTTGCTCATCTTTAATTTTTGTTTGATACTGCATTTTTTTTGCAGGATAATGATAGCTTCACCCAGCAATAGTTCATCTAATCTAATTGCTGAGCGAATTCTAGAATCTGTCCCTCTGAATCCGGGTGAGCTCGTACGTTTGATTGCCCTGCATTGCCTGGAAAAAGGGAATATACCATCCAGGCTGATGCCATATTGTACAACAGGAATACTAGGGCAAGCAGAGTCGAATGAATCTGGGGATGCAAACATTGATTATGGCCAAAAGAAGCTAAAGATTCCGATGTCATCATCCACAATAGGTCGCCACCGTGTCACCATTGGGACGTGTGTCACTCTTGGCCAAATTCATGCACTAGGGTTTCCACAAGGTCATTTCACCCACATCTTCCTCGATGAAGCTGGTCAGGTAATTGAGTCAATTTATTTCAAAGTATAAATCATGGTCAAAGGTAATTTCATTGTAGTTGCATGAGAATTAAGTAAGTGCATTTATAAATTTATATATTCTTCTGAAATTGGTCCATAGAAGGTAATTTGGAGGTGATTTTTCAATTTTGAGTTCCATAATTTCCAAAGAGTCATGAAAATTACAGTTCATCTTCAGTATAGTCAAGTTTTTTCCAACCCAGCTTAAACTATTTTAAATTTTGAAAAATCTGTGTGTGTTTTAGAAATAACAAATTTTTTGTGCATAAATTTTCTTTTGTGCTCAAAGGAAGCATGCTTGGCAACCTTTGTTGAAGTTGTCCTAATGGATAAGAATTTTTCTAATGGATAAGTTTTGTTGACTCTTCAGTATATCTCATCTTTTGAAGTGTGTTCATATTGGTGCACCAATTCGAGGAGACATTTTCTGGCAGCTTACAAAGATATTATGGAAAACCTAAATTTCCAATTGAGGCATTTGAGTCAGCTAGGTGACTACTATCAGGGAGGGAAAGAGTATGACTGTGGAGTGCTTTGAATGGGAAGGGATTGGAGTAGAAACTCTACGTGAGAGTCACCAATTTCAGTCAGCAGTCACAAAATGAATTTTTTAAATAGATCAGCCTGGCACAAAATGTAGTTTTACGTAAATAGACTGAAGAGCTTAACTTGATGCCAAGGAAAACTTAACAAATACACATGCTCCAAAAATATTAACAACAAACCGCATCTCACTATCACTAGGTTTGGTTTGATTTTACTTGGATTCAAAATTTCAGGAGCATTTAACTCTTAACCAAAATCCAAACTATTGAACTCACACCCTGCCAACTGACACTAACTCACTATCCACCCACCACCTTTTTTTTCCTACATATCCTCTTCCCTACAGCTAATGATCATCCGATTACCTGAAATATTCATATTCAAGGATATTTCTTCCACCATACTTTTATTGACAATAGGATTGTAATTTCATATCTATATCTTTCGGTATTTGAATGTCTATAGTTCACTTATCATCATTCATATTGATGCACCAATCATGTGTGTTATGTCTTTCAAAGGCTTGTGTAAAATATGTATTTCTTTCACAGGCAACAGAACCTGAAGCGCTGATTCCTCTAGGATATCTATCTACATCTGCTGAAATAGGGTGGGGTCAGGCTGTATTTGCTGGAGATCCAAGACAGTTAGGACCAGTGGTCCTGAGTAGATTAGCCCTTCACCTTGGTCTTGGACAATCATTGCTGAATAGATTATTGTCTTCATCTCCTTATGCACCCGATCCAGTTGGCTTTCCTAACTCAAGTGGACATTACAACCCAAGTGTGGTCACCCGCTTAGTCATGAACTACAGGTATTTTCACATACTTTGCCATTATTAATCATTAAGTATTATCTCAAATTCATATATACACGGTTGGGAATGTGTATGGCAACTTGGTCATGTAATGGATAGAGAATTAAGATCCCGATTGGAGGAGCCCAAGTTTCAGCCTAGGTTATGCTTCTCAACATGCTACACCCATGTTGTATACTTCCCTGGGGACTAAAACTTTCTAGAAATTGAAGCTCAGTGGCTTTAAATCGGAGAATCTTACCCAAAATGAAACTTTCAAATATTATATTTATTTTCTTCCTTAAATCATCACATTCACTAATTTACCTATCAATAACCAAAGTGGTGCATTTGTTTCACACTGAATAATATTTTGAATCAGATGTAAAGGTTATGTATTAAAGTGTACCTCTAAAGGTTCACTATGTGTTGACTGGGGTGGCAATTAAAAATTGTGTGCTTTATCAAAATTGCCTTTCCATTCATATTTTCACAAGGCATGAAATAAGTAAAAAGTTCAACCGATTCAGGCTTAAGGTCGTGGAAATTCTTCATAATGAATATAAGGAGAGTTTGCACTTTTCCACAGATTTATTATAGTTCGATGCGTTTCAACTCACAGAGTCATCATCAGGTATAAGCCGTACCTGATGATGACTCTGTGAGTTGAAACGCGTCGTACGCTATAATAAATCTGTGGAAAAGTGCAAACTCTCTTTATATTCATTAAGTAAAAAGTGTTCTTTCTTGTGAAGATTGCTAATACTGATAAATTACTAAATGAGTTCATACCCAAGAAAAGTTATTTCTTAGGCCGCTCTGTGCCATTAGAAGTTTATTGAGTGGTTTATTTAGGAACACTGCAACTTTTTGCATCCATTTTCTCTCTCAATTGAAAACCATTAAATAGTCAAAATGTAGCAGTACTTATTACTCAAGTACTGAAATGAAGGTCATATATTGGATGCAAATTCTTCTTTCATCATCATTGCTGATAATGTTAGGTTATACCCAATCAGTTGTAGTGCAATTTGTTTACCTCTCATGAGATTAGTGCATCTCTCCATACCCACATCCCTAATCATGCTGTAATATAATAGGATGGTGTTTCGAATCAGTTTAAAGTGTTTTTCATTCATATACGTATACGAGGGGGTATCGTGAATTTTTCATTATTACTAAGAAATAACCGAGTTATCTGGATAAAATTTATAAATCATATTAATTGATCCCACAACAGCAATTCATAATGAGCCGTTAAGTAACTTGCAGTATGTAGAAGATAAAAGGCTCGCAGTGTGATTAAGTTCCTTCATTTGAAAGGTTACAGTGCCCAGTAGACCTACAGTGAAATAATGACTGCTTATGGAAATGATAGCTCATCATATTACACTGTTGTGAGGTGGAAAAGAAATTTTCAAACTGGCCACATGTCCCTCACACGATCCAGGAAGTGGATATACCATCACTCATGAACAATGCTGCCATTGTGAAGAAAGTGAAGGACTTTATCCTATGGGACCAAAGAGCAACCATCCAAATGATCATTGATGCGACTGATCTTAGCTATGGTCGCAAGTGGAAAATTATGCACAAAGAACTGCACATTTCAAAGATGTCAGCACACTGGGTTCCACAACTATGGACTCCTTTTAGGAAGCAAACTTGCAGCGACCTGTGAAATGAAATGTTAAATCTTTTGGAGCAAGACAAAGAAGTTTTTTTTGGTCACATGGTAACAACGGATGAATTTTGGGTCTATCAATATGATCCAGAGAACAAAAAGATGAGCAGGAACTGGAAGCACAGCAACCCAAGAAGGCTTAGAAGTCTACTGGGAAGGTCCTGCCGTCTGTTTTTTGGGACTGTCATGGACTACTTGGAAAAGTATCAGACCATCACTGGTGTCTATTACTGCTGAATAAATTGAATGATGCTCTCAAAAATAAATGGCACGGTGTGATCACCAAATATATAATAATAATATTTTACCAATGGATTGGACCCCTATCATTGGGTTGACGAAAAATTACCCAACCAGTGATATATTTTGATCCAATGTCTTCTTTCTCTGTTTGATATTTATTCTCAAGCAGACATTATTTTTGTTTTGGTTGGAACTTATATACTACAATTATTCTCCCAATTAGAGCTTGTGAAGCTCATAATGTAAGTGTCAATTCAAGATTACTATGAAATGTACTAGCTTTCCACTCAGAGGGCACAGGTTTGAATCCCGGCGATATCGAATGTTTTCCGTAGTATCTCGATCCTTACTTGAGGTGCTTTGTGTAGGGCACTTCAAGTGAGTACGCCATCCATCAGATGGGACGTTAAGCTGCGGACCCCTTTGTTAAGAGTAGGCTAATGCTGATGCCGGATTTCTCTCCACCTAACATCCTTCCCTGTCCATCCCTAATGGTGCAAATGACCATAACTGTCGGTTGCCTCCTCTAAGTACTACTGCTATGACAATGAAATAAAAGTCAAAATACTTTGTAAATTAGTACGTAAATATTTCCAATAAAATTTTAGTGCCTCTCAATAACTATTTCTGATAGATGCTATCATTAATGCACTCAATGTGAATGTTATATTTCAAGGTCAGTTCCTGATCTCCTTTCCCTCACATCTGAACTGTTCTATGACAGCAGTCTCATTCCAACAATAAGCCCATATTGTGGTAAAGAAGGTGTTCTATTGCTCCGCCTTGGTGATCATCTTCCTCTGATGAAATGCCATCCTTCCCTGGGTGATGTCAAAATTGCTTCGCCCCTGATTTTCCACGGAGTCAGAGGGGAGGAATGTCGGAATCCTGACAGTCCATCGTGGTACAATCCAATGGAAGCTCTCCAGTGTCTTGAATACATAAAGATGCTTTATCACTTAGGTGGACTCGATCCAGAAGATATTGGAATTATCACTCCCTATGTTGAGCAGGTACTTTTTGAGTGTTCCTTATTGAATCTTGATTCTTTTTTTTTTAGATTTTCAGTGAGTGGGCTTTGATGTGAGCTAGAAGTAATTTACTATGAACACCAATTATTTTCTCAGGTTAAAACTATACGGAGTGTGATAGCTGATCATTGTCTACCCTTGCCTACAGTTGGTACAGTAGAGGAACTGCAGGGCCAAGAGCGTTTGGCCATCATCATGTCTTCAGTACGCACCTCTGAGAGATTTATTAATGTCGATCTTGTCCATGCTCTTGGTTTTGTGTCCTCTCCGAATAGGCTTAATGTCGCCACATCAAGGGCCCGAGCCTTGCTGATTGTAATTGGAGATCCTCATATACTTAGACATGACCCTCTTTGGAATAAGCTCATTAAAAGATGTATCGATATGGATTCTTATATTGGTTGTAACATACCAAAGTCGTTCACTGAGCCCACATCTGATAACTTGGAGAACCAAGAGGTTTTAGAAGAGTAATTTGCTGCTAGTCAAGTTCTCTGATTCTCAGGCCGTGGAAAAAATAAATATTCTGTGAATTTGTACAATAATATACCTAACTCTTCAAATAAATGTATGTTATACTTTAAAATGAATTTTATTTGATGGAAAGAAACTAATTATATTTCTCTTCATTTTTCTTTAATTTTGTTCTTTCACTTTTCTTTAGCTTGGTGATTGTATTTCTCTTTATCTTCAGAGAATGTAGTGGTGCTGAGAA
Source organism: Hetaerina titia (assembly GCA_037158775.1). Lineage (NCBI taxonomy): Eukaryota > Metazoa > Arthropoda > Insecta > Odonata > Calopterygidae > Hetaerina > Hetaerina titia. Next base: position 54,462,152 of record CM073776.1, on the reverse strand, counting down.
GGAAAAGAATGGCTATATACATACCTCTCACTAATTTTCTCACTTCAATTAAAATCAGTTTTGTAGACACAGTAGTCTCATACTTCCCGTGATTTATTATAATGTTCCTCAAGCTTTGGCCATCAAGGAGCATATAAATGTAAATTTCATCACTCGTATCTGCATTTAATAAATCCACCTTTTGCTCCCTCTATTCTCGCTTCATGTGAGGGTGAGACAATGGGAGCTATTACGAACTTAGAGGTCAGAGTCACTCAGTCAGCTGATATTAAGTTGCCAGGTGAAACTCCACCCACTGTGATTATGAGTCAGATTTTCTCCACCGTCATAGTTTAGGGGTCACTGCTTCATTAGTGACCGGAAGTTCTGTGTGCATGAAAATTATCCTAGTCATATGGTCCAACAAAGTACTGGTGGGTGAGGAGAGGGGTTTGTTGAGAGAAATCCTATGGAGGCAGGAAAAATGGATGAAAGACGTATTGAGCGGTAGTGGAATGTTGAAGAGGGTAATAGAGGGGAGAATGTTGGGCAAGCGAGGTAAGGGCAGGAACAGGATAGGGATGTTGGACGGGATGGAGGGAGGAAAGAAGTACACCGAGATGAAGAGGGACCTGATATAGATTAGTTTGCTAGGTGGGGAGTCACAAAATGTTTATTTGATAGTTGTGTCCATCCAAAAACCTACCTTAAACAGTAGATTACCTAATAATAATAATGGTCCAACAATGATATTGGCCAATGGTGAGCCTTCAATTGGCAGACAAAAAGGTCAGAGGGAACTTTTAAAGAAGTACGTATCTACAGATTTATTAGACAAAAATGATTAATGTAGCGACAAATAACAAATTAACATGTGTAAATATTGATCGAAAGACTCGGTGGAGAGTAAAATGCATTGACTTACTTCTTAGGAGAGAAAATAGAGAAAAACATTTTCAGACGAAAGAACCCAATAAGGTAAAATGATGTGTTGAAGCGAATGGTAGCTATGGGCATATGAATTAAAATGAAGGTAAAATGATCTGGCAGCATCAATTGTACCATGTATGGCTGTACATATGATTTTCACCGAAAGGAAGTTCTCTGGGGACTATTGGAGACACTATTGAAGCTTCTCTACTAATGTGGCCCACAGAAGATGTCAGTGAATCAATGAAGATAATGACGAAACGATGGTTCACAACATATTAAATCACACGTTCTGATTATAGTGTTAGGGGAGCCAACTGACAACTAAGTCATTTGCGCTATTAGGGATGGACAGAAAAGGATAAAGGGTACAGAGAGGCCCAGCATCAGCATTAGCCTAATCTTAACGCAAGGCACCAGCTAAACGTCTCATCTGACAGACAGCGAGCTCACTCAAAGTGCCCTCCATAAAGAACTTAAAGTGATGATCGGGATACCACTGAAAAATATCTGCTGCCTCTGGGTGGGAAGTGAGTACGTTAGCCATAGCACTATCCCCTCACACATCGACCTAATGATTAGATAATCTATCTACCGCAAAATTTTGTGTCAATATGGAATGAAGATAGGAAAAATAACGTTAAATTTTTCATCAATGCTGAAAGCATTTATCACAGATTTAATCTACTATCTAAGAGAAAATATGTATAATGTTCTGGCCTTTTGATAGATGTTGAACATACAGGTTTGGTGAATATAAGAGAGGAAATGTCTACTGGGGCATTCCAATTTGAGGAATAGATTGTGTCTTGCACAATGGCAGGAATAAGAACATTCAGGAATATAAGGTAAAGGCAAAATACAAAAAACACACAATTTTAAGTACACAAAGATATCATGCAGGACTCAAGGTCGGTCTCTTTAAATAATGTAGAAAATATGTGTATGAGGAAACAGGCAATTAGAATAGACTACAATAAACAGAAAAAATAAGAAATTAAGAGAAAAATGGACTGAGGACAAGAAGCAGTAGTTTTAGGGGAGGTAACTGACAGCTTAGGTCATTTGCACCCTTAGGGGTGAATGTGGAAAAAGGAAGGGTGGAGAGAAACCCAACGTCAGCAATAGCACACCCTTAATGGTACCAAGGGAGCAACAGTTCAATGTCTCATCCCACGGACGTTGCACTCACTCAGAAGTGCTCTCCACAAAGTACCTCAAGTAGGGATTGGGATAACACTGAAAAATGTCACATCCAGGATTTGAACCCGAGCCCTCTCAGTGGGAAGCCTAAAGTTAGCCACTACACCATCCTGATCCCCTTAAGAACAAATGCAGAGAAATTGAGGAAATTATGTTGAAGAGAAATGTTAAAAAAGCTTACTCCTAAACTTTCACATTCATAAAGAGAAAAAAAAACCTAATAGAAAATTTAACAATAATAATTGGTGCAGAGAAATTGCATTGAAATGGAACAAGTTGCACTAGGAGAATTCGGAAAAGACATCCTGGAAAAAGAGCAAACTGTGCCAGATGAAGAAATTAGACAAATCATAAGAATAGCAGTATTAGATCAACTCCTTGAAGAGTTTGAGTATAGCAAAACACCAGAACCAGATCTATAACAGAAGACAGTTGATCAGGCCAAAGATTACTTCATATCAAAAGCAAACTCAACATTTGAAAAAATCAATTGAGGTTTGAATTTTATGCAAACCATTTCATATTTAGTGGCATTGTGCAGGGTAGAAAGCTGGGCCACTCTACAAAAAGACTGAGAAATTTTCGAATGGGTTGGTGTCTATATAGACGCAATGAAGAAGTTCAGGACAGATTGCGAGAAAAGTACCCATTGACAAAGGTGACAAAAAACAGAATAAACAGCCCAATGTGGCACCTGATAAGACATTTAATTTGAAAAATTTTATATAAGCCTACTACCTTGAATAAAAAGTTCCCGGAATAACCACCATGTGGCGCTCCCATCGTTCCGATTTGAGTTCTGTTTTTTTTTTGTTAAATTGGTACATCTGTTGTTGATATTCCCTTTAAATCTTAGTGTCATAACTTGACATTTGCAAAAGTTACGTAGCAAAGAGTACATCTATCTCTGTGTGTGTTGGCGATTTTTTACAATTGCAGAAATGGATTTAAATTTGCAACAACGAACTTGTATTAAATTTTGCGTAAAAAACGGATTTAGTGGCGCACGGACGTTGGAAATGTTGGAAAAGTGTTTCGGCAACGATTCTCTAAAAAAAAACGGTTGTTTACCAGTGGCACGAGCGGTTCAGAAGTGGTCGTGAGTCAATCGAAGATGATGAACGCAGTGGCAGACCATCGACATCGAAAGTCGGTGAAAAAATTGATAAAGTAAAAGAAATGTTGGTCAATAACCGCAAATTAACCATCAGAGAAATAGCGGAGGACTTGAACATTGCCTATGGATCCGCCCAAGACATTGTGGTTAATGATTTGGGTTTCCGTCGTGTAGCAGCAAAGTTGGTGCCAAAAGACCTCAATTTCATGCAAAAATGAGACCGTGTTGACGTCGCAAAAGACATGATTTGCGAGGCTGAATCCGATCCCACATTCATCAAAAGGATCATTACTGGAGACGAGACGTGGGTTTATGAGTACGACACGCAATCCAGACATCAGGCAAGTGAATGGCGTTCACCAAATGAGCCGAGACCAAAAAAACCACGTCGTTTTCAGTCAAAAAAGAAGGCAATGCTGACGGTTTTCATGGATTACAACGGTGTAGTGCATCATGAATTTTTGCCAGAAGGTCAGACAGTAAACAAAGAGTATTATTTGGGCGTTATGAGACGTTTGCGTGAAGCAATTCGCCGAAAGAGACCAGAAATCGTCGCACAGTGCGTCGAGACAGTCGCACAGTGCTATCATTATTCGTGATTTTTTGACGAAAAATGCAACAAATACCATCCAACAGCCACCGAATTCACCTGATTTGGCTCCCTGTGACTTCTTTCTGTTCAATCGAGTTAAAAAACCATTACGGGGAACGCGTTTTAGCAGCCGAGAGGAAGTAATGGAAAAATCGCAGGAAGCACTGATGGACATACCGAAAACCGAATATAAAAAATGTTTCGAGGATTGGATCAAGCGCTGGCATAAGTGTGTTGCAGTCGATGGGGATTACTTTGAAGGGGACAATATAGATTTAGATGAATAAACTTGTATTTTTAATTTTCTGAATAAATTCCGGGAACTTTTTGATCAAGGTAGTATATGATAATTGTAGCATTAAAAGCTGGGCATCCTAAAAAAAGAGGAAATTTGAATGAGACTAATTTCAGATGGTATCATACCACAGTATATGTAGAGGAAATGATTAAAGAGGCATGGGAAGAACTGGAGGTAGGAATGAAAGAAGGAAATTCGTAAAATCGGTTAGGTTTCCTGATGACCAAGCATTGCTCAGTCAGCCCAGGGGTTGCAAGCATTGCTGAGTGAATTGGAGGTTCATTGCGATAGATATGGGATGAGAATTAATATTAATAAAACAAAGGTTATGCGATTTTCCAGGAAGAAGAAGGCTAAGCTAAACATTAAAATAGGAGGGGAAAAAATAGAGCAAGTAGAAGTTTACGTATCTCGGAAGTGTTTTGGACCAATACGGTCAAAGTGGTAGGGACGTAAGGAGAAGAATTGCGCTAGGCAAGGAGGCTTTCTCAAGGAGGAGGAAGTTGATGATGGGGACGTTGAGTAGGGATGTTAAGACAAGACTCGTAAAAACTCTGATATGGAGCGTAGCTATGGTGGTCACTGAAGCAGGAGGATAGACGTAGATTGGAGGCTTTTGAAATGTGGGTGTGGAGAAGAATGGAGAAGGTTAAATGGACCGAAAGGAAACCAAATGAGGAAGTACTGGTGATGGTGGGTGAGGAGAGGGGTTTGTTGCGAGATATCCTATGGAGGCAGGAAATATGGATGAAAGGCACACTGAGCGGCAGTGGGATGTTGAAGAAGGTAATAGAGGAGAGAATGTTAGGCAAACGAGGAAAGGGCAGGAACAGGATAGGGATGTTGGATGGGATGAAGGGAGGAAAGAAGTAAACAGAAATGTAGAGTAAGTTGCTGGATTGGGTTTTGTTTGGAATTACAAAAATATTTATTTGATAGTTGTGTCCATCCAAAAACCTACTTAAACCGGTAGATTACTTATTAATAATCATCCCACAGGCAATAAGTGGTTTGTAGTAGCCCCATATGTATGTATTAGCAGAGAGGCTACATCACTGTTACCCGACATGTATTGATTTGCAGTAGCATCATATGTGAGATGTTACTAAACAATATACTTATGATTATTTGGGAATTTGTTTAGGAAGTACTTTTAACAAAATATTAAAACTCTTTTGCTTATTACTGACTCTAAAACTGTGGCATTATCTAAATTTGTTATCAAGGCAACCATCTTCAATGCCCGATACTGGAAAAATACTTGATAATATATATGGTCAAACTTGACCCATATACCCCCAGCCCATAAGAGCCAGAAAATAGTCATCTCTCATTACTACTCATTTATCTTTGTTAACTGAATTATGAATGGGTAATAATAAAAGAAAACTTCATTTGTTATGACAAGAGATTTTATTATACAAAAATCTCAAATTTTTACAGTTAAATTGCCTTAAAATTCTGGAGCACCCCAACGATTCTGTAAAGAAATAAACGCACCATTTAATCAAATTCATTCCATTTAAACCAAATAATGTCCATTTTAGCAGCCACTAGAAACCAAATCACAATAAAAAGCAATAATAATGGATAAAGAATAAAAAAATTATCTTACAATACACAAAGCCACTCACATCCTGATTCCTTGCTTTGAGTTTCCTTTCTATTAGGGCTTGAAGTGCTTCAGATCTTACAGAGAGTGAATCAATTTTTTCTATTAACTGCTGATATGGCGACAAGGGCTGTGTCCCCATTACAACGTGCCCTAGTTTTGAATCAATTTTTGCATCAAGGCGAGCATTTCTTATCAAATTTACAATCCAACACTCGGCTTCCTCTGGATTCATATTCAATTTATCTGCAAGCATTCTGAAACATAACAAAAAAAATCACAGGTAATAGACTGCATTAAAATGTGTTGAAATAAGATGCACCGCAAACTACAATAACTATTACTGATAAAGTCTGATTCTTAACACAAGCATTTTACCATAGACAGTCATCCAGAGGAAAAGTACTAAGAAGGAATTTCACAGGGACAAAGTTAAAGCTAACTGCACCTATGAGCATGAGAGGATAGGGGAAGTGGGCATGAAAGTGGTGGAGGAAAAGAGGCAATCGGAGAGAGAAGGATAGTGATTGGCAAGGATATCAGCTAGAGAAACTATTAAGCATCTTGCAGAGTCCCATGATGCTCCTTTAGCCCTATATTATATTTCCTTCTTCTGCCCTTAGTCTACCCCCATAATGCAATGTCCAAAATACCTAGTCCTTCCTTCCCTCATTACTCCTCTTAGAACCTTTCAAATGCCACTATGTTACATTATCCCCTCCAACTCATTCCTCCTCTTTTGGAAGACCAGCTCTTGGAACTATAAAATCCAACACTCGTGATGAAAGGTCTATAATGCTTTTTCTATATATCCCTACTCAAAATGTGATCAATTCATTCTCCTTTGTAACTGTTTCTTTTGCCAACTGATCAATTCTATAATTCATATTTTCAATCAACGGACTGCATAACTTGGAATTTTACTACAATATTTTAAGTAGATTAATAAAATATCATGATGATTTGGCTGTCAAATGGGAAATGAAGTGCATAAGGCTAGGGAAACAAGGAATTGGAAACTAACACTAATTTTATCTTTGTACACTAAAATATTTGGCTTTGACTGTGCTTATCCAGAACTACAAAGTGAGAAAGTTGTGTCGAAATGACATTTATGTGTATTTTTAAGAGATAAAGGCTATGAAATACTTTCTCAATAACCATTACAGTATGCCATACACTATTAGAAAATATGATTTTCCAAACAACAGTGGAAATTACATTTCACTATGCACAAATATTTTCTCAATCGTGATCTTTCATGGCCTTTCAATCTTTTTTGTTCATTTAAACTGAGTTTTAACAAAGCACTTAAAAATTAAGATGAGGAAGCACCTATCTGTTTCAACCAATGTCAGAGAAAATATAAGATTTGAGGACCATTAAATAACTTACACAAAAATGTTTGCTCTTACCCAATACTGATGCATTGATGAATTCGGCAGAATGTTTCGAATATCATTAGCCTGGCATTCTCAACAAACTCATCCAGACAAGCAATAAGGAAAAAATCATTGAACAGGACTGTTTGACATTCATGCAGTTTTCTTCTTGCACCATCAAAGTCAAAATTGACATAGAGATGTTCCAGAAATTCAGTAATTGGGTCCCTGTACGTATAGGACTCCTGCTGGATGACTTTCACAAGATCCTTCAGGGCACTCCTCCTTGCACGATTGATAATAACAGCAGTTGCCAAGTACCGAAGAATGTGTGGGCACATGGTTTGTATGGCGTTCAAATAGCTAGAAAAGGATCAACGGTATAAGTCGACAATGAATAAATATGTTTCAAACGAATCATTTCATGGATAAGAGAATAAACCTTACTGTGGTCTGTACAGAAACATCTCTATAATTAAGTCCCGCCCTTTCACATGGTTGAAGAACACAAATAATGACCAGTGAATCAGCCAGGTGCGTTGCTGAAGGAGTTGTAAGGCAGAACTGAATGTATTTCCATCGATGAACTCACGCAGTTTGTTCAAGTCTTCCAGAGCTGTGTCCCAGTTTTGAACCAGAATTTCGGAAGCTAGCTTTCCCCATAATACGTTCAGATAATTCTAAAAATGATTAACAAACAAGGTTAACTGCAACATCAGGTCATTGAAAACGTTTCGCCATATTAACAATATAAACTAAAGTATAAATACCTTGTCTGTGGCTGGCATAACCAGCATGTAAAAATATAAATAGCTGGTAGTTACTGAATAATTTCCACATTCGTACCGATACTTAGCGAGCTTGTACATTCCATCCATTAATTCTATTTTAAACTGTAAATAAATTAGATATTAATAAAACTTGGGTACATGTTACAATTTGTCAAACAAGTCTGTCTGCAAATACTTACATCATAATCCTTGGTTAGATAATTGAGGAGAGTTTTAGAATCTTTCATAGTCTCCATGGTTTTCATCACATCATCATTTGACATGAGCTTCAAGATTGGCGATACTTCACTCTGGAGTTCTTGTAATTGAGCAACCACTTGTGCTCTTCTGCTTTTCAGGCTCTGAAAAACTTAATGAATTAACTAAAGCAAATCAACACCAATGACACAACCTAAATACTATTTCACAGGAATGCAAAACCCTTTTTATGGAAACACTTCACTTTTTGTAAAGACCATGCCTTCTAACATTACTATCTTTTCGCCTTTACCTAATACGAAATTCCATTTCTAATTCAAACCATTCGATAGCAATGTATGTTGTAAAAACTGTATTTTGGCATCTGTAACTCATGTCCGCCGACACAACTTCGGAAATTACTTAAGTCTGTACTGGTAAATAAAGATAGGTGTCAACACCATATTACAATACCTCGGGGACTTCTTGCAGAGGATAGAGCTGTTTTCTGATGTCAATTGCATAATCCACCATGTTAGTCTTGCTGAGGATATCCAGTTTTCCTTGCAGTAATTCATTTTCATCATATATCTGCAATATTATCATTTATATTAAAACCACGGTGGGATGATAGTGCACTGCCACCCAATGTTCTTTCATCCAACGAAGACACAGTAAACACCAGAAAGGAACACTCCCAATCACTTACCTGCTTAGCAGAAAGAAATTCTAATAAAGGAAATACTAAATGCCGATCCAAATACTGTCCCATACGCGAAGTTAAATCGAACTTCGCCATGATTGTTGGTCTTCGTAACCACGCTTCAGCCCAAAAAATGTAATGGCTACGTAGCGCGTTCAATTGAGAAACGGAAAGCGGCGTGCGATCAACGTTTACATACGCTATTGCAGCGAAAAGACGAAGTTTGAATCACAATTAATTGTAAACTTATGTGAATTGTGTAATTATTAATTTAGCTTTATAATTAAAGTTTAATTTTCTACAAAATTTGGTCGGCTATTTAAAATAGTTTGCCGCCATCTAGCTGAATATCCTACGGGTAAGAAATAGCTCTATTTGTGTATATTCAGTGATACAAATTGTTTATTTACGAGTTAAGATTATTATATCACTTATTGCGAATGATTATTATGTCGAAATGCATATCGTTTCTTCATTTTTGGGCCTTTCTATCACATAAAATGCTAATGATGGATATGACTCACACAAAACGGTAGTAGGCATCTTTTGCATTGCTTGAAAGCCTTGGAATGTTTTGTGTAATATGTGGAGATATAATGTTTTAAAAGTAAGCCGTTATCCTAATTGACTGATAACCTTTTAATTGTTATGGGACCTTTATTTGCCAGGTGGAGAACATAATATTTACTCACAATGAGCTTCAGAGACCGATTTAATAATGAAAATTCTTATTCGGAAAGAATGCTTATGCTAGACCCTTCTACAGCAAAATCTAGAATTTTTGTAGGAAATATTCCTGCGGCTGATATGACTAAAAAAGATCTAGCAGAAGTTTTTTCAAAGTATGGTTCAATTGTCGGTAAGAGGCTGATAGAATTTGGAAGAACTCGCATTTACTGAGGAAGTTGTTGTGACTTGAAATGGTGCCTACGTTAGGTTTTTACGCAACTAACTTAATTTTAGGTATCACCTTAAACAAGGGATACGGATTCGTGCAGTATGAAGATGATAATAGTGCTTTGGAAGCCATCAAGCAAGAGCACGGGGCTATCTACCGGGGCAAAGAAATGGGTAAGCAGAATGTTTGATGATATCTATTTTAACATTCCATAGCATTTTAATAACGCACAACTATTTTGGCATGATATGTTTCAAATTCAGGTGTTGTAACAAGGATTTTGTTTTTTGTATTACTGGTTTATACAGCTTATTGTGTAGGTTTATATAATTATTTTTTGGCGTTATTATTTACAAATTGCATGCAGTTTGCATTAGCCATTATAAGGTACAATACACACGCAGCTGTGAATAGCTGTTCAAAACCAAAGAAAATTTATTTAGTACCCAAAGTCCAATCGTATATTAAGGTATTAATTCAAAATTCAGCCCCTCTACTCCCGTAACAATGTGCGTTTTAAATCGCCGGAAGCCGTGTATTTTCTGTTTGCGTAATTAGTCATAACAGTCATCGAGGCGCACCATTGTTATTGTTTGTTACAACATTATTAAGGCCGGTATTTTTAATATTGTCGTCTTTGAGTGAACATTTGCATGAGCCTGTAGGATTTATCTTTGCCATAATTCTTATTGATTTTTGGCCTAAGATATTTTGAGCCATTTCGGTTGCTTATTTTACCTATAAATGTATGTGTGCATCTAAATGTGGAGTGTGATTGTAAATTGGAAATGTACATTTTTATTTGGTCATGTGTATGGATGGCTGAATGCTCAAAGCTTCAGATATGTCACAATTTATTATTAATTGAAACCTTTGTTTACCCAATTTCAATTGTTAATTAAGAATTAAACCTAGTTTTACTGTGGTCTGATTCTTCTCAGTTGGTTATCATCTGCAAAATCCCCGTTTTTATACCAGTTAAGGGATTAAGCTTCAGTATTGTGATTTGTCTGCATTAATAAATGACCAATTATGATTATAAATTCATATTACAGAGTATATCCAATCATGTCTATTAAATTTCATTTATATTGTTTAATCTTATCTGATATTACAAATGGAGTGGCATCTCTATACAAGAAAACCAAGCAATGCTTTTAGCATTTACAGAATCACTTGCATAACTGATAAATGAAAAGGAACCTTGCCGTGGTTTTATTGTCAATATATTATTTGAGCCTTATTTTCAGCCCTGAGTACAACTACTTCACAGTTAATTTTTATGGTACCCCATAGTATTTCAACATAAACATGACAGTATCATTACACATTTTCAGTTTCAGAAACCACATTCCTGATGCAGTTTCTGTCAGTAACTCGTTGTAGGTTTTTCTATTGCAAGACTTGTTTTGGAATTGCAACATGTCATTTGGAATACTTTCATCTATATTGTATGACCATATAACTTTTCAGAGTTAGTCATGACAAAAGTGAATATTTGTAGGGTAATGAGTATTGGATGCAATAAAGTTTGTTTAATTAATTCTGTACTTGATAAAAAAATTTCTATGTTAAATGCTTTAAATTTACATTAAGCAATGCAAAAAAATAGGTACTGTATAACTATCAGTATAAAAAGATAAAATATTATTACTTTGTATGAATGCAAAAATGCACAATATGGTAAAATCTGAATGAAACTTATGTGCTTAATGTAAATGATTCGATGGATGAACTTACATGATATTTTTTAATGCAGCCATAACTTGTTTCCATTTTGTTTTTCTAACTGAGAATTAAATATTGCATGTTTGAAATTAGTCACATACTTTTCTACTGATATATGCATATTTGCAGTTTTAAACTCTTACCCCATTTCCCATTTCTTCTTAATTCTATAAACAGAAGGAAGAAAACATCTAGAATCTAAAAAAAGCCTCTTGAAACTGAGTGATTACTGCGTATTTGGGTTCTGATCAATGTGTTGTATTCATCAATTGGCACCAATACGTCATGTGGTGTTAACATACTCCACACAAATTATCACATTTTATGTTTAAATAATTAAGTAGCCAAAAGATCATAAGCAAGAAAAATACTAGTAGAAGTGAGGGTGCAAATAAGCTCATTAGCTGGGAAAGAAGGTCTTATGAAATCCTGTGGTCATTTTACAATAGGAAAGCATCTACAGCTAGTCAGGCAATAGATGTTAACTGCAATTAAATTATTTGAAACTAAATAACGTGGAAGCAAGGGACATTATGCCCCCAGTGCCCTTTATAAGCTCAAGCATCTCACTTGTTATTGCTGTTAGGCGATCAAATTTATTGTTCCTTAGGTTGACTTGGCCTTAATGTATGTTATTTTTCTGTCAAAATATTATTTATTATTTCATCCCATTATTTTATTGTGGTAAAATATAAGATATGTCACACAAAAGCAAAAATATATGTACTTACATTTTGAGAAATGGTTTTAATTAAATTACCGATTGTCATCCCTTTATTTTTACATTTACATTACAAATTTTAACAAAAATTTAATTAGGTCATAAATTCAACTCTTGATTAAAAAAGATTTTAACCTAGATTTAAGCATCTGATGTGAGTTGATATCTTTTATGCCTGCTGGTAAATGGTCATAAATTTTAATGCAACCATAAAGCAGTCCATGAATGACTAATTCAGTGATTGGAATGGTTTTTGATAAAGTTAAAGAATTTTGTGCCAGAAATGTGATGGTTTGTAATTTTTCTCTTATTAGAATTCCAGATAAGAAAGAAATCTGAGGTACTTCTCTTCATGTCAAGTATTGGTTAGAAAATTAGCTAAACATTTGTTTAAAGCTAATGCTAGCTAAACTGAACCAATTTTTAAAAAAATGATCATGATTAAAAATATAGTTTGGGTAGAAAATGTTTTACTAAAAGAAAATAAATCTCTTCGGAGTGCCAACAAGTAAGCAGTGTGTAACTAAACATGCCGGAAGTCATTAGTTATAGTCTGATCTAACGTTTGGGCTGCTCTCAAATGTTTTAATGGCCACCATGGGGATCAAATGTGAGTCGTTATAATCTTTAATGTTATTAGTCAGGACAAGGGTTTTTTGTATGCAAAAACTGTAGAAAAGGACACCAGGAATGAACTACGTAGTTTGTTGTATAGGAGTTGTCAATAACTGAAATGGGTGTGGTAAATCTCATGTTGCCTTATGCTGTATGCAGTTTAACCTGATTTTCTATCCAGTCTGTAACTATACTGACATGTTGTGCCTCAATCACAAGGGCATAACCTCTTCTCTTTTTACCCCAATATAAGTTTTAAATATGATTTTATCTGATAAGACTTCAGTGTTGCTTCAAAATTACATAAACACCATTCATTCGATACTTTTGGATCATACTTTCACACCATGTCTCAACTTTATGTCATCCACAATACTTATTTTTTCTTTTTCCTATCACTTCCCTGCTTACCCAAGTTGTCCCTTTTGCCACAGTTGTTACACTACTTCCAAATACCTCTTATTCTGCTATAATCAACATTCTTCTCCATCTATTGTATGGTCTTCATGCTTCTGAATGCCTACATTTCAAAATACTCCAATTAAATTCCATCCTCTTTCCTTAAGGAGATGCTTTTCCTTCAAAACCCATAAAATGTGATGCCATACCAACATTTCAATTACTTCAATCTTTTCTCCATGATACCCATATTCAGGGTCACATTCATCACTGCCAACCACATTTTGTAGTGTACATATGTATTTGTTATGGAGGCAGGAATGATGGGTGAAAGGCATATTGAGCGGTAGTGGAATGTTGTGAAGGTAATAGAGGGGAGAATGTTAGGCAAACGAGGGAAGGGCAGGAACAGGATAGGGGTGTTGGACAGGATGAAGGGAGGAAAGAAGTACACAGAGATGAAGAGGGACCTGATGTAGAGTAGATTGCTGGATTGGGTTTTGTTTGGAGGTACAAAATATTTATTTGATAGTTGTGTCCATCCAAAAACTTACGTTAACCGGTGGATTACCTAAAAATATGTATTTTTACCTGCCTCTGGAATTTCTTCCAGTCATCATATTTCTGTTACCACATTATTTCTTTTGACTTAGGTATGAATTTCTTTTTTATCACCCAACTCATGTTTACTTCTCTACAGTACCTTTCCACTAACTAATGGCTTCCAAATTCTTTTCATAATTTTCATTTGTATTTTTTCATATTCCTTTTATTATCCCATTTTTTTCTGATCTTTCTTATTATCCTCTGTTGTTTCCATCATTTTTTATTACATTTAGAATATTAATAAATTGCCACTTGGTATGCCTTCCTTCAAATAGCACTAAAAGTTTCAACATTTAACTTTATATGCGATAACTTCATTTATAGCTCATTCATAAAATGTGCCAAGTGAAGGTGTACCTTTTCACTCGCACTGTAGTCAAAAAGAGGAATGTCAGTGCAAGACAAGGCCATCTCTAATTGTCAAATGTATATTTTGACTTCATATTTATGATATATAAAACAATACCAGTTACATTTTAATAAAACAAGCTTGTGTGCCCGCAGCTTATGATTATTTGTCCCACATTTTAGTAACACTTTTTCTAATTTGAATTCTTATCTCATCAATGCTTTACTATCTTGTTTTTGCTGTTTCCTCTTACAGAAGACCAGGATGATCTGACCGGTTACATTCCTGTCTATTTTTTAAGGTCAATAGACTGGCTAGTATTTAGTACCAACTCTATTGTTTGACTCTAGGGAACATAATAAAATCTAAAATGGCTTATTATTATTTCAAGTGTATATGACCACCTGGTCACTATCAGGCATAAAAATAATTATTTTTTGTCGATTGTTTTTAATTAAATATTTTTCTCATTGTCTTTTCTGATAATGAAACGTGGTCTCACTTAACACTGTATTAGTAACGTATTGAATAAAAAGAGCACTATTATTAGTGATCATTTCATGAATTTTTTTCAATATTCATTGGTTGAGGAGAGTAGTTCACTCCTTATTCTGGGATAGATCTTAAACTGTGAGGGATGTTGCAACAGTACCTTTTGATGGAGTCATCCTGAAAGGAGACAAATGACTTTTACACTTTGAAATTGCTTCGTTTTTCCCAGGACAGGTTAGGGAAATCAGGAAAGAAACTTCCATTTACACTTATAAAGGAATTGTGACAATATCAGGATGATTTGGAATGAATTGTTTTTATTAGACTGCATGACCCAATGATGAAAATTTCGTATCAGTCTTTGGTTACCTAAGTTTACCCATCAGTCCGTGTGTGATTTCTGTCACTATTTGAAGTAGGCTACAGAAAAACATTCACTAATAACTTGGGAGATTCATGTAGAAATGAATTTTTGTTATTCCATTAGTTTTGGCCTTGGGTTTTTGTGTTGGTGACAGAGAACATACTTGTAGATGTATGAATGTCATTAATGCCCCATCGTAAAGTGTTAACTTAAGTAATACTTGTCATTTTTAATACGAACTTATGGGAATCTCATCCTAGTCTTAAAGAAATTCTGCAATAACCTTAAATATTAATATAATAATATGAAATAATCTTAAATATGGCCATAAAATGGAGACATCTTTTTATCCTCCTGCTCACTAGTGTTTCATTCATCATTAAACCTGAATTAAGTTCAGGCAAAGGCACTGGTTCCCAAATCTCAAAATAACTCTCAGAATTTAGAACATAAATTATGTCTCTCCATTGAGAAAACATCAACAAAACCAGGTATAAAATATTGGTTGAGGTTGGATAAAAAACAAGAATGGGTTAGGTAACATAATATCTCATGACTTTTTATTTTTTTTAGTTCCTTAATAGTTCAATTTTTATATTCTGCATTGGTTGATTACCTATATCTTTCATTTAATTTACCTTCTCTTTAACATACGGTCCATTCATTCTATTTCTCTTTTTTCTTTGTTTATACAGATGTGAAACCTGCTAGAGTGTTAGACAGGGCACACATCTCAAGAGTGTCACCCATGGGGCGTGGTAGTGGATCTGGTCATTCTGGTGAGAAGGTTGAGCAACCACCTCAATATCGAGCAGGAGAGAGGGAAAGAGAACGATCACCAATTGAAAGGCGTTCAAGAGAACCGAGAGATTGGAAAGGAGATGGCCGGTGAGTTTTTCTTAGCACTTTCCTACCTTTGTGGCCAACGTTTTACCGTACATATTCATTGATATATTGTTTGCTTGCAGTAAAATGTTTGTATGGCAATTCATTATTAGAAAAAATGTTTTTTAAGGTCTTGCTTTATCCATTTGGAAAATACAGTATGTAAACATTTTGTTCAAATTGAGCTTTGTCTATGTATTTATGTATGATGTTGCACTTTGTTTCAACCATTATACATCAACAAATTTTATTGTTATTTTTATAATGTTTCAATTAACACCCATCAGGGAAGGTTTTATCTAAAGAGAGATCATATTGTCTAACCTGAAGAATTATGGATATAAAAACTGCTGTTTTCAGATTTATACAATTGCACAGTTTTCATCAAATAATCCAGGGCGTTTAGAAATTTTATAAACATTTTATGTACCCACTTTATGACTTGCAAAGGTATTCCCTAAGAGTATGTTCAAAGCTGATATTTTAATAATTTTTTACATAATTTTTATTCTTTCATAGGTTTTCAGTTGGTCATTGATGAAAAAATATTAATGTGAAATTATAATAACAGCCCTCGTTTGGTCTCATTATGCCCTGTACCAATGTGACCTCTAAAATAAAAATGTTGTGTTGTAACAACTGAGAGAAATTTATAGTTTGGCCTTGGCATTGCCTTAGTAACGGCAATTTGCCCTTTTGAGATAAAATGGTCGCAATTTTTAACAAATTTACTCCCACCTGTCAGTTTAATTTAATATTTTAAATTTGTTCCCTCAGTTCTCTCGAAAACATGCATTTTTTTTGTTGAAATATTATTTGAATTATTTTCAATGAATGTGCATGTATTAAAATATGATAACTCAGGCCCTTCCTGCATGAAGACGAATGAATTGTACCTTGATATAGTTTTATTGAGTCTGATTTCAAAACAAACTAAACTGTTTGTCTTGCATATCATCCTTTATTCTTATTACAACGTTAAAAAAACCATATTCACAGTAGTCAACCCAAAGATCTGTTTGGTAGGTTATGGTAGAGTTCACCCAGTACTAAGCCCAATGGCATGTGAAATTCACACATCAGGGTAAGGGGGCCAGTTCCTTTCCCTGTGCCAGTTAGGGTTTCCCAGGAAGATCTGGTACCCGAAAAAACACATAGCTTGGGTGGAGCTGCAGGTGCCCAAAGAGGCTTGCCTGGAATCGAACCCAGGCCCTTCGGTCAGTTGTCCAACACTCTACCTCTGGACTACCACGATCCACCTTTTAATGTAAATAGTTACTCAATATTTTCAGGTACTCACTCGAATTACATACCTTGTAAGAAAAATTTTTGCTTGAAATGACGAGGACAATCACAAACAACTAAGCCCACAGCTTAGTTGTTCGTGAGGCGTCCTCTTAAACTCTGAATTTTGTGGGCTTTTAAAGTAGCTTAGCTTTATAAAGTTGCTCGGTAGCTTCACTGGCTGAAGCACTCGGCCGGACATCGAGGGATTGGGGTTCGAATCCCGGTCAAGGCGAATGACTTTACACTTTGAAATTGTTGCATTGTAATGCTATATGTTAGCGGATGACTCCGTTAAAAGGAGCCCGCAGTTTCTTGAAATTTGTCTAAGGTATAAATAGCCTAAGTGTTTCAAATTGGCTTTAACCTCGTGGACTGTAGTGCACGACTATGAATACCTGTGACATTGTATGTACGGCATTTCGTCACAACATCTTGTTCCTTTAAAAGCCCACAAAATTCAGAGTTTAAGAGGATGCCTCGGTAGCTTAACTGGCTAAAGCACTCGGCCGGACATCGAGGGATCCGGCTTCAAATCCCGGTCAAGGCGAATGATTTTTACACACTGAAATTGTTGCATTGTAATTGATTTCTTATGTCATATCTGTTTATCATTTCAACTAATTTTAAAATCAATTAATAGACACATCCCCAAAATACAAGTTCTTCAGAATAACTGTTATGCTTTATAAAAACTTCAATTTTGAATTTTCAGGCATGCATTTCTAATGATCATTTTAGCCATTTGTTGTTACTACCATCAAAAGACTGAAATACACATTGTAGGATGTTAGAGCAGTATTATTGTGTTCACAGTCAAGTCTATTAATCTGGAAAATTCAAGATAAAAGTGATACTGGATTACGGTTTTTTAGGGCCATGGATGTTATAGAGGAACCTATTTCATTCAAATATATCTGCAATCAAGTAGTTAATACAAAGTTGATTCACTTATCCCATTCTCCAATATGGACATAGGAAATAACTCTGAATAAGTTGTTTCTAAATTCACCAATGTACATGTCTATGTCAATCAGTCAAAAGTAATTAACTATTAAAGACTAGGTTTTGGACAGTCCCGAAGAGCTGTGCTGTCCAGTTAAGTGTCTTTTTTATATCATGTGATCAAGGATGACTCAGTTCTTTTTTAACATATTGGAAGAAATGTGTTAAGGATGCAATTTTTTTTTAAAGTTGAGAATTTGATATTTAAATTAGAAATATGATATGGGACTCTAGGGGAGCATTTCTAAGTTTCAAGGTGGCAGTTGTTGAGCAGAAATCATTGCTTCTGAAATGACCCTGAGGTCTATGCTGACTTTTCCTATTTCCTGGTGTCTGTTGTTGAATATTGTCACCACAAAATTTCGACTATGATTTCCACCTGTCCATGTAGACCATGTGATAATTTGTCAACCCAAATGTCCCACCAAATGCTGATATCTTTGAGACTTTTTCCATGAGAAATGAATAATTTAGTCCATTTCTCACATTCAAGTCAAATGCTTTGTAAAAAATATTTTTCTCATTGCACTTTTGAAGAAATTGGTTTTTTTTATGTTTCCTGCAAATGCTAACTACATGGTATGAGAAATACTGAATGTACACCTTGCAAAGTTAATTTTTTTACCCTTTTTAAATCATTATATGTTCTAGATACATATTACATAATGTTTTTCATTTAATAAATTGTCTTCTGTAAGATTGTCGTCTTGGAAAATGACCATGTCATTAACTTATATGTGACATTCTAAATTCATACACAAACCCTAAATATTATGAACCATGGAATAATTCTCATTAGTGGGTCACAGTAGTCCAAGGATAGAGCATTGGGCTACTGACCATAAGGCCCGGGTTCGATTCCTGGGCAAGTTTCTCTGGGCGCCTGCAGTACCACCCAAGCTATGTAATTTTTCGGGTACCAGATCTTCCCGGGAAACCATAACTGGCATAGGGAAAGGAACTAGCCCCCCTACTATTATGTGTGAATTTCACATGCTGTTGGGTGTAGTACTGGATGAACTCATCATCACCTACCAAACCGACCTTTGGGTTGATTACTGTGTTTATGGTTTTTAATTCTCATTAATCACAGAATAGCAAATTCTTTTCAAAACCATAAATCTAAGCATGATCTGACGAAATCCAATGTATCAGATACTGTTTTTTGTCATAATTTTGTCAATGTCATTGTCCCACAGTACCTTGGTTTTATGTGTGCTATGCCCATGGATTCATGGCCCTGTCATTAATACACTCACTGGGACTAACTGCTAAATATGCCAAATATTCACGGTAAATCCACATCAATTTTTAGAGAATGATCTCTTATTATAATAAATATTTTGATTTCTTTTTACAATATTTGATTGTTTATTGTGTTGGTTAACCTTGCTTGCAGTGTGTTGACCCCCGAGTGATTTGTAGCAGTCCCTTGAGGGCTGTAGGAGTTAGATTTCTCCCAGTGCTTGATTCCTACAAAATCTTTGCTGGTTTTCCAGTGAGTCAGAATTTGTTTTCTGCATTTTAATGGTGAACTCTGTTATTGACCTCAGGGTAAACTGTCAATGCCTAAAGAACAATAGCTGATTTAGTCATCAAGTGTCAGCAGCCGAAATCCTGACAGTGGAAAACTTACCTTTGAGAGGTGTCTGTGTACGAATCAGTTTCATTTCAGGATTATATTATGAATATAGCGACCATCGAAGTTAACGTGATTCACGAAGTGGCTTTTGGCATGACTCTGTTTTTAATGGGGAAATACAAAATATTTTGAATTATTTTAATAATAACGATTCATTTATTTTGAGTCATTGACATTTCTTATCCTCAGCATTGGATTCAGATGATCCTGATTATCATTATGATCAACAAGGTATTGTAGAAGATCAAGTTCAAGGTACTCTAGGGCTTCTTTGACCTCAGTTCAGTTATTGCCATAAAAATTAAATTTACATTTCAGTGCAACTTGTGCCCACAGTCATGTAATGGAGTATGTACATTTCTGCAAAACTCGGATATTCATGTAGTATAAAAACATCTTTGGGGTTATGGTGGTCACAGAAGAGGCCATTTTGAGACAACGGCTCGTCTGTTACTTGTGGTTATGGAGATGTAACTGCCAGTTCTCACACTTAGGAAGAAGATGCCCATATTTAATGAGTTTTTAATTTTCCGCAGACTTGATTTTACTGTACAACACATTGCACCAACTTGTGGCATCATCAGGTACAAGTTACACATACAGCTGTTGAAAATATACCTTCAGGCAGAGGAGAGGGGGGGATTGGGTTTTCCAGAACTTCAATGTCAGTGGTCATGGCTGCTTCAGTTAAAAGAGAGGTGGTGGTACCTTGCTCATGACCTTTTGCAGACATGCCAACTCTCCCGATTTAAGCGGGAGACTCCCGATTTTTCCTTCTTACGTTCTTGATGAACTGTTCAAATTGTGTACTTAGCTTAACATGTTAATAAAGTGTGACATTCATTAAAAATTGGCAAAGTGTCATAAAGGGATTAAGGTGCCATGCAAATATTGTGGTAATTAAAAGTGATTACTTCGTGATACACTTCTAAAAATCTCCCGATTTTTCATTTTTGAAAGTTGGCATGTCCTCCCGATTTTTCATTTTTGAAAGTTGGCATGTCTGCCTTTTGTCTTTTCTTTTATGGAGATTGTCAGGCCTTAGAAGTTAATTGTGCCGTTAACTTCTTTTTCTATGGAAAAGGAAATATTAGGATTGATCGTGTTTAGGTAATTGTGGAAAGAGTCTTAACTGATGGTCCTCCTCCCTATCCCCCCTCCCCATAAACCTCCAGACCAGACCCAATGGCAAATCTGCTTGGTGGGTCATTGAGTTGTGCATATGGTGCCAGTTATCGAAGTTCCTGTTGCCCTTGTTTTTACTGTTTGTCGAAAATGGAAAGTGATGAAATTACAGATCAACAAATCAACATCAAGTTTTTGGTCAAGTGCGGTAAAAGTTAACAAGAAATTACAGAAATGTTGACTGATGTTTACAATGATAATGCTCTGCAGAAAACATCAGTTTTCTAGTAGATTAAGGATATTAATGATAGCCAACAAGATGCCAATGTATGATGCAAGGCCAGGACGACCTTCCAACTACCTGTGTTGATGACAACATTGATCAAGTGCGGTCCCTTGTCCTTACCGATTGTCGAAAAAAAACTGTCCAAATGATAGCTGATAAACTGAATTTAGGAAAGTCAAAAGTGCACACTCTTTTAACCTAGCATTTGGGTTTTTAAAAAAAATGTGTGCAAATGGCAAATGTATTTTCCAGTGTTTGGAACATTTGATCATTAAAAACTCAAGGCTCAACATCCAGTTATTTTGAATAGAAATACTTTGTTGCGCACTTATCTTTCTTTTTCCGAAAATTTAATTTTTGCACTCCAATCATTTGATAACATCCCTTACCACTTGCCGGAGTTGATCTTGGGATTTTGCATATATGTAGAAATATTTGCCTTTTACCTTGCATAATTATTTTTTGTTGTTTTTACAATAATATTGATTGATTTCCAGATTCATTATGGCAGTAACAGTATGCCATTAATTGTTTCATTTTTTAATTCCAGTTAAAATAGATTAACTAAAAATTATAGTTTATTTTACCTTATGTTTCTGCAGGTTTGGAACTGGATACAAAATATAATATCAGTTGTTGTAAAAGACATTAAGTCATTTGCATAGATCACTTTTGCTTTCAGGAACAGCTAAGTAAAGACTTAAAAAGACTCTTACAAGACTATTGTAAAGGACCAAACAAGGCCATACTAGGTATTAAATGTAGAAACCTTCTGATGAATTTGGATGGCATTCATTTATCAAAGGTAATATATTGAATAAATGATGTCATGTCTTCATGTTGAAAAGAGCACTGTTGAAATTTGGCTTTGTCCAGTAAACTTTCTGGTTTCATGCTATTTGTGTTAAAGTGTTTGAATGATTGTATTCAATTCCAACATGTTGAGATAGTGCACTCCCTTTATGAATGTTGCATGCAATGTTTTCAAATATGCTCTTTAGATTCTGATCTTGACCTTCTTAGTCAATTCTTTAAATCATTTGGTGTGCATTATTGAAGTGTCCATTTTCACATGACATTGACATGTACGATAGCAGTGTCACTTTTATTTCAATGTGTCCATTGAGCATTTATGGAAAGGTTTGTTCATCCCTTTGTAAAACCAAAATTCTTAAAATTATCTGTCTTGAGAATAAGGGAATTAAGAATCATCAGGCTAATAGGAACTCTGCGACTAATTCATAAACAGGGTGGTCAAGTGTGCCTTGAAAACCTGGAAAACTCCTGCATGTCTTGACAAAACTGTTCATTTTTGCTAGTTATTTAGATTATCTTGATGTGGTTCCAGGTTTTATCTGTGGCATGGAATTGTGCCTGACTTATCATAGATAGTGATTTGGTAAACTTTTTATAATGCTAAAAAAAATTAAATGACTTTGAATTCCTGACAGTTAAAAGTCCTAGGACTAAAAGGAGATAACATGTGTTATTTTTTAATTATGAAAAATATAAGAAATTCAAACAACATTAAATATGTAAGAAAACTCTCATGCAAGGTGGAACCCATCATAAAGTTGCATTTAAAGTTGAATTTCATGCAAAATTCTACATAGCTTGTCATAGCTCATCTTGGTAATACATTACCCTTCATCCTATTAGGATGTTTTTAAAATCAATCTCAGATTAAACAGAAGAATAGGCTAATCAGATGTGTTTTCAAATCATTTGTTGATGTACGAGGTGTGGTCAAAAATTAACTGAATTTTAATTTTTCGGACAATAATATTTATTTATTCTTATACATTGATGTTGTCACCTTCAAAGTAGTCCCCATTGGAGATTATGCACTTGTGCCAGTGCTTCTTCCAATCCGCTAAACACTTCTCATACTCGATCTTTGAGATAGCCTTTAGTTCTTTCAGTGATGCTCTTTTAATGTCATCTACGGCTGTAAAACGATGGCCCTTCAAGGTTCTCTTAATTTTTGGAAATAGGAAAAAGTCATACGGAGCCATATCTGGCAAGTATGGAGGCTGGGGCATCGTTACAATATTGTTTTTGGCCAATAATTCACGAACAAGCAATGAAGTGTGAGCTGGTGCATTCTCATGGTGAAAAAGCCATTTTGGAACGAATTTTGCTGCCACGCGTTTCATACCCAAAAAATTGGAAAAAATGTCATGACATGATCCAATCGATATGCCAACATCATCAGCGACCTCCCTAATTGTGTTTCGGTGATTGTTCATAACCATTTCTTTCACTTTTTCCATGTTTTCATCGATTGTTGATGTGCTGGGGCATCCAGGGCATTTGTCATATTCAAGGTCTTCACGGACTTATTGGAAATGCTTATACCACTTGTAAACTCTTGATTTACTCATAGCAGACTCACCATAGGACTTTGTTAACATTTCACACACTTTGTTACACTTTATTTCATTTTTTACGCAAAATTTGATACAAATTCTTTGATCCATTTCTTTTAACAAATGAAAATCGCTGAGCACATAAAACACGTCTAACCTTAGTGGCTGTCACAGACAAATTCCACAATGAAAAAAGCTGAAGTTTTATCATACTTCAGGGGCATGTATACCAACATAATAAAAAAAATTTTTGACAATCAGACTCTCCAAGCCCAGGAAATGAAAAAATCCCTGTTAATTTTTTAACACACCTCGTATAAATAATGCTTGGAGAATCATGTTTCATGTGTCTCTTTTAAAAAAGCATTTTTTTATACTTTTAATAATGAAAGGCTATGGGAGTTGAGCAGTGTGTAGATAGCACATTAAATGTTAATACTTAAAAGTGAAAATATTATTTTATATAGTGATCTTATCAATTTATTTTGCTATTAACTTTTTAATGGAACATGATTATTTTATTAGAAAAACTTTCATAAAACTTTCTTTTGTTATATTATAAAACCTCTTTTTGCAGTTGTAACTTGTATAATGTGTGATGAAATAATTTTTCTCTTTTCATCTGTGGTAGTTTTTTTTTACATTCAATCTCATTTCCAACATGCAATGCGTCTATCTAAAACCAGTAAGCTGAGCCCAATTGTTAGAAATTTATCTTCA